>OY728145.1:1793211073-1793961073 GCA_963277665.1 Viscum album
TAAAAAATTATGTAATATATATATACATATTAATATAAGAATATACATATACAACCATTTTAAACATAAGTGTAAGGTTTTCAATATGTGTGTGTGTGTGTGTAAATTTGATATGTATATTTGTTTAAAAACCATGTAAAAATATATTTGATGTATATATATTTCATTAGTAAATTTTTTAATATATATATATATATATAATGTATGAAATAAATTGGAAATGGGTGTTTTATAAAAAATAATGAGAAAATCAATTTAAAGAAAATGATTTAACAGAACATTTTTTTGAAGGAATTTTTTTATATAAATTTTTTATAAAATCTATTTTAATGAAAAAATAATAACAATTTAAAATATGTAATATCTATTAAAAAAGAAGTTATTAATAATTAGAAAAATATTATAATAACATATAAAAATATAAAAAATTATTATTATTATTAAAAATTCTCAATGTTTAGTAATTATAAATAATTAGTAATTATAATTTAAATAATTTTTAATAATCAATAAATAATTTTTAGTAATTAATAATTATTTAGTCAATATTATTATTAATTAGTAAATGTTAGTGTTAATTAATAAATATTATTAATAATTTTTAAATTTTAGGAAATTATGATAGTTTATAATAAATTTTAAAATAAAATATATAAAATACTATTAAATATTAAAATTAGTGATATTTATTAAAAAATTACTTTTAATTAATAAATAATTAATATTACTTAATAAATAACTGTATTAATTAATAAAAATTTAAAAAATTGTAATAATTAAAAAAATAATTGCAATACCTTATAAATAATATAAAAAACTAACTATTAAAAATTCACAATATTTAGTATAAATGTAGTATTAATTAAAATAATTAGTAATAATTATAAATTAATATTTAATAATTATTCAATATTTGTAATAATTAGTAAATGTTTCTATTAATTACTTGAAATTATTAATAATTTCTAAATGTAACTAAATTATGATAATTTTTGATAAATTTGATAAAAAAAACTAAGTATTAGATACTTATTATAAATAATTAAAATATAATTAAAAATAATTAATTACAATGAGTAATAATTATTCATATTTTAGTGTTTTTAAAGATAATAATCGACTCGAAAAATGTACATCAGATTCTATTACGCGATCATGATTGGATAAATCAATGAAAAAATAACAACGGATCTGGTATAAATCCTTTTTATATTGAGGGTGTCGAAAACATTATACCATTTTCATCATCAAATTCATATTTTTTCTAAAGGAACAATAAAATTTCCATATAAGAAATTTGATCTTAGGACATTTGAAACACTTCACATGTTTGACTTCATATATTGTGTTTTTTGTTTTTGGAAAGATTAAATTTAATTGTTAAAAATATAGTGAATGGAATTCAGTAGAAAATACATATTTTTTTGGTTATAGATTCATATTTTCAGAATTTTTTACATTATAATATTAGATCATTTATTCCAGAAACAACAAATCAAAATGATATTCCAAATCCTGAATTAGATTCATCTCATTTTTTTAATTTTGTCGAAATCTGTTGAGGTGGCCCTATATCGAGGATGCGAGATAAGAAAACATGAAGTTGTTAAAACAAATTCTATTAAATCAGATTATGGAATATCAAATAGTTTCTTTTATCAAGTATTTCTTTTGGTTAAATCATTTTTTCCTAACGAAAATATATTTCCTGCATATTTCTAGGAAAGTAAGAAGTTGGTCCATAATTTGGGTTTTAGTTATCAAAAGATCCATGCATGTTCAAATGTATGTATTTATATTATGGTGATTATAAATCATTAGAAAATTGTATATCTTGTGTAGAATCAGGGTATAAAGATGCATGATAAGGAAACTCCATATTTCTTGTGAAACAGTTGAGGTATTTTCTAATTACACCCCATTTAGAGTATTTATTTATGTCTCAAAACATAGCTGCATTGATGACATAGAACAAATAAAATATTTTCATTAGTAAAATATTAAGTCATCATTGTCATGGTGATTAATGGAAAAACATTAATCAGATGCATTCTTATTTTTCTTTAGAAACTTATAACATACGGTTAATTCTTTCCACTTATAGTTTTTTTCCATCTGGTTCTTATAGTAGTTAATATTCTTATTGGTCTGTTATCATTACTCCGAACTACATACCTACTTGGATTCTAATGAATGAACCATATATATATATATATCAATATTAAATCCAGCACATCTGAAGAAGAATATCAATGGTCATTTCAATCCACTAATTGATGAGTTAATTTCATTATGGAACAATGGTGTAACTACATTTGATATATTCGCAAATAAAAATTCTATACTGAAGGTTTCATTAATGTGGATGATCAATGACTTTCTATAATATGGTACATTATCTGAATGGAGTACACGTGATATATAATAATGTCTGTATTTCATTTCTGAGGACAAAATATTTATGCTTGGTAATGGGAGAAAGACTACTTAGTTTTACTTTCATTAAAGATTTCTTCCTACAAATCGCCCATTTTTAAAGAATATAAATAATTTTAAAAAAGGATGAATTGATAGAGATGAACCTCCAATATTGTAGTTAGGTATTCAATTAAAATCTATCCTCTCCCCATTACCTCCTATTACTTTTGGACTAATAATGAACAAACAAAAAATAAATGGTTTTAGGATAGATCATAGTTTGATAAAGGATAGTATTTTTCAGACATTCCAAATTGATCTGACTTGTTTTTTTCATGTGTTATCTATAATGAATATTTAAAATAATTTTTTATAATATATTTTATATAGTGTTGGACACATCCTGAAATGCAAAATATAATGTAATGGCAATGTTAGATCTTTCCCAAATTTGAAGACATTCTAAACTTGAATTATTTGAAGATAAAATATTGCATAATTAAATGAATCAAAACGATGTTCACACACTTTATAAAGTAGTTTTTCTATTATTCTATCAATGGATTAGATATTTGAGGTTACTATAAGGTTATACTTTTTATTTGATTTATTTCGTCAGGAATGGACATATTACCAAGTTAAAAAGTCATGACTTCCATTTCATAATGAAAAGATTAATGCCTATTGGTATTAAATGGTTTTTTAATTCTTCAATCTAGGATTTTTTTACTGAAATATCATATTTTTTCTAATATATTTTTGTGAAAACATCATATTATGATGCATTGAGAGTGCTGCAAAAATATGTTTTTTAAATTTTATGTATATTGTTGAAAATATTTTAATTGGCCTTTTTGACTTAATGGAACAATTAATATTTAATTTTCCATAAGAAGAAAAATATGGAGGGTAGATAAAATTAAATAGGATGTTCTTATTTGAGATATGTCTGAATAATTAAATAATAAATTACGTAAAAAATCATCAGTTTAAGGGTAAATTGAAAAAGCATAATTATATGAGTAAATTTCAAATTTATTCTGTTATTATTTTGAATCAAAATATCCTTTATAACATAATCACATGTGTCATAATGAGGAAAATGATGATGATGTCACAAGCCATCAATTCTCAGTTTTTAATCATACAAACTTTTTTTTAGTGGTTATCATGAATGATGGATTTCAGATGAATAATTTTATAGAGAATATATATTTTTTTTGATTAATTATGAAGAAATGGCATGATTCATGAAGTAAGTACAACTTTTTATTAAAAAAATAAATTTTTATAATAGATAAATTTGTTTACATTATTTTTTTCTAATATCTGACAACCATATTAAAAAAACTATATAAACCACCCATACTTCTCTTGAGCAACTTCATCAAAAAAAATTGTATATTTGTTTCAAAGAGTTGTAAGGTAATTTTTTTAGATGGAACATCTAATAAATTTTGTAATGATATCTATTATTAATAATTTTTATTGTTTGGAAGAAAGAGTTAATAAATGTAAAATTCATAGTCAATTATGTGTACTCAAAAACCCTCCATCGAAAATTTTAAATTCTTATAATTTGTATGTGGTTCATGGATTCGGATTCCATACACGCATATATAGGGAATCAAAGAAATCAATGAATACTGGTGTTTCTTTTAAAGGATATCAATATAAATAATGTGAAGATGAATTTTATGGTAAACAAGGTGAAATAATATATTCGTGTTTCCTAGGACAAAAATATGTAATGGTGATTAAATGTCAATGGTTTGATACTAATCAAGGGTTGTGAGTTCATCCATGACATGGAGTCATTGATATTAAATATAATAGTATTTTTGCATCAAATAAACCATTTATTTGGGCACATAAATAACATAAAGTTTATTATGAAAATTACTATGATGTTTTGAGATATTTTAATTACTAGTGGAGTGTAATAAAAATAAATATTGTGATAATGAGTTTCTTGAAAATGAAAATGTTTATATGGAAGTGCAACATTTTAATAAATTTCATGAAACTTCCCCAAGTATATCTCTTACACAACGATATATAAATATGGATTATGAAACCCCATAGTTAAGGGATGGTGATATTGATATTGATGATGATGTAATAAAGGATGATGAAACTGAAAGTTGTATGGAAGTTGATGACCCTAAGGATGAAGATGAAGACATTGTCCATAATGAATATGAGGAAGAAGACAATGAATGTTTTATTATATTCATGTATTTATTGGTTTTTAATATTTTATATTTTTAATAATAAGAATTTATAGGTAATTTTTTTTTGTTTTATATGTGTAGACTGTACAATCTATTCAGCTACTTCATATATGCCATAAATAATTATTTTTTAAAATTGGATATCTATATTAAAAATTATTAGCGGGTAAGAATATTATATCCTACATGGTAGTTATTAGTTTTTGATATTTTATACCTATATTAACAAAATATATATAGGTTAGATTATTATATTCAGTTATTTATTTATAGTTAATTATTATGTTATGTACTTCATTAGTTTTTATATTTTATATATGTATTTAAAATTATTTTCAGGTCTAATTATTATATTCTTACATTTAATATTTTTTATATTTCATATCTATATTACCAATATTTTATATATAATATTATTTTTTTTGTAGATAGAGATGCTCTTAGAGATCTATTTTGTTCTCTCCTAGATGTCAGACTTCCTGATGATGATTCGGATTCATCTGATCTACAGGATGTTCCGCCTATTAGTAGGGTGTGAGGCCTTTCTATATTGATGATTTCAGACCATAATTTAGAGTGAGGTTTATCTCTTGATTTTGATCCTCATTTACAAAGGTATGTTTAATTTTTTAACACATTAATTTTTGATTAATTTTTTTATTTTCTGTAATATTATTCTAATTAATTTGTTTATTTTCATAGTTTTTTTTCATTTACCAATTGGTTAGGCTTGTGTGATTCTAAAAAAATATTTCTCTACACCATGGGGTTCATTGGATTATGTTCCCATTATTTTTCGTCAGTAGATATTCAACTATTGGATTGTACATTGTCAAATAATGTATTTTATTCTATATTTATTTATTTAGTAAAATTATATTTTTAATTATCTTTTAGAATTTATGCTCTCTAATTGATGATAGCTTGAGAGATCCTCTCTAGGAGGCATGGGAGATTTGTATATATGAATTTTTTTATTATTTTCACATAACCTAAGAAAGCGATCCATGGATAGAGATTCTATTAATATTTCCAACCAGTTATTCATATCCCATTGATTATACCATATCTCAGCTCATATATGTGATGGATTATGCTCCTGCTAAATATGAGAGACTTTTAGGAGGAGTTCATCATCAGGGAATCAGAACTAGGGGAGTCAAGAGGTCACACATAGGGTCGAGAGTCATTCATTTGGTATATATCGATGACATATGGTAATTAATATTATTTATTAATGTATATATACATTAAATGTAAACTATTTATTATATTGTACAGACATATGCCCACCCCTCAATTGTGGAGTTTAAATTTTACAAGAAGATGTACATTGATCCCCATGCTGGATAGCTTTTCAGTGACAGACGGTACAAGATTATGGTTAGTATTTTTTTAAAAAAAATATTGATATTAATTTTATTTTCATTCTAATTTTAATTACATTTTAAGGAAATTTATGAGTTTATGAATTATCATTAAATATAGATTCAAGTATAAAGAAAATAATATTCCACTTCTGAGTTAGGTTTTGATGAGGGGGCTCCGATACAGGGGACTATGAATGGTGTCAAGAAAGGTTGAGTGACCAGTATTATTTCACGACTAACACCTGCTAGATGTTATGGTACATATGCAATGTAATCAGTCAGTTTGAAGGGATATCAATTAGAGCCTTCATTGTCTTCCACTGAAAAATATGAAGATTTTTTGAGAGATTTGATAGTGATGATACAATTGATGTAGAGAGATATGAAGGAGGATCATGAGCAGAAACATTAAAGAGATGATGTAAGATTATAAGTGATGGGGTGTGTATGGTGTTAGTATAGAGTTTACACCCCCTAAACCTTTGGGTGATCCTCTTATACTTGATACTAGTTGATGATTATTTTTTTGTATTATTTTTAAGTATTTTTCTGATAAATATACTATGTGTGAAATGGTGTAATAATGTTATACATATTTTTATTGCATTTAGTTTTTGATATATTTTTTATAATTTTGAATTTTAGTTTTTTTTAATTTTTTAATTTTTTAATTAATTTATTTATTTATTTATTTATTTATTTATTTATTTATTTATTTATTTATTTATTTATTTATTAATCAATCAAAATTACCTGTTTTAATATTTTTCTGATTTATTTGTGATGGAGTATACACTCCATCTTAAATAACACTTTTTTGTGATAGCAATAAAAATTACTTTTTAAAAAATTTCTATAGATTATTTGAAATAAAAATTAGGGATAAATGAAAAAAATAATTTGTTGGACTCCACATATATTAATCATGTTTTAATGATCAAAAATACTATTCAGTCTATAAACCATGTTAATTCTATGTATTCTATCTTATATCAAATGAACAGTTGTTTAGTAAAAGTTATCCAAAGTTCTTAAGTGCTATACACACAGTTTGGTTACTATACACTATCTTTTGATTCACTTTATAATGATTTCTCTGAAAAATGATTAAGTTTAATTCATTCCATAAATATCACTACTTAAGTCCGAATACATATATTTGCCTAAGTGCGAGACACCCTGAACAAGAATACAACGTGACAACCAGACACCTTGACATTGAGACTCCATGACAACCTGGCACCATGAACAAGACACCATGACATCGAGACACCATGACAACCAGAAATCATGAACAAGACATCATGAACAGGACACTGTGAACAAGACACCTTAAACGGGACATCGTGACATCGAGACACCATGAACCAGACACTGTGAACGAGTAACCATGACCACAAGACACTGTGACCAATACAGACACCCTGTGAAGGAGACACCGTTTCCATGACATATTGTGGCACCGTTTCTTAATATGTTTTATTGTATTTCAATTTAATCTCTAATGGTCACATTTGAAGATTTTAAATGCACTGACATAATTAATATTTTTCTGTAGACATGTCATATGATAGTACGAGGTGCGAAGTGCAGAATACATGCAACCTGTCAGCTCAAACACATGCACTCCAAGATAAAATAGTAATGCGACCCAGGAAAAATTAGAAGTGTGGAATGATACTAAAAATAAAAACAAGCGGGTGAGCATGAACACAACAACATAATAAACATAGATAATTCCTAAAGAAAGAATTGTCTCATGCAACTCAATGATGATAGAGAACACATGAAGTTCAATTGAATCCTAGAATCGAGAACATCTTCGCACTGTCAATCATCAAAAAGAACACAAGTCAGATCTATCTGACTTGTGACACTCTGTTATTGATATGAGGACTTGATTTCTGTATCTACTTCATCTTAGAAGTCCAGAGCTGCAAAGACTAACATTCAGAGCATTTCTAAACCTATATCAGTATTTCTGCTCTATTGTGTATCATTTTACTATCTTTCAAGCAGTGTGTGTATTTGTATAACAACACACTTTGTCTCCTGCATTAAATTAAAGGATACAGGATATCCTTACTCAAACATCATTTTATATTTGTATACCCACTGATAAGTGTGGAAGAGGTCCATGTGTGGACTGGTTGTTTGTTACCACGAAGAACTGTGGAAGAGGTACATGTGTGACCTAGACAGTCCTATGTACTATTGTTTAACCCTGGTCTAGAGTGTGGATCAAATTAATTTATATAAACTACTTGGTGGTAGGTAATCACTAAGTAGAGTGGATTAGGTCTCGGCTTGAGACTGAACCACTTGTTTCATATTCGTTGTGTTTCTTAATTTATTCTTCCTTATTTTACTGCTTTCCTGTATAATTCATGATATCACTAAATTCACTTTGATAGTTAATCTTGGAAATAAGTTATAATTTTCTTGTCTTAGTAGAATATCTTAAAAAGTAATATTAATAACTGACATTAAGATTACTGAGAACTAATCAATCTTCTAAAAAGTTATTTAAACTGTCAAACTCTTATAATAGTATAACCTTGATTCACTGGGTTGTATTTAACCTTTTGGGGAAACCTTTTTAAGAATAATTTTTGACCCTAAATTTTTATAGATACTCAATTCAACCCTATTGATTAATCTACTTTGACCAACATTTGGTATCAGAGGTTGTTTATTAAGAATTTATTTAACCTTATTCAACTGTGATGTTGTTGTACATTGAAGATCTGTAAATTTTTGTTAATTCTAAATTTGTATCTCCCTCAAAGTATTTCTGTATTATGAATAATAGATTGGAAGGTGTTGTAATCAATAGACCACCATTCTTTAATAGAACCAACTATTCTCAATGGAAAATTAAAATGAAAATGAATTTAGAGAGTGGGTTTTGAAACTTGGTCTTCCATTATAGATGAATATAAGACTCCTCCTACTAATAGAATACATGGGATGAACCTGTCAAAACTGCCTGCAATAACAATTGAAAAGATATGAATTGTGTATACTACTCCTTAGGAGATGAAGAATTCAATAGAATTTCTTCTTGTAATACTACCCATGAAATTTGGGACAACCTTTCTATCTCACATGAAGGAACATCTAGTGTAAAAGAAATGAGACTTAATACTTATACTATTAAATATAATAACTTTAAAATGAAACCTGATGAGCCTATCTCTAACATGTATCTTAAGTTCAATGAGGTTTTCAACACAATGATTTATCTTGTAATAGAAGTCACTTCCAAGGAATATATCATGATAATTCTCAGAAGTATGCCTGACAGATGGAGAGGAACCTCTATCTATATTAGATAATCATGCGACGTCAGTAAGCTACCTGTAAAATAACTCATTGGGAAACTGATGATGTATGAAGAAGAGCTGAAAGTCAACAAGGAAGAGTAGGATGAACCAAAAATTAAATCTATTGCATTCAAAACCACCACCTCTAAACACAATGACAAAGGGAAATTGAAAGCTTTTGTATAAATATCCAGTAGTGAACAATCATCACCTGACAGTGATGAGGAGATGGCTCAATTATCCATAAGATTGAAGAAATTTTACAAGAAGAGGAACTTTTTTCGAAAGCCTAATATCAAGGCCAAATATGACCAAAAAGGATGTTGGAAGAAGGATTGGAAAAGAAGTGACAAGACTAATCAGATTGTCTGCTATGAATTTAAGCACAAAGGACATATCAAGGCTGACTGTCCAAAGCTCAAGTAAAAAAATATATATGAGGATAAGAAAATGAAGTATAAAAATGAAATGAAAGAAACATAGAGTGCTTCTGAGGATAGTTCAAGTGACTCAGAAACATCACATGATGAACAAGATAACAAATCCAATATTTGTTTTATGAAAAACACATCTAAGGTAACATTGGACTCTCCTGTACATAATCCATAATATTCTGGAGATGAGAGTGGCTCTGAAAATATGACTAATGAAGAAATGTTTGAATATTGTAACATGCCTCAAGAAATATGAAATGAACTAAAAGACAAATATAAATCATTGAAGAAACAGTATGCTCTTACTGTGACTATTAAATCTGAACTCAATACTGAAAAAGGGGAAAATGATCAACTCCTCAAAAAGAACAACGAATTAAAAATGTCTAATGATCAATTGAATAATGACCTTGAAAAGTTTACAAATTGGAAAAATACCCTTACTCAAATTCTAGGTAAACAAATTGCTCTTAAATATAACACTGGCATTGGTTATCAACCTGGAAAAAGTAATATTGGTAGAAAAAATTTTGTTTCTAAATCTAGGATATATAGTTTTACTCTAGATTTTGGACACAAATCTTCTAATTCAATTTATGATACACTTTCTATGGTTTCATTTTTTTCTGGACCAAATAGAGTGTACATTTTAAATACTTTACTTAATTCTTATAGGAAACCTATGAGGCAGATATGGGTTCCTAAAGCACTCATTACTAATACTACTGTACCCAAACAAATATGGGTACCAAAATATATTTTTGCTTAATAATTTTGTAGAAAATATTCTTAAAGAGTTCCTATAAAAGTTTATGGTACTTGGATAGTGGATGTTCAAGACATTTGATAGGAGACTACTCACGCTTCAAGAACCTAAGAAAAATATATGGAGGATGTATCACATTTAGTGATAATGACAAAGAAAATATTATTGGCCTCAGCCAAATCGGTAACTCTAACTCAGTTTTAATTTCTAAAGTACTATTTTTTGATGGATTAAAATATAATATGCTTAATATCTCACAATTATCCAATGATGGATTTCATGTTATATTTGAAAATGATGCTTGCAATGTCTTTAATTCTAAAGAATAATTAGTATTTTCTTCATTAAGAAATGAAAATGTTTACTCTGTTAACATAGATTCCTTATATTCTCAAAATGCTTCATGCTTAAGTGTATTTCATAGAGAGTCTTTTATCTAGTATAGGAGACTAGGAAAATGTAATATTCACTCCCTTAGAAAGCTAACTAGAAAAATCTTAGTTAAACACTTACCCAAACTTGAGTTTCCAAATGAAAAAGTGTGTAATCTCTGTCAAAAGGAAAAACAACACAAAATTTCCTTCAAACCAAAGAAAGAAGTGTCAACTTTTCAACCTCTCGAATAGGTTCACAGGGATTTGTTTGGACTATCTAGAGTTTCTAGTTTAAATGTATAGAACTATGTTTATGTTCTTGTATATGACTTTTATAGATATACTTGTACCTTCTTTACGGATCAAAAAAGTGAATCTTTCCTTATTTTACTAAATATGCCAAGTATGTGGAAAATATTAGTGGAATTAGAATTAAATCCTTATGAAGTGATCATGGCTGTGAGTTTGAAAATCAAGAGTTTGAATCTTTTTTCTCACAAACTGTTATAGTCACAATTTCTCTTCCCCTAGAACACCTCAACAAAATGGAGTTGTAGAAAGAAGAAAATAGAACCCTACAAGAGATTGCTAGAACAATGATTAGTGAATATGACCTATCTATTTATTTTTGGGCTGAAGTTGTCAATACAAAATGCTACATAATAAATAGAGTGTTGATCAGACCTATTCTTAAAAGGACTCCTTATGAGTTATAGAAAAATCGAAAATCCAAGGTTAACTACTTCAAAGTTTTTGGTTGCAAAGCCTATATTCTTAATACTAAGGACAATATTGACAAATTTGCATCCATGAGTGATGAAGGTATATTTTTAAGGTATTTTATGCCTAGTAAAGCCTATAGAGTGTTCAATAAAAGAACTAAATGTGTGGAATAATCTGTCCATGTTAAATTTGATGAAGTAGATCCACATGAGTCTAAAACCATTCTAAAAAACCTAGAGGATGATGTATAAAATCTGAACATTAATTCAAAATCCATAAACTATTCTATGAAAGAATCTTTGAAAACTTCAAGTTCTGTAAATTCCTTAGACTCGAGTCACAATGAACCTGAACCTATTGATGAACCTGAAATTACTAGTCCCTCCTTTTATAGAGTTGTTAGAACTCTTAAGAGACATCCTTTATATGTTGTTCTAGGAGACCTAGAAAAAGGAACTCAAACTAGAGCTTCTCTTAAAAATCAGATTGAACATTGAGTCTTCTTGTCACAACATGAACCTAATAACATTAATGACGCTATGAATGATGAATTTTGGGTGAAGGATATGCAAGAAGAACTTAATCAGTTTGAAAGAAACAAAGTTTCGAAACTTGTTAAAAGACCTAAGGACACATTCACTATAGGCACTAAATTGGTGTTTAGAAATAAGGTAGATGAAGCTGGTAACATATTTAGAAACAAGGATATACTAGTTTCACACGACTATATTCAAGAAGAATGAATTGACTATGAGGATACCTTTTCATCGGTAGCTAGACTTGAATCCATCATAATCCTTCTTGTTTATGCTACACATCTAATTTAAAACTATATCAAATGGATGTTCAAAGTGTATTCTTAAATGGGTATATAGCCGAGGTTGTCTTTATTAAACAACCCCCCATCTTTACAAACCCCCGTTTTTTCAAATCATATTTTTAAATTATCAAAAGATTTATATGGTTTAAAACAAGCTCCAAGATCTTGGTATGATAGGTAGAGTACTTTTCTTATTTCCAAATGTTTTACAAAAGGAAGAGATGATCCTACATTATTTATGAAACGAATTTCTAATGATGTTTTAGTTATTCGAATCTATGTAGATGAAATTATATTTGGATCCTCAACAAATTCTTTATGTTTTGATTTTTCTAAAATGATGAAAAATGAATTTGAAATGAGTTTAATGGGTGAACAAAAATTCTTTCTCAGATTCCAAATCTTTCAAAATAATGATGTAATTATTTTAACTCAAAGTAAATATACTTGAGATCTTCTTAAACATTTTTGAATGGATAGCACTAAAAGTAGTGAAGCTCCCATGATTACCACTTGTAAGTTGGATCTTGATGAAGATGTATGATATATTGATCAAACCACTTATAGAAGAATGATTGGAAGTTTACAATACTTAACTACTAGTTGACCTGACATTATGGTTAGTGCGTGTATGTGTGCTCGTTTTTAAGAAAATCCTAAGGAATATCATTTATATGTTGTAAAGAGAATTTTCAAATACCTCAAGCATATAACCAATCTAGGACTATTTTATCCTATAGGACGATCATTTGAATTAGTTAGTTATTCTGATGTTGACTTCGGTTGGTTAGTAAGTTAGATAGAAAAAGAACCTCTAGAACATGTCACTTTTTAGGAAAGTCACTAGTATCATGGTGTAGTAAGAAACAAAATTTTATTTCATTATCTACTACAGAAGTTGAATATATAGATGATGGCAGTTGTTGTACACAAATCTTGTGGATGAAACACACATTACTAGATTATGGATATCAATTTAGACATGTACCTATAAATTGTGACAACAGAAGTGCTATTAACATCTTAAAAAATCATGTTTCACATTCTAGTAAAAATCATATTGATGTAAGGCATCACTTTTTGAGAGAGGATTATCAAAAAGGTGATATCACTTTTGAATTCATTGGTAATGAGTATTAGATTGCTGATATATTTACCAAATCATTAAATTATGAAAGATTAGACTACATCATACATGAGTTAGGCATGGTAAATCTTAAGTCAATGTCTTTCTATTGTATATCTTATTGTTTCATGTTTAAGGTCTCACAGTCAGTATTTCGTTATTACTGTCTGACGGTCACTGTTTCACCATAACGATCAGTCATTGTCTCACCGTAAGGATCAGTCAATATCTCACTGTAAAATTCATTCACTTCCACTCCATAAAGACCTGATACGGTCTCACCATAGAGATTTTTTTATGATTTTTATTTATAAATTAAAACCCATATTGTGGTAATTATTAATTTTAACTTTTTTATTTTATCGCGCTTTTACTTTTGCGATGTTTGGTATTCCTAAATGATAAAATAATGGAAGCGTCACTTGTCCTTCAATCGAGCTTTCTTCTATTCACTCAATTGGTAACCATTCTTGAATCCTTCAACCCTCATCTCTCTTGAACCTTCGGTGAATTCCTAGGATGAAACTCCCTTCATCATTGACTCCTGAGAAACATAGCTCAATGAAGACGAATATCGCACCTAAGATGGCACCTGAAGGTCCTCTAAATCCAAATCTTGTGAACCGAGCAGTAGTATCTGGGAAAGAGATATGCCATGAGTGTCTTCTATCGAGTAAGTCTTCATTTTTGATAGTTTTAAAAGATAAAGGCTCGTTAAAACAGTTTTAGAAGAAAGATAGACCTATCTACCATAAGCTTGTGGCACAATTTTACCAGTATGTTCAGTTCCCCTTTGATTCTGAAGATGGTTATGCTGTGAGAAGCTGTATAAATGGCCAGAAATTCTCATTCTCTTAGAGGTTATGGGATGCATGACTTAGGATACCTCATGAAGGAATCTATGAGGACTGTCAGAGAGGGCCTCCACCTTCTAGTGAATTCTTTGTTTTGGAAGATTCTATGAAAATCTTAACTGAAAATGGCACCAAGAGGAGAGCCATTGCTGCAGAACTGGATGGAGAATCTAGACTTCTGTTTAAGTTTATACAAAACTTTATTATCCCAGAAAAGATTATTTTGTTGTACTAAAATATCATGATGTGTTTCTGATTCATTTTATGAAAAATGGTAATAAGATCAACCTTTTTAAGTATGTCATACACCATATGTGTGAGCTGATGAAATCTACATCCAAGTCAACATCCCTGTTTTATTCTCGGTTTATCTCAGCCATGCTTCATGCCAAAGGTATGGTTGGACCTAATAAAGAAGTTATCAAGGATTGTGAGTTCTTCCTTTCAAAAGTCATTATCAAGAGGATGAAAATCAATTGAAATCTTTGGAAAAAGGAATAGGTGGAAGACAATGATAGGATTTATGAAAAGTTCAATCCAGTGGAAAATCCTTCAAGACCAAAATATATTACTAATCCTGGTTTGGAACTAGATGAAGTTGTTGAGTATTCTAAAGAAGAAGAAGTAGAAGAGGCTATTGTGACTCCTAGGGAAATTGTTTCTGATAAGGAAGACAGTACTCATGTCCCTCATGTAGTAAGTGAAAAGAATGTCCCTGCTTCTAAAGATGTTGTTAATCTGGAAGATCAACCCGAAGTTGAAACAGAATATGTTGTCAAAGAAACCGAAAATAATTCTATGGAAGATCTTATAGAAGAATAATTACTTGTTATGCAAGAATCTGACATTGAGGAACTCCCGGTGGAACAATATATTCCTAAAGTCATTTCTTCAGATGAGGGAAGGTTGGAGCTGTCTTTTTAGTTGGCTAGACAAGAAATGAGAGAGGAACTAAGAGATGAATTCGTGGAAATAGATCAATACCCTAAGCCTCTCAGTCCTGATAAGGATGAAACTATTGAGGGGGAGAAACCCAGAAATCTAGAATCTATTGAAGTACCAAAACAGATAGATCTGAGCCCTATAGACACTCGTTATAAATTCCTCAGCTTTTATGATTTGAATGACTCCCAGGAAGACCCAGTAAAAGTCCTTTACATTTTCACTATGTTCCAATTGAAATTTGTCTCTAATATTTCCCCTGAAAAATATCCTGGGCCCATATCAGTCCCTATCTCTAAACCTTCCCCAGAACAACCATCTTTTGTGAGAAAAGATGATCTAAAAGAATTTGGAGCTACCCTTTTGGATGGAGTTGAAAAACTCTTGAATACCCAACCAGCTCCTATAATAAATCTAAGTGATAGATATGCCTCACTGTTGTTGGAAGAAGTTATTTGGAAAATTCAACCCAAAATTTTTCATGAGATTTAAGAAGTCAGAGTTGAAAATAGACTGCTTAGTGAGGAAGTGAAGACTCTAAGAGGTATGATTGAAGACATGCAAAAAGTGATGAATTCGAGATCAGAGCTTGCTTCTCATACCATGGAGCATGTTGTTCCTCAAACCCCACGTAATGTTGTCTCTCAGATTCAACCTCATTTAGCTTCCTTAGCCGAAAGAGTGGTAGAAAGAAATAAACAGATTGTGAAATAAATGAAAGAACTTGTGGTTAACATTAACAAGATCACTCATGAGTATACGGGGTGCCTTCAAAAATGATAAATCAATTGAAATATCTCACCTCTGTTGTCACTAATTCTAAGACATCTGGACAATCATCTCAATCTTCTTTAGACAGTGACCTGCTTAAAATAGTGGTCAAATAAGAACTTCAGAGTGTGCTTAGTGGTTTCAATAAAGATTATCTATCTGAAGTTATATTATATAGTTCTTTATCTGGTCCAAATCCATTCAAAAATTACTACTGATGCTTAGCATGAAATTCTCAAGAAATTGGATTTCTACTTTAACTGAATCTTCTCAAAGGCTAACATGACCAATCATTTCAAATATCTTGTAGAAAATATGAGGATTCCACCTATTACTCAAGATTTCAAGACTCAAGTCCAAAAGCTCACAGAGTTCACTCGTCTATTGGACATGTTTATGGAAAACAAGGATGACTTCAAGAAAGCTATGTAGTATGGTAGAGATATCATTACAGATTTTATTAAGCTTCTGAGGCCCTGTCAACATGTACATAGTACAGCCATTGTTTCTCTTGTGGCTTCACCTCTGAGGCCTGGTTTTCCTACATTCACCTATACCCTAGCCTTCACTTCTATGTCTATTAGTCAGGAACTAAGTTAGGTCAGGCATGTGATCCTTTATCAACAACTCCCTCGGTCTTCTGCTGCACCTACTATGGTTCCCTCTGTCTTTAGAGGTCTTCCTTTACCTTCTCTATCAACCAGTTCACTCCCTTCTTCAACCTCAACCTTTTCTCCTATGGCTTCCTCTTCTGCTTCTACAGCCAAGGGAAAAGAGAAGACCAGCCAATGAAGAAGGACAGTGCTTACTCTTTTTTTATGGGAATCTTGTTAATTTTGTTTTAATTTTTGTAATGGACCTCTTTTTATCTAATACATAATGCCCCTTTCTTGTCTCTTTTGTCTTTATATTTCCTGATACTTTTTGATAATACCAAAAGGGGGAGAAATATATAAGACATATAGAAAAAAAAAGAACACTCACTCTATATAAGTTATATGCACATTCGAACTATGTTGTTAGAACAAATATAAACTCTAAATATACATGATTTTTTATCATCAAAAATGGGGAGATTGTTGGACTCCTCATATATTAAACATGTTTTAATGATCACAAATCCTATTCAGTTTATAAACCATTTTAACTCTATGTAATCTATCACACATCAAATGAACAGTTTTTTAGTAAAAGTTACCCAAAGCTCTTAATTGATATACACTCATTTTGGTTACTATAAACTATATTTTAATTCACTTTAAATGATTTCTTTGACAAATGATTAAGTTTAATTAATTCCATAAATATCACTTCTTAAGTCTAAATACAGATATTTTCCTAAGTGCGAGACACCAGGAACAAGCAGACACCGTGACAACTAGACGCCGTGAACAAGACACCGTGACATCGAGACATCGTGACAACCAAAAACTGTGAACAAGACACCATGAAATCAAGACACCGTGACAACTAGACAATGTGAACAAGACAACGGGAACAAGACACCATGAACAAGACATTTTGAACAAGACACTGTGACATCAAGACACTGTGAACCATACACCGTGCACTAGACACCATGAACCAAACACTGTGACAACAAGACACCGTGACTAATCCAGACACTATGTGAAAGAGACACTGTTTCCAGGACATACTATGGCACTGTTTCTTAATATGTTTTTTCCCCTTTAAATTTAATCTATTATGGTCATATTTGAATATTTTAAATGCACTGACATAATTAATATTTCTTTGTAGACATTTCATCTGACAGTACGAGGTACGAGGTGCAGAAATCGTGCAACATGTCATCTCAAACACATGCACTCCAAGATAAAAGAGTAATGCGGCCCAAGAAAAATTAGAAGTGTGGCGCGATACTAAAAAAACAAGAGAGTGGGCATGAGAACGATAATAGAATATAATTATAGAATTCATAAAGAAAGAATTGTATCAGGAAAATCAATGCGTATGGAGAACACACAAAGTTCAATTGAATCCCATAATCGAGAACATCTTCACGCAGTCAAACATCACGAAGAACACAAGCTGGATCTGTCTGACTTGGGACACTTTATTTTCCATAAAAGGACTTTATTTACGCATCTGCTTCATATCAGAAGTCCAGAGCTGCAAAGACTAACATTCAGATCATTTCTAAACCTATATCAATATTTCTACTCTGTTTTGTATCATTTTGCTATATTTCGAGAAGTGTGTGTATTTTTATAAAAATACACTCTTTCTCATACATTAAACTATAGTATACAAGATATTATTACTCAAAAATATTTTTATATTTTAATACCCACTGATAAGTGTGGAAGAGGTCCCTGTGTGGCCTGGTTGTTTGTTCCCATGAAGAACTATGGAAGAGGTACCTGTGTGACCAGGACAGCCCTATGTACTGTTGTTTAACCTCGATCCATGGTGTGGATAAAGTTTATTTATATAAAATTCTTGGCGGAAGGTGATCACCAAGTGGAGTGGATTAGGTCTTTGCTTGAGTCCGATCCACTTGTTTTATATCTGCAGTGATACTTAATTTATTCTTCTTTGTTTTACTGCTTTACTGTATAATTCAGATATCACTAAATTCACTTTGATAGTTAATCATGGAAAGAATTAATAATTGTCCTGTCTTAGTAGAATTTCATCAAAATTAATATTAATAACTAACAGTAATATTATTGAGGACTAATCAATCTTCTAAGAAGTTATTTAAATAGTCAAACTCTTATAACAGTATAACCTTGATTCACTGGGATTTACTTAACCTTTTGGGGAAACCTTTTTAAAAATACTTTTTAACGAGAAATATTTATATATACTCAATTCACTTCCCTCTTTAGTAATCTACTCTGACCAACATAATTATTTTTTATGGACCATCATAATTAATTATGTTTTTTATTCCGTCTACAATGATAAGTTTATTTCAACCAATTTCTATTGCTAATGACTTTTAGTGATGGGAGTCTGTCACAACAAACCCGCCGCAAAATTAAAAAACTATAGTTATGGAATATTTTTATCTTGACCAACTATATAATATAGAAATAAGATAAGTGGTAAGTCTACATGTAATACCACTATCTACTGTATCTGATCAGGATCCAAATATTACCATGACGGACTTGGAGAATACTTCAATAGTCATTGGATATAGAGATGAATTTTATCCCTACTTATTTCCCTCAGATATACAACTAGTTTAAGATAACCATTCAAACTATAGATGATATATTTAGATCATATTTAATGTATTTTCAATGATTTTGGGATGATCACCTTACCCTAGTAGAGTTCTAATATATCAAAAAAATTATTCTATAATTCAAATGGAACCTTATAAGGCTTTGTATGGGAATATGTGTCTGACTCCAATATGCTGGGATAAAGATGGAGAGAGGAATTTTGTGGGACTTGAATATTTCCAAGAGATGATATATAATTTTCAAACCATTCAACATCATATGAAATCTGTACAAGGTTGACAGAAAATCTATGTAGATAATTGTTGACAAGCCCTACAATTTTATATCATAGATAAAGTGTTCCCAATTATATCATTATATAAGAATGTCATGAGGCTTTGGAATATGAGAAATAATATTTCTAAATACATTAGACCCTCTTATTCTTTATCATATTGGAGTTTTTTCCTATTGACTAGCACTCCCACCTAATCACTCTCAAGTACATGATGTGTTCTAGGCATACCTCATAAGGAAGAACATATCAGACCCCTCACATGTACTAAATCTAGTTTTGGTTCCTTAAAAGAACATTATTTCGTACAAGGTGAAGTCAGTGAATATCGTTGATCATAGAGACAAGGTTATATGAAACAAGATGAATCGCCCGGAAAATGTATTGTGGTGGAACAATAGGTTTGAGGAGGCAACATATGAACCAAAAGGGGTGATAATATAGAAGAACCCTAAGATATTTTAGAGTATGATGTGAAATTTTGAGGTAGAAATTTTTAAATGGAGGAATAATGTAATTAAGTAATCATTTATAAATTGAATTCCCTTATGAATGAATAATTTCCTTATTAAATAATGTTTCTAAAAAAATCATGCATTATATTTCATTTGTTATTTTTTGACCATTATAAAATATAATAATTATTATTCTGTTGGGATAAAAATACTATTATGCATCATAAACATTGATAATATATCCATTCTATAATTATTGTTAATATTATTATATATTATTCTTTATAATAAAATATAATTGAAATATAAGAAATAAGTGATGGTCTCAACCTGTACAATCATACCTTATGAAGCCCATTTATTAGAGATTCTAAGGGTGATGGTATCACTAGGATTTTTCCTTAACCAAAGCCATGATGAGACTAAATAACTTAAACTTGATTGAAACCATTTATAGTATAATTTCAATCTTATTGATATCACCACCCAAACCATGTTCACTGATCCACCACAGGAAATTATCACCATGACACACCTTTCCCTTAGAGAATATGATTGTGTAATAAGAGGTTATGTATTTAGAAACTATTATTATGAATTTATATATATAATTTGTGAAAAAAATGATTACACTTATCCCTTTCCATTATTAATTTATACACTTTATTATATAATGATTTGAAAAAACCTAGATTTTGAAATGATGAAACCAAAATTGTATTTTTTGGAACTTTTTTTTAAATGTTGGGGATGAAGCCTCATTTATTATTAAGGAAAAAAATACCACTTTTTAAATGGGTAGAGTGAGACCCATTACATAGCCCAGAGGCCCAGTGGGCATGTATCCCATTACGTGGCCCATAGGCCCAAATTTGTTTACTCAAGGCCCATTTTATTAATAGTACTTCCACAGTACAAGCCTACTATAGTGTCTTGCCACCACTATAGTGCCATGCCACCACTATAGTGCCTACTGTTGCTACAGTGCCACCACTACTATAGTACTCCTATAGTGCCTATGCCCACTAGGTTTTGAACCCCCATTTTTTTGGAATTTATAGTTTCAATTAAAATATATTTTTTTTTAATTAAAAAAAAATTATATAAATTTATATTTCCAAGAAATATTCTTATTAAAATACATTTATTTAAATATAAATTTTAATATATTTAAATGAGGTGAAATTTAATTTTCATATGGTCTAGAAAGTTATTAGTGTCGTAAAAACTAGTATTTTCTAGTAAATATAAATTTTTATCTAAAAGTGAAAGTATCATATTGATAAAATTATTTTAGTAAAAAAAATTAAAATCCATACAATAAAATTATCCAATGGTAAATTTTTCATAATTTTTGGGTAAAAATTAAATATAGTATAAATATATGGTATGAATTATGACATCATAATATCCCAAAAGTGATTTAATAAATACTATAGAAGTAAGCCGTGACCAAAAATTGAGTTCCCCTTTAAAATAATAAATTTTTGAAGTTATTTTATTAATATTGAAAAACATATAACGAATCCTCCAAAACCTACATTATTTTTTCAGGTTCTAAAAATAAATCTTTATGAACATAACTCACTTCCGCATCTTGAATGGAATTATGTTAAGAATTTGGGTTCTTAGCCTAATAAAATATTTAAGACTAAACCTATTTAGTAGAAACCATGGGAAAATCCCTAGTAAGGTTTGTGTTTTTGATTATTTTATTACATAGAGTCCAAAACCTATGTTTAGAAATTAATAAATAACTCCCATTTATTTTTTTATATATACACACCCATGCACTCATTTCTCTTAACTCAATACCCATTGAGAAAAAGTTTTTAATCGATCTCTATCGTTAATTCCCTAAAAATTTCTTCTTTGGAAATTAAGAATCCCCACCAAATATTTCAGTGGAATTCTATTAAGGTAAGGGGTTCTCTTCATCTTCCTTTTATTCATGAAATTTCTTTATATTGTGTCTTGGTTTCAAATTGTTATTTTTTTAATGTGTTTTTACACTTACCTTTAATTTTTATATGATTTCCAAGTTATCAAAGAAAACATTTCACTCTAACTAAACCTTTCTATGAACCTTTTATATAAACCTGTTATGCAATAGATATTATTTTATGATTTTCCATGCCAAAATTTTGTGTTGTGAATACCTAATACCATTTAAACTCAAGTGTATTCACCTTTGTGTACCTAAACTTTATTGATTTGAAAATTTTGTGTATTTAAACCACATTTCTTAATCATGGCATAAATTGGGTGAAATATATACTTATGTTATATGTTCTATGTTGCACACAAATGTATGTACATAATACGAATGTGATGGGTGGGACCAAAATTATATAGCACTCCAATGCATTGGGTAATGTTTTTATCAAATAATATATCATGTATGTTTCATGGGTGGTTAACCTAAGTACATTATGTTATGATTATGGGGTGGTTATCCTTGACTTATGCTTATGAAGTCATGCTTTTGATTATTTTCACATTCCTATGATTCCTTGATGTAATCATATTATATAATGCTTTAATGTTTATGATTTTGATTCTCACCTTTTTATGTCACCATTTTTTGTCCCTTAACTCACATGTATCGCTTTACATTATGTTATTTTTTTATTACTCCTGTACCGGTTTTATGGTTCACCCTTTTATAAGGTATGTCCTTAGGTTATCTCATACAGTATGAGAAGATTAAAGGAATATAGGGGAATGTTATGGAGTTTTAAATATTGTAGTTATATCCATGTAACAAGTTATTTTGATATGTATATAATTACCCAAAGACACCAGGATTCTTAATCTTTTTTGATTGTATTATGTGTATCTTTATATAATAAATCATAAAATAATGTGTATAAAAATATTGGTTGTCATAGTCTTGGGTATATCCTCCTTTTTAACCCTCAATTGATGATATTCAGAATAGACGTAAATATTGTAAAAGTATTCACCTCAATGATTTCGATAAAATAAAAAATCACTATGAAGTAAATGATAATTATTCTTGATAATGGTCATGTTATATCATTTATAATCAATTAAAAGACATGATGACCCATCATTATCCTTACAAAAAAAGAATAGGTTCACCCTATAGTCACACACTAGGGAATATATATCCATTATTAATAGTCTCATTGACTTTATTATTCAGTTTTTACAACATAATTAGGACCATCCTATATGGAGTATTTTAAATAGGTGTAACACAAGGTATGAGTTCTATTAAAAAATTAACTTCATGGTTTGGGGTAATATTAAGAATGTCTTCAAGAAATATATCATAACAGTCCAAAATAATATGTATATCATTGATATTGAGTTTGTACTAACAATTTCAGATTAATATTCCTCTTGATTAGGTAGTATGACCCATATAATGGTAGAAATTTCCATTAGAATTTCATGTTCATACTTTCATTGATAGATGATCAGAGGTTGATTCAAAATATAAAAGTGGAATCCCTTCCCCAGTAATTGACATGGGATATATAGAGATAGATAAAACAATTTCCCAAAATCACATCAAACTAAAATAGAGGGAGAATCAAAACTATTTCAAGAATCACATTCCTGCAAACTTATTTCGTATAAGACCTATAGACTAGATATGTGATCATAATACCATTTTGATTTTTACTCCTAACTAAACTTGTAATAGTTGAGGTGGTGACATGACACCCTTAGTAAATTTTTCATATATAAATGAGTGGATAGATCCAAAATCAAATAAAACATTTGTACTTATTGAGTGGATAGTAATTGTACCATTCAAAACTTCATTCTCATGACCCACATCATCGATATGACGGCATAATCTTTCCCTTTCACTCTTTTCTTAAGATGTGGTTAATGATGGTTGTCTTCATTATCCCTAAAATTCAAGAACTAATTGGAATAATATCTATACTCCTCATAATTAGGGAATTGTATTGGTGGTGGAACATTTGGTTGATCTTTTCACTATTCCTTTCATTGAATGATCTATTCACATCACTTTGAAATTATTTTTCATGATGGCCTTATTTTTTACACTTAAAACATTTACTATACCCCATAAGGTAATTTCCTGCATATTTTCTTCATCTCTTCTAGTATAAAATATGGTTAATTTTCTTTTATCCTTGGATTTTATTATTATTATTTCCTTATAATTCTATCACACTCTTTTTTCCAAAAACAATAAGAACATTGATACTCTCCGATTTATATTTCTATCTTGAGATCACATAAAATATTTTCCTCGTAACTATAAAATAGTCTTATATGAAATAAATTTCAGAGAATTAGTCTCATGCCACTAAATAATAAATCAATTTTGATTTTAGGTTTGATGATAAAACGTTAATCATACTATGAAATCATTGTGAAATTTTCCTCATAGGTATATATGGATTAATTATACTTTAATTTTAGTTCTAGTAATTCCATTTCAATTTTCATGAGAAGAGTTTGTGGAAAATACTTATTGAAAAATACCTTCTTAAAATACTTTAATGTCATAGAGTCAATTTCCTCTTTTTTCCTTGGTATTATTAATAAGATTACATCATTGATCATATTCACCTTCCATAGAATACATGACCAAAATTACCTTATCATAGTCCATGAATTGGGTAATAGATAATATCATTTCTGTAGAATTAATCCATTACTCTGTAATAATAACATTATAGGAATCACTGAATGAAGTTAGAAATTTCCAAATAAAAGAATCAATAGTGAGTTTTTCCTTCCTTTTAAAGTGTAAATGTTTAGTATTATTCTTGTTACTATTGGTAGATTAAAAGAGTTTGATTATAATAGCATAAATATTTTGCATCTCGGGTCCCATTTCACTTGATTTCTCAAAAGGATAGTTATTTCATTTCTCATCACATTTAATGTTAACATGATTCCACCTAGCCCTAACCATTGACTAAGACCAATAAGCACAGTCTAAAAAACAATAATCATTGTGTGTAATCATGTAATCCTGAAGAATCACTCATATGATGTTTAAATCATGAAACTTTATTTTCAATCTATAACACATTAGGTTTAACATAGGTCATTCTTCTTCATCATATATTAAAATCATTCATAATGGTTCATACATAAAATGTAATTAAATAAAATATATCCCATTAGAGTGTCTATCTAGGTGTTCTTTCTTAATACCACTCATCTTGTACAAATTTTGATCAAGTTAATACCCAATCCACCCATTTTAGAGTTGTTACCCTTGGGTGCATCTATGTTATAACCACATCCCTTTTCTAGAATCTTGATAGGGATGTATTTTCTAATAAGACAAAACAATATTAACATTTAAAAAATAATAAGTATGTTATTATATTTTTATAATTACCCCTAATGTTTTATAAAAGGTTCTATAATCCGAATCTAAAAAGATAATTAAAACATGATTTGATACAAACTAATATGACCTAAGAATAACATAAATAAATATTATATCATTTTAAATTAGTTTTCAATATGTTTCACAATAATAAATGTTCAGGGACCATGAAGGTTTAGATTATTTAGATACTAGATAGACAATCATCTTATTTTATGAAATATCCTCAACTTCACCCAAAAATATCTTCTCATGTAATAAACTTCTTAGAAATAACAAACTTAAAACTATTCTTCATAACTCAGGAAAAAAAAGAAATATTTAGATCAGTTTCTTAGTAAGGGTAAACATAAGATATATTGATCAATAATCATAAGGGTATGATAAAAAGATAATATATTAAAATAATCATATATAAATATTCAAATATCATTAATAATAAATAATGGAATATATATTATTCAAAACAAAAGACACAAGTCATAAATATTCTGAATTATCAATAATCAATCATGAGCCATGATAAAATATCATAAGCATAAGACATAAGTTTTTGACAAACACATAATCATTGAAAATAATTTCACTAGTCAAGGGTCACTTCTAGGGCCTTTATAGTGTATTGGGTTCAATCATTATTACATTTTTTTTGTCAAGGTTCACTCCCAAAACTATCATTGTGGATAGAGTCTCTCATTGAATTGGTTTAACTCCCCATTCCAGTACTTATTATATCATGACATATCCACATGTACCCAATTCATTATAGGGTTACATAATTTCAATCCCACCCATCACATAATAAAAATAGTACCTATGTGCTACATAAGATTATAAAACATTCACCATGTCATCATATCATTATATCATCATATAATCATATCATTATATCATAACATAGGGAAAGGAAGTCAGTTTCATAAAAATTCCATCATTTCATCATAGCATAACCTAGGGAAAATAAATTAGTTTCATAAAGTTTTCATTAAAACCTTATTAACTCATGGAAAACAAAGGGGTGTTGACATAGATGGAAAAATAACCTTTAAATTAACATTCAAAACTTTCCTTGAAAATATGATAGAAATATCCTCTTATTTTGATAAAAATTTAACTAAAATTTCCGAAAATATTGAGAAATAATTTCATTTTAAAATTACCAGAGAAATTTGTAAAATATTCTTAAAAATAATGACAATAATGATGTAAAGAAAATCTATCCATAGAATATATATTAAAAGAGAACATCTTTTTCACACATTTATGAAAAAT
The DNA here is from genome assembly GCA_963277665.1 of Viscum album. NCBI lineage: Eukaryota > Viridiplantae > Streptophyta > Magnoliopsida > Santalales > Viscaceae > Viscum > Viscum album. The sequence goes on from OY728145.1 coordinate 1,793,237,810, forward strand.
CAATAAAAATGAATTTTTGGAAAAAAATTATTTAAAAAGATTCATTTTAATAATTTTTCAAGAAATTAAATTGTAATGAAAATTTACTTTTAAGAACTATTCATGTATAGGTAAAAACATACAAAAATCAGTTTTGAAGATCGTGGACATGGAAGAAAATGTTCATCCACTACAAAGGAAATAAGGTCAACTATTATTTAAGAAAAATTTATTCATAATTTCAAAGTGGTGTAAAAGGGATTATTTATGAAAAAATTTATAACTATCCATAGGAGAAGAAAATATATGTTGTTTAAAGTATAATATCAATATAATTTCCCTCAATGTAAATTACGAATAGAAAATACCAAAATTAATTGATATTTTAACAAAGACCCTTACCTCAAGTATAGTATTTCTTTCTATGAATTAAGATATATTTTAAAATAGATATAAATTTATTATATGTATATTGCATGAACTTATTCATACATAAAATATTATTTATCATTACTTTATAATTTCCAATTATCTTCTTATTAACAATCCTTCTATAAAATGGACATTCAGGTGAAACTGGTCCATTTTCAATGCATATTTTAGTCCAATGGTTTTGGTACATACACATTGGTCATGGTTTCATTATTTATATAATACTAATAAATGAATGATTATAATATTTAATCATTTTAAACACGTTTATAATTTTTCATATAGAGATTCGATGTAAAATGAATTACATTACTTCTTGGAGATGGTGGTCCATACATATGCACGAGTGATCTTTAAAAATTTGATATATGGAAAGAACGTAAGGTAAATAATAATTCACATTTATAGAATAATTATTATATTATAAATTTCTTATATTTTTATTAAGCCTATACTTATTACCATCTATGTAAAATGAAAATGAAAAATAAATCGCATCGCTTCGTTGAGGGGATAATCCACACATATACCCAAGTGAAATTATTTTTTTCTAATGAATGTGATGGTATGATGGTAGATAATATATTATAATTAAAAAATAATTATTATTTCATAAATATCATATATAAAAATTATATCCAATATAATTTTTTTAGTGATATTCAAACATGTTAATCCAACTATTAGGCGGTAACTGTCACATTTAATAATAATAATAATTCAATATTATATCATGGTTCATTTAAATAAGTGGTTTCATGTAAATAATTATGAAAAATTAATAAAATTTAGATAAAGATAAATATGTCTTAAAATATCAGGATTTTGTTGTTCCTACTTTATTCAATATCACTAAATCTATTTTAACTAATAATGTAGGTCTTAAAACTAAAACTGGTCTTGTGTAGGTTGAGAATAGTAATAAAAAATTCACTCTTATATCAAGAAGAGTTGTGGTTGAGTTGAGAAGATAAATATCCTCAAGAAAAAGGAAAAATTAATTCAAAATTCCCATAGATAAAAACATATTTTCACAAACATATTTATCATTCTTATGAAAATCTATTTTTGATGGAAATTGTTGGTGTTGTGCAGTCTTTAGGAATATGACTTATGTTGTTTGGTATAACATGTCATTCCCATGGATTTAAAGAAGGCAATAATCTAGTTGGATTAATCCAATGAAAGTGAGAAAAAATATTAGAAGTAACATGCTATGAATTTAAATCTGTTAATATTTCCAACTCAAAATATATTTTGTTTCCTGGTTATAGTATCTGTAATATGTGAAAATTAGGTAATTATATTGAAGAAATTATGTCAACATGAAAAGAATAAAATCTTCATACTATTAGAGATATTAATATTTATAAAAGTGATAAACTTTTGAAGTCATTTATTTTTTAGTTGGTTCTTATAGAAATAAAGAGAAGTAATCAAAGGATACTTTATAGTGGTTGTTTATATCATATGTCAGACACTCAAAAATATTAATGAAACTTAAAGAAAAAGATAGAGTGTAGTCACATTCAAAAGTGATTTTTTTTAGATATCAGAGGTAAAATTAAAAACTAAATCCCAAAGTTATTTTATTTATTGATATACTCAAACATTATTTTTTGAATATTAGTTAACATTTTTGTTATAGTAATGAAGTCATTTTTTAGGAAGAATTTTTACAACATCATGATCATAATGGATATAAAAGTTATAATAATGGGATAATGAACCAATGGGAATTTCTTCATATTGATAATTCAAAGAATTCTCTTTACTTAACCTCAAAATAAGGGAAAAGGGTATGGGATAAAATAACTGGTCATCTTTGTCAAAGGAAATTCCACAAGATCATGGAGGGTATGTGGTTAAATACATTCCTCAACAAAAAATAGAAATATATGAAGTTTTTGAAACATGCTAAAATAGGGAAATGGTTCAAGGAGTCCCAAATAAAGGATAAATTTAGGCCACTAGATCACCTTAATTGATTAAATAAGACTTTAATGGGACAATGACACATAAATAATTAAGAATATATGATTATTTCATCACATTCATTAATAAATTCCCAATAATGTGTAATGAGGTCTATAATGTAGGTTTATGTGAGCAGCGATAGAGATAAAGATTCGACCGGGGATTAACTCTCTTTATCTACTATGGTGTTTCCATGAGATTTTGTGGGTTATGTCGAGTGTCTTTTTTCTAGTAGAGGGAACCTAGTGAGGTATATATGGGTTTATCAAAATGTATTGATCAGAAACATAGGGGTTCCATATTGTATCATGCCCAACTGAATGGATCATGAACCTTCCTATTTTTGTGGATTTGACTATTTCAATTCATATTAAGAAAGTTTTGATGTCTCATTTAAAGAAAATTTTAAACTTTTTCTAAGATATATTGACTCAATATTAGAATTAAATTTTTTATATAATTTTTCTTCTATAGGGGGAAATCCTTATAAGTTGTATGATCTATTTCATTGGGTTTCTACTATTCTTGGGTTCCTCGACTAAAAAAGTGCTTCACTTGGGAATGGATTTTTTCACTATATTTTTCCTTTATAGTATATTCCTTAGAACGTATAGGGTTTTGGTTCATAGTTTTGGAAAATTCTCTCTTTTCGTTTTTAGGAATGGTCTCCTAAATTTTTTTTCAATGCCAAGAAATATTTTACATAGTTATAGATTAAAATTCTTTGGATTAATTTGGTAAATATGAAACTAATAAATATTTAGGATATAGTTATAATTTTGGGTTTCCTAATTTCTACAAAAAAAGGGAATTATATAATACTTTTTGGGGACTAACGGTATTTTAAACCACCACCTAATAATATAGTGGTACTTATCAAAAATTTCAGGTATTGTACGACTGCTATTTAATTAGTGGTGGTTTCTTTAAATTCATGACGGGTTTGTTAAGTGTTGTTTCTAGAGAACTTTGTGATGGTATCTTGTTCATTTAATGGTGGTTTTTTTGTAAAAAAATATCCCAGGGAATATAAGTAAAATTAAACTAACAATCAGTGAACATATGAGCGGTGGGTTATTTCAGCAGCAGATACTAAACAGCCACTAAATCAATTTTTTAAAAAATATATAATAAAAAACTATAAATATAACAAAAATTAACAAGAAATAAACTAAAACATAATGTATGATAAACTCATCATACATAAACCATACATCCAAAATCATATATACAAACATCCACGGTCATTATAACCTCAATCTCAGTCAACCCATACATCTGTCAACAATAACCTCAGTCATCGATATATACATAAAAAAATATGTACAAAAACAACACATACATATATCAACCATTACCACAGTCATCATAACCTCAATCATAAGTGTTTGGAAAACTGGTGATTCAAGCTTGATGAAAGAAATGGGTAGTATTTCCAATCCAATTGAGGTCTATTTAGAAAGAATTATTTTTTAGGAGGAATGGGAAGTTACAATACTTTTCAATATAAATAATACTATATTGAATTTAAATCTTATAATACTCAAATTAATGAGTAATTCATGATACAAGTATAGGTTTTTGGAATAAGGAAGCTGCTGAATATAGAGATCTCTTGACTATTTTCATCCGTATGAGAACACTGGACTCATAAATGTTTTTTGGTTGATAAGGTTTATTGAAACATGAACATTTGAAGATGGTGGTTTTTAGTAAGACCAATAAGACATGAGAAACAAATCTTCAAAGTGAGAAGTTGGGTACTAAAAGTTCATTGATGTCATATTTAAAGAAGGAAAGAAGTTTCTACAGTTGAATCTTCTAGAATCAATCCATTGGATGTGTTGTTCCACCGATCCATCGTAATGGATTCTAACACTAATTAATACATTTTTTATATTTTTAATATCATATAAAGAGTTTATATTTGAGGAATTATTTTTGGGAAGTATTTTGTGACCAACATGAATAATAAAATAAGAGATCAATCAACAATGTAGTCAACCATTACTCGTCAAGATGAATTATTGATTTTTTATGGAAAAAAGTCCTTATCAATTAAGTCAATGGGAAAAAATTTGATATATGTTTATCAATTGGGTCAAGACTATGGGATTAGAGCTAACACCGATAACTTCATTAGACACAAAACCATTGGACTGAGATAATAAGAAAAGGATAATTTCTTGAAGTTTGTGAAATTTTTATCAAGAAAGATATTGAAGAGGTTTGAAGAATGGTTTTCATATGTTTCTTTTGGTATGGAGTAATATAAATAAAAAATTGGAATGAGAGTTTTATTTCAAGGATAATAATGAGAATGAATTTATTTCTTTATATGTTTTTTGGTTTATTTGGTATGGTGTATTTTAATTGGTGTGTAGTTTTTGGAACGGATCAATGTAATGAAGAGTCCATTGTCTTCATTATAATGAGAAAATCGGAATGGGGAATTTCAAGTAGAATGTAAGAAAATATGAAGAAAGGTGAATTTGTTAGAAGATTTTAGAAGTTTCAAGATGAGTGGAGAAGCATTAAATAAGTCAATTATGTATCTAAAATTCAAGGAAAATTGATGTTTTTTGAACTTTTTTCAAGTGGGAAGTCTTTTCAAAATATCACCCAAACTAGATTTGTCTCACCTATAAAGGAATAAGTACTTTGTACTTTCCTAAAAATAGTACTATTTAGAAAGAAGAGAGACAAGATCTGAAGTTCTAGGGAGAATATGTTTTCAGATTGAGTATTCTTAAGTAATGTCTTCTAGACATAAGTAGAAAGGATAAGATACAAGATCATAATCAGTTATTCCAAAATCAGACTGAGTAGTCAGACTAGGGTGTCTGGACTAAGTAGAAAAAGTTCAGATTTGTTTAATCCATATTCTGAGAGAGTATTTTATCTTATTGAGAAATTAGACTGGAATATTGGACTGGGAAATCAGACTAAGTATCATTAAGAATTCCATAAGAAGTTATTTCCTAGTATAGGGTAAGAAAGTGAATAATTGTTTTGAATAACATATTTTTGAAATTTGATCAAGTATAATTATAACATGTTTGTTACAAAAATTGTACAACATCATTTATTTCTACTTGAATCACATGCACTATCGTATTGAAAATAGTGTTACTGGAGATTAAGGGAATATCCTACTCATTGTATTCCACAAAAAAGGATTTTTATCTAGTGTATTTTGTGGTATTATATTATTTTCATAATATACCAAGGTTTTAGCCACTCTTATTGAATAGGGAACCTTTTAAATACTTTTGTTCATGTGGATGTGTTTTTGTTTTTGTTTTCATATAGGCAACAACTCTTTAAAAGGAGTTGAAGTTTTTTTGAAATAAAGGAAACTTAAAATAAAAATTTATCACTGATTCACCCTTCCCCCTCTCAGTTATACATTGATCCTATTGGGCATTCTCAAAACTAAGCCCAATATCAAAGTACCCAACTCTATCCATCATTGTACAAAATGACTAGCATGGAAAAAACTATTAATTATAGAGTTCCAACCTACAATTTCAAAACATCTCTTTTATCCACTTCATAAAAATAGTTTCCCTGGAAAACACCATATTTCAACTCAAAACAAGGGCCACCACCCTCAAACAGCCAATGGTGCACTCTCCACAATAAGTCTTACCTTATATATCTCCTAGAGTGTGACTCCCAATATTTCCTTTATGAAACAATAAAAGATATTTAGATAGATTTCATGGTGACCCAATACTTCTCCACATATTATAACATGATTTTAAGTATAATTACCCATGAAATACTAACCAATTGTTGAAAAGTCTAGTGCCTTTGAAAAACTAGGTACATAATTAGAACACCTTAAATTAGATTAAAAATTAATTTTATTAATATATATAATGATCTCTTAAATAACTTTGAGATCTTATTATCTTTATAGGATAACCTGGGGAATTTATAGTCAAAAGTAATGACCTAAAAATCCCAATAAGTGAATAAACATGGGCATAAATAATAGCACATGAGTTAGAAGTCATAACATGATAACATAAAAGGCATGGCTCAAGAATAAACATATAGAAGCATAACATATAGAATATGGAATCATGTGGTCATGGAAACATAGTATATTGGAAGTAATTTATAACATGACATAAACATGATTCAAGGCTAACTTTCAAGATTATATCAGATGGTGGAAAAATTCCCATAATGAATTAGGTTTACTCTCTAATCCCATACAAAATGTATCATGAGACTAAAACATCACTCAATGCATTGGGGATATATCTGGGTACACCCATCATAAAATGTTCACGTATATGCGTGACACATAACGAATCAAACATAAGGAATTATCCTTAGGTTAATCATGGAAAGAAATGGGCATCACAATCATATCATGACGCATAACCAAAGGGAATTTCACAATGGTATCAATGAAAAAAGATATTAAATCATAATTTTACATTAGTAAAGTAAAAAATAATAATATAACATGAATAATAATTTTCTACTGAAGTAAAACCATAAAATATAATGGTTATGTGACTTTAGAAATATTCCTCTTTAACACAGTTTTAAGGAAAATAATAATGATTCATTAAAGAGGATAGAAGAATAATTTTTTTCATAAAACCAGAAATGGAATAAAATAGTTTTTCATAATAAATTTAGTTATTTTAGAAAAATATTGGAGTCTTAAAATAGTTTATGGAGTGTACTTGAAAATGGGTAATAAAAATAGAAGTTCCCTTTAATTGATTTTTCTTATCAGGGGGAATTGAGAATAGAATATTATAAAACATATAATTCCCCATAAATTACAGATTAATTGAAATACATAAATATTTTTGGTAAATATACAAAGAATATAGGATAATTACATAAAAATAATGAAGGAATAAATTTAAAAAAATAGAGAGAAAGTGTAACCAAAATGAAATATGGAGATTTGGAGAGATCCCTAACCTTATGTATGAATGTGTTCTGGACTTTCACTTAATTTCCTAGATAATAAAATTAGATTAATTAATTAATTAATTTAGAACCTATTGTATATTTATTCTTTTTATTATAATTTTATTAATTTCATTTATGAAAATTTAAATGAGTTATAAATTTCAATGTCTTCTTTCCAGGAGCGTTCATTTCATGGTTTCATGGTCGGTTCACTTGTGTAAAATTATTGAAGTTCTTATCAAATTGCAATAATTCTTTAGAAGTGAAATTATATAGTTTTAATGAATTTAAATAATGCTAAATTGTTCCATATATTATTTTTTCTATTATTATTATGATTACATTGATAAAACTATAATGATAATTGTTCAGTTTGTTTTTTGTGGTTTTTTCGACCATCACAAACTAGTTTCTCTTTATTGAATATTATTTTTATATATTATTTATAGAACATCAAATAAGTTATAATTTATGTATTAAAGTCTTATTAAACCATGATAATGGTTTTATGACTAGTCATGAAGGTTGGACTGAAAAACAAAAAATCAATATCCATGGAGACGGTTAACCATCCTAATTTGTAAAATGGTTTCGTTTCTTTGAAAAACCGGAGTTGGGAAAAGAGGTGGATAGAAGAAATTCCATTATAAATATAAAATTATATTATATACATGATACTATATTTATTATTATTTTATTGATGAAGTAGTTTAGGAGAAGTTATAGAAATAAATGAAATTAAAAGATATGGTTTGAGAAAGTTACCTCTTGAACATCACATCCTTGAACGTCCCATTAACGAACTTAGAATTTGTATTTTTTAAAGACTGGTAGATATTGTCATTTGGTAAGAGAATTATTAATGTAATTTTTAATTGTATTTAAAATAATTGATGCTTATAATCTATGAGGATAATGGGTGGTGAGTAATGGCATTTATAGGGGAGGAGAGTGGTTTTTTTATTATTATATTCATTAGTTTATTATTTTGACTCAAGAATATAAATAGGTTTAATTACTATGAATAAATATAGTAAATACTTCATGAGAGTTCAAAACAATGGGTTTTTACATCAACCATGACTCAAAAATTCATGTATTTGTCTTATAATGTTAAATAACATAAATTACTATATTTCACTATTCACCAAAAATTGAACTATTTTAGAAAACCTCCAAAATTTCTCCCAAAACATTTTTCAACGTGTAGATTTAAAAAATGAAATCTATTTTATAAAGACAGTTTTATAAATATTATAAATTTAGTTTCTAAATAAAAACATCATTTATTCATAAAATACCTCTTTAAATATTATAATAGATTGTTTTGGCACTTTAAAAAACTATTTAAGGTCACATAAAATATTCTTATAACTATTATAAAATATAATATTAATATGTAAATTTATTTTATGAAAATAAATTTTATTTTAAATCATTATATTAATTATAAAATTGTAAATAAACATTTATATTTTACAAAAATACCAACACCTAATTTATCATTTTTCAAACATTTATTTACTTATACCATGATATAAATATATCATTTTTCAATTTATAAGATTCCTAAATTTTATTTTATACTTTCATAGATTAGGTTACGATTATAATGTCTATATTACTATTCCTAATTGTGATATTACTATTCCAATAGTGATATTTATAACGGTCATATAGGTTCTTAAATTATTATAAATCCACTTATTTCATTCATTCTTCATTAAATTATTTTTTCTCCCAAGGTTATATATCATCATATTCAAAATTAAAATTATATTATTATCATTATGTTTTATTTATGTAGCTTTTTTCATGAGTGTGTTTATTCTAGTGGGTCGAGAATATCCAAATTTCCCCCATTCTTATTGTCTTATTTTCTATTTATTATCTTGTGGTAATATTTGATATTATTATTGGTTTATTTTATGACTACTATATCATTCTTAATTTATGAGAATATTTTTTTATCAGGATATTTATGTGATTTAAATTTTTTATTACATAATAATATGAGGAATATTTCATTAATAACATTCTATGTCATTAAATTCATTCCCTTTGTGAAATTTCACCCTCAAAATTTTTTTTTACGTACAAAGGTGAAAACGGTTGTGGGTATATCTCCTTCATTGCTTCCTTCTGTTCCCATGTTTCCTCTTCATACTTATAATTTCTCCATGGTAATTTTACAAGGTGAGTGGTCCTATTACGTCAAACCTTGTCTATACGGTCCAAAATCTTCGCCATATTCTCCTCATAAGAGAGATTGTTTTCTAGTTGTTCCACCTCCAAGTTTAGTATATGTGATAGATTTGATATATAATTCATCAGGAGGGATACGTGGAATACATCATGTACTTGAGATACGTTTGGTGGGAGTCCTAGTCTATATTCCATATCTCCAACACGATCATGAATCTAGAAGGGCCAATGTACCTGAGACTTAGATTTCATTTCTTCCCAAATATCATGACTCTCTTCTATGGAGATATATAAAGGAATACCTTTCCACCAACCTCAAATATAAATCTCATCAATGATTATCTTCATGGATCTTCTATCCAATTTGGGAATCAAGGATATGTATTTTAATGGTCTTCATCTATTTTTTCCATTTCCTCAACCATTAAAAGTCCTTGTATCTTATGTTCACCAACATCATCCCAATATGTAAGTGTTTTACAACTTTTCCTATAAAGGTATTTATACGGAGCCATTTAGATGCTTTATTGGAGACTATTTTTGTAAGAGAACTTGATTAGTGGAAGATTATGATCCTATCCTCCATTTATTTTCATTGAACATTATCTCAATATATCTTAGAGTGTTTGAATGATCCTATTAGAATCGCCATCAATTTAAGGGTGATAATCCATCCTGATGATTAGATCAGTTCTTAAATCATGTTTGAGAACTTTTTAGAACATGGAGGTGAATCTCAAATCTTAATCAGACATAATCGATAATGGTACTCCATGAATACCCAATAATTCTTTGATGTATATCCATGCACTTTGGTTGAGTGATAAGTCCTATTGAATCTCAATAATATGATCAGTCTTTATAAGATGATCCACGACAACACATATAGCATTATTTCCTCTTGATGTATTCAAAAGTCCATTGAAAAATTTCATAGTGATGTTTTCCCATTTCCATGTAGGTATGGGTAATAGTATCATCATACCCTTCTAATTTTTCCTTTAAAAATTCACTTGTGGACATACTAGACATTTTGGATGTATATTCAGTGATCTCTTTCATCATATTATCCCACCAATATTTCTCTCTGAGATATTAATACATCTTCATGATCCTGAGGTGGACGGATAAATTTTATCTATGTGAATCACTCAAAATATACCTTTTATCTTAAGATATAATGGTATAAATAGTCATGAAACAAATATTAAAAATCCTTACTCATCAATTTTTAACTCTGATGATTTCCCATTTCTAATATATTCCACCTTCTTCTAAATTTCCACATCACTTATTTGAGAATCATTTATATTATCTAAAAGGGATAGTTTAGAAATAATTTTTGAAATTTATAATGGTGTACCTTATTTTATTATTCACATGTACATCCTTTAATAGTTTAACATTATTAGATCCTTCTCAACTCTTATCGTTGATAAAGTTACAGGGTTATTTCTACCTAGAGTATTTAAAACTTTATTTTCATTACCAGGATGATATTGGATTGAACAATCATAATTATTTATAAGATATAACTATATTAACTGGTAAATATTAATCTTCTTATGTGTGAATATATGTTTTAGGCTCTTATAATCGATATATATCTCAAAATTATCCCCTAGAGATAATGCCAAAAAAAATATGTGAATATCACAGCTGCCAACAACAGATCTTATGTGGGATAGTTTTTCTCATGAAATTTTAACTTCCTTAAGGTTTAAGCTATCTCTTTATAATTTTTCATCAGTACACATCTAAATCCCTTCTTTTAAGTATAACTATATACCACAAAATGTTCCCCGATTAGTATAAGAACTAGTGAAGTGATAAGACTTTTTTCGACTCTTTGAAGAATTCTTCACATTCATTGTTCTATAGAAAATTTAATCCATTCTGATTTCAGATAGGGTAGTGGGTTTTAAAATCATGATAAGTTCTTAAATAAACATCAGTAATACCAATCTAGACCAAGGAAACAACGAATATCAATTATAGATTCTATTTTGGGACACTCCTCTATTGCCTTTATTTTTCAAGGGTCCATAGATATTCCTTTTTCATCGATAACATTCCCCAATAATGATACTTCCACCATCCATAACTCACATTTACTAAACTTTTTATATAGTCTCTCCCTTTGAAAAGTCTTTTGAAAAGTATTCAAATTCTCCTCATGTTCCTCCTTCCTCTTAGAGTATATTAGAATATCAAACATAAAGACTACCACAAATTTCACCAGGTAATCTCTAAAGACTCTATTGATTAAGTCCATAAAAATTACAGGACCATTAGTGAGTTGGCATCACTATTAACTCATAGTGTCCACACCTCATTCTAAATGAATTTTTGGGAATGCCTTCATTACTCACCTTTAATTGGTGATATCCCTACTAAAGGCCCACCTTAGAGAAATACTTGGCCCCATATATTTGATTGAAAAAATAATTTATCTATTGTAGGGGATAATTGTTCATAATGGAGATTCTTTTAATATTTCAATAATCAATGAAGAAGTTTGTTGATCCATAATTTGTCTTAACAAAGAGGACCAGCACACCCCATGCTGAAAAACTCGGGTGTATAAAACCCTTGTCTAAATTTTCTTGTAAATTATTCTTCAGTTCCTTCAAATCAGTGGTGGACATCCTATAAGTATTATTCTATATGGGTAGAAATCTAGGAATAAGATGAATTGAAAACTCAACATCTATGTTATGAGGAAGACTAAGTAATTATTCAAGGAACACATTAGTGTAGTGCCTCACAATAGTCATGTCTTTGAGCATGATCCACTCCTTTGTCTCAATCGTTTGATCTAGATATTCTTTCTCATAAGGCAATCATATCAATAATTGAGATGATGATTTATAAGTAGAATAATCCTCCTTAATACACTTGTACATAATTAGGGTATATCATGGAATGTGAATATTGATCTCCCTTTCCCAAAACTTTGTGTTGGAATTGTATAAAGATATCCAATTCAAGTCCAATATAGCATCAAAACCCACCAAAGGAAGTAAGACAAAACAATTTGGGAGGTTCATTCTAAAAAAATTAAATGAGGATTAGTTATATACTTTAGATAAAAAAAATAACCATTCGATTTTCTCACATATAACTCATCCTCCTTATTTGAGGTGGTATTTGAACTGTTTGACTAAACCATTTAGATGTGAATGAATTCATAAAATTAAAATTAAATAGTATGTTTTCTATTCTTGAATTAATAACCATCGTACCTATCACCACATCATTATTGGGCTACACCTCTACAATAGTGATAGAATATTCCCTAATTTGTTTCCTTAGATTTTTTTGTTCTTGATTGTCTCTAAAAACACTTGGCGTAGAGCATTGAACATAATAATTCACATTTTCCTTGTAGTTGAAACATTGTATAATAGGCTGAGTGTTGATCTAATCTATCCTATCTTATTCTGCAGTAGTGGACTTCTTCAAATATCTTCAAAAATAATTATATTGATGAACCTCTCTTACACATCTAAATTATCTCTGGGTTCCCTTTAGATAGTTCCTGAGATTCTTCTTCCCATACTTTTAAATGTGAGATTTTTTTTCATTCCATCATGGGATTTATTTATTGATCCTACCATATTAAACTCTATTTTCCCCTTTTTCTGTTCATATCCATGAGACCACTAAGAGACACCAATCTTCATCTGAACCATTAGGGAACATCATACAATCTCTTCATAGCTATCAAAGTATCTAATCACCAAGTATTTTCATAGACTCATCTTTAATCCACTAAAAAAGTGACCCGCCTTACATTCGGTGTTAATGAAAAAGTCAGAGGTGTATCATGAAAGGCTTGTAAAGTTTTCCTGATAAACCTTGATAGGTTTGTCTTCCTTTTTCTTCAGTCCAACAGAATCTCTATCCATCTTATGATGGAGAATTTAAGGAAAATATTTATTGAAAAATATTTTCTAGAATCCATCCAAATCCTTGGAATCAATTTCCTCCTGAGAATTTTTTTTATTAGTTTCTACCACTGATAATCTTCCCCATCAAAATGATAGATCACCAATATGACTTTAGCTTATTCTAATCATTGGATAATAGAGAATAACTTCTCAATGGATTTAATCCATTATTTCTAGATAAGGGGATCATAAGATCCACTAAATACCGGAGGTATTTGTTGCATAAAGCATTTAGCTACAACTTTATCTCTCTTAGAATAAAGAAGGAATTGTTTCAAGATAGTATTCATAACTTGATCTAGTTTATCCAGTACAGTTGTGAATTTATGAGCCCCCATTCTAATCATATTTGGAATTTCATTAGGGAATTCATCACATTTCCTATTATATTTTTTGTTATCATGGGTTGTCCTATTTCCCATCATTAAATAAAAATAAAAAAACACAATTATGGTGCTTTAATAAAAATCAAACAATAATATAAAAAATAAAATATTAACATATAAGGAATAACATATAAATTAAAATTATATCCTAACTTATGATTCCTTGAGTTCCAATATAGTTTATCCATGGTGATAGAAATATCCCTAGGGTTCTTACTAAATTTTTCTAGTCTAAATCCACATAAATTACTAGATAATTTTATGTTACAAACTATAGTGACCCAATACTTTTACACATGTTATTACATGATTTTATGCATAATTATACATGAAATAATAACAAAGAATAAAAAATCAAGTTTCTTCGGAAGACTAGGAAAATAATTATAAAACATGAAACTAGTCTAAAAAATTATTTTATTAATCTCCATAATGAGATTTTAGCACCCTTTGATCACCAATAATATTAATTGGATAACCTGGGCATTATTTATACACAGTTAATGATCTAAAAATCACAATAAGGGAATAATCAAGGGAATAAAGAATTGCATGTGAGTTAGAAGACATAACATGATAACATAACAGGCATGGCTCAAGAATAAACATATGTAAGCAAAACATATAGAATATCAAATCATGTTATCATGGAAACATAGGAAAGTGTAAAAAACAAATAACATGACACAAACATGAGTCGAGACTAACTAACAAGACAATATCACATGGTGGGAAAAGTCACATAATGGATTAGGTTTACTCTATAATCTCATACATAACATCACATGAGAAAAAAACATTATCCAATGCATTGGACCAATATCTTTCTCCACCCATTATAACATGTTCACACATATGTGCATCACAAAAAAAATCAAACATAAGTAATAATAATAAGGGTTACCCGTGGAAAGAAATGGGTATCGTAATCATTTTATAATGCATAAGCAAAGGGAATTTCAAAATGGTGTCAATTATAGAAGATATTAAAAAATAAATGGACATTAAAATATGAAAAATAAGAATGGAACATGAATAATAATGTCTAATTAAATTGAAAACATTAAAAATAATTTCTAGGTAACTTTATAAATGTTCCACTTTAACACGGTTTTAGAGAAATAAATAAAGATTCATTAAAGAGGATAAAGTCATAATTTTTTTAATGCAACTAGAAATGAAATAAAATATTTTTTCATGATAAATTGGGTGATTTTATAAAAATATTTGAGTCTTAATATTGTTTATGTAGTATACTTTAAAATGGGTAACAAATGGGGAGATTCCCTTTAATCGGGTTTGCTTATCAATAAAAATTGAGAAGGGAACCTTATAAAACATGTAATTCCCCATAAAACAAAGTTTAATTGAGATGCATACATATGTGTGGTACATATAAATATTATATAGGTTAAGTATATAACAATAATGAAAAAAAAATTGAGTCATGGAGAGAGAAAGCATAACCTAAAGAAAATATAGACTTTTAGAGAGATCCCTTACCTTATGTATAAATGTGTTCAACATGTTCACTTAATGTCATGGATAATAAAATTATATTTATTAATTTATTAATTAATAAAAAATTATATATTTATTTAATTTATTATAATTTTATTAATTTAATTTATGACCATTTCAAAGAGTTATAAATATCAATTTTGTCATTCAGGGAGCGTTTGTTTCATGGTTTCGTGGTCTGCTCACTTGTGTAAAATCATGGAAGTTCCTTTAAAATGGGGATAATTTCCCAAAAGTAAAATTATATAGTATTAATTAATTTAATAAAGTTTAAATTCTTCTATATAACATTTTTATATTATTAGGATGATTTATATGATAAAACATTATTGATAATTGTTTATTTTATTTTTGGTGGTTTTTTCGACCATCACAAACTAGTTTTATTTTATTGAATATTATGTTGATATATTAGTTTAATAACATTAAATATGTAATAATATACATATTAAAATATTATTTATCTATAATAATAGTTTTATGACCATATTTAAAGGCGGTAACGAAAAGAACATTATCCACAGAGACAGTTAACTGGCATAATTTGGAAAACAATTTCATTTCTTTGAATATTAGGAGATTATAAAAGTGGTGGAGATAATATATTTCATTAGAATTATAAAATTATATTATATAACTAGAATTTTATTTATTATTATTTTATGGATGAATTAGTTGAGTAGAATGTAGAAGAAGAAATGAAATTAAAATGATGGAATGAGAAAGTTACCTTTTGAATATCACCTCAATGAAGGTCCCCTTAAAGAACTTTGAATTTGTCTTTTGTTGATACTTTTAGATCTTGGATGTGGGAGTGTTTTATTAAGTGAATTGATTAGAGTATTTAAAATATTCCAATCTTATAAGGTGTGAGGATAAGGGGTGGTTAGGTGTGGTATTTATGGGGTGCGATTGATGTTTTTTATTATTATATTCATTAGTTTATTATTTTGGCTCAAGACTATCAACAGTATTTATTCCTATGTATAAACATAATAAATGTTTTAAGATATTCTAATCCAATGTGTTATTACATCATCTATGACTCAAAAAATCGTGTATTCGGCTTATAATGTTAAATACCGTAAATTATCTTATTTCACTATTCACCAAAACTTCAAATATTTGAAAAAATCCCAAAAATTCACTCTAAAATTTTTTCAATATGTATATTAAAAAAATGGAATCCATTTTATGAAATTAATTTTCTAAATATGATAAATTTAATTTTTAATTGAAATCAGCATTTATTCAAATAACACTAATTAAAATATTATAATAGATTTTCTTGAACCTTTCAAAAATTAATCAAAGTCGCATGAAATTATATTATAATTATAATTAAACATAATATTAATTTATAAATATATTTTTTTAAATGAATTTTATTTTAAATCATTATATTAATTATAAAATTGTAAATAAACATTTACATTTTACAAAAATACTAATACCTAATTTATCATTTTTTTACAAAAATTACTTTTACTATGATATAAATATATCATTTTTCTATTTACAAGTTACCTATATTTTATTTTATGATTTCATAGGTGAGGTTACAGTTCTACTGTATAGATTAATATTCTTAATGGTCAGATTACTTGTAACATCCCAGGTAAATAAAGAATATGACATTTTCATATTTATTAATATTTTGGAATTAAATATTAATTTTAATTTAAAGGGGATGTTATGTCTAATAGAATACTCAACACACAATAATAGGTTTCATAAATATCTTACGTTGCACAGAACTTTGAGTTATACCAAAAAATAATATAATAATATTATTATTTTAAATAGTAGAAAATTTCTAGTCGTAGTATTATAGGGAATGAACAAAACTAACCATATAATGATTAAACATGTTTGTTAAATGTTTTTAATTTTATCCAATAAATTTTAGAGGCTTAAAATAAGAATGAATCTGATTTTAATCATGAAATACTTTAATATTCTTTAAAAGGTCTATTTACCGCCTTTTGATGGAGAACCATTTTTAAATCTAGTTTTTGTCAATTTTAAATGTTTCATTTCAAAAAATAAAATTCTTATTTAAAATATGGAAATAAAATTTTTCTTAGCATAAAATTTTGGTATTTTTCTGATAAAGTTCATTTTTTGATGAATAGTGAAAAATACAACATTTAAATTCAAAACTGCTTTTTAGTCTAATTTATTTATATGGTTAGATTATCTTTTTAATTGGTTTTAAAGTGTAATTAGATTATTATTTTAACATTTAATCTAATTTTTATCATTTTATGTAATTTCTCTTTTTAATTATACATAAAAAAATGTTAATCATTTTATAGTTATTATTTCTTAAAAACGCGCTTTTAGGTTTTGACAATGGGAATTAATTTTAAATTATTTTTGCAACTTCTTTATTTTGAATTTTGAAAAATGGATTCCATATTTGGAATCATGAGGTCCAAATTCTGTAAATAGGTAACTTTTATTTTTAGACATTATGAATAGTAACTTCTGTAAATATTTTATTTACTATAGTTAAAGGGTAAATCTGGTAAATAAGGTTCAATAATAATATTAAATTATCCTAACACATGTCATAAACCTATTTTCGGATACATGTCTGACCATGGGAATCCTTGTGTCAATTTTGGGATCCCATGGAGCCACATGAAATTGAAAATGACACTATAAAAAATAATTTAAAGTTAAAGAAAATGTAACATAAACATATATCTTTTAAAAACAATTTTAATTTGGGGTTATATAAGTGATATTTTCAACTATAAATAGTAATTTGAAATATAAAAATATTTCTTACATCATGGTATTTTATTTATAATTTTTAGACATCATATAAATAAATTTAGTTATGACACAATGATGATGCAGTGATTACCTTTTTAATAAATGTTTTAAATAAATGAAATTATAAATATTAAAGTAAGTTTATTTTTAATATTTTTATGACATATACAAATTTTAAGGATAATAATGACTTTTTATATTTGAATCAATGAAATTTGTTCTAAATAATCAA
This sequence comes from Viscum album, assembly GCA_963277665.1. Taxonomy (NCBI): domain Eukaryota; kingdom Viridiplantae; phylum Streptophyta; class Magnoliopsida; order Santalales; family Viscaceae; genus Viscum; species Viscum album. The sequence continues at coordinate 1,793,256,226 of OY728145.1, forward strand.
GTTGTTATATATTTTTTAAAGAGTCTTGATATGAATAATTAATAAATTGACATAAATGAGTTTTTAAAAGAATAAATATTTTATTTAATGATAAAAAATATTAAATATCTAAGATTAATCCAAATTACATATATGATATTAAAAATGTCATTAATGATCCATTTTGGGTCACTTGGATTTTTATAGTAAATATATTAATCGTATAGTATGAATATACAAGAGGACGTGGTAAAAGTTAAATTAATAAACTTGTAGTTAAAGCTAAAAGATAAGGTTAATTTTATGCCTTAAAATTGTCTAAAACCAATTGTATGAGATGATTTAGAACCATACTCACCTTATCTTCGAATTAAATTAATTTGGTACCTTTCTAAATCTAAATTTAGTTTATAATAAAATAATATTTTCAAACGTTCCTAAAGAGCCCCTTCTCCCCCTTATAAAAGGCCATCACCTCTAACCCGTTAATCAAAACTCTAAAGCCTCTTGGATCATCCAAAATCTACTCCAATAATCTCCGAACAACCTCTGTTCCTTCTAGAAGCCTTCCCCTAGGCAGAAGGCAATTCAAGAAAACCTCTTGGTTCAAACCAATAGGAGTTACTCGATTTATAGGTAATGTATTCTCCCAAGTTATTTTCTTTTATTTTTCTTATCCACTCCCTATGATCTTATAATTAATTGTTTACATAACAAAAATAGTATACTAAATATACCAGGTAGTTTTTATGAGAAGGATTCTAACTACACCTCTACAAACCTCCATCTAATGGATACGAACACACTGTTTCTGTGGTTGCCGAACTACTGCCTCACGAAACGATGATTATTCAATTATCTTCTATCGCCTCTCATGGTGGATATTAGGATGGAAATTTAATTATATATGATATTTTTTATATTTATTTTATCTCTATTCTTCTTTAATTATCATTTATAACATACCTTTATGCTTTTCATGTTATATATATACAATAATTTTATTTGAGGAAGTGCGGATTACCTCCCCCTCAAAGTGATATGACTCGTTCATGCTATAAATGGAATGTATAAATAATAGAATTAATGAAATTATGTAACATATATAACATAGATAATATAATGAAGTTATAATATACCTATTTATTATTTGGTTTTCATTCCCTTAATAATGAAAAAAAATATCATTCATGCGTACGTACGGCTTACCCTCTCCATGAACGGTGCATTTCATTTTCATATATCCAAATGATGTGAATTATTATAAATACATATATAATGGATATATTTTATATATTTTATATCTAAATAATTAATATCATTCAGAATAAAATGGAATTTTGACGACATGGACAATTTGTAATTATAACAAGTTTATTTTTTACTCACGTTCCGAACATTGAAAAAATGTTTGATATGAACTCACATAATTAACTAATTTATATAAAATGATAATAATGATATAAAATGAATAATAAAATTGAAAAATGTTATTAAACAAGTATAAATTAACTTAATATTATTATTCAGGAAGAACAAGGAACATACAAGACAAGTCGGACATGAGGTAAGGGAACTACTTAACCTAATTTCCATTCTTTGGGTTAATCTTCTACTTATTGATTATGTCGTGCTTTGAATATATGTGAATGACCTATGATTGTTTTACACTTAATATCTACTTATATTGGGTGTATTTATATTTTTCACACATAATTATTTCATTAGTTTATCCTTAATATAATGATATGATCTTTGTACGGGAACTTTTCACCCTCTTATTTTAGAAAAAGACTTATATTATGTTATTTATTTTAATTTAAATTTCCTATGTTAAGATATATTCTTATATATTCCTTATTTATATAATTTTTATGTCCATATGATTAAAAAACATTTTATCTCTCATCAACTCATTTTCTGTATTTTAATGTGACGTCATTAGGCTGCCGAATTTTCATAATAGAATACGTCTCAATCTCCTTTCATTAAGGAATATATTGATATTGTGCGCCTTTATTATCCTATAAGGTGTGTATACTACCCTTTGACATATTATATTATTAATCTCCTTATTCTTGTGATATTATATGTTTTGTTTAATGTGATTCATTAATTATTTTTATTCAAGTAATTTCTCAAGTGGTAACGGAATCTTTAACTAAAAAATTGTTTTAAATGTTTTAAAGATACAATTTTTATACATATTTCTCATTAATGTCCATATTTGTAAAAAAAATTAAAGATATATTTATATGTACATTAATATTTTAAAATTATAATTCCTAAAAAAAATTCTAAGTGGTATGGGACACTTTGATTCAAAAATATTCTTTTTAAATGTTTTAAATGAGTTCTTTTTTTAAAATGAATTTATGATGTCAATATCTTGAACTGGTATATTGTTATTGTAATGTGGAAATATTATCTTTAATTTATTCTTTCTTATGTGTCATGATTATTTTATGGATCTTGGGTATTGTTTTCATATTTTGCGGGTTCCATGATAAACCTAAAGCGGGTGAGTCCAAGATAGCTCTCCAATGTATTGGGTAACGTGATGGAGGTAAATGTTAATGTTTCTCCTAAGAGATTTTAGGAATATACTGTGATGGGTATTTCAAACATAACTCCCTATGTAGTTGTGAAAGCTATAACGTAAGTATGTTATGGATTCCACAAGTTACCTTTATGATTTATGATCTTACTTTTTTATTCATAAATATTATGATTTCATGAGGTGTGTTAAAGATCTTATATTTTGTATGAATTGATAGACTAATGTTTAATTTATTTATTTTATATCCCTTATTTATATTTTTATACTCATCCCAAGTTTTTGAAATGTTTTTCACAGGGTATAAAAAGGTTAAGGGAATGGAATAATTCAAGAATATTTATATCAAGAAAAGAATTATTGTTTTATTTAAGGTGTTTTAATATTGCAAAAAAATTAGATAGAGTTGAAGTGTATACTTTGTAATCTTTTGAGATGTACTGTAATAGTTATGGCCTATTTTTCTAAAACTATAAACCTAAAAAGATCCTCAATGTGAATTCTTGACTTATCTAAAGATTATGAAATGCTTAAGGGTAGGGCCTTATAGTTGGTATCAAAGGTCGGTTTAGAAAACTTTAAGGATTATGAGATTTTTCTAGATGCATGGTTAGTCTCTATGTATACACTTTAAGATAAATCTTTATTTTGTAAATTTTCAGATCAAGGAAAGTGAAGTTCCAAGGATAGAATAACAATTGAGAAGGGGGGGTTGAATCAGTTGATTAACTTTTATAAGTTTCAAAACATTAAGAAAATTAACCCTTGCAACCTGTTGAGATTTATTTCCTTATCAACCTTTAGAAAGACACTCAAGCATGCAAGAAAGGTAAATCAATAAAGGCACACAATATTTACAAGGTTCGACCTTAATAAGAGAACCTACGTCCTTGCCATAGCCACTCCCGTGGGTCTATGGAAATCCACAATAATGAAGAAGTGAATACAACTTGTGCCAACTCTCGTTGGACACATTCTATCTTCCGATAGGAAATATTATACTGAATCTCATTAGTTTACAATGATTCCTTAAAGAACAAATGAGCCAAACACAAGAATAAGAACTTTGTTAAGCTGCTCCACAAATACTCACTCTGAATCTTCAATCCGATTTCTTGAATCCGAATTTCTAAAACCAGTCTTCTCAGAAAGGAAATATGATTCCGCACAAATTCCCACTCCAAATTCTGAATCCGGTTTCCTTGAATCTGATATTCTGAAATCAGTCTTCTCAGCAAGATAATGATGGTTCTGTACAAATTCTCACTCCGAATTCTTAATCTGGTTTCCTTGAATCTGATATTCTGAAATCGGTCTTCTCAGCAAGATAATTATGGTTCTGCACAAATGCTCACTCTGAATATTCAATCAAGATTCTCTTGGATCCAATCTTCTGAATCTGAACTTCTTAGCAAGTAAATAGTGGATCTGATTCTCTTCTTCTCAAACACTCAAGAAAACTTCTTCAAGATGGTAGATGCTTTTCACTTTGAATTATCCAGCACTCTGCCTTTTCCACGTGTGTAAAAAGTTGTTTTTTTAGCGAATAATCTGAGAACATATTTATAGGAAACTCAGGAAACAAAGGCGGGAAACTTGAAAATATTTCCAGCTTCCTCAAATATCAAAAACTCCGCAAATCTCTCGCATTTAATCTTCAATATTTGAATTCTTCAAATCTCTTTAAATTTCTCTGAGATTTAAGCAAAGTTGAAATTCTGGTTTTCTTGAACTCAGAATTGTCATTCCAAATTTATCAGCACATTTCTCAGGACTGTCATTCCGAATTTCTCAGCATGTCGCTCTGGATTGTCATTCCGAATTCCCATAATGTTGATCAGGATTGTCATTCCGGATTTCGCAGCAAGTAGACTCTGAACTTCAGGCTTAGCAAGTAGACTCTGAACATCAGGCTCGGTAAGTAGACTACGAATTTCTGGATCAGGAGGTTGACTCCGAACTTTAGGGTCAGCAAGTAGACTCTGAACTTCAGGCTCAGTAAGTAGACTCCGAACTTCAGGTTCAGGAAGTAGACTCCAAATTTCTGGCTCAGTAAGTAGACTCTGAATTTTTGGCTCAGGAAGTAGACTCCGAATTTTTGTTTTAGGAAGTAGACTCTGAAATTTCTGGATTCAGGAAGTAGACTCTGAATTTATGGCTCAGGAAGTAGAATCTAAATTTCTGGCTCAGGAAGTAGACTCTGAATTTATGGTTCAGGAGGTAGACTCTGAATTTATGGTTCAAGAAGTCGACTCCGAATTTCTGCTTCAGGAGGTAGACTCTGAATTTCTAATTCATGAAGTAGACTCCAAATTTCTGGCTCAGGAAGTAGACTCTAAATTTTTGGCTCAGGAAGTAGACTCCGAATTTTTTTTTTAGGAAGTAGACTCTGAAATTTTTGGCTTCAGGAAGTAGACTCTGAATTTCTGGCTCATGAAGTAGAATCTGAATTTCTGGATCAGGAAGTAGACTTCAAATTTCTGGTTCAGGATGTAGACTCTGAATTTATGGTTGAAGAAGTCGACTCCGAATTTCTACTTCAGGAGGTAGACTCTGAATTTCTAATTCATAAAGTAGACTCTAAATTTATGGTTCAGGAAGTCGACTCTGAATTTCTGGTTCAGGAAGTATACTTCGAACTTTCTGGCTTCAGGAAGTAGACTCTGAATTTCTATCTCAGGAAGTAGACTCTGAATTTCTGGATCAGGAAGTAGACTCTAAATTTCTGGTTCAGGAATTCGACTCCAAATTTCTGGTTGAGGATTGTCATTCTGGATTTCTCACCATGTTTCTCAGAATTGTCATTATGAATTTCTAGCTCAGGATTGTCATTCTGAATTTCTGGCTCAAGAAGTAGTCTCCAAAATTCTGGCTTCAGGCAGTAGACACCGAACATCTGGATCAGGAAGTAGACTTTGAATTTCTAGATTCTATCTTTCTCAGAATTTTTCTTAGAGAAATAACACCAATCATCTTCACCATTTCTTTAACCATCATCTGACTTCTTATTCTTCAACATAATCTTCCTTAAATAAATCTTTAGAAACCAGCAAATTCAACTTTCTATAACTCAAAAACATTTTTCAAAAAAAAGGTTAGTTGTCAACAAATACAAAACTTTTTTAAACAAAACACCACAAAGGTTCTTCAATCTCCCCATTTGGATTTGTTGGCAACCCTTGGTAACAATTTTTCACCTCTCAAAAAATTTACATCTCAAGTTCTTGAATTTTACCAAAACATAACCTTTCTCAAAAAGAGTGTGCTGACACCACATTACTGGATAAAGTAATGTTTTTGAAGGATTTCCATCCCTCGGTGACAAGAAAAAATTGAGGCCATGTAAAGATAAACTTCACCTTACTCAAACTCCCCCTCAACTTTTATCTTTTTCTTTCTCACTTTTATTTTCTTCTCTTATTTTCCTTTATCTATCATTTTTCTTTCTCTCTCCCCTGTTATATGATAACCACATCTTTAGATTCATAAAAGAAAACTTACTCTATCCCTTTGTCAACATAATCTAAATCAAGGTGGAGGGTTCTTCCTTATGAGTTTTAGGAAGTCTTGGGAGGAGGCTGAACATGGAGTGCAGCATCAGTTCAACAAACCTCTCCTTTGATATTTCTTTTGTGGAAATATCGGCAATCTGATACTTTGTTGTAATATATTCCAGCAAGACTTCTCCAGCAGCAGCTTTCTCTTTTAAAAAATGATACTTTATATCAATATTATTTGATCTTGAATGTTGAACAGGATTCTTGGAAATATCAATGTCACTTTGATTATCATAGACTATTTTCAAAGGTTTAGAAACATTCACTTTCAAATATTCCAGCTAAACTTTCATCCACATCATTTGACTACAAGCCTGAGTATCTGCAACATATTCGGATTCAGTTGTACTTAAAGTTGATGAACTTTGTTTCTTGATGTGCCAACTCACACAACATTCCCCTAAGAAAAATGTTCCTCTTGATGTTGATTTTCTATCATTACAATCACCAGCCCAATCAGCATCAGTATAACCATGAAACTTCATCTCATTATTTCCCTTGCATAACAACCCATGTGAATTTTTTCCTTTAACATATCTCAGAATCGTCTTAACTACCAACATATATGATTCTTTTGGATTAATTTGATATCGGGAACAGAGAGTCATAGCATAAGAAATATCAGGCCTTGAGGCTGTAAGATATATAAGACTTCCTATTAACTTTCGAAAGTCTTTCTGATTCACACTGTTCCCTAACTCATCTTTGCTCAACTTTGTGCTCACTGAGATAGGGGTTGAAACTTCTTTTGATTCTTCCATCCCAAACTTCTTTAACAATTCCTTGGCATACTTTTCTTGGGATAAGAAAATGCAGTTTTTTGGTTGTTGAACTTGTAATCCAAGGAAGAAAGTTAATTCTCTTAACATTGACATTTCAAAATTTTCCTTCATCTCTTCAGTTAAATCTCCACAAACATTTTCTTCATCTCCAGCAAAAATTATATCATCCACATAAATGATTAAAATTAAAGTTCCAAAGTCAACATATTTAAAATACAAGTTGCTATCAACCTTTCCTTTAGAAAAGTTCATCGTTCTCAGAGAATTGTCAAGATTCAAATACCATGCCAGTGGAGCTTGTTTCAACCCATACAAGGCCTTATTAAATTTTCAAACTTTTTTATCATCCTCATCGAGTAAAAACCCACAAGTTTGTTCAATGTAAACTTCTTCTTCAATATAACCATTTAAGAAATCTGACTTTACATCCATCTGATAAACCTTGTAATTCTGATGAGCAACTACTACAAGAAACATTCAAATAGTTTCCAACCTTGAAACAGGGGAAAAGGTTTCATCAAAATCCACACCTTCCACTTGTGCATATCCTTTGCACACAAGCCTTGCTTTGTTTCTTGTAACTTCTCCATGCTCATTCAATTTATTTCTGTAAAACCACTTCGTTCAGATAAAATTCGTATTTGTTGTACTTAGAACAAGTTCCCAGGTATCATTCTTCTCAATATGATTCAGTTCTTCATTCATAGCATCCACCCATTCTTTATGCTGAATAGATTCTGAAACTGATTCTGGTTCAACTTTTGAGATAAGGGAAGTCTGGATTTCTAATATTAACTTCCTTCTTGTCTGAACTGAAGCCATCTGATCCCCAATAATATTTTCAGATTCAACATGTTTTTGTAATGTAGGAAAACTCACATTTCTTTTCCCAGCATCACTTTTTTCCCTATGTGACTTATCTAAGTCACTCTCACTCTGGTAGGGATTCTCTGATTTATCTTCCTCGGTATTCTTAACAAATTTCGTGAAATAACTTGGATTTTCAATTACCTTCACATCATATGAATCCACCAACTTCTGTAAACGTTTGTTTTAGCATTTGTAACTTCTTCCAATAAGTGAATACCCCATAAATATTCCTTCTTCAGCTTTCTCATCAAACTTTCCTAAGTATGTATTTTTTATTTTGAGTAAGCATGGACTTACAGAAACTTTGAAGTAGTTAAAAGAAGGTTTTTTGTTATACCCTATCTCATAAGGAGTCATGTAGGTTTCTGGTCTCATAAACCATCTGTTTTGAACATGTACAACAGTGCTAACATCTTATCTCCAAAAGAATTTGTAAGGTTTGTATTCTGATAACGTACTTCTTCCCATTTCCACCAAGCTTCTATTTTTCCTCTCTAAAACTCGATTTTGTTGAGGTGAATAGGGAGAACTATACTGATGTTTAATACCCTGCTTCCTTAGGTAAGTTTCAAAAGCATTGCTTGTGAATTCGGTACTGTTGTCAGTTCTCAATTTCTTTATGGAAGCCCCCAATTCTTTCTCGACGTCTCTTCTGAAGAATTTAAACATTTCAATAGCCTCTGACTTATGCTTCATGAACATGATGTTTTTCATCCGAGTGAAGTCATCAATAAAGGTGATAAAGTATAAATATTCTTTTATTGATTGATGTATCATCGGCCCACACAGATCAGAATGAATAAGATCAAGTGGTTTGTTAGATTTAATCTCAACTCTTTTATGGCCTTTGTTAGTCATCTTTCCTTTCTCGAAAGTACTACAAACATCTCCATTTCTTCTTTTCAGTTCTAGAAAATTCTGAACAGCATCAACTTTAGAAAGCTTACTCATGTTCTTCTGCCCAAGGTGGCCAAGTCTTCGATGCCACAACTTATTTTCATCTTCAGCACTAAAATAACAAGATTTATTGGATTCTCCAATTTGAAAGAGATTCACACTGGTTCTTTCTCCTTTTGTAATCACTTTTATATTTTTCACACTTTTGATGATATAAGAATACTTTCTGAAGATAACTTCTTTTACATCATCACAAAGTTGACTTACACTAAGTAAGTTATGTTTTAGCCCATCAATAAGCAAGACTTTCTTAGATTTTAGTTTCTCTGCTTCAATCTCTGTCGTTCTGATTCCCTTAATTATTAGAGAACTATCATTTCCAAATGTAATCTCTCCTCCATCATGACTCTCAACATGTTCCAATATTTTTATATCACCTATCATGTGTGAAGAACAACCACTATCAAAAATCCATGGTTTGTTCTTCTTACTTGATTTCAAATCTGTCTCAACAACAAAATCTTTCTCATTAACCTTCTTATTTTCAGTATTCTTATATTTCTTATCGTAAGAAACTTGTTCTGGAAGGAGTGTCATACATCATTCAGCATGATAACTAAACTGATTAAATCTTCCACATACTTATTTCAAACATTCAAATTGATTCTTTTTTGGAATTTTTATAACATCTTGAGAATTCACCTTTTCAACTTTCTGTGAGTACGGAGAGTTACTCATCCTTCTTTCACTATTTCTTCCACTTTGCTCAAACATTCTTCTGGGTAGAGATAAATTGTGCCAACAATTATAAGTTCTATGCCCATATATTCCACAACACCAGCAATATCACTCAAATCTTGTTTTTTTATTAATGAATGATCTTTCATTATAGAAACTTTGTTGAGGTTTATAACTTCTTTCAGCTCTAGAAAACTCAAGATATAGGCCATCACATCTTTTGAGTGATTATTCGACTTTTATAGGATTGATAGATTTCTTACATTCTTTCTCCAACCAAGCTTTACTAACACTTCTTCTGAAACTTGAAATGTTAGAAGAATCAGATGAAACATTATTTTTGGTAAGAGAATATTTCACCTGATTCTCGTAATGAGCTTTCACAACATTTTTAGAGGTCTCAACTTTTACTTTTTAGCTTTGTTGAAGTTTTTATTCATTTTCCTCAGGGTATTTTAGGAATCAAGAAGTTTTGATTTCACATTGTTTGGTTCTTCTTCCTTAGCTTCCAGCTTCTTGCTAATATCTTCGATCATCTTTCCTTGTTCAGCAATTCTAAGTTTGTAACTTAAAATTTCTTGAATGTATTCATCTTCCTTCTTGGTGACATCTTTACTTCCATCATGAACTTCTTCATGATTTTTCTTCATCACACGAATTTCCTTCTTGAGAGATTTGTTTTTCTCAAGACATGCAAGGAGGTCAGATCTTAGTTGATATTATCTGTAAGATTCTTCACCACCTTCTTCAATTTTGGAGGAAACATTTGTTTTCTCCACTTTTGCAATGAAGGTTCTGGATATTTCTTTACTTTCATCTTTCGAGGAATCATTGTCAGATGATTTTTATTCAACCTTCTTTCTCAACATACTTCTTTTCTATCCTGAAAACTTCTTCTTGAATTATTTTGAAGTATTATCTTCTTTTTCATTCTTGTTATACTTATTCCACCGAGAATTATCATTATAAACGTCTTGATATTCTCCAAATTTCTTTTTAGGTCAATTCATAGAAAAGTGTCCAATTCCACCACACTCAAAACATTTGAGAGGAAGTTTTCCTCCATACTATCCTCTTCCTCTTCGATAGTTCTTGGATATGAGAGACATGATTTTATATTCAACTCTTCATCTTCCTTATAAACAGACACATCTTTCATCTTCTTCTTAAATATTGGATCCTTCCTCATTTCATAGGCAACAAGAAAGTTATGCGGTTCATCAAGAGATAAATCATCCTTATCTTCTAAATGTGAAATTTTAGAATCAAACCTATCAGGAAAGTTTCTCATAAGTTTCTTCACAATTGTAGAATCTTCCAAGTTTTCTCTAAATCCCAGAATGTTGCATACAATTTCATTAACTCTGATGAAGTATTAATCAACTGTTTCATCATCTCTCATCCTGATGTCTTCAAACTTACTATGCCAGATTTACAGCTTGGCTATCTTGACTTTTGTGTTTCCTTAAAAAACACTTTCCAGCTTGTCCCACGTGCTTTTTGATGTTGTAAGACCCATCACCTTCTGATAAACATTTTCTGATAAGGACATGAGAATATCATTTTTAGCCTTTCCATCAACTTCTATGTTTATCTTGTCAGTAAATTTCATAGGAGCATTTTTCTTAATAGGTGTAAATCCAATAGTAGCATCATCAAAAACTTCAAGACCAAGAGATAAGATATAAGGAATCATCCTATTTTTCCATCTATAGTAATTCTTTCCATAGAATGTAGTAATTCCTCTATTGTTGACAGAATTGATATTCTCTATGATAAGGATTAAACAAGGGAACCTCCCTTTGATACCACTTAAATTTCCAAGGATCGAATAACAACTGAGAAGGGGGGGTTGAATTAGTTGATTAACTTTTATAAGTTTCAAAACTTTAAGAAACTTAGCCCTTGAAACATGTTAAGATTTATTTCCTTATCAACCTTTAGAAAGAAACTCAAGAATGTAATAAAGGTAAATCAAGAAAGGCACACAAGATTTACAAGGTTCAGCCTCAATAAGAGAACCTACGTCCTTGGTATATCCACTCCCGTGGGTATATGGAAATCCACTATAATGAAGAAGTGAATACAAATTGTTCCAAATCCTGTTGGACACCTTCTATATCCTGATAGGAAATATTATAATGACTCGTATCAGTTTACAATTATTCCTTAAATAACAAATGAGATAAACACAAGAATAAGAACTTTGTTAAGATGCTCCACAAATACTCACTCTGAATATTCAATACGATTTCATGAATCCGAATTTCTGAAACCATTCTTCTCAGTAAGGAAATATGATTCCACACAAATGCCCACTCCAAATTCCAATCCAGTTTCCTTGAATCCGATATTCTAAAATTGGTCTTCACAGAAAGATAAGGATGGTTCTTCACAAATTCTCACTCCAAATTCTCAATCTAGTTTCCTTAAATCCGATATTCTAAAATCAATCTTCTCAGCAAGATAATGATGGTTCCGCACAAATACTCACTCTGAATATTCAATCAGGATTATCTTGGATCTGATATTTTGAATCCGAACTTCTTAGAAATTAAATAATGTCTCTGATTCTCTTCTTCTCAAACACTCAAGAAAACTTCTTCAAGATGGTAGATGATTTTCACTTTGAATTCTCCAGCGCTTCGCCTTTTCCACGTGTGCAAAAAAGTTGTTTTGTTTTTGAGTGAATGATATGAGCACATATTATAGGAAACTCAAAAAATAAAGGCGAGAAACTTGAAAATATTTCCCGCTTCCTCAAATCTCAAAAACTCCACAAATCTCTCGCATTTAATCTTCAATCTTTGACTTCTTCAAATCTCCTTAAATTTCTCCAAGATTTAAGCAATATTGAAATTCTGGTTTTCTTGAACTCAGAATTATCATTCCAAATTTATCAGCATGTTGCTCAAGATTGTCATTCTGAATTTCTCAGCATGTTGCTTAGGATTGTCATTCCGAATTCCTAGTATATTGATCCGGATTTTCATTCTAAATTTATCAGCAAGTAGACTCCGAACCTCAGGCTTAGCAAGTAGACTCCGAACTTCAGGCTCAGCAAGTAGACTATGAATTTCTGGCTCAGAAAGTAGACTCTGAACTTCAGGGTCAGCAAGTAGACTCCAAACTTTAGGCTCAGCAAGTAGACTCCGAACTTCAGGTTCAGGAAGAAGACTCCGGATTTCTTGATCAGGATGTAAACTCCAAATTTCTGGCTCAGGAAGTAGACTCTGAATTTCTGGTTCAGAAAGTAGACTCCGAACTTTCAGGCTTCAGGAAGTAGACTTTGATTTTCTGGCTCAATAAGTAGACTCCTAATTTATGGCTCAGGAAGTAGACTCCGAATTTCTGGTTTAGGAGGTAGACTCCGAATTTCTGGTTCAGGAAGTCGACTCCGAATTTCTATTTCAGGAGGTAGACTCTGAATTTCTAATTCATGAAGTAGACTCCGAATTTCTGGTTTAGGAAGTCGACTCCAAATTTCTGGTTCAGGAAGTAGACTCCGAACTTTCTGGCTTCAGGAAGTAGACTCCTAATTTATGACTCAGGAAGTAGACTCCTAATTTTTGGCTCAGGAAGTAGACTCCGAATTTCTGGTTCAGGAAGTCGACTTTGAATTTCTGTCTCAGGATTTTCATTCCAGATTTCTCAGCATGTTTCTCATAATTGTCATTACCAATTTCTGGCTTTGGATTGTCATTCCGAATTTCTGGCTCAAGAAGTAGACTCCGAACTTCTGGCTTCAGGTAGTAGACACCGAACATCTATATCAGGAAATAGACCTTGAATTTATGGCTTCTAACTTTCTCAGAATTTTTCTTAGAGAAAAAACACCAATCTTATTTACCATTTCTTCAACCAGCTTCTGACTTCTTATTCTTCAACATAATCTTCTTTAAGGAAATCTTCAGCAACCAGCAACTTCAACTTTCTATAACTCAAAAACATTCTTAAAGAAAAAGGTTAGTTGTCAACAAATACATAACTTTGTTAAACAAAACACCACAAAGGTTCTTCAAAAAGTCTATTGCAAATGGAAGGAGGATGATCTCAAATGACATTCATAACTCTTCCTGATGACTTGCTTGCAATAATTATTGAAAATTCATGTCCAGACGATTATCGAACATTTTCTAACATAAAAATCACATGCAATAAATTGTTTGAGATATCAAACACCTCTGTTATACCTCGATACGATTGTGTATCATGTGTTGAATTTAATAAAATCCAATTTTTTCAATATTCGCATATTTTTAAAAAAGGTAAATATTATCAAGGAATTTTCAAATATTTTATCTTATCACATGATTTTGAAGAATATTATGATTTTGAAAAAGGTTCTGAAGAAGGAAACCCTTGTGCAACCAATTTATATTTGATTTTAAATTATGTTCTTTCAGCACATACTTATGGTATTTTAAAAGGACCGTTGATTGACTATTTCAACTCAAACTCGGTCTGACTATTTTATAAAAATAAAGTTTTATCATATGTTTTGAAATTATATTTCATACATGATTATTTTCCGAAATTATTTTTCTGTTAACACCCACATGACCCAAGTTCTATGAGGTGTATTTGGATAAAGTAAGCAGATGATTTTTAAGGATCTCTAAATCATTGTTTCAATGCATGGACAGTCTTTCTATGTGAACAAGATGACAATGAAACCAGGTGGACACCATGATCAAGTTATAATGTTCTTTCTTTGGGAATAGTGTCATTTTATGGAGGTAAAAAAAATTCAATATATATTAGACTTCATGAATTAAGTTATTGAGGTCATTATGAGTTGGGATGAAAATGAGAGGTATAATAAAACCATTGAGGTTAAATCATGTTAGGGTTATTTTTTAATATTATAAAAAAGGACAACACACAGACCGTGTGACAACCCATCGCCTCAAACAAAGCTATGGGAATCGAATCCACAACCAAAGTGCGATTGGGATTTATCGCCTACCGTTGGACTACATGAAGTCCTTTGTTAGTATGAATTATTACTTTTAGTTAAATAATTTTATTGATCAAGAATAAGTTTATTTGGGATCTTATATTTTAACAAATAGATATCCTTAGTACAGGAATATGATTTATTTATTAAGTGATAAAGGTTATTTAGGAAGACATTCTCTCTTTTGGGAACACTATATGATTAAGTAAAATAGAAAACTATAGGATTTCATTTGTGGAGTAATGGTTGAAATTTTATTTTGGAAGAATATATGTTTATATTATAGACATATTTTGATTTGTGTTTTTTCTGGAAATTATTAACCTATCATAGAGAATATGTGATTAGATTAATTACACATCAGTATGAGACTTTAAGAGTAGTCGATGTTTTTGGAGATAAATGTTAATATTTACTATGGAAGACTATGTGATTAAATCCTTATGAGTTTTGGGTTTCAATCTTAGTTTGGATTAATTTGAATAATTTTAAGGGAAGTTGTTTATTGAATGGTATTTGTTGAACTTTGGGTATTTTTTGTCGAATTTTGGAGATTAAGAGTAGTATTTCATTTTATAAAGTATTATTCTTTTTGGAGATTATATAATCTTTTAGTATCCTTTCTAGTTTTGGTTAATGTCTAAAGACATGGAAAATATATGGTTCATATTTTGTGGATTATGATATTCTCTAGAATTTGATTCTAGCACTTCAGGTGTGACCATGTTTTCTTTAATACTCTTTGTTTTATAGAAAAGATGATTTTTTAGTAGAAACTTATTAAAGGATGAAACTCTACTTGAAAAGTAAGTATATTTCCTTATGTCCTTAGTCAATCTCATAAATAAATTATCCAACTTTATGAAAGGGAACATAAAAAAATCATTGTCTATTTACTTTTCCTACTAGGGAATCAAAGACAATTTAACCAATCACAATTTTGTGATTTTCCGGTGGTTAACTTTCTCCTGATCATGTTTTCTTTCACTCCCCATAAAAACTTTACACTTATTGTCTCCTCCATATACATGTTTTCATGGAATCCTAGTATGTGTTATCTCAAGGGACATTTTTACTTCTATTTATTTCTTTTAAAGTTATAGTTTTATTGACTCTTTCTTCAATGTGGGATTTTCAGTGAAGTTTTTGAGCCCAATTTTAAAATTGTGAGGACGCAATTCCCAAAAGGGGGGAAGGATATAACATCCCAGGTAAATAAAAATATGACATTTTCATATTTATTAATAATTTTGAATTAAAAATTAATTTTATTTTAGAAGGTATGAAATGTCTGATAGCATACTCAACACGCAACAACAAGTTTCTTTGAAATCTTATGTTACAGACAACTTTGAGTTATACTGAAAAATAATATAATAATATTATTATTTTAAATGGTAGTTAATGCCTAGCTGTTTTATTGGTGGGAATGAAAAAAACTCACCATATTATGATTAAACATGTTTTTATATTTTTTACTTTTATCCAATAAATTTTATAGACTTAAAATAAGAATGAATCGGATTTTAAGCATGAAATACTCTAATATTCTGTAAAAGTCGATTTACCTATTTTTGATGGTAAACTATTTTTAAATATAGTTTTTTCCACTTTTATATGTTCCATTTGATAAAATAAACTTATCCTTTAGAAGAAGGACATCAAAATTTACTTAGGGTAAAATTTTGGTATTTTTCTAATAAAGTTCATTTTTTGATGAATAGTGAAAAATACTACATTTTAATTCAAAATTGCCTTTTAATATAATTTATTTATATGGTTAGATTATATTTATAATTTAATTTAAAGTTCAATTAGATTATTATTTTACCATTTAATCCAATATTGGTCATTGTAATTAATTTCACTTTTTAATTACACATAAACACATGTCACACTTTTGATAGTTATTATTTCTTAAAAACATGCTTTTTGGTTTTGACAATAGGAATTAATTTTAAATTAATTTCTACAACTTATGTGTTTTGAATTTGGAGAAATGGATTACATATTTAGAATATGGAGGTCCAAATTGTGTAAATAGGTAACTTTTATTTTTATACATTTTGAATAGTAACTTCAGTAAATATTTTATTTACCATGGTTAAAGGGTAAATCTGGTAAATATTGTTAAAAAATAATATTATAATAATATTAAATTACCTTAACAAGTTCCATGAACCTATTTTATGATACATATCTTACCATGGGCATCCTTGGGTCGATTTTGGGACCACGTGGAGCCACTTGTAATTAAAAATGACACTTTATAAAAATTAAATTAATGTTAAGGAAAATATAACCTAAACATATATCATTCAGTAAAATAATTTTTATATGGGTTTATATAAAGGATATTTTAGACTATAAATATTAATTAGAAATATATAAATATTTCCTAAATCATGGTATTTTATTTATAATTTTTAAACATCATATAAATAAATTTATTTATGACACAATGATGATGTAGTGATTACCATTTTAGGGAATGTTTTAAATAAATGATATAATAAATATTAAAATAAATTTATTTTGAAACTTTTGATGTCATCTAATAATTTTAGAGAAAATAATGACTTGTTATATTTGAATTAATTAAGGTTGTTTGAAATAATAAATTTTTTATATATTTTGTAAAAAAACTCTTGATATTAATAGTTTATAAATTGATATAAATGGTTTTTTAAAACAATTAATATTAAATTAAAAGATAAAATAATCCTAAAAATATAATATTCTTCCAAATGACATATATGATGTTAAAATTTTCATTAATGATCAATTTTGGGTTGATTTAAATTTTATTGTAAATATATTAACCGTATTGTATGAATATACGAGAGGACATGGTAAAAGTTAAATTAGTTAACTAAGGGTTAAAGCTAAAATATAATGTTAATAATATGCACTAAACTTGTCTAAAAACCTTTTTATGAGAGTATTTAGAATAATAATAACCAAATATTCTAATTAAATGACTTGGGGACCTTTGGAAATCGAAATTCAGTTTATAATAAAATAATATTTTCAAACTTTCCTAAGGAGCCCCTCCTCCCCCTAATAAAAGGCTATCACCTATAACCCATTACTCACAACTCTAAAGTATCTTGGATCATCCAAACTATACTCCAATAATCTCCCAACATCTTCTATTACTCCTATAAGCCTTCCATTGGGCATAAAGAAATTCAAGAAATCCTTTTGTTTCTATCCAAAGGCAGTAACCCAGTCTAAAGGTTACATCTTCTCTCGAGTTCTTTTCTTTTATTTTCCTTCTCCACTCCCTATGATCTTATTATTATTTGTTTACATAAAAACATAAGTATCCTCAATATACTATTTTTTTATGAGAAGGATTCTAACTACACTTCCACACACCTCCATCTAATGGATACGAACATTTTGTTTCTGTGGACGGCGAACTACTACATCACGAAACAATGATTGTTCAATTATCTCCTACCGCCTCTCATTGTGGAAATTATGATGGAAATGTAATTATATATGATATATATGATATTTATGTTATCTATTTTCTTCTTTAATTCTCAATTATAACATACCTTTATTCTTTTCATGTTGTATATATACAATAATTTCATTTTAGCAAGTGTAGACCGTCGCCCTCTCAAAGTGATATGACTCGTTCATGCTATATATGGAATGTATAAAGGATGGAATTAATGAAATTATGTAACATATATAACATATATATCATACTGAAGTTATAATATACTAATGTATCATTTGTTTTTAATTCCTTTAAAAGTGAAAAAGAAAGAAAGTAGTGTTCATGCGTGCGTACGACTTACCGTCTCCATGAACGTTGCATTTCATTTTCATATATCCAAATGATATGGACTATTATAAATACATATATAATGGGTATATATTATATATATTATATATATATCATTAATATCATTCTGGAGATAATGGACATTTGACCACATGGAAAATTTGTAATTATAATAAGTTCATTTTTTACTCAAGTTCCGAACAGCGACAAAATATCTGATATAAACTCAAATAATTAACAAATTGATATAGAAAGGTAATAAGTTATATAAAAGGAATAATAAAATTGAAAAATGTTCTTAATAAAGTATAAATTAACTTAATTTTATTTTTCAATAAGAACAAGTAACATGCAAGACAATTAAGACTTGAGGTAAGAGAACTTTTTAACCCAATTTCCATTATTTGGGTTAATATTCTACTTATTGATTATTTTGTTCTATGAATATATTTGAATGAAATATGATTGTTTTACAGTTAATATCTAATTATATTTTTTGTATTCTTATTTTTCCACATGATTATTTCATTGGTTTACCCTTAATGTAATGATACGATCTTTGTAAGGGAACCTTTCACCCACTTTTTTTAGCAAAAGACTTATTTTGTGTTATGTATTTAAATTTAAATTTCCTATGTTGGGATATATTATTATATATATTTATTTATATAATTTTTATGTTCATGTGATGATAAAACCTTTTATCTCTCATCGACTTATTTTCTGTATTTTAATGTGACGTTGTTAGGCTGCCGAATGTTGGTAAGGCAATACGTCTCAATCTTCTTTCTTTGAGGAATATCTTAATATTGTGCACCTTTATTATACTATAAGGAGTATATACTACCATTTTACATATTATATCATGAATCTAATTATTATAAAGATATTATAAGTTTTTTTCAATGTGATTCTTTAATTATTTTTATTCAAGTATTTTCTCAAGTGGTAACGGACTCTTTAACTAAAACATTGTTTTAAATGGTTTAAAGAGAAAATATTTATAAATATTTCTCATTAATGTCCTTGTTTTCAAAAAAAAATTAACGATTTATTTATATGTACATTAATTCTTTAATATTATCATTCCTTTAAAAGTTTCTAAGTGGTATGGGACACTTTGATTCAAAAATATTCTTTTTAAATGTTTTAAATATGTGTTTTTTTAAATGAATTGATTATGTCAATATCTTTTACTGATATATTTTTATTTCAATGTGTAAATTTTAACTTTAATTTATTATTGTCTTATGTGTAATTATTAATTTATGTATCTTGGTCATTTTTTATGTATACAGGTGGTTCTGTGATAAACCTAGGGTGGATGAGCCCAAGATAGCTCTCCAATGCATTGGGTAACATGATAGAGGTAATTTTATGTTTATCCTAAGAGATCTAGGGAATATACTATGATGGGTATTCCAAACGTAACTCCCTATGTACCTGTGAAAGCTATAATGTAAGTATGTTATGGATGCCACAAGTTACCTTTATGATTTATGATCTCAATCTATTATTCATAAATATTATGATTTTATGAGGTGTGTTAAAGAGCTTATATTTTGTATGAATTGATAGACTAATGTTTCTTTATTTATTTTATAACCCTTACAAGGATTTTTATGCTCATCCCATGTTTTCGAAATTTTTTCACGGGGTATAAGGAAGGTTAAGGTAATGGAATAATTCAAGAATATTTATATCAAGAAAATAATTCTTGTTTTATTTAAGGAGATTTGATATTGTAAAAAAATTGGATAGAGTAGAAGTTTCTGTTTTGTAATATTTTGAGATGTAATGTAATATTTATGGCCTAATTATCTAAAACACTAAACCTAAAAAGATCCTCAATGTGAATTCTTGAGTTAACACAAGATTATGTAATGTTTAAGGCTAGGGATTTATATTACTATTCAAATAGTCATATAGGTTTCTTAATTTATATAAATACAAATTATTTCATTAATTCTTAATTTAATTATACTTTAATCAAGGTTATATATTTTTATCTTTAAAACTAATATTTTATTTTTATCATTTTGTTTTATTTCTAGATTTGTTCATGAGAGCGGTCATTCTATTAGATCGATCAAATCCAAATTTCCCTATTATTGTTATCTTATTTTCTATTTATTGTCCCACTATAATATTTGGAATTATTATTGGTTTATCTTATGACTAGTGTATCATTATTCATTTATGGGAATAATTTTTTTATTGGGTTTTTTATGTGATGTATGTGTTTTATGATATAATTATATTAATTAAATTCCATTGATAAAATTATGGGTCATTACAGCTCATCATGTAACCAACAATATTTCAACATAATCAAGATAATGTCAAGATATTGGGCATGATTGTCTATAAAAAATGAGTAAATTTGTATTCCATAGATAGTTGTGTATCACTATCCCTGATCAATTATCACATCAAACCAGGCTATACTTTATGAAACTAACCCCAGACACAATGTCTCTTAACAACGTGTGTCATGTTCATCCCAAGAGTCAAATGTCTCACAATACCTGGTCCATCCATTATGTATCCACTTCTATGGAGGGACATTCCTCATTTAATCACAACCCTTGGGAAACCAATCCCACATAATTTCATTAAAACCATCAGTCCATAGCTCGCATAGGACCACTCACTAATTATGATTTAAAAGGAACCATGTGAAACTAATGCATACCTTTTCAATATCACCCAAAACTGTAGGTGTGCTACACATACCACTCAATACTCACCCAAATGCACTCCCATGATCCATAAGTTAAAAGAAAAAAATGACAATGCTACACAACATGTCAGTTTTTTTCACACCAAGAGATAACTTGGAACACCTCTTCAAAATATAACATATCACTCGTGCCACAATTTAGTCTATATTCACCCATCACATGGAGTTATTCTAGTGACAAGAATATATTTGTTCTCTCACTACATCACTAACTAGAGAAACACTAGTCAATAAGTCTAGGAACCCGAACATTCTTTTCAATCAAACTAGTCTCAATTCATAGTCACCCATGGTTCTTCCTCATAAGCCAAAGGCATCAATATGTGCATATCATAAAAATCGGGCACCCACCATGAATAGGTATTTATTTGATCACACCACAATCTCACTACCTATAAATGTATTCATAAACCTGGGAAACCCCCTCATATTTTCCCTTGATCAAACTAAATGTTGACCTACAAAGGTCCAAGTCAAGACTAAGGGCCTATAGTTCTCCAAAATAGCTCTATAGATAATGATTCAAAATAGGTTCATTAGGTCTGAGCACCTAACCCATAATACAAACCCCATAACAAGGTATCATATCATAGGGCGTCATCTACACACCCATCTCAGTGCAAACAAATAAAATTCACTTATCAAACCTCTCTAAGGGAGGTAAGAAAAAAATGACCTATAGGGTTCAAATCTAGTCAACATGGTTTCAATTATATAGCTTTTAAATTCTCAATTTATAGAGGAAAAACCCTATATGTTGTAATTGGAGTCCCATTTAACTATAACCCATTTATAACTATAAACTTAAGGTAATGAATCTAATGGAATAAATTGCTAAACATCATCCTACCTGGACATGATCCTCTCCGAAAATCCTTATAAAGAAATTCTCCCGGAAGGGTCAAAATATAAATATAGAAAAGATAATGAACTAACACTCACCAATCATATTCATATGGTAATACCCCCTTAAGGTTTTAGTTCACTATAGAAATTTTGGTACCTATCAACATCACACTAAAGATATGACTTGATAACCATGAACGAAGGTCAGTTAAGCAAAAAATTATAGAAAGATAGATGGGAAAACTCCATGTATGTTATTACAAACCTTTATTTAAAAACAACTAAAAAGGATATACACAAAAAGGGTCTACTATAAATGAATTAACTACCAAAAATTTCTTATGAGGTTCAACAGTGGCACATAGCATCATCTCAATAATCTGTGTTGCACCACACAAACATGGTTCTTTTATGTAGAATTAAATTCCAAGATATACGAGAAAACAACATATAATATGATAATTACACTTTAAATAATCAAACCTAATAAACAACAACCCATGAGTGGTCTGTCACTGGGAACTATCTTCCATAGTAACTTTCTTAGTTCATTCCCCCTCTCATGCATGAGGGCTGCATTACCAGCCTCACTATCAAGTGTCTCAACATAGATCCAGATAACCTTCCATCAGAATTAAATATATATATATATATATCAATATAACTATGTTTAATTTCACTAAGATCCTACATTGGAAAATATAATTTAGGTTTTTTTACACATTAAATAGTTAACCTCATCTTCCGTAGAAAGATCAAACACTAGAGGACCAATAACCTGTGAACCCTTCATCCCAAACATGATGCAAGAGATGCCACTTTCCTTTGCTGACCAATAGTATAAATCAACCACTGGCCTATAGATAATGGTTTGAGAGCTATAAAAACATAATAAATCATAATTCCACATCACAGGTTTTTTTCTTGAAGTGAAAATCAAATAAAACTATAACATCGCATATCAATAACAATAATCCCATATCCATATCAATGAGGAGTTCTTACTAGTACAAGTGTTTTCGACGCAAAATTCTTAATATCCATCAAAGGTTCCGAAAAATTACAAATAATCTTATCTAACATATCTCAAATAGTAATACAATAGAAAAGTAATAGATCAGATACCACTATGCAACATCCTGACCTGGGATCCACTAAATTGGTGTCGTGATCCAGTTCACCACATGGCCTCAAGTGCACCTCACCATATTTTAGGGACTGCTAACTAGCAATGAGGGAATAGGGTGTGTCTATGGGGATACTATGACCTCATACCAGAGTAAGAAAATATTATAAGTAACCAAATATCAACCATCATAGTAAATAAATTGATTATGGAAGAAATAAATATAAATAAAATTATAATAGTAAATAAAATGAAGTAAAGTCTTAAAGGACCATGTCATACAGACATTACTCATCGCCAACTAAGAAAATCATATATATATGAGTAAATTAAATAAATGAAAATAAAATTACCTCAATCTAATTTTAACTCTGATCTGAACCACAAACCATGTCTCTATGACTATTTTGAAACGATCCATCTGGATCATAAGAGTCCACACGTGCATCTCCACTTGATCCTACAATCCTATCCCTCAATCCTATCCATCATAAATCCATTATCAGCCTAAAATATGATTTAATTTTTTCATCCACACCATGGTGAATTTATAGAGGGTGATAAATTAATCTTAGTAGGTGACCCCTAAAGAAGAACTTATAATATGCTATCATAAGTTCATGTCCATTCAGTATGCTCATCCTATCCAAGACATCAAGAATAAAGTAAATAAAGTAAAACCACATATTATCCTTGGTCCCATGAACCATATTGTATAGACATATTGGGAAAAAGGATTTTATTTGGATATTTTACCACACAATATAGGTATAAAATGTTTTACCCTAATGTCTATAAACCAAGTCCAAAATACCTGCTTCAACTAACACTCGAAATGTCTCTTATCATTTTACATTATAAAATTAAAACCAATACCCAATTTATGTAACTTTGGAATACATGTATAACTATAATCAAGCATAATATAAATAATTCCATTAATACTATTAGTCCCTCTAATGAATTCCAAGTCTGAACCAAATTATCACTTAAGTCATAATATAATTACATTAGACTTATGATCCCTTTAAAAGAATTCTATATTTGGAACTCAAGTATTACTCAATGCATAAAATAATCTCATCACAACCATGAAACACCATGTCCATTATGGAATTCTCTTTCCACTATCTTGAACATATTTATGGAATTACATGTCTGTTAATATTAATCGTAATTGTAGAATGTTAGGTCCACTAAGGAATTCCATATCCATTAACATTCATATTGATCAGTTTGAAAATCTGGATCCCAAGAATTACCACTGGGAATCCCCACTATAGAATCATATGACACCAGGCCCTATGGGATGACTTTTAGGAAGTACGTCTTGAATCATAGTTGCATCATAATTGACCATGTAAATGAATAAATAAAAGTGTGAGGTGGATGAATTAAAAAACTCACCACTACTATTACAGGCTCTATGGATTACATGTTTGGCATGGGTTTTAGATGAAACTTGCCACCATATCTACCCAAAATTGTGACGCACTAGCTCAGGGTCATCCAAATATTAGGGCACCCATTGGGTACCTCCGATCAAAATATTATAGAGGAATCCCACTTAGGATATTTGAATTCCACACATAAGAGAAGGCATCCCTTTTAGGATCCTCCAATTCATCACATAAACAAAGGAATCCCTTGGGGAATCCTTGTAATTAAAAGCAAACATAGGTATCCTACATGAGATCTTAAAAACTGTAAGAATATTCATCCTACATAGGATCTTTAGAAAGAGTGAGTTGAGAAATCCTACACGAGATCCTCATAAATTTTAAGTGTAGGTATCCTGAATGTGATCCTTGAAATGAGTAAGCGAATTAATCCAACATATGATCCTCAGAAAGAGTAAGAGAAGTCATCTTAAATGGGATATTTTTTTACAACCCAGTCTCTAACAACCCATGTCTTTATAATCCCAAATAGTCATACCTACAAGGGGAATTTTGTAGGGAAAAATCATAAATGTTATAATTGGTAGATGTCTCATGGACCATCTCATGTCATAATATCACTCTAGGTTGGTTTGAACACCCAACCAATCTATCTCATCAAAAATCATCACAGTCCCACTAACTAAGAAAAATCCCAAGATACAGCAGACATAGAACTTGGAGAACCCATTTCAAGTACACTGATTATTTCATATGACCCTCAGGTGGGTCTCATCCCAAGTCTCACTCTTAGGAGAAAACTAAAACTATTTTTTGGTGGAATAATCTCTACATTTTGTCTTTTTCACACCAAAATGCCTCATAGGATTCCATAAATCACCCCATAGGTTCCACTATCATGATATATCTAAAAAAACACTCAAAATAGACTAATCATTCATCCAATTCTGACTTACGGGAGTAAAATCATGAGAAACCATTAAAATGGTATAAATAAAGAAGTACACAATGTGTATACCTAAGTATATGACGTGTACCCTCAAATCCCCACATGGGCATGCACTTCAGCCAGAATTAGCATGTAAAACCCATGTACATGGCATTTAAGTCATATACACGTTATGAACCTAATATGGGGTATATTCATATGTAAATCACAGGGATTGACCTTGTATCTTCATTTGGCCATATACTTCTACATTTTGGGTATCTCACACAGGGTTTGGTTGTGTATGTTTCAGGGAAAAGTTCACATGCATGGGTTTTCTTGCCATATACTCGACTACGTGGCCGAGTAACCCTACATGGTTTGTACCCCCAACACGCAGTGTGGGATTCAAAAAATTCAACTTCCCCAAAAATAAATATTACACAACATGTGTTTAGAAAACCACACAAAGTGTGTTCGGTGTTTCCTAAATAGGAACCCCTTCACTCATCAATAATCCCACGTTTTACCCCATTTAAGCAAGATTGACACCATGGCATTACTTAGTAGTCATAATAAGGTCTTAAAACTAGAAAGTGGTAAATATATTGTTATTTTCGTAATAAACATAAAAAATACCTACCTTTGGGAAGAAGATTTCAAAGCCCCATTTCGGCGCTCCACAACTACCGCATGATGATTTGGCCCCACCGAGGCTCTATGGAAGCATCTTCCTTCTTCTCCCTCTCTATCTCCCTCTCTATCCACATCTCCCCCACCTATATTAGATTAGGTGAGTTGGAATCCCACATTGGTAATACACGAGAATACAAGGGAAAATAAGAATGAAAAGGGTAAAAAGAAAATAAAATGAAAAAGGGGGCCCGACCCCAATGCTCAACATGATTTTATGCATCATCAAGGAAAAACACCTTATTTAATACTCAATGGAGGAGATTTAATCAAAATAAAACATTCTGTTAAAAATATATAGTCAAATAAACATATGTGAATAAATTAATATTTAATTTATTAATAATTAAATGTTAATTATTCCATGAAAATTCTAACAATTCAGATTTCTACCAACCACTAATATTAGGATAGAAACCTTATTCTATTACTCATGGAGTTATAAAAAAATATTTTAGATAATATTATATGGTAAAATAAACATTTTACACCTAATAATAATCTGAAAGTTAAATTCAAATATTTTCTAAATTTTACAGCCTGGAAAAACTTAGGTTGTTCCATGGGAAGTGGATGATACGTTCCCACATAGTGAACTAGATAAAACCTATTAAAACATTTTACACTAATTATAGGAATTATTAATCACTTCTAATTGTAGTGATAATAAAATTTTTGGCTCAACCAAAGGTTGATCATGATAAAAATTATGCTCTTACATTGAGTCCAAATGTTGTAAAAAGATATTGTTTGTTGCTTAACTTTTTGTGAATATGGGTGAATACGTGACTCAAGATAGTGAATCATTACAATAACTTGTCACATGGGTAAAAAAGTAAAAGAAGAGTTTATAAAATTATTATACCACTACTAACCCCTATGGTATTTGATTTGAACTAGGATCTTCACCATGTTATTATTTATGTCATGTGTTTATGGTATGATCTCTTTTTCAATTTAAAAAAAATCTCATGGTATTGTGGTAGATACAACATGCCAACTCTTCTCTTCATATTTTACTATATAAAAAACTTGAAAATATTGAGATTCATCCATAAATGGATCATTTATTTTTATAATCTCGTTAAGGATAATAAGAGTGAATCAAAATTTATTTAATTTGAAACATTTAATAAAATTTACCAAATCACACAAATATAAAATAATTTTTCTTCTAACTAGATAATTCAACTCAATAATTTCATTCAAATCACCATAATATGACACATTGCTTGTATTTTTTGTTTAACTCACAAGAACACCATAATTGTGAGTCATGGTCCTCTTATTAATATTTTTCACATGTTATCCATCTATAACTAATGAAAATGACCTTGTTCGTCAATATAATACATATATAAGGAAACTAACTAAAATACATCAAATCATTTATTATAGAACTGTAACAAGGTAAATGAGTTGAAACATGAAAACTTCATGATAAAAAATACAAACATTATATTTAATTTAATCAATAAAATTTTCATTGTCTTCAAAATATTTACAAAAAAAATTGCATCATCAAAAAAGGACATGTGAGGGGTTATTTTCTTTCTCAAATTAAAATTCATCCCTTAACATCATAGGCATATTATCTTTAGAATAATATCCATTTTCTAGGATAAAAAATGTTCTTATCATCAACAGCCCAAAACTCCCAATGAAACTTACAATAACATTTTCTATAATAAAAATATATTTCATTCATAATGGGGTGGGATCTAACAACATAAAAATATAAATAATGTTGGTTTGCATAAATTAAACATTGACATATAATAATTTTATCCCTTGTTTTGGTTTTATGATAATGGTTAAATAATATATCTAAATATCTTGAAAAATCATGCCTTGTTCTCTTTAAATTCAACCCACACTTATCACAAAATATTTTGATCAAATATTATCCTATATGTTAACCAATTTGTATGTGATAAATCACAATAAAAAAATAAATTATTTGAAAATTTTATAAAAAAACATAACACAAATTATATATTAAATTTATAAAAAATGAAATTAAAATTATTAATTAACCATGGAAACAAACTAAAAATGAATATTAACTATGTACTTAAAAATAAACAATCTTAAAAACAATACATGAAGCTATTTCTTTTAAATACTAAAGTAAAATATTATCTACTAACATAACACCTTAATAAGTTATGATGATATAAATATATCATTTTTATGTTAATAATATAAATTAAAATAAATAGATATAAATTTATACACATTTTTCAACTATGAACACATTTGAGAATAAATAATGCATTATTAAAACTCATATAAGTACAAATTCTCAATAAAAATTTCAATTTTAAACTACATAATTAATCCTTTTGACTGATCACATAGTGTGAATCATACATTAATTAAGAGAAAATAAAACATTAATTCATTTAACAAATCATGTAAAATAATGAATCGTAACTAAATAAACAATTACCGAACATCGTTTATAAAATATTTAATGCATCCCCATATAATTGGATGATTGGGGTTGTATTAATGCTTGAAATATTCAATCCCTACCCATTAAAGGTGAAGAAATTCTTAATGTGTTGTATATTTTATTATGACATAATGAAAGGAAAAAATTTAACTTCTATTAAAATTAAATTTTTATGTATAATGAGACTTAAAAAAGTGTATAGTCGATTCAAAATTAAATAGTAACACTCATTCATTAGAATAATTATCTTACTCTACTTTAAAAATAAATATGGTGTGAAAAAATAATTTTGAATGATAATTTATATAATTATTTTCAAATTAAACAATATATTAGTAACACAAGGTTAAATTCACCAATTAATTACTACTATAAAGGATATAAATTATTAAAACCAAACATTAATGTGAAATAATGATTCAGGAAGAAAGGGTAAAAGGAATTCATCAATATAATGATAACTAACATAATATTTTAATATTTGAGTAATGAAATATAAAATAGATCGGGACACCATGATATAATTTTCATATTTTTTCAACTCCCAACACATTCTTGATAACCTAATCTATTTAATTTATATCTAAAATTTTAATTTTTAGTCGTTTCATTAATTTCAGTGTCTATTAGAACAAACTAATAATTTAAATAAAAATTACCTATTATATATTAGAAGAGCGGGGTGAAAGGTTTGTATGGGTTCAAGATTAACTAATCTTGAGAAAACAATAAGAAAACGAACTATATCAATGAGAAATGAAATAAATCCCATTTAGAGATGAACAACATAGGTTCAAAATTATAGTAATGAATTATTTTAAACAAATGATCTAAGTAATTGATGTAGACAAACAAGAATTTTAGTTATAAGGTTTTCACAAGGGTAAGGATTTCAATTCCATGGTTGGGATTTCTATAGGGGCAGATATTTCCATTGGGAAATAAAATTTCAATGAGGGGTTATATTGAGTGAGAGGTAGTGTGGTGTTCAAAATTATCATAATTATAAATAAAAGTTAATTAAAATATATTAATTGAAAACATATTTAACAACTAAATTATATATTGATTTTTTATTCTACAAATGTCGAAAAAATTAATTAAGAAATATCATTCAATACATTAATTATTTAAAAGAATAAAAAGTAATTTTCAATCATAAAAAAATATTTTAATTCATATTTTTTCTATAATTTAAAATAAAATTTCAACATATAAATAAAATTACTAATAAAATATAACTAAATAATTGATTTTTATGATCTTTTATTTTTAAAATAAGAATAAATAATTTATTGGATTTATGTTGATTATATTTTTATGTTTTATAAATGTAAGTGTAAGAAATGAATTACTATATAAAATAGAATATTTCAACAAAGCACACAAAAAAATAAATTGAATATTAAATTTAGTCTTTAAAATAATAGCATAATTTTTTTTCTAAATTGGTTGATGATGAAATTTTTGTTTTTATAGAAAAGTTTCATGCAATATACGTTTGTGATATTAAAAGATCTATTGGTTATAATTATGATTAATAATAGATTCATGTGTTGGAAAAAAATGATGGTATTGATATTATAAAGTAATATATTTAACAATTCATAAAATAATTTTTTGTGCTAAAAAAATATTATAAATAGATAAATTTTTTGGTAAAAACATTTGTTAGTATTTTAAATTTATATCAAAAAAACATACTATCTATGTGAAATACATGTTTTTACAAATACGTATATTTTATATCATTGAACTTTCTGTTGGTATAATTCAATTTTTTTTCATGAGTTACAATATTTATGATCTAACATGGAATAAAAACCATTCTCCTAAGTATTTATTAAAAAATTATATATTTATCCTTATATGTTTGATTTTGTTTTCATATCTCCATTTTCATACTCAGTTATTGAATGAATGGATCTGCAATTTCACTATTTAGTAGCATACAACTATATAACCGTAATACTTCTAGTTGTGCCAGTGTAATATTTTAGGTCCACTCGACTTGTTTTCTAATGGTAGGAAATAATTTTTATTTCCTATTAGGGTGATATTTAGTCGACATATCATCTACACAACCAATTTGATTAAATATTTTCTCCCCTAGAAAAAACATGTGGCACTACTTTTCCAAGTAAAATTTATAAATATAGCATTCTGGTTAGGATTAATTTTTAATGTATGATTTCAAATGATAGATGTATCCATAAAAAAATAAATTACATAAAATTGATTTTATATGTAATTAGTTGTAAATAATTGTTTAATTAAGAAGAAAAAAATATAAATAAAGTAACTATCAATTGTATTCATCAATCAATAATGTATGGGAGATCTTAATTTACATTGGTGGAAAGAAACCTTTTAACATTAATTTTTTTTATTTCCAACATAAATTAAAATGATACGTCGATATAGCTAATGTAATAAAATTAGTTCTAAGGTGAGTTATTTTAAACCAACATTGAGAATCATTTTCAACATCAGTTTTTATATAAACCAGTGTTGAAAGTATAAGTAAATACTGATTATTTTTCAACTTCCAATTTTGATTTATTATAAAATGGGCATTGAATGTTAAAAAAATCACATTTTTTAAAAATTTCAATTTTTATATAAAAAATATTAAAAACTTATTGTTTTTAAAAAAATATAATATAAAATACATTAACCCAAGACCTTCAACATGTATTCTAGTATAATAAGTATCAAAAATCAATAGAAAAAAAATAAAAAATAATTCATTGTTTAAACTTTAATTAAATGAAAAATAGACATACATAAAGTTTTTAAGGTACTTCTATAAATTAATCATATATAAAAGATAATATTCAAATAAACTTCATAAGTGGTCTATATAGTTATCTATATAAGAAGTAACATCATCATATACCTATAAAAATAATGAATGTTATATAAATAACAATAAAACATATTGCGTAAAACATAACAGTTTTAATGGAAATAACCTCATAAAAACCTATCATTATTTCAGCTATGATATTCACAAAAATGAATCTTAAAACAAAATAAACATATTCTACATTTCAATTTTTATTATGACCCAATGGTTATGAAAAAATAACATTAAAAATATGAAACATTATATATGTAATACAAAACAGGTAATAACTAATATAAAAATTATTTACCTCCACTTTAACATATTTAATTATATTTTAGTTATTATCGATAAGTGAACATCAATAAACTCTTTCCATGAATTTTATTTTTCAAATATAAATTAACAAAACATATCTATTAAAAAAATAGATTAAAGAACTAATATAACAGAATAAAACTTTTGAATTCAATAATTTTTTAGAATTTTTATGTACTCTACCCTATAAAGATAATAACAAATTTGACATGCATTCATGTGGTTATAATACACATAATATTCTGTTAACACAGTAATATAAAAAGATCAACATTAATGAAAATATAATGAATAGTAGTTCATAATTATATTATCCTTCTTACCCATTAATGAATAGAAGAAACCAACACCCAATGTCTATATTTCATAATATTTCACATATATAATTAATTACAACATTAACCTTCATATATTAAAAGGTCATTTAAAATTATTATGAATCGAAAAAACCATAAATAAAGGTTCTCTCAATTTTGATGCAAAGAGTGTAGAGATACCTAATTTTATATGAAATAAATTAATTCATTATAAGTTTTATTTATATAAAAAAGAGAAATCTAAATAGAATTTTAATTACATGGAAAACAACTACAACATTGGTATGGTGAGATCATCACAATTAACTAGATCCATGATATATTTTTTAAATATTACTAATGAATAGACTCACCCATATATATTTGTGGTCATATAAAAGTCATAAAAACACCAACATAGATGATTTATGAGATAATTTTGTTATCTCATAAAAAGTATATAATGTGAATATTCTTAGAACTTTTTTTAAAATGATTCATTTGATTTCAGATACTTATATATAAGGTAAATGCAAGAAAACATTAACAGTAATTTAAATTCAAAAGTAACAATAAATTTTAAAGTGACACATACCTTATATGTCAACTAATAAATAAGGAATGTTTTACAAATTAAAAAATATCTCATATTACCTACAAATATGACCTATTCCTCAATAGGTAATGATAATGAAGTAGTTGGATCAATAATATTTTATACCACTATTCTTACCTGACCTGACTACATAAGCTGATGATGTGCATAATCCTACAAACTATGTATGATTCCTTATCCTACAATATATACCTGAGGATTCTTGTAATGAAACTTATAGTACATAGTCAGGTCTAAATGGGGAGTCAGAGGATGTGGGTAGGCTGGATGTATAGGCTAATTATGTCTCACCATTTATAAAAACATAAGTTGTACAGATGATTTAACTTGACCATCCATCAAATTATTCATCTATCATATCTTGAGGTACCAAAGATAAATAGAACTCAAATAATAAATTAATTTCATAATTTAAATAATACATTTCAGGAATAGTCACACAACTTGGCGACCAAATGGTTTAATGTCTTGGAGATTAACTACATCTAAATACTATTTTACAAAACTTATAACTATTTCCCCATAATCAAGCTCTTTAGTACCCTTAGTATATATCTCATATAGTGACACAATCCTTTTACACATATAATTAAATTATTTTAAGCATTATTATCCATGAAATATGAACCAAGGATAGAAAACCCTAGAGTCTTTGAAAGACTATGTACATGATTAAAAAACACAAAACTGGAATAAAAAATCATTTTATTAATCTCCAAAATGATCTCCTAACTCCATTTTAGATTCTATAACTTTATAGGATAACTTGGGGAATACATAGAAAGAAGGGATGAGATAAATAGCCCGGTAAGGGAATAAATATGGGAATAAATAATAACACATGAGTTAAAAGGCATGACATGATAACATAACTACCAACACTATATCACTTGGTGGAAAAAGTCTCATAACTGATTAGGTTTCCTCTCTAATCCCACACATGATGTCTCATGAGACAAAAAAATACCCAATGATTTGGAGATCTATCTTGGTGCACCCATCATAACATGTTCATTCATATGATTTCCACATAAAGAATCAAATATAAGGAATAAACATATGGGTTTCCCATGGAATAAATGGGTATCTTAATCAAGCCATAAGGTTTAACCAAAGGGTGTATATGAATGGTATCCATTAAATAAGGGATTAAAATAATTATTTGAAACTAATAAAGTGATTATAATAATATATTATGAATAATTAACTCTATCTAAAGTGAAAACATTAAAAATAGTGGTTATGTAACATTATAAATGTGCCACATAAGTGCGGTTTTCAGGAAAATAATAAGGGGTCTTTAAAGAGGATAAAGGAATAATTATTTCCATAAAACTAGAAATGAAATAAAATATTTCTACAAGATAAATTTAGTTATTTTATAAAAATATTGGAGTCTTAAAATATTTTACTTTTTGTACTTTAAAATGGGTAATAAAAATGAGAAGTTCTCTAAAATAGGGTTTTCTTATCAAGAGGAATTGAGAAGGGAACCTTATAAAACATGTAATTCCCCATGAAATATAGATTAATTGAAATAAATAAATATGTGTGGTAAATATAAATATATAATAGTATAATTATATAAGAATAATGAAAAAATAAATTCATTCAAATAGAGATAAATCATTACACAAAAGAAATATGGAGGTTCAAAGAGATCACTTACATTATGTTCGAATGTGTACTGTAATTGCACTTAATTTCCTGGATAATAAAATTACATTAATTAAATACTTAATTCAAAAGAAATTATATATTTATTTGATTTATTATAATTTTATTAAGTTAATTTATGACCATTTCAATGATTTATAAAGTTTCAATTTTCCATTTCAGGAGCATTCCTTTTATGGTTTCATGGTTAGTTCACTTGTGTAAAATTATGGAAGTTATTATCAAATAGAAATAATTATCAAAAAGTGAAATTATATAGTGTTATTTAACTTAAATAAGATTAAATTTTCACTTATATATTGTTTTTGGGTATGATGATGATTTATTTCATAAAGATGTTAATGATAAATGTTTTGTTTATTTTTTCGGGTTCTCGATCATTATGAACTAGTTTCGTTTAATTTAATATTGTGTGTATAGATTAGATCCTAAACCTAAAACAACTTATAATATATATATTAAAATATGTTTTATTCATAATAATGGTTTTATGACAAGACTTGAATGTGATAATGGAAAACAAAAACTCATTATCCCCAGAGATGGTAAACCGTCGTAATTTAGAGAACAGATTCTTTTCATTGAAAAAAGGGGAGATGATAAAAGTTGTGGATAGAAGATATTCCATTATAAATATAAAATTAAAATATATATACATTAAAATATAGTTATTCTTCTTTGATTTATGAAGTATGTGAGGAGAATGTAGAAGAATAAATGAAATTAAAAGAGATGGTTTGAGAAAGTTACCACTTGAATATCACTTCCTTGAAGGTCCCCTTAAGGTACTTGGAATTGGTCTTTGGTTGAGACTAGAAGATATTGGAAATTGGGGATAGTCTTGGTAAGGTAATTGAGTAGATTATTGACAAGCTAAAATGATTATAAGGTGTGAGGAGAAGAGGTGGTGAGGGGTTGTATTTATAGGGGGAGAGGGGTGTTTTATATTATTATATTCAATAGTTTATTATTTTGACTCAAGAATGTCAGTATCATTGATTCCTATGAATAAATACAGTAAATTATTTAGTATAGTTTGAACCAATGGTTTCTTACATAATCCATTACTCAAATTTTCATGTATTTGTATTATAATGTTAAATACCGTAAATTACTATATTTCACTATTTAGCAAAAATTAAACTATTTTATAAAAATACCAAAAATTCACCCTACAACTTTTATTACAAGTAAATCTAAAAAATGGATTCCATTTTATGAAAAAAAAAATTGAATATGATAAAATTTATTTTTAAATAAAATCATTATTTATTAGAAAAATAAGGTTCTTAATATTATAATCATTTTTTTAAACCATTGAAAATTTAATTATGATCACATAAAATTATATTATAATTATAATAAAACATAATATTAATTTATTAATCTATTTTTTCAAAATAAATTTTAATTTAAATAATTGTATTATTTATAAAATTGTAAATAAACATTTATGTTTTTCAAAAACACCAACACCTAAATTATCATTCTAAAAACATTTATTTAATTTTTCCATGATATAAATATACCATTTTTTGTTTATAATATACCTAAATTTTATTTTATACTTTCATATATGATTTTTTATTCTAACATCCATATTACTATTCCTAACAGTCATATTACTATTCCAACGGTCATATTTATAATGGTAATGTAGGTTCATTAATATCTATAAATAACACTTATATAATATATTTTTCATTAACTTATAATTTCTCTCAAGAGTATATATTTTCATCTTCAAAATAAATATTATATTATTAACATTATGTTTTATTTCTACAGCTTTTTTTGTTAGTTCGGGCATTCTAGTGGATTAAGCATATCAAAATTTTCCCATTCCTATTATCTTATTTTCTATTTATTATTCCGCTATAATATTTTCTATTCTTATTGGTTTATTTGTAGACTAATATCATTCTTCATTTATGAGAATAATTCTTTTATTGGGTTCCCTATGTGATATATGTGTTTTATGAAATAATTATAAGAATGAAATTCCATTAATAAAATTATAGGTCGTTACATTCTTTCCCCCTTATGAAGTTTCTCCCTCGAAATTTGGTTTTACATGCAAAGGTGAAAACATGTGAGGGTACATCTCCTTCATTTCTTCATCTGGTTCCAATATTCTCTCTTTATATGTATGGTTTCTCCGTATTACTTTGACTAGGTGAGTGCTCTTATTTTGTAGAACTTGGTCTATATAGTCTAAATTCTTCTCTAGCTGCTCCTCAAAATAGAGATCATTTTCCAGCTATATAAGCTATGATTTCAATACATATGAGGGATATGGTATTTACTTACTTGGGAAGGATATGTGAAATAAATTATGTACTTGAGACATGGTTGGTGGAAGATCTTGTTGATATGCCACTGCTCGGACATGATCAAGAATATCGAAGGGGTTGATATACCTAGAAAATAGATTTCCATTCCTCACAAATCTCATAAACCTATTACATGGAGATATATGGAGGAATACCCTATCACCAACCTCAAATTATAATTCCCATCAACTATTATCTACATATCTCTTCTGTCGACTTTGGAAATCCCATATATAATGATGGATGGTCTTCTCCTTTTCTTCCATTTCCTTGACCATTTTAGGTCCTATAAGATTATGTTCACCAATGTCATCCTAGCATAAAGTTGTTCTATATATTTCCCCATAAAGGGATTCATATAGACCCATTTGGATACTCTATTGGAAACAATTTTTTAAGATAACTCGACAAGTATAAGATATTGATGCCATCCTTTTTTGAAGTCCATTGATCATACTCTCAACATGTATTCTGGATTCTGAACAGTATGCTCATATTTTCCATTAGTTCGGGGATGATAAAACATATTGAAGTTTAATTCGGTATTTAGATCATGATAGAGACATTTTTAGAACATGGATGTAAAGCTCAGATCATGATAATATATAATTGATAATGGAACTTTATGCAGCCTCACGACTTCTCTGATGTATATTTGTGAAATTTGGTCAAGTTAGAAGACCTCTAAAATAATAATAAAATGATCAGTCATTGTAATACGGTCCAAAATGAACCATATAGCATTATTCACTCTGGATGTCTTCTGAATTCTAGTGAAAAGGTCAATAGTGATTTTTTCCCATTTCTATGTAGGTGTGGGTAATGGTTACATCATCCCCTTAGACTTTTTTCTTTAATCCTTCATTTATTGACTTACTATAAATTTTTATGTATATTCAGTTATATTCTTATTTATATTCTTCCACCAATAGTTCTCTCAAAGATCTCGATACATATTTTCTCTCCCTTGGTGAATAGATAAAGTTAATCTATGTGCATAATTTAAAAGTTATTCGGTTTTCTCCAGATTGGATAGTACACATAGTCAAAAACCAAATATTATAGCTCCTTCCTCATCAATTTATAACTATGAGGAATTTTTATTTCTTATAGATTCCACCTTTTTCTAAATTTCTACATCATTTCTTTGAGAATCCTCTATCTTCTCTAGAAGGTATAGTTGAGAACTCATTTGTGAAAGGAATGATAATGTACCTTCTGTTATGATTCCCATGTCCATCCTTTTCAATTCAATGAATATTCGATCCTTCCCAATATTCATCATTGATAAAGTTACAGGATCATTTCTACTTAGAGCATCTACCACTTTATTTACATTATAAGAATGTTAGTCGATTGAGTAGTCATAATCCTTGATAAGATCATTCCATCTTCATGGGTTCATATTAGGATCCATATGTGTGAATATATATTTAAGGATCTTATAATAATTTTATATCTCATACTTCTCTCGATATAGATAATGTCGTCAAATTTTCAAAGAGAATATCATAGCCGCCAACTCCAGATCAAGAGTGGGATAGTTTTGTTCATGAACTTCCAACTACCTTGATGCGTAGGCTATCAATTTTTCATTTTTCATCAGTACACATCCTAATCCCTTATTTGAAGTATCAATATATACCATAAATAGTTCCCCACTTATTGGTAGTGTAAGTATTAGTGCTTTGATAATCTCATGACCCAACCTAATGAGGCTCGATCCGTGACTCCCCAATCCTGCCTCCAATAGGCTAGGGGTTGGCGACCAGCGCCGAGTAGGCTATCACACACATGGGAGGCATTAGACAAAGGTACCTGTACACACACACCCACACACACCTCCATGAAACAGTGCAGAGATATATAAAACTGAAAAGTAAATGCATGCCTACGACTATCCAAAACCAGTGTGCAACAGCAGTACAAAAAGGGAAAAGTAGGGCCCATAAAAATAAAACTACAAAGGCATCCAACCTGCTCGGAAGAAGGGGTATGCTGCCAGAAGCACCACCAAAAAGCTCCTCAGCACAGCTCTGGTAAGACTCCACGGTTAGTCCTACTCACTCAGCTCCGCATACTCCGGGTCCTCCTGGGACTCTTTTGAAAGGAATGTAGTCTTCACAAGACACAAACATGTGTGGGAAAATCCCATGTAGGGGTGAGTATAACAATACTCAGTAGGCCCCCCAAAAACACAAAAAAAAAAAAGAGAAATTAAAAGGCAACAGTCAACTCATCCCAGCCAGAGGGAATCCAGATGAGAGATGAACTCCATATCGTGACCATCCTTGGCTAAACACAACTAGTCAACTCAATCTAGGTGTATGATCATACATACACCATGAACATCCACTTAGATATACGCTCTTACGTATACCAAAAACATCCAGATATACTCAGCTCACGCACCAAGCCACATGTGGTACCGACCTCATCACCAGCAACGGTTCAAAACTAGGAGAGCACACTCCACGGTCACTATCATCCCAGATGACACTCGTCCTAGGGATACACTCCATCAGGTCCCACACAAACATCTCAGATGTTCACCCGAGAGATCAAGCTCATCGGATATTGTCACTGAGAAAAACTCATTGAAACAATATAAACACCAAACTCCTTGGATAGAGGATCGCTCCTAGGGTCCGCTAGGGGATACCAAGACCCACACCGGTATATGAAGATCTCACAGATAGGGGATCACTCCCAGGGTCGGCTGGGGGATACCACAACCCGATCTGGGATTCGTAGATCTCACAGATAGGGGATCACTCCCAGGATCTGCTAGGGGATACCACAACCTGATCTGGCATTCGTATATCTCACAGATATGGGATCACTCCTAGGATGCGCTGGGGGATACCAGAACCCGATCTGGCGCTCGAAAAAAACACGTCACTCAGATAGAGAATCGTCACCCATGTCACGATGGTCACGACGATACCAAAACCCTATCTGGTACATCTCTCGTTGTAGGGGATTGAACTGATGATGTCGCAACCCTACAGAAACCACGCGCTGAGTAGGGGACCATATAACCAATGATACCACAACCCTACTATAATCCTCATGCTGAGTAGGGGATCGTATGCCTGACGATGCCACAACCCTACTGAGCAGGGCCCACTGCATAGGGGGTCATATTCCCGATGATGCCACAAACCCTACGGGGTTAACCTGCTAGATAAGGGATCACCGACCATGGATAAGTGGTCACAGTGATACCAAGAACCCGATCTAGGGAAACGATGCTAGAGGATACCGCTCTGGGCCCATCGGGGGGATTCCACAACTCTAATAGATTAAACATCCCATTGAGAGGATCAAAAACCTATACTAAGTTTGTGATGCCGCGAGAAACCTCGTAGGAACAAACCAAGGGAGTACCCTCAACCAATGCTGGTCCAAACGTTGCTAACCCGAGCGACCCTCCACAACGCCACACCGCGAACCTCCATGACCGATACCGAGGCCACCATCGCAATCCACGCAGAAAAACATGTAGGATAGGCAGTTTACTCCCCCAAAATAGACAACCGGTGAGCAAGGTACTATTCACCGTAGCCTGCCCGTGTGGAGACCACACCATGATCCCGATACTCTTCAAGTGGATCACACTATTGTGATCCTCTCAAGAAAACCCACGCGATCGACTACTCGATCGTCCAAAACAGACACCAGGTGAAAAAGGTACTATTCACCGTAGCTAGCCCGAGTGGGGCCCACACCATGATCCTGAAACTCATCAAACGAATCACACCATTGTGATCCCCTCAGAAAAACACACGGGTTCGACTACTCGATCATCCAAAACGGACACCCGGTGGAAAAGTCACGTTTCTCCGCAAACGCCGGAACCCGGCCTCATGGGGCCCACACCCTGTTCTTGGTCCCAACACCCAGAAACTATCTTGAAAATTATGTCATACCATCAGGGTCTCAACGCCACTGATGGAACGTCATTTGAACACTCTGTGCAGAAGTTATGGCAGATCGAAGTTGAAAATAATAAAATATTGTTATTATTTTCAACATTTCATGGCCCTAAGCCAAAAAACAGAATCAAAAAATTCTCTAAAAATATCATGAGGTCCATCTCGACGCATGCTTCGCATCGCCGTAAACGGATCTCAAATTAGACTCCCTGTTTGCGAGTTACAGGGGTTTAAAGAACCCACGGAAAAACCTGGCTCGACCACCACCTGTCTCGCCGGAAACCACCACGCCGCTGCCAGAAACTGCCTCGCCACCGCCGGATTCTGCCGTGCCTCTACCGCGCAGCCACCGATTCCCCGGAATACTCTATGGTTTCCGCCCTCGTCACCTAAAAACTAGTTTTTCTGCCGGAAAACTTTCAGGAGCACCCCGGTGCTCCAAATTCAGATCTGAAACATGTTTTGGAAATCTTGGGACATGAACTACAAAACCCTTATGAAAATTTGAAGAAAAACAACACAAAAACTGGATCCAGTATTTTAAAACCCAAACCGCCTACCTCGCGGGCAAAACACCGACGCGTCTAGGCCATATTTGTGCTCTGAAGCTGTTGTTGCACCATCCGGGAGTGATCGCCATCAAAATCTGAGTCCGACGACACCTTGTTTCTTGATCTGGTGGTTGGTCGCTTGAAGAGGGAGGAGGGTTTCGGCTGTGCAAAAACGTGAAGGGGGTGGGGAGAAGAGTGATTGATATTTATTTAATTTTTAATTAATTAATTAATCAATTCAACAAACTACGTCGCGACCAAACCTCCCAGCGCGGAAAGGATTAGGTCACCCTTAGGGTAAACGCGACATTCTGAACGGAATGACGCACTCAAAATTGTGATCCGAGACTCTGTTTAGGATTTATTAGAGCTGATGCTCATAAATAAACTTTTCTATTTGTTAATGAAAATTCCCTTGGTGGCCTTTTCCAAATCAGGCCCGCAGCTGCAAAATTTACACCCCACCTAGGGTAAACGGCATGCTCCAGACACAACAGTACCCTTAGATTTCTAATATGAGTTACTGTTTAGGGGAAAACACAACCCTGCCACGTACATAGTACAAAAATACTTAATATTTTTATAAATTAATTTTAGGCACACTGGGCCTCAGAATCACACTCCTACTTCGCGCCTAACTCTGGAATTATTCATAGGAATATTCCAAAGTCTGATTGGGCCAAAACCTGAGTCGCTAAATCCTCCCCACCTTAGAACTTTTCGTCCCTGAAAATATATAAGCACAAGGAAAACAACTGGACTCTTAACTGGTTCTCCCACGCCAGAGAGTTCACTAACACACACCCCTTCCCAAACACATAAGTTAGAGGGAATCATCCACCACACCTCAACACTATCCGATTTGGGCGGCACCGACTCACCCGCACGGTTTTGATCATGTCACAAAAATGTGTCCTAGTGGGGGAAGGATCCCTCTTCCTCATGCATTCGAAGCATGCTGAACAACACCCACACAGGGTCTTACCAATGCCCTGAACAAAACTTGAGCAAGAAACAAAAAAGGAAAGATTAATGGTAAACAATGTCTATCAAAACTACTATAGAAAGTAGAAAGGACACAAGGCATACCTCTATCCATCCACAGAGCCTCTGGGTCAATAGCCTCTAGGGCATGCAGCTGCCCTCTCTCTCCCTCTAGATCCCTGAGTTTGGCATGGACCACCTAGGGGTGGTGGTGGTGGCATCTAATACCGCATACCACCTCCCACTGCTGCACCAGCTCCATCGCCACGTCCGCCACCCTGCGGACCTCCATACTCGAGACCCTACCTCTACCAAGGCGTTTTGTTGACTGGCTCTCTCTCAGCAGCACGACGGGTAGGACAATCTCTAGCAAGATGTCCCCAACCATCGCAAGCATAACACTACCTCTCCTGCGGCTGACCAAAACTGGAATGCATGCCCTATGAGCCCGGAGCCTCAGATTCTCCATCCTAGGGTCACCTCCTAAAACGTTGGCCATGTACAGACCCTTGCGCCTACCGCTGGCTACTAGTTGCCGACATCTCAGCTTCCACACACCCAAAACTGACAGGATGAATCTACTCAGCACCAAGGCTCACTCCAGCACTCCAACATAGGTGGGTAGATACAAGGAAACCACACCTGCCTGAAAGTATCTACGTAGGCCCTTCTCGAAGGTCCGAGCCCTAAACAACATGTCTTGAACCATATCCTGGGAGTACCATGATAGGTCTGTAAACTTCACTGAGTACTCTGACACAGTCATGCCCAACTGCCGAAGCTGCAGGAGCTCCTGAATCTGCACTGACCTCAGCATCACCGGATAGAACTCTTCCCTGAAGAGCTTCTCATACTCTGCCCACGTGAGCATCTCCTCATCATGGGACTGTGTCACCAAACTCCACCATTGCCCAGTCGAACCATGTATAAGGCTCACCGTTTAGACCATCATCTGATCAGGGGGTGTCCTCAGCAGGCGGAAAACCTGGGTGACTGCTTTGAGCCAGTCATCAGCTACCTGAGGGTCTGGATCACCCCGAAACTGCAGAGGTCGCTGCCTCTATAACTCATGCAGTGCACTCAGCCTGCGTGCAACCTCATCCTACACTACTGAAACAACCAGCTGCTCAACATGTGGTGGCTCAACTGGTGGACCACCTGGAGGTGCAGCCTCAGAACCTGTACCCTGGTCTACAGCCTCTAAACGGGGAAGATCCTCACCACAATCCCGCTGCTGATCTCTCACAGGCAGTCTTCATGGAGGCATCCTAAAATACAATCAATAAGCACCATAGGCAAAGAGTATATCTGGAGATATGACTCAAGAAGAACAAGGGAAACCCAAAAACAAAGTCCTATATGATGCATGTATCGTTATGTCCCTAAGACTAGTGTCCAAACTTCCTGAGTCAAAAGGCAGGTTATCAGAGTCCTAGTGAACGGATACGTCGGCCGCCGCACCAACACTAGAGTCCTTGGCCTGAAATATGAACTCAAAACATCATAACACCACCTCTATACAACCCAAACCAAACTCACAGCTAGACCAGCTACACTCTGAGATCCCAAAGGTGGAACCTCCTTTGATACCACTCTGTCATGACCCGAACCAATGGGGCCCGAGCCGTGACACCCCAAGCCCGCCTCCAATAGGCTAGGGGCTGGTTAACAATGTTGAGTAGGCTATCACACACATGGTAGGCATTAGCCTAAGGTACCTATACACACACACACACACACACATACACCTCCATGCAACAGTGCAAAGATATATAAAACTGAAAATTAAATTCATGCATACAAGTATCCCAAACCAGATTGCAACAACAGTAAAAAAAGGGAAAAATAGGGGCCACTAAAAGAAAACTATAATGGAGTCCAACCTGCTTGGAAGAAGGGGTACACTACCAGAAGCACCACTGGAAATCTCCTCATCACAGCTCCGGTAAGACTCCATGGTCATTCCCACTCACTCAGCTCTGCCTGCTCCGGGTCCTCCTGGGACTCTTTCGAAAGGCCCGTAGTCTGCACAAGTCTTAAACATGTGTGGGAAAATCCCGTGCAGGGGTGAGTATAACAATACTCAGTAGGCACCCCAAAAACCCAAAACAAAAGAGAGCAACTAAAACACAACAGTCTGCTCATCCCAGTAAGAGGGAATCCAGACGAGAGATGAACTCCATCTTGTGACCATCCTCAGCTAAACACAACTAGTCAACTCAATACAGGTGTATGTACATACATACACCATGAGCATACTCTTAGATATACGCTCTTACGTATACCAAAAACATCCAGATATACTCATCTCACGCACCAAGCCACATGAGGTACTGACCTCATCACCAACGGTTCAAAACCGTGAGAGCACACTCCACGATCACTATCATCCCAAATGACACTCATCCGAGAGATACACTCCATCGGGTCCCACACAAACATCTCACACGCTCACCCGAGAGATCACGCTCTTCGGATATCATCACTGAGGAAAAATCATTGAAATAGCATAAACACCAAACTCCTTGGATAGGGGATCACTCCTAGGATCCGCTAGGGGATACCAGAACCCACACCGATATACGAAGATCTCATAGATATAAGATCACTCCCAGGGTCTACTGGGAGATACCACAACCTGATCTGGAATTCGTAGACCTCACAGATGGGGGATCACTCCCAGGATCCACTGGGGGATACCACAACCCGATCTGGAATTCGTAGATCTCACATATAGGGTATCACTCCCAGGATCCGCTGGGGGATACCACTACCCGATCTGGCGCTCGACAGAAACACATCACTCAGATAGAGGATCGTCAACCGTGTCATTATGGTCACGATGATACCGAAACCCTATCTTGTATATCTCACGCTGTAGG
Organism: Viscum album; assembly: GCA_963277665.1. Classification (NCBI taxonomy): domain Eukaryota; kingdom Viridiplantae; phylum Streptophyta; class Magnoliopsida; order Santalales; family Viscaceae; genus Viscum; species Viscum album. The sequence goes on from OY728145.1 coordinate 1,793,301,005, forward strand.
GGATCGAACTGAAGATGTCGCAACCCTACTAAAACCACACGCTGAGTAGGGGATCGTATAACCAACGATACTGCAACCCTACTATAATCTTCATGCTGAGTAGGGGATCGTATACTCAATGATTCCACAACCCTACTGATCACGGCCCACTATTTAGGGGATCATATTCCTGATGATGCCACAAACCCTACGGGGTTAACCTACTAGATAGGGGATCGCTGCCCGTGGATAAACGGTCATAGCAATACCAAGAACCCGATCTAGGGAAACGATGCTAGAGGATCCCACACTGGGCCCACCGGAGGGATGCCACAACTCTAATAGATTAAACATTCCATCGAGAGGATCACAAACCTATACTAAGGTTGTGATTTCGTGCGAACCCTCATAGGAACGAACTAAGGGAGTACCCTCAACCATTTTTGGTCCAAACGTCGCTAACCCGAACGACCCGCCACAACACCACACCGCGAACCTCCAAGGATGATACTGAGGCCACCATCGCGATCCACGTGGAAAAACACACAGGATAGGTGGATTACTCGCCTGAAACGGACAAATGGTGAACAAGGTACTATTCACTATAGCCTGCCCGTGAGGGGCCCACACCATGATCCCGATACTCATAAAGCGGATCACACCATTGTGATCCCCTCAGAAAAACCCACGAGATCGACTACTCGATCATCCAAAACAGACACCCAGTAAAAAAGGTACTATTCACAATAGCCAGCCCGAGTGGGTCCCACACCATGATCCCAAAACTCATCAAGCGAATCACACCATTGTGATCCCCTTGGAAAAACACACAGGGTTGACTACTCGATAGTCCAAAATGGACAACCGGCAGAAAAGTCACGTTTCTCCGCAAACGCGGGAACCCGGCCTCATGGGGCCCATATCTTATTCTTGGTCCCAACACCCGGAAACTATCTTGAAAAGTATATCGTACCATCAGGGTCTCAACTCCACTAACGGCACATCATTTGGACACCCCGTGCAGGAGTTATGGTAGATCGAAGTTGAAAATAATAAAATATTATTATTATTTTTAACGTTTCATGGCACCCGGGCCAAAACCTTGAATCAAAAAAAATCTCTAAAAATCTCAATAGGTCAGTCTCGATGCAAGATTTGTGTCACCACAAACATCTTTCAAATCGGAATCTTGGTTTGCGAGTTATAGGTGTTTAAAGAACCCCCGGAAAAAAATGGTTGGACCACCGCCTCCCTCGCCGGAAACCACTGCACCGCCGCCGGAAACCGCCATGCCACCGCTGGATTCCACCGCGCCACTGACGTATTTAGCCGCACCGCCGCCTCGTCATAGCCGCTTCGCCGAAATCCGCCATGGCTGCCGCCCTCGTCGCCGGAAAACTTCCGGGAGCCACCGGGAGCACCCCGGTGCTCCAAATTCAGATATGAAACATGTTTCGAAAAGCTCGGGACCCGAATTACACAACCCTTATAAAAATTTGAAGAAAAACAACACAAAAAATGGGATTCGGGATTTTAAAACAAAAACCACCTACCTCGCGGGTGAAACGCCGACGCTTCTAGGCCAGATCCACGCTCCGAAGCTGCTACTGCACCATCCGAGAGAGATCGTCGTCAAAATCTGAGTCTGAAGACACCTTGTTTTTTGATCTGGTGGTTCGTCCCTTGAAGGGGGAGGAGGGTTTTGGTTGTGCACAAATTTGAAGGGGGTGGGGGAGAAGAGTGATTTATTTTTATTTAATTTTTAATTAATTAATTAATCAATTCAACAAACTACGCCCCGATCAAACCTCCCGGCGCGGAGAGGATTAGGTGACCCTTAGGGTAAACGTGACGTTCTGAACGCAATGACGCACTCATAATTGTGATCCGAGACTCATTTTAGGAGTTATTAGAGCCAACGCTCATAAATAAACTTTTCCATTTATTTACGAAAATTCCCCTAGTAGCCTTTTCCACAGCAGACCCGAACCCGCAAAATTTACACCCCTCCTAGGGTAAACGGCACGCTCCGGACACAACCGTGCCCTCATATTTCTAATCCGAGTAACCATTTAGGGTAAAACACAACCCGTCCACATGCATAGTACAAAAATACCTAATATTTTTATAAATTAATTTCGGGCACACCAAGCCTCGGAATCGCACACCGTCTCTACGCCTAGCTCTGGAATTATTCATAGGAATATTCCAAAGTCTGATAGCAACAAAACCCAAGTCGCTACAGATAATCCTCTTTTTTAACTCTTTAAACTATTCTTCACATTCACTGGTCTATACGAACTTTACTCCCTTCTAAGTCAGCTTGGTTATTGGGTCTGAAAATCATGATAAGATCATTAAAATTTGTCATTAATACCCAGTTAAACCAAGGAAACTATGTATCTCCATTACATATGTTGGTATGGGCCACTCCTCAATTACCTTTACTTTCGAAGGGTCCACAAATATTTTATTGATAGTGATAAAATTCCCCAAGAAATATACTTCCACCATTGAAAACTCACATTTATTTTACTTTTAATATATTTTCTCCCTACACAATTTCTTTAACATAGTATTCAATGATCCTCATGTTTCTCTTTACTCTTAGAGTATATCATAATATCATCTATAAATATTACCACAAGTTTTTCAAGGTAATCTCTAAAGACTCTATTCATTAAGTCCATAAAAATGTTTGGAAATATGGTGAGTCCAAAGGGAATCACTATGAACTCATAGTGTTCATACATTTATAGAAATGAATTATTGACAATATCTTCATTACTCGTCTTTAATTGGTGATATCTCAAATGACGGTCCAACTTATAGAAATATATGGACCCACATAGTTGATCGAACAAGTAATAATTCCATGGTAGGGGATATTTTTTCTTTATCATCATTTTTGAGATTATGGTAATAACTGCATAGGTACATTGATCCATCCTTCGTCTTGAAGAAGGGGGCCAACGCACCCCACGGTGAATCAATTAGGCATATAAAACTCTTTTCTAGATTCTCTTATAACTTCTTCTTCAGTTCCTCCAACTCAATGGTTTCCATATTGTAATGATTATTTGATATGGGAAGATATATATGTATAAAATTAAAATTAGAACACGACTTATTGGTCAGGAAAAAGACCACACAATTCTTCATGGAACACATCAGTTTAGTCCCTCCCAATGGGCATGTATTCGAATATGATCCTCTCATTTGTATCAATAATTTTATCAAGATATTATTGCTCATAAGTGAATAATATCCATAATTAAGACTATGATTATAAAGTAGATTCATCATCCTCCTTACACTTTTACAGAACTGAGGGATGCCTTTGGATGTGAAGAGTGATCTCTCTTTCACGATTGTTGATGTTGTATTTTTATAAATATATTCAATACATTACCAATATATAATTAAACTCTACTAATATATATAATACAATATTTTCTTTGAGGATCAGTCCACAAACATTAACCAGGGAGGATTTATATAATTTAGTTTCAATAATTTCATCATTCATTTTCCTCACAGATAACTCAACCTTCATATTTTTATGTGGTGTTTGAATACTTATACAAAAATTTAAAGATATAAGATAATTCATTGAACTATAATAATGTAGTAGATTTTCTATTCTTGAATAAATAACAAGCATACCTATCACCACATCATTATCAGGATCCAGCTTAAATGTAGTGATATCATATTCCCTTCCTTGCTACCTCAGAGCTTATTGTTATTGATTGTCTCTAACAACCCTCATCTTAGAGAATTGGATCTCATATTCTCATGCTCCTTGTAGTTGAAACACAATAAAATAGGGTGGTTGTTGATCTGAACCATTATTTCATCTTCTTCACTAATGGACTTCTTCAAATCCCTTCAGTAATAATTAGCATGATGCCCCTCTCTTCCACATTTGAATCATCACCTAGATCCCTTTAGATAGTTCATGGGATACTTTTTCAAACACTTTGTCATGTGGAATGTTGGGTTTTATTTCCTTCATGATATTTATCAATTAATCCTCCCATATTAAACTCTATTTTTCATATTTTATCTTTGATCCCACGAGACCTCTTAGAGTCCCAAATATCCATTTCATCTTTTAGGACACATAGAACAATATCCTCATAGATTTAAAAGTATCTAATTGATAAGGATTTTTGTAGACTCATCTGTAATACAATAAGGAATAAATCCACCTTACTTTCATTGTTTGTGAAAAATATAGAGGAATATTGTGAAAGCCTTGTAAATTTTACCTCATACACCTTGATAGATTTATCTTCCTCTTTCTTCAGTCTAAGGAACTCCCTATTTATCATAATATGGAGATTTCAGGGAAAATATTTATTGAAAAGTATCTTATTAAATCCTTACCAATCCATGGAATCAATTTCCTCCTTATACTTTGTGTTTTTTATCAATTTCTATAACTAATCTGCTTCCCTATCAAAATGAGATATCTCTAATAGGACTGTAGCAACCCAACCCCAAAAAATACCAGTGTCAGTGCCATGATGTCATTACATTAGTATAAGATAAAGGTATATTTTATCCCAAAGAACCAAATAGTTTAATTGTATTGGTAAACCAGATACATACATGAGACTTTTATTACAAATGAATACACTAATTAAAATATAATTTTTTCATTTTAGGATAATAAATTAATTACATCCAACGTATCCTTGCATAAATTTCTTAGTACACTTCAATGGATCTTAGGGGAATGGAAATGTAATAAGTGTGAGGTAAAATGATCATTGAGGATAAATTATAGTGGAATAAATAATGAATCAATGATAATAATAAATAAAGAAAGGTAATAACTAAATACAAATGCAATGAAATCGTTAAACTGAGAAGGATGTACGTAAACAATATAGAAAGGTAAATAACTAGAAACACATTCCATTCAAATAACTATATAAGGAAAATTCAATATAGAAAGATAAGAAACTAAAAATTCATTCCACTTAATCTATAAACTAAAAAAAATGCATACATATACTTTTTTATAGTGAAAATATCATGGATAATAAATTCCAAATAACAATGAAGGCAGTTATTAATTATTGGACATGATGTATCAGGAATATGAAAACCTATATCATCAATACCTATCACAAAATGGTTTAAAACTACAGGTAGAAACATGTTTTATTTATGCAAATAATTTTTCTCATGAGAACCTATTGATAGATCATGGGAATATATAAATTATTGGCCCCGCCCATCATTATCAGTTCAAATCATTCCCCATAACAAATAATCGAACTAAATAATATGCATTATCAAATATCCATATTGAATAATAAAATATGGATTTATAAATATTTTCCCATTTAATCAAATAATTATCAATGTAAATTTCATATGTAGAAATGGTATATGGTTTAGGAAATAAACATATCCATGATAAAGGACATCGATAATGAGAGAAAATTTAATGTCTAATGATCAAAGAAAACTGAATATTTCAGGGGGACTAACAAAATAATCAAGGAAGTAAATGTCAATAATATCCCTGTTTAAATAAATCAAAAACCATCTAGAAGAAGAATATAGATGGTATCAATACAACATATCCCATGTCCATTAAAAATAAAGGGGTGTTGTAGTTGAGGAATAGAAATACTATAAAAATATTTTTTAAAAAAATCTTTTGGAAAATATCCTTTTTATTTTGAAAAAAAAAATTATTATCCTTTTCTTTGAAAGTAACTTTTGAAAACAATTTATTTAAAAAAAATTACTTTTAAACATTCAATGGATGCTTTTAAGAGATGACAACGAGTAAATCTATACATGTTGTATATGGTAAAAACAACATTCTTTTTTCATGGTAAAAAGGTTAGAAAAATTCCATGTTCGTAAAGATATAAGAATATTACTTTGAAAAAATATGTAAAAGAAAAAAAGTGTAAAATTTTCTTCAATAAATCATTTTGTAAAGGTTAAAAATATTCTTGAAATCATTTTTGGAAAACAAGGTTTTTATAATAAAACAGGTTCTCTAACTAAAAAGATAAATAAAGTATGGTTTTCTTAAAAACACTTTATAAAACATTTTGAGTACCAAAGGGTGGAAAATTGGTATTATTACCTAGAAAGGGTCATGAGTAACTAGAAAAAAATAATATTAAATGGTTTATTATAAAATGATCAAATAATTTTCTCTATTGGAAATTTAAGTGTAAAGAATCTCAAACAAAATGATATTGTGAAGTAAACCCTTGAAAATACTGTAGTATTGATGTGATAAAAAATCAATGAATATATTATGTGTGTAAAATGTAAATACATATAAAAAAGTAGAAATAAAAAATATATATAAAAGAAAGTGATCACATTCATAATCTTATAATATTAATAACAATAAAAAAGTAATATAATCCAATGAAAATGAATTAGGTTAGGAAGTTCTTTACCACTTGGTAATTTTTAACTCAAATCCACGTAGTAGAATAAATAATTAAAATTAAAATTCAAAATACCATGAATATAAAATAATTCAGGATATAATATATTAAAATTTTTAGTATATGCACCACACAAAATAAGTAAGTGGTGAATATGACATTTACCTCACAGATGTAAAAGGTGAGATGAAAATATCTTACCTTGCATTTTATTTCGGGTGAACATCCTTTAAATTAATTTATAATGGTTTTTAAACATGTTAATAACTTATTAAAGAACCATATTTATAATTATTATATCATATATTATCTTATTATAATATATTGTTACTTATTTTTTAACAATCTTTCATTATTTTTACTATTTCAAGTGTTAATTTCCTAGTTTGTCGTGTATGTTTTGAATTATTATTTGTTGTTCCTGTTACATAGATAAATATTTAATAATCTTAAGAATTTAAACCATGATTTTATTATCATATATATCCTATATATATATATTTAGGACAATCCATAACATTTTAAGATAGGAAATGAAATGCACCGTTTATGGAGATGGTAGGTCGGACATATGCATGAACATTACTTTAATTTTTTTTCATATTAAAAAATGAAAATTAAATGATATATATGTATATTATAATTTCAGTGTCATATATATGTCATATATGTTACATATTTTTATTAAAATGTTCCTTAATATATTACATGTATAGAATGAATGAATCACATCGCTTTGAGGAGATGGTAGTCCACACTTCCACAAACTATGTTATTGTATTCCCATAAAATGGAAAGAATAAAGGTATGTATTATATAAATGTTAAATACTAATAAATAAATTATAAATATCATATATATAAAATATAAACAGCATGTTCATCATAATTCCCAAACATGGGAGGTGGTAAAGGAAAAATGATTGACATTTTTTTGAGAGGCGGTAGTTCATCATACACATAAATGGTAAGTTCATTACCCGTTATATTGAAATGTGTGTAATTTTAGGTAGAAACCTTAAAATAAAAAAATAAAATTATATTTATGATACTTATATTGTTATATAATCATGGAATAATAATATTTTTGGGGTTGGATAATGAAAATAAAACAAAATAGCTTGAGTAAGGATGTTACCTCTTATTTGGGTAACTCATTTTTGTTTTCACCAAAGGGATTCCTTGGATTTGTTTTTTCTTAAAGTGAGGCATATAAAATTAGGGGAGGTATTTATAGGATCTATTTGGGTAGATTTTTTTCGATCCAATGAGGATTTATATGTGTGAATAATTGGGAGGGGTGCGTTTCTTTATATAGTGGAGGGGGAGTGGCATTCTAGAAAATTTTTTAAAAGGGAATTTTGCCCATGTTTTTTCTAATAAATGTGGCTCCAATAATAGAAAAAAAATATATAAAAATTTGAGGATAGGTTCAATATATTTCCATCTAATTTCTTTTAGACAATTTTTTAGGCCGTTGTTTCCATTAAGTTTAAGGTTTAGTGTATTATTAAGCTAATTTTTATCATAATCACTATAATTAATTTTAATCACTTTCACTAATATATTTTTTCAAAAAATAATTTGGGATTATTATAAAATATAAATTATTTTTATTTCAAATATTTAATTAATTTTTACAAATTCAAATCACATAATTTTCAAAAATTAATTTAAATTTAATCCTGCATAGAGGATGACATTGCGAGTTTATAAATTAAAAGTGTTTAAAAGTTTACTATGTTTTTATATTCAATTTCAGAGTGAAATTTATTCCAATGAACTACATTGTATTATTTTATATGTAATTTATTTAATGTGACTTTAAAAAAATTAAAATATAATTTAAATTTATTAATAAATTAGATGAAAAACACTTTTGAATTTAAATTTAGTAGTTTTCACTATTTATCAAAATATGAAACTTCTCAGAAAAAAATCCAAAAAAATCACCCTAAGATAAATTTTAAGTTAAAATTTAAAAAATTAAGTTTATTTTAACATAAAAAATTTATAAAAGTGACAGAATTTATATTTAAAATAGGTTCTCTATTAAAAGGTGGTAAAAGTGCCTTTAGAAAAATATTGATTTTTTTGAAAAATATTGGATTTTTTGTTATCTTATGGCTATCAAATATATTAGATGAATGCAAAAAAATATTTTATTGAATATAGAATATATATATATATATATATATCATTAAAATCACTCATTAATTTTTATTAATTATTTTATTATAATAAAACAGCTTTGTGGGTATAAAAAATAGTTTTCTATAAAAAAATTCCCTTTATATTCAATTGGTTTTTATATTCATATCTAATTAATTTGTAACCAATTAATTCATTTTATATTTGTGTAAACCAAATATTTTCATAATTTGGATAATAATTTTCGTAACCTCTAATTTAACGGCTAGGTTATATCTTATTATATTATATAATAATATTTTCTATAATATATTGTTGCTCACTAAAACACAATCTTACGTGTAACGCAAGCTAAGTCGGTATTATGTGCATTGCAAGATACAGATTGAATTTATTTAAAATAGTAATTATATTTTAAAGTCTCAGTATATTATATTACCTTTCTCTCTTGGTGTTTCATGTCATACACGTTATCTAATATGATGTTATTATTTTATAATTTTGAGGTTTTACATTCTCCCTGCATTAATTAAATTATGTCCTCATAATTTATAATTGACCGTGGTGATAAATAGTTTGATATTATCTATGTCTAATCCCACATCATGAGAATCTTTCATAGAAAATCCTCTATAAAATAGAAAATGGGAAGTACAAAGGTCACCTGGACTGACATATAACTAGGTCTCTAAGTAGAATAACATTAGTGGAAAGTGGAGATACGTACAAAGAGGAGAAGAATAAATATTTATATGGATTGATTAAGGTTATCAATCACAAAAAATTAATTATCAATGGAAAGTTAATGTCCTAAAATCCATAAATTCATTAGGATTAAAAATACCATCAGTTCAAAAAAAATGAAGGTATTTTTATAACATTTTTTTTGATAATTTTCCTAATGTTGAGTAATTATTTTTTTGTCTATTAATATAAGAAAATTTAGTTACATAACATATTTATATAAACACAATTTTAAATTTTTTTTATTCTTTTATGAATTTTTAATTCTTCTATTATTTCATGAAATGGATATACAAAAAATAACTTTGATTCCTGAAGCACCAAAATAAAATTTTAATGGATCATAACACCCATAAAAAAGTGATAAGTCTAACTATGTGTGTCTAACTATTCTCTTAATCCAAAATGGTTAATACATTAATCTCTAAACCAAAAAGGTGATACTACTAGTTTATCATTAATATTTATTCATTAAAATTTTCAACTAGAAACAATGGCATACTAACAAGGACATTTTGTTGGTCAATGGTTTGAATTAAATCATTATTATCCTTCAGTCATACATTCAAGTCCCTCAACCTTGCTGGATTTGATGGTTTTTCACCCAGTATTCAGGTTTTCCTTTTCTAAAACAAAATTAATATAATTTATAAAGTAAATATTATAAACACCCTTTCAATTTAATTAATAAATATCCTTTTAAATTATGTTTTCAATACAACCTAAATATATAAATACTTCATCCATTTATTTGAATATAGTTACTTCCTTAGTCTAATGTTTAACCTAGGTCATTCATTTTCCTTATCTATTCAAATCCTTCATAATGTTTTGGAAAGAAAATTTAAATTATCCTAATAATATCCCTCAGGAGCGTCAAACTAGGTTCACAGTAAGTCTCATTATTTTATACTAGGTTATGCTCGAGTTAGGATAGACACACCTTTTTAGGAGTTATTTCCTCTAAGTACATCGGTGCAAGAACCAGGTTCACTTGTAGTATCCATACAAGGATTTATTTTTTTGGAATACCCGTATAATATTTACCTTACCAAAATTTTAGGATGTTCTTATATACATATCCTCAAATTATACCTAAGGGATATGTTCACAAATCTATGTTTTCCTAAATCTAGTTCCCAAGGTTTCTACTAAACATGCTCCAATACCAACTATAGCAACCCGGCCCTAGAAATCCCAATTTTTTTTGTCTTTATACCATTAGATTGGATTATGATACAAGTAAATCATATCCCAAAGTACCAAAAAAATTAGTTGTCTTGGTAAAACAAATAAATACATGAATCTTGTTTTATAAATTTATAAACTAATAAAAAAATATTTTTTTTTTAAATTTGAGAATAATACCTTTATTCAATCCATTGTATCCTTCCATGTCTTTATTAGAACACTTCAAGGAATACTAGGGAAAGAAAACATAATAAGGGTGAGATAAAATTCTTAGTAAGGGTAAAGTATAGTTGAAGAAATAATGAATCAATGAGAATAATAAATTTTGTAAGGTAATAACTGAATACATATTCCATGAAATCAATAAAATGATAAAGAAGTGTGTAAACAATATGTCAAGGTAAATAAATAGAAACACATGCCATTCAAATAACAAGATAAAGAAAATTCAATATGGAAAGGTAAGAAACTAAAAACACATGCCACTTTATCATTAAACTGATAATTAAATGCATCCATAGACTTTTTTATAGTGAAAATAACATTGATAATAAATATAGAATCAAAATGAAGGTAATGATAAATTATTAGATGGAATGTCTTAGGCACATGAAAAACTATACCGCCAAAGCGTTTCATAAGATGGTTTAAAACTATATGTAAAAACCTATTTAATTTGTGAAACTAATTTTTCACATAAGAACCTATCGATACATTGAGGGGATATATAATGTCCAGGACCTATCTTTCATTTCTAGTACAAATCATTCCTCATATAAAATAATCTAAATAAATTATATGACTTATTAAATATCCATATTGAATAAATAATATGAATTTATCAATATTTACATAGTTAATCAAATAATTATCAAAGTAAATACCATATTTCTAAATGATATATGGTTTAGGGAATAAAAATATCTATGATAAATGATTTAGATAATTAGGGGAAATTCAATGTCTAAATATCATAAAAAACTGAATATTTTAAGAGGACTAACCAGGGAATCAATGAATTTAATGTCAATACAATCCTTATCCAAATAAATCATAAAGCATCTAGAGCAAGAATAAAGATGTTGTTAATACAAAATATACCAAATGGTGTAAAAATAAAGGGTTGTTGTCGTTTATGAATATAAATACTATAAAAATATTTTCTAAAAACATTGTTGAGGAAAATATACTTTTTATTTCAAACAACATTTTGAAATTACTTTTATTAGAAAATAAATTTTGGAAGAAATTTCATTAAAAATTAACTTTTAAACTTGAAAATGAAGCTTCAAAGAGATAATGGTGAGTAAATTCATACATGTTTTATAAGGTAAAAAGAGCATTACTTCTCCATGGTAAAAAGGTAATAAAAATTCTTTTTTTTTAAGGAAAAAAAGGATTACCTTGAAAAAAATTATAAAAAGGGTGAAATTTTATTTAATAAATCATTTTGGAAAGGTTAAAATAATTTTTAAATACATTTTTATATAATAGTGTTTTTAGAAGAAAATTGGTTCTCTGGGCAAATAGGGAAATAAAGTTGGGTCTTCTTAAAAATAATTTCTAAAGAATTTTTGGTACCAAAGAGTGGAGAATTGAACTATTACTTGGAAACGTTAATTAATAACCATAGGGGAATAAAATTACAGGTTTTATAAAATGATGATCAATTAATTTCCTCTAATGGAAATTCATGTTCAAACAATCCTGAACAAAATGAGATTGTGAAGTAAACACTTGAAAATACCATAACATTAATGTGAGAATCAATCAATGAATATATTATGTGTGTAAAAGGTAAATCCACATAAAAAAGTTTAAATACAACAATTTATAGTAAAAATTTATAACACACATAATCTTGTAATATTTACTACAACAAGGAAGTAATACAACCCAATGAAAAGGAATTGGGTTATGAAGTTCTTTACCCCTTGGTAACTTTTAACTCAAATCCCATTATAATAAATAATTAAAATTGAAACTAAAAATATCATGAAGATAAAATAATTCATGATATAATATATCAAAATGGTATTAGATACACCACAAAAAATAAGTAAGTGGTGAATATGACATTTAACTCGCAGACGTAAAAAGTGAGATGAAAATACCTTACCTTATGTTTCCTTTCAGGTGAATATCCTTCAAATTATTATATAATGGTTTTAATAATTTTAATAACTTATTATAGAAACATATTAATATTTATTATATCATATATTATCTTTTTATAATATCTTATTTCCCATTTTTTATCAATATTTTCTTATTTTCACTATTTCATGTGTTAATTGCCTAGTTTGTCGGGTATGTTTTGACTTGTTATTTGTTGTTCCTATTACATATATCATGATTTAATCATATAAAGAATATAAAACATGATATTGTTATTATATATCCATTATATATGCATTTACTATAATCCATAATATTTGAAGATATGAAATGAAATGCATCGTCCTTGTAGGTAGGCTGCACGTACGCATGGACACTACTTTAATTTCTTTTTCGTATTAAAATAATGAAAAGTAAATGATATATATGTATATTATAATTAAATTGTAATTTATATTCTATAAATTTTATATATCTTTATTAAAATCATCCTTAATACATTTCATTTATAGCATCAAAAAATCACATCGCTTTGAGGAGGTGGTAGTCCACACTTCCACAAACCATGTTATCTTATTCCCATAAAATGGAAAGCATAAAGGTATGTGTTATTTGAAAATAAAATAGGAATAAATACATTATAAATATGATATATATTATATATAAACATCTTGTACATCATAATTCTCAACCATGATAGGTGGTAAATGAAAAAAGAATGACATTGTTTTGCATGGTTGTAGTTTTTATTACAAATAAATGGTAAGTTTTTTACCCATTAGATGAATGTGTGTATAATTTTAGGTATAACCCTTAATATTAAAACATATAAGTATATTTATTATGATTATGGTATTAAATAATCATGTAATAATATGATTTTAGGGGGTATATAATGAAAATAATATAAAAGAACTTGGGGAAGGATGTTACCTCGTATTCGGGAAACTCCTTTTGGTTTTCACCAAAGGGATTCATTGGTTTTATTTATTCATAATTTGAGGGTTATATAATAAGGGTAGGTATTTTTAGGACATATTTTTGTTTATTTTTTTTATTAAAATGTTCCTTGAGAGGTGTGAATAAGTGGGAGGGTTGAGTGTCTTTTTATAGTGGAGGAGGAGTGGCATTCTTGTAAGTTTTTGTAAATGAAATTATACACACATTTTTTCTACTCCAAGTGATCCAATAATGAAAAAAATTCAATAAACATAATTATAGTGTATAAATATTTCCATCTAATTTATTTTTTATAAGTTTCTAGGTCATTTTGTCCCTTATGATTAAGGTTCAATTCCTTGTTAAGCTAATTTTTCGATTAATTTATGTAATTAATTTTAATCACTTTCAGTAATTATTTTTTCAAATACTAATTTGACATTATTATAAATTCAAAACTATTTTGATTAAATATATTTAATCAATTTTTTAAAATTCAAATCACATAAGTGGAAAAAAATAATTTAAATTTAACCTTGTGTAAGGGATGACAATACTAGTTTTTAATATAAAAACATTCAAAAGATTAATGTATTTTTATTTTCAATTTCAAACTGAAATTCATTCCAATGACCTAAATTTGATTAATTGATATATAATTTTATATAATTTGACTTTAAAACAAATTTAAAATATAATTTAACCTTATTAAAAAATTAGACAAAAAAGAAGTTTTAAATTTAAATCTATTATTTTTCACTATTCATCAAAACATGAGACTTCTTAGAAAAATACCAAAGATTTACTCTAAGATTATTTTTATATTATGATTTTAAAAATAAATTTTATTTTCACATATAAAATTTATAAAAGTGACAAAATTTATATTTAAAATATGTTCTCTTTTAAAAGGCTGTAAAAGTGCTTTTAGAAAAATATTTATTTTTATGCCAAATATTGAGTTTGTTATTATCTTATGACAATAGAATCTATTAGATGAATGTAAATAATATTTTATTAAATAATATATATATATTTCATTAATAATGCTCACTAATTGAAATTAATTTAATTTATTAGGATAAAACAGCTTTATGGGCATAAAAATAGTTTTCTATAAAAATATTCCCTTTTTATTCAACTGATTTTTATATTCATTTATAATTAATTTGTTACCAATTAATTCATTTTATATTATTGTAAACCATAAATTTTCATAAGTTAGTTAATATTATTCATAACAACTAATTTAAAGTCTAGGTTATATCTTGTAATGTCTCAGATTTCCTGTGTATTATTTGTTAATATTATATAGAATTATTATGAGACTAGGTTTTGTAATGGTGCGTAATTATAGAGCCCAGAGTTCTGAGAATAAATGTTTGGAATAAATTAAAACTTTAAAAAGTGCGAGCGAGTGGTTTTCATAAAATTGGAATAACTTTTAAATGGGTGACCGGATCAGAAATCTGAGTGCACTGTCACGTTCAGAGTTGCTACTTTACCTCAAGCAGCGCCTAACATCAACTGGTGCAGGTCAGCTACAAATGTTAATTTTTGTATGTTTTAAAGGAAATAAAATAAATTAATAAATTATTTTATTTTAAACATTTCCATAACGCAGTGACACGTTAGTTTGTTTTAAATTACCAGAAGCCCATGGTTAGGCTCATAACCCTCGAAAACTCCCTGAAATCCTCCAGATCTTTGGAGAAGAGCCACCCTTGGAGAATTATCGATGAACGTCAACGAATGATGACACATGGATCATTACACTACGAGATCAAATCCCGACTGACAACTGATCTTCATCTTAGTATATGATTTATGTAGGGTTGTTATTTCAATTCTTATTTTCCCTGTTATTTAATTTAAATGATGAACTTGGATCAACCCACAAACAGGTTGACTTGTAGATCATTCGTTCTTGCGGGAGGTTTTTTATCCGGTTTTTTTTTTGGGAATTAATTTGTGCATGATTTGATTTAATTTGATTTTATCTGTTTGATCCTTCTAACAGGATAGGATCAACACCGTGACGAACGATGGGGAAGGTTTGTTCCTAAATTCATTGTGTGGGTTTCTTCTTCCCCTTTTTACCTCGTCTTCTTTCATTCTTCATGGTGTTATGAAAAATAGATCATTGAAAGTCCCTTTCACAACGTAACAATCCCAAATTTAAGATCTGATATCATGACGACCTAGCTAAGGTGTGATGTCGATGGCGGACAACAAATCAGCAAGTATTGCAATAAATCATTCTTTGACCGTTTTTCGCACAGATAATCAAAACGCATTTTTGGAGATGATTAAAGGACTAAAACCTACCATTTTGGTGTTAGTATGGCAGGGAGACCTGGAATTTTGAGTTTTGTGGTGATTGGGTGGTTGGATCGAGGATCAGAGGATCACCCAAGGTGCAATGGTGAAGAACCCGCGATTCTGGAAAATACCAAGGAACACAACATGTTCTTCGAAGAACATGGCATGTGGGGCCTGCTTGGAAGTGGTGATGGTTTCGTTATGCTGGAAGCGATGATACAGCGTATGAAGCTATCACATGGTGTTTGGGTCCTTACACAGCACTCAGCATGTATCTCAAACGATACACAAACACGGGGTAGAGTACATGGCATGTACTCCACCACACAGCCAGAATAGGCCGGTGACGTGGGTTACCTCGTGTACCGGTACATGGGTTGGCATATAGGGTTTGAAGCTGTGTATGGTCACATGGCTAATGTATATGGATCAGCCCCTGGATAGCAGGTCATGGCGTGTCACTCTCTTACACGTCATGTGTACCTCTTTCTATACAACATGATCTTTGATAGGGGTCATTGTACACGGGTAGTACTTGGGGTCATAGGACAAGGCATGTGACCTTTCTACATGTCGTGTACCTTTCTGTATATGGCTTGATCTTCTTGTCCACCATTCCTTGGACAGGTTTCATTTGGGTTAGTTCCCTCTTTTCTCATTCCTCTGAATGTCAGGTATCGTTTCCATTTACAAGAGTATGATCCCTTCAATAAGACTTTCTGGATAGAGTCAAAATCCCTTCGAGAGGCCCGAAGCGCAATCCTCTACCCATTCGTATCCCTTCGTAGAGTCAGGTATTGACATGACCAATCCTACAGGACACTGATCTTATACTTATCAGGTTAATATGAATGAGTTGTTATATACTTCAAGCCCTGGAAGTGATCCTCATCCTTGTATTGTGATCTTTCACCGCTCGGGAGTGAGTTCTCATGAAATAAGTGCATCTGTTCTCCCTTCAGATCTATCCATGCATCTATCTCTCTCATGAAACTTCCCAATGAACCTAATTCTCAGACATACATCAGCAGAGCTATCTGAATAATGTAATGAGTTCTCATGGATGTGTACTTCATGGAATCATCGAACTAAATCCCTAGCATGGGTGTGTGGTCCTTATGACTTACCTCTAGACTACGGGTCTAGGTTTCAAGTATATCTAGATATTTTTAACTTTTTATATGTTCTGTAGACATATACTATGTAGATATGATTGTACCTTTAGTTTTTGTATTTCTTTGTGGTTTTCAAGGTCCCCGACTAAGTAATATTATACTCACCCATACATGGGCTTTGCCCATACGTGTTATTTCTTGTGCAGATGAGTGGCCTTTTGATGGATTCCAGGGAAAACCAGGATCGGACTGAGATTTTTGGGCTTCCTTATAGGTTGAGGTGTTTCTATGGCTATGAGCATCATCCCTAGTACCTATTTCTTGATTATAGGTTGGACTTTTTATTTTTTAGACTCTTTATTTTGGTGGGCTTGTATTCTATCCTAGTTTACTTTACGGACTTTACTTTCTATTATACTCTGTTGGTTGGGTTTAGTTGTATGCATGCATTTTATTCATTAGTGTTCTTTTACATTTCATCATTTTTTGGATTGGAAATGTGTTCATATGTACAGGTACTTAGGCAATGCCTCTCGTGTTAGTGATATGACTACTCGGTGCTAGTCACCAGCCCTTGGTCTATTAGAGGTGGGCTTAGAGAGTCACGACATGGTCCCCACTAGGACAGGTCGTGACAGAGTGGTATCAGAGGAGGTTTGTTCTATCTTAAGACCAATATTCCATGAGATTGGTTGGGGGAAATAGTGTTAAGTGTTTCAAATTTGGCTTTCATGCCAGTGACTCCAATGTTGGTGCGGGCGGTCAATGTATCCATACATCAGGACTCTGACAATATGCTTTTTAACTCAGTACATGAGAAAAATATTAGTAGGGGAAAAAATAATGGTACATGCATCATATAATAATGGTTTATATTTTTCCATGTCATTTTGTATCATCTATGTAGATATACTCTTTTCCCATGGAAAATATTGTTTCCTTACAGGATGTCTCTACGACACATACCCACTAATATTTAGCAACTCGATCACGAGGATGACTCCTTGGTAATGAGGCTTTGATTCAGGGACCAGTTCCCCAGGAATTACCTCCAGGTGGTGCACCTGTTATACCACCACTAGTGGAAAAGCACATGGTACCTGTAGTACCAAAATACGTGGAGCATAGGTTGATTTCTATCCATGAGTTTCATAGATAGACACCCCTCAGGTTCTAAGGTGAGCCCAACACTTAGGTGGCTGAGGACTGTCCTGAGGCGATGACCAGAGTTTTCCATCTATTGAGGACACCAATGGACCAGATAGTGATCCTAGGAGAAAGACTTCTTCTGGGTTTGGTGGGACGATGGTGGAGTTTGACCATACAGACTCACGATTAAGAGACTCTTTCATGTATGGAGTTTGAGGGACTCTTTAGTGAGGATTTCTCTCTAGTTACTCTAAGAGAAGTGAATATCCAAGAGCTTCTTCAGCTCTAGTATGGTAGTTTAATAGTGGTTGACTATTCATCTATATTCACCAACCTTTCCATGTAATTGATGGATATGGTCAGAGATCAGTACTTCAGAGCATGGACATTCGAGCGGGGACTGTGATGAGATATCCGAGCTAGTGTCATGCTTCTATGCATTCAGACTTATGCGAGAGCTCTCGAGTGAGCCTTGGTGATCGAGAGATTCTTGGAGGATAAAAGATAGTCGGTGGAAATTGTTTGCAGGAAGACTGGTGGAGAAACCTCAGAAATATGGAGCTGACATCAGGAATAGGGATCAGGATGTGGGAGATGTAACATGAAGACCCAAGATAGGGGATATGGAGTCTTGGGCTCTCAGGATGGATCTAGTTAGCCTAGGGAGAGGTGATGCTACTCGTATGATAGCTGGGTACATCTTTCTATAGAATTTCAAACACATCAAGTTGCTGATAGAGACGTGGTGGATGTACCACCAAGGTAGAGGTAGAGAGTGGAGCAGGCATACCCTCCAGAAAGTAGATGTGGAAGAGGAGTAGGGAGAGTTGTAGGAGGTGGTAGACTCTTTGACCTACTTCCACCACCACCCCCAGGAGGTCCACACCAAGCTCAGGGAGATAGAGGATAGGGGTGGTGGAAGCTACATGCGGTCGAGACATATGACCCAGGGACTCCAGGGGTGATCTAAGGTATGATCTATGTCTTTTCTACCTTAGGTTATATACTTATAGACACAGGTTCCAGTCATTATTTCCTCACCACATGCCTTGTTCAAAACCTTAAGATTCTTGTGGATTTGTTGACTCGACCCTTACGCTTGGAGACACCTGTGGGAGGATACTCGATGATCACTCATCTTTGTCGATGGTGTGATCTTACCCTGGGTGGTGAGAGTTTCGGTTGGAACCTCTTGGTGGTAGCTTCATGGTCTTACGATGTCGTTCTTGGTAAGGATTTGTTTTCTTTAGTCCATTCCCAAACTGACTGCTTTAGGCGAAGAGTGTAGCGTGTCCGCAGTAATGTAATGAGGTTTTCCCTTGTTGGTGAAAAGAAAACTCATGCAGTATAGAATGGGCTCATGCATTGAAGGGTGTAGCTGGCCAATCATGAGTTGGGTAGCCTTACCCTCAGAGCAGCATATTTTGTGATCTTTCAGTTCCCAGTAGTAGTTGCAGAGTACGAGGATGTCTTTCTAGAATATGTTTCAGGATTACCTACTCTCTATGAGATCAACTTCTATATTTACTTACACCCTAATACAATTCCAATATCCTCATAGGCATTTCAAATGGCCCCTGTAGAGCTTCACAAGTTGAGGGTAAAGCTGAAGGATCTATAGAGGAATGGATTTGTAAGACTCGGTGTTTCACCCTGGGAGGCCCCAATTGTTTTTTCCAAGAAGTCAAATGGGAGTTTGAGTTTGTGCATGTATTACTGATGCCATAACTAGGTAATGGTGAAGAACAAGTATCCACTACCAAGGATCGATGACCTCTTCGATCAGCTAAGAGGGGAACGGTGGTTCTCAAAGGTTGGTCTTCAATCGAGTTACCACTAGTTATGAGTATGGGATTATAATATATCGAAGACAGATTTCAGATGCCACTACAGTCACTATGAGAACTTAGTGGTGCCTTTCGGCATGATGAACGCCCCTGCAGTTTTCATGGGACTTATGAACTAGATCTTCCATACATACTTAGACTGGTTCGTAGTGATTTTCATTGATGAAATCCTTGTGTAATCTGTATCAAAGGATAAGCACGTGAGGAACCTGCATATGGTTCTAAAAATACTCTAATAGCAACAGCTTTATGGGAATCTCTCAAAGTGTCAGTTCTGGAAACAAGAGGTCCACTTTCTGGGACATGTTATTACAGAAGATGGAGTAGTAGTGGACTCATCCAAGGTCGAGGAAGTGTTAGAATGGGAGCCACCGCGAAGTGTGACTAAGGTACGGAGCTTCCTTGGGTTGTCAAGATACTACCAGAGATTTATCCTTGATTTCTCTCAGATCTCAGCACCGATGAAAGCCATAACCTAAAAGGGGAAACCTTTCATATGGATAGAGAAGTGATAGAAGGATTTCATAGAGTTGAGGAAGAGTTTGACAAGTGCACCAATCTTGAGATTTCCAAAGGAGGGTGTCGAGTACGTAGTCTTCTGTGATTCATTAGGGTTAGGTCTCGGTTTTGTTTTTATGTAGAGGTAGGAAGTGATTTATTATGTTACATGTTAGCTGAGACCGCATGATCAGAACTATGTGACCTCTGATCTCGAGTTGGTAGTGGTAGTCTTCATATGGAAGATGTGGCGACACTACCTGATGGGGGAATGGTTTATCATCTAAGATGACAATAAGAGCCTTAAATACATCTTCTCACATAAGGATATGAATATGATACATATGTGATGGCTGGAGTTCCTCCAGT
This sequence comes from Viscum album, assembly GCA_963277665.1. NCBI lineage: Eukaryota > Viridiplantae > Streptophyta > Magnoliopsida > Santalales > Viscaceae > Viscum > Viscum album. The sequence continues at coordinate 1,793,321,863 of OY728145.1, forward strand.
ATTATGACTTTGAGATCATCTATACTCTTGGGAAGGGGAACGTAGTAGATGATGCGCTCATTCATATATCGAGTTCTTAGCTACTAAGCGATACATAAAAGAAGTTGTACTCACTATAGTTATCCTTCATGGATGGAGATGATGCAGATTATCTCTTATCGATGGTTGTCACCCATACACTCTTACAGTGATTCAGGGAGGCACAGCTAGGGTATGTCGACTTTGAGACATTACATGCTCATTTATCTACAAGACATGCTCCTGATGGATATTTTTAAGGTGGAGAGCACGTCATTCTTCTTAGAGGATTCACAGTTGTGGCAGTGGCATTACGAGAGGAGGTTCTGAGGGAGTTTCATACATCCCCCTTGGTGGTACATCCTAGAGTGCAAAAAATGTACCAGGACCTCCAGTGTCAATTCTGGTGGACAGGTATAAAGAAGGCAGTAGTAGAGTTTGTTTCCCATTGCCTTACATGCCAGAAGTTAAAATTTGAGTACAATGTTCTAGTAGGGTTATCTCACCCCCTAGAAGTGTCGTAGTGGAAGTGGGATGGAATATTGATGGACTTCGTGACGGGATTTCCACGAATGTCTAGGGGAAACAATTCCTTTCTAGGTGAATGTTTACCAACTCACCAAGTCGGCCCACTTCCTAGCCATCAGAGAGTAGAGTTATGTAGAGATTTTGGGATGCCTCTATATGCAGAAGATAATTCATCTTCATGTAATTCCATCGAAGATAGTCTCAGATTGTGATGCACATTTCACATCCTGGTTGTGGAAGGGATTATAGGAGGCTTTTGGGACTCATCTACGCTTAAGCATGGAATTCCATCCCCAGATATATGATTAGATGGAAAGAACCATTTAAGTTCTAGAGGATATATCACGGGACAATATCTTGTATTTTGGTCACGGTTGGGAGGACCACCTACCACTGGTGGAGTTTGTGTACAAAAACAATTACCACTCCACTATCAGTATGACACCATTTGAGGATTTGTATGGGTGACCCTACTGGTCACCACTCTGTGGGATCGACCCCAGAGAGTCATCACTCATGGGTCCAATGTTGGGGCAAGCTACCACTGAGAAGGTGTACATCATCCAGGAGTGGATAATGACTGCAAAAAGCTGGAAGAAGTCTTATGCTGATAGAAGATGGAGACCACTAGATTTCAAGGAGGGAGACCATGTCTTCCATCAGTTCTCACCTTGATATGCATTGTAGAGATTTGTCTGGGGTGGAAAGTTTTCTCTACGGTTCATCGCCCCTTTTTAGATACTACGCAGAGCTAGAGAGGTGGTGTATTGCCTAACTTTAGTGCCATAGTTTCACTGGGTACATGATGTCTTCCACGTGCCGCATGTCAGAGGAATAAGAAAAGGGGGAACTAACCCAAATAAAACTTGTCCAAGGAATGGTGGACAAGAAGATCAATCCATGTACAAAAAGGTAAACAGTGTGTAAAAAGGTCACACGTCGTGTCCTACGGCCTTGGGTACTGCCCATGTACAATGGCCCATGTCGAAGAGAATATCGTGTAGAAATAGGTATACACAACATGTAAGATAGTGACACTATGTGTCCTGCTATCCAGGGTCCACTCCATATATGTTGTCCATGTTCCCATACATGGCTTCAACCCATGTATGCCAACCTATATACCTATACATGGGGTAACCCGCATAACTGGTCCAGTCTGGCCATGAGTGGAGTACCTACCATGTACTCCACCCTGTGTCTGTATATCATCTGAGATATATGTTGAGTCCCACATACGAACCCACACGTAGTGTGACAGTGTCACGTGCAGTGTCATCACTTTCTGCATCACAAAACCCTCACCTCCACTGAGCCGGCCCCACATGTCGTGTTCTTCGGAGAACACCCCATGTTCCTCAAGATTTTCTAGAATCGAAGGTTCTTCATGGTTTCCCCTCGGGTTCTCCTCTGATCTTTGATCCAGCTGTCTAATTTCCATGAAAGTCTTGATTCTAGGTCACCCCTCCATGCTAACACTGAAACAGTAGGTTTTGGGCCTTCAATCGGCTCCAAAAACGCATTTCGATTATCCCTGGTAGTGATCCTTTTCCATTTATCGTGGTCTTTCCCCACTCAATAGTGAGTTCTCCCAAAATGAGTGCATTTGTTCTCACTTATGATCTATTACTGCATCTATATCTCTCATGACACATCTTGAAGAACGTACTTCTCAGATAGATGCCATCAGAGCTATCAGACTCATGGAGTGAGTTCTCTTAAATGAGTACTTTGTGGAATCTTCGAACTGAATCCCTAGCATGGGTGTGCAGTCATTGTGACATAACCTTAGACTACGGGTCCGTGTTTCGAGTATATTTATATATTTCTCTCTTATTATAAGTTTTATAAACATATAACGTGTAGAGATGACTGTACCTTTAGTTTTTGTATTGATTTGTGTTTTTTGGGGTCCCTTACTGATTATTGTTATACTCACTCATGCACAGTCTTTAACCTCATGTGTCATGTATTGTGTAGATGAGTGGCCTTTTGTTAGATTCCATGGTGGACCATGATTGGACCGAGCTTTGTGAGCTTCTTTACAGGATGAGGTGTTTCTATGGCTATGAGCAGGAGTCCCAGTACCTATTTCTTACTTACAGGTTGGAATTTGTAGTTTGCATACTCTTTCTTTTGGTGGGTTTGTATTCTGGACCAGTATAATTTTTTTAATTTACTTTTTTTTATTCTTTTGGTTGGGTTTAGTTTTAGGAGTTCATTTTGTTCTTTAGTGTTTTTTTACATTTTAGCATTTGTGGTCTTGGAGATCTCTATGTTTGTCCATGTACTTAGGAAATGCCTCCCTTGTTACTGAAATGCCTACTCTGTGCTAGTCACCAGCCCTTGGCCTTTTGGAGGTGGGATTGGGGTGTCGTGGCACGGGCCCCGTTGGTATGGTTCATGACATATCTAATTATATTAAATAATAATAATATTAATAATATATTGTTTCTCGGTAAAACTCGGTCTTGTGTGTAGCATAATCTATCGAATAAAGTCTTTGTTGTGTGTAATGCAAGCTAACTCATCATTTTGTGCATTTAAAGATATAGATTTAATTTATTTCAAATAACAATTATATTGTAAAGCCTTGGGTTATTATATTCCATTACTCTCTTGGTGTGGCATGTCATACATGCTATTGAATACAATGTTATTATTTTAGAATCTTGTGGCGTTAAAGGACTTTATCTTCTTCTAGTCATTGGAAAATAATGAATGTCTTATCAATGGAGTAAATCCATTATTCAATGATGGGGAGATCAAAATATCCACTAAATATAGGAGGTATTTTTCTAATAAAGGGTTCTACATCAACTTGATCTTTCTTAGTTAAAGGAGGGAATTCTACATGCTTCAAGTAATTATTCATAACTTGAGGTTGTTGACCTAATACTTTCATGAATTTCTAAGTACACATTCCCATAATATTTGTCATTTCACTAGGAAAATCATCACATTGCCTATCACATTGGTTGTTATTATGGCTTCTACTATTTCAAAACATTAACTAAACAAAGAGAAAAAACTGAATTAGGGTTCTTTAATACTTATTAATGAGTATATAAAAAGTAAACTATAAACATCTAAGTAATAACATATAAATGAAAATTATATCTTAATTTATGATTCCATAAGTTTTAATATAGATTATCAATGGTGATAGAATTATCCCAAGGGTTCTTACTAAATATTTCTCATCCTAATCCCAAAAAATAACTAGTTTTTTCTCTGATAGCAACTATAGTGAACCAATCCTTTTAAAAATATTGTTACATGATTTTATGCATAATTAACCATAAAATAGTAATCAAGGATCGAAAGTTCCAGTATATTTAAAATACTAGGTACATAATCATAAAAAAAATGAAACTAGAATAAAACATCATTTTATTAATCTCCATAATGAGATCCTATATCCCTTTGAGCTTCTATTATCTGCATAGGATAACCTGGGAAATATATGGATAAAATGAATGCGCTAAAAAACTATTAAGGGAATAAACATGTAAAAAAAGCATAGCAAATTAGTTAGAAGGAATAACATGATAACATAAAATGCATTTCTTGAGAATGAACATATAGAAGCATAACATAGAGAATATGGAGTCATGTGATCATAAAAATTCATGAATGTGTCATAAATATATAACATGACATAAACATGAGTCAATACTAACTTACAATACTATATCACAAAGTGGAAAAAGTCCCATAACAGAGAATTTTTAATTCTTAATCCCAAACATATAGTCTCAGGAGACTAATACATTACCCAATACATTGGAGCGCTATCTGGGTGAACTCATGATAACATGTTCATGCATATCGTTTCCACATAAATAATCAAACCTAAGGAATATATATAAGGGTTACCCATGGAAAGAAATGAGTATCGTGATAATTTCATAAGGCATAAAAAATTGCATTTCACAATGGTATAAATGAAAGAATATATTAAATCATCCTTGTACATTAATAAAGTAAAAAAATAGATCATGAATAATTAACTCAGAGAAAAGTGAAAACATTAAAAATAATGGTTAGGTAACTTTATAAATGTACCATTTAATTGGGTTTTTATGGAAAATAATAAAGAGTATTTAAATAGAATAAAGGTGAAATTATATTTGTAAAACCATAAATGAACTAAAATAGTTTTTCATGATAAATTGAGTGGTTTTTGAAAAATATTAGAGGCATAAAATAGGTTATGGATTTTACTTGAAAATATGTAAGAAAAAGAGAAGTTTCCTTTAACCAAGTTTGCTTATCGAGAGGAATTGAAAAGACGGCCTTAAAAACATGTAATTCTCCATAAAAGAAAAATTAATTGAGATACATACAAGTTTTTGGTATATATAAACATATAATTATATAATTATATAATGATAATTAATGAATAAATTGAGGAAAATAGAGAAAAATCATAACCCACAAAAATATGAAGGTTCGGAGAGATAACTTACCTTATATATGAATTCATTATGCACTTGAACTTAATGTACAAGATAATAAAATTTGACTAATTAATTAATTAATTTAGAACCGATTATATATTTATTTTTTTATAATAATTTTATTAGGTTCATTTATGACCATTTTAATGAGTTATAAAGTTTAATTTTGTCATTCTGGGAGCGTTCATTTCATGGTTTCGTGGTCGGTTCACCAGTGTGAAATAATGGAAGTTCTTTTAAAATGGGAATATTTATCTAGAAGTGAAATAATATTTTATTAAAGAACTCCTAGAATTTTAAATGATCTCATATATTATTTGTTTCTGGTATGAGTATGATTCATTTGATAAAATGTCAATGATAAATGTTTTTTTTTTATTTTGGTGGTTTTTCAATCATCATGAAATAGTTTCATTTTATTTAATATTATGTCTATATATTAGATCAGAACATGAAACATGATATAATATACATATTTTAAACCTAAAAATGATTTTATGACCAGCATTTAAGGTGTTAAGGGAAAATGAAAAATCATTATCCATGGAGATGGTAAACCGCCATAATTTTGACAATAGTTTCATTTCTTTGAATATGAGGACATGAGAAAAGGGGTGGACAAAAGATATTAAATTATTAATATAATATTTCAATATATAAATAATACTATAGTTATTATTATTTTATATATAAATGGGGTTAGGAGAAGGTATAAGAATAAATGAAATTAAAAGAGATGGTTTGAGAAAGTTACCTCTTGAATATCACCACCTTGAATGTCCCCTTACGAAAAATGGAGTTGGTATTGTATGATAAAAAAAGATCTCAGACATTTGGAAGAGGATTGGTAATATAATTAGGAAGATTATTAATAGTATACAAGGATTTAAACTTGTGAGAAGAAGGGTTGGATACGGTATTATTTATAGAGGGAGGAGGGGTGTTTTTTATTATTATATTCATTAGTTTATTGTTTGGTCTTAATACTATAAATAGTATTGAATCCTATGATTGAATATAGTAAATGGTTCAGGAGAGTTAAAAACAATGGGTTCCTACATCATCAATGACTCAAAAATTCATGTATTTGGCTTATAATTTTAAATACCGTAAATTATAGTATTTCACTACTCACCAAAAATTTACCTATTTTAGAAAAATTCCAAAAATTCACCCTAAAATTTTGTCAATGTTTGGATTTAAAAAATGGAAACCATTTTATGAAAATAATTTTCTAAATATTAGAAATTTTATTTTTAAATAAAATCATCATTTATTTGAAAAAATATAGAATTTAAAATTATAATAAATTTTTTATCCCTTTGAAAAATTAATCATGTTCACATAAAATTATCTTATAATTATAGTAAAATAGAATATTAATTTATAAACATATATTATGAAAATAAATTTTCTTCTAAATAATTATATTATTTATAAAATTGTAAATAAACATTTATATTTTTTAAAAAAAACTAACACTTAATTTATCATTTTTAAAATTTTTATTTACTTACACAATGGTATAAATATAACAATTTTTATTTAAAAGATACCTATTTTTTTATACTTTCATAGGTGGGGTTATTAATCTAATGGCCAGATTATTATTCCTAATAGTTATATTAGTTTCTCAATGGTCAAATTTATAAATTTCATATAGGTTCCTTGATTTCTATAGTCATTAATTATTTCATTCATTATTCATTCACTTCTAGTTTCTCTCAAGGTTATATATTTTCATCTTCAAAATGAATATTATATTATTAACATTATGGTTTATTTATATAGCTTTGTTCATAAGTGTGACCATTTTAGAGGATCAATCATATCCAAATTTTCCCATTATTATTATCTTATTTTATATTTATTGTAAAAATGTAATATTTTGAATTTTTTTAGTTTATTTGATGACTAATGTATCATTATTTATTTATAATAATAATTTTTTTTATTGTGTTCTTTATATAATGTATTTTTTTATGAAATAATTGTAAGAATTAAATTTCATTGATAAAATTATAGGTTATTACATATCACATGATATTATCATCTTCATAACTTGAGTATTGGAAACATAATAAAGGGGTGAGCTCAGATGCTCAGTGAGGGAAAATCATATCATAATTTATTAGATCAAAACTATAAAAGAGAACATAAATAAGAGGATAAATATATTTTTATAATATTATAAGACCTGTATGATAGTAATGAAACATGTTAAAGAAACATAATATCCAAAAAAATATCATTAAAGAATCAAAAATTTCTGACATGGATCAATATACATCTCAATAATTATAAAACATGTTATCATGACATAAAAGTGAGTAATTCTTAAAAAAATGCATAAAATGAAAACATGGAAATTCTTAAAATAGAATACATCTTGAAAATGTGGAATAACTTTATAAATAAGTTTTAAATTTGGAACAAATCTAAGAATAGGAAAACCTTTATGATCAAACTCATTATGCCCATGCCAATGTGAACAAACTCCTTATGTCCATGCTAGAAAATGTGATAAAACCCATTATACCCATGCCTATGTGAAAATACTCATTGTGTCCATGCCTAACTATCTCAGGAGATATTAATTTATTCTAAGTCATTAGGTGTCGATATAGGGCCCCACCTATCATCATTCATAAATATATGTGCCACTGAAAAATCAACCAAATTCATATCTTAAAGGACCCATGTAAAAAGAATATGTTTTGTAAAATATTAAAAACATCACATAAAATAAACTCAAGAAATCATCTGATATCAAAAAATATCATTTTTTTAAATTAGATATATCATAATAATATATATATATATATTGATCAAAACATTACTTCCTAAGAGATAAACCTTAGAGGAAAATAGAAGTTAAAATAAAAAAATTTATAGAAAATTTTAAACATTGTTACAAAAGTTGAAGTGAAAATTACCTTCAAAAAAATCATGGTAAAAGGAATACTTTTTAAAACCTTATTATAAACAGTTCTGAATAAAATATAGTTGAAAATAAACTAGAAACAAGATAATAAGTTTAGAGTGGTAAATAATGAATGTAATTCCTTTATTAAGCCTTTTAGGTTGTTATTAAAAAAACTAAATTGATGAAACATTTGAATAAATTAATTTAATAAAAAATTTAAAGGAAAATTTTAATAATTAAAAATATAATACATATAAAAAATTATATTAAAAACATAGACATAAAAGTTAAGATTCATAAGCAAGGATGAGAGTTATTCTTTCAAATCGTATAAATTTATTTTGAAAAAAAAATAACAAAGAAGAGGTTATTGAGGATGAGAAGTAATTTACCCATAGAAAAAGAGTAAATAATATATAAAATAGGTTAATAGTAGGATCAAATAAAACTTGAGGATTATATGTAATAAATACATGACCCAATGAATCGTAAATTGAGTCAATAAAGCCATTTCCTTAAATTCTCTCTTAGTTGATCTCACTCTAACCTCAAATATAACAAAAATAAATATATTAATAACCTACTTTATAACCTTATACATATCCATAAAATTATATATCCTTCATTTATAATTGTTCTCTTTACGTATATTAGTTAGTTGTTATCTACTTTAAATATCATGTGTGACTAATATAGATCATTTTGGAATAATTTCATAATTATTGGTGTTGTTCTTCATTATTTTAACAAATTTCATCATTCCTATATCATAAAAGGTACTGGATTTTATTTTATAATGTATTTTATTAAGTTATTGTTTAGTTCTATGACAGTTTTAGTTATGATTATTGTAGATAAAATTAGCGATAAGTAGTTTTCATTTATTTTTAACAAATGAATTGAGGTATCTTAGTTAATAAGTAAAATTTTGATATTACCAATAAAAAACAAAAAAATAATTATTTAATTTTTAATATCCAATATTATGTTTTTTAATTCCATGTTTAACATAAATTTATAGCATTTTTTATGTTGGGTGTTAAACCAACACAACAAGAATATGAAACAATATATGTGTGGGTATAGCTATAGAAGAGATTATTTTGTTATAATATCACTATCAAAAAAGTATAATGAAATTATTTAGATTTTATTGATTTTTTTAATTATAATGGGAAATATTTATAAAAATGATTTAAATTAAAAATAAGTCACTACTTATAAAAAAATAACATTTCTTCATGGCATGTTCATTTTAGGTGCTTGATTTTACAATTATTTATTATTTCTAATATTACTTATATAATTCATAATTTATATTTATAGAATATAAATCATGACATAAGTAAAATATATATTCACTAAACCCATTTCTATAACTATCCTTTAAAGGTGTTGATAAAAATTTAAATTTTTCCTTCATGGAGGCGGTTGTCCACACACACGCATGACCAACATTTTCATTTTGTCAATTGAATTATAGGGGAATAAATAATGGTTATACCATTAATATAATTAATTTTTAGTATATTATTTATATTTATTACATTATATAAATATGTTTATAATGGTTTGGAATATGGTGGATGTGAAGGATAAAGAATCAAACTAAAAGGGTAAGTAATACATACATTGGGGATTTAGCTCCTCTCTTGAAGTATCCATAGTAAATTAAGGAATTGAGACACTTTGTTGAGGATAGGGGCTTCCAAACGTGTATATGGTAAATATAGGAAGTAAATTGAGAATATGTTTTGGGGAGTTACTAAATTGGTTTGTGTCTTCAAAAGGGTGGAAGTGATCTCCTTTTATAGGTGAAAATGTGGGACAAATCATTAGAAAAGAAAGTTAGGTAAGGGGTATAAAAGTAATTGTATGGGAGCTAGGTGAGTTAGGTGGTTTAATGTTTGTGAGATATGTAGATATAAATTTAAAGAATAAAAATGTTATTCTATAATTTCTATGTGTCAAATTGATTTAGTAAAATTCAAGCCACATTAGATTCCATATTTTGACACATATTAATCTTGATTAAAATTTAAATCATGGTAAATATTATATCACCAAAAAAATAAGTCAAAACTTCTTACCAAGTTTATATTTTCTAAATAAAAATAAGGACTCCATTTAATCTTAATATCTAAATATAATAAAACTAACTTTTTAATTAAAATATATAATGTGTTGAAAAAAATTGTACCAAAATGTCGTTTTAATCATTAAGTGGTCATAATATTATTTAACCTTGATTAATAGTTAAATTAGTGTTAATTTATTTTTATATATTTTTAAAATACATATTAGTGTTTTAACTTAAAATATATCCATATAAATTTATACTAATACACAATAATTAAAAAGGTATCATTCATTGAAAAAACAATTGTTTACCATGGTATCTAATATTTACCTTGTAACATAATTTTATTTCTAAATATAAAATCAAACCCATCACTTAATTTGATATTGATAACTAAAAAATCATATCATTTTATCTAACTCAATTTCTAAAAGTTCTAAATATTAATTTTAATATAAGTTTTCATAACGCATAATAATAATTATAAAATATATGTATCTTCTAAGCATAAAATGACCATTGTTTTAATAAACCTTTTTATATAGTTTTTATAAAGTGGTTACTTTTAGTGAAATACAAAACTTTAATGGCTTTAATATGATAGTAATATTTAATATTTTTATTAAGGTAATATTTTTTCCCTTTTAGTTCAGTGACACATAAATTAAAACCTATTCACATTGTATTTAATTAATGAAAATAAATTAAAAAATCATGGGTCATTACATTCTACACACCTTAAAAATAATATTTTCCTTTAAATTTTATAACGAGGAAAAAATGAGGGTACTTCTCTCTCATCACATCCTTAGTTTATTATGTATCCTCCTTTAATTTAATATTCCACAAAATAACATTGACTAGATGATAGGTCTTGTTCCTTAGAACCTTTTCACTTCGATCAAGTATTTTCATAGGTTATTATTCATATGAAAGTTCATGATTTAATTCTACATCATTTTATCTTAGTATATGTGATGGATCTGTTATGTACTTATTAAAATGTGATATTTGGAACACATCATTCAATTTAGATAGGTGTGTATATATAACTAATAATTAGGCTAAAACCTTATCACAATAAAGTCTTTAGAAGGGAATGATGTATCTTGGGATCAACATCCATTTTACACAAATCTCACTACCCATTTCTAATGATATATTCAAAGGAATATATTTTCATCAACATCCAACTATAAAACTTATCAATGATTATCTACAAGACTCTTATATCAACTTTGTGATACTTTTATATGTCATTGAATGGTTTTAACCTTCTTTATAATTTCTTAGGAAAGGTTAATACTTATCAGTTTCCACTCTTGAACTTTATCCTAACATATTGGAATCATATATCTCTTCACATAATTAGCCTCATATGGTGACATATGAATTCTATAATGGAAACTGTTGTTATATGAGAACTATACCAATGGGATTTTTTGATCCCAATATCCTTAGAAATCCATCAAATAATATCTAAACATATACTCAGAAGTATGAATGGTCCACTCGGACTAAACATCTGTTTGGGGATGATAATCACCATTAAACCTCATATCAATCTCTAATGATTTAAAAATAATTCTATAGAACTTGAATGTAAACCTTAGATCTAGATTAGAAAAAATGGTTATAGGTATTCCATACAGCCTCACCACTTCCCTGATGTATATCTTGGTGGGTGGTTCAATGGATAAATCTTCTTTTATGTATATAAAAAGTACTAACTGCATAAGGAGGTTCACTACAAACGAAATAGAAATATACCATTTATACATTTCTAATATTCCTATAACAAAATAAATGTTGTTGTTTTACCATTTATATACATGTATTCGTAATGGTTGTAACATACCCTTGTACTTTCTCATTTAGTGTTAACGTGTTGGAATAACAAGCTTTGAGGGGCATATTCTACAATTTATCTCTTCAAGATATCCCTCTAGAAGTTTTATTTTGGATCTCTATATATATTTTTACTTCTAGGATGTATATATAATAATGAGTTATTTTCATCATCCAAAATTTCATTCTTCAATTTTTGTTTTTATTGAACACACATTTATATTCCAAACCTTATAACTCTATATTTACCAAAGTTAAACTTTAGAATATTTTTGAACTTTTTTATATACTATGCTTCTTATTATTATGATTATTTAATCTTAATTTGGATGTAAGGTTAGGATATTATTTGGGAAATATAGTATTTATCTCCTCATATTATGACTTTAAGATTCATTCTTTAAAAATCCATGAGTATTGAGTCTTTTATCAACCCTCATTATGGATAGTGTAGCATGATCTTTTCAATTTAGAGAATTATTCACCTTCTCTAGCTTCCTAGTATAGTAATTTATTGATAATTCATAATATTTATCAACTATAACAATATCATTTGTAAAATATTCAACTCCTATCTGAATATATATTTAAATCTCCTATGATCAGTATGTATATCCCAAATTTTTTTGTAGACATTATGTATCCAAATATTTAATAAAAAAATCACTACTACCATATCCAAATCATGTGTTGGGTAATTTTTTTCATGATTAATTAATTATAATGAATCATAATTAATTACCTTCTCATTCAATATAAGGATTCTACTCATGCCCTTTTTTGAAACACCGCTTTATATTAAAAACCCTTCCCCAGTATAGGGTAATGTTAGTACAGGAGTGTGACCATCCTCTTTTTTAGTTTACTAAAACATTATTCAAATTATTATGTGTAAAATAATGCGACTCCCATCCATCTTAACATGGTTATTTTATATCATATCCATTATAATTTTATCAAAAATCATCATAAATATCTTGATAACTTATGAAAACTACAAATCATAGTTACAGTGGTTAGTCTAGGTTATTTCTTGATAACTTATTTCTTTGATAGAACTATTGTATTCTCTATATTTTGATTACATGGACCATGTATGATGTATTATGTACCTAGAATTTACACTTGATAAATTTGGAATACAGTATCTCCTTCTTAAAGTTCTTTAAAACCACCCACAAATGATATTTTTTATCTTGCTTTCCCTTTGAATATATAAGAATATCATCAATAAAGACAACCAAAAATTGAAACTTTAGTCTCTAAAGACTCTATTTATATGATTCATAAAGATAGTGAGAGTATTTTTAGGTCCAAATGGGATAAATATAAATTCATAGTGTTCATACCTTGTACAAAAATTATTTTTGGAAATATCCCCCCTCTTAACCCATAACAGATGATATCTAGATCAAAGGTCAATATTCAAGAAGTAAAGAGCTCCTATGATTTGATCAAATAAATAATTTTTATTTGGTGGAGGATAATTTTTATTGATCATGGTATTACTATGCTCACAATAATCAATGTGCTAATATGTATTGACCCATCCTTTTTTTTTTGAAAGAGGGCTTGTTCACCCCCATGGTAAAGTATTGGGGCATATAAAACCCTTTTACATATTCTCTTGAAGTTAATTACTTAACTCCTATAATTAAATAGAATATATTATATATATAATATTTGATATATTCATATATCCAAGAATAAGTTCAATTGTAATCTCAACCTCACACTCTTGAGGAATACAAGACATTTTATCCAAAAATACATCAGTATATTCCCATATAATGTGAATGGATTTAATGTTGACTTCCTATATAGTCATTTAAGATTTACATCATCTAGGAAATCAGTCCTTCTTAGTGTTCTATAAAAATTATATTATCATCAAAATAATATCCCTAGGGAATGTATATCTTGGTGTGAAATATTAGGTAAACTCGACATGAATCAAAGTAATGATTGAGTCAATGGTCAACCAACCCTTTTCAGGGTGATTACACCTATGTGCATCTATGTCACATCCTTATCCACACCCCAGTATCAATACAGGGACATATTTCTAGGAAAACCATCTACTAAATACCTTGTAAATATTTTAGGATATAATCATATACTAAAACTCTTCTCTAGGGTTTTCACTATGGTTCTCTAAATCTAATACCAAATGTAACTAAAATATTATCCAAAAATAACTAAAACTTTATTTTATACCAAATGAGGTGAACCAATATAAATATAACTTTAATAATATAATAATTTCATTATTTAAATAATACATCACATAAATAGTCACACAACCTATGGACCTAAAGGCTCAGTGTCTTGGAGATTAGTTATATAAGCATCTTATTTTACAAAACTTCTGATCATTTATCCTTAATAATTCTCCAATAGACCCTTTTTTAGATACCTCACATGATATATTTGTCTCCATAACTTAGGTATTGTAATCATAATAAAAGGGTGAGCTCAGATGCTCAATGATGGAAAAACATATCATAATGTATCAGATCAAAAGCATAAAAAGAGAACTTGAGGAAGAGGATAAATATCTTATTAAAATATCATAAGACCATAGATGATAATCATAAAAAATTAGAGAATATAATATCATAAAAATATCACTAAGTATAAAAGTTATGGCATGGCTCAAAATACATATTAATATTCATAAAACATGTGATCCTAACATAAGTGTGAAATATTTTAAAATAAGGTATAACATGAAAATATGGAATTTAATTAAAATTAAATGAATCTTATAAATTATTAATAAATTTATGAAGAACTTTTAAATGTGGAATAATCATATTAATAATAAAATATTTGTGAGAAAACTCATTATTTCCATGCTAATGTGAACAAACTCATTATGTTCATGCCTAAAAATATGGGAAAACGCATTATGCCCACACCTGTGTGAGAAAACTCATTGTATACACTCCTTACTATCTCATTAGATACAAACATAAACCAATTATTTTCAGGGAAATATATGTCCATATACATCATCATCCAATCATATATGTGCCACTTAAAAATTAACAATAATTTTATCCTAAAGAAATCATGTCAAAGGAATTGTTATATGAAACTTTTTGTAAACGTTACTTGATATGAACTCAAAAAATCATAATATAACAAAAATATCATTTTCCAAAACAAATTATATCATAATAACTTATAAAGTTTGATCAAAAAACTAATTAGTGAGATATAAACCTTAGGGTGATAGAAGTGAAAATACAAAAGTTTTTAATAAAACCTTTTAATCATTAGTACAATAGATGAAGTGAAAATTAGTTTCAAAACAAGTTTATGAGGTAAATGAGGATAATTTTTATACCCTTATTATAAATATTTAAAAATATAATATCCTTTAAAATAAATAAAAATGAATCTAATAAATTTGAGTGGTAAATAATGAATGAAATTCCTTTATTAAGATTTTTAGGCCTTTTATAAAAAAATAAAAAAAACATTGAAATAATTTAATTTCATATGAGGAATAAAAGAAAAAATGAATAATTAAAAAATAAATACTTACTTGTATTTTCTTAAAATAAAAAAAAATATTGGAAAAATATGGGCATGGATGATAAGACTCATATGTAAAAAATGTGATTTATTATTACCAATGTTATACATTTATTTTAGAAAATGTTTTATCAAATAAGTGGTTATTGATTAAGAGAATTAATTTACAAAGAGAAAAATAGTAAATACCAAATAAAATATTTCAATGGTGGGATCAAATAAAACTTGGATATTATAAGTAAGAAATGCTATAACCCAATGAATTGGAAATTGAACTTATGAAACCCTTACCTAGAATTCCCAGTTATTAGATCGCACTATATCCTCTTGTATAACAAAAATAAATAAGTTAATCACTTAATTCATATCTTTACTAATATCTATAACAATTTATAAACATTATTTGTAATTATTCTCTATAATTATATTAGTTAGTTATTATATATTTTTGATATCGGGTGTTAGTAATCTTGATCGTTTTGGACTTTTTTTGTAATTAGTGGTGTTGTTATACATTCATTTCCAAATTTAATCATTAAAAAATCATAAAACTTAATTTATTTTATTTTTTATGATAATTGATAATGTTAATTTATAATTCTATGAGAGTTTAAGTTATATTTCTTATTTTTGAAATTCTCAGCAAGCATGTTTTAGTGATTTTTAACAAATGAATGGAGGTGCATTAATTAATGAGTTAAATGTAAATATTACCAATAAAATAAAAAAAATAAATCATTATTTACTTATTAATATCCAATACTAATTTTATAATTTCATACTTTATATAAATGTATATCATCTTTCATATTGGTTGTTAAACTGACCAAATAAGAATATGCAACAATCTATGGGTGGGTATGGCTATAGAATAAATTTTTTTGTTATAATATCACTATAACAAAAGAATAATGAAAATATTCATATTTTATTAAGTTTTTGAATAATAAATTTTAATATTTATAAAAATAAAAAATATATCTTTTCACTTATAAATAAATCTCTCTTTTTCTTAGTATATTCTCGGTAGGCGGTCAGTTTTACCATGACATCTTATTGCTAATATTACTCATATAATGAGAAATTTATATTTATAGAATATAAATTATTAAATAATATATATATATATATATATATATATATATATTCTCAAAATCAATTTCTATAACTATACTTTAAATTTGGTGATAACAAATGAAACATTTTGTTCATGGAGGTGGTAGTATGCACACATGCTTGAGTAATGTTTTCATTTTTCAGATTAAATTGAAGGTGAATAGATGATGGTTACACTATAAATATAATAGAATTTCAGTATATTATTTATAATTATTTCATTATATCAAGATTGGTATACTATTTTTTTGGATTTTGGATGGGAAGGATAATGAAATAAAGTAAAAGGGTGGGTAATACTTACATTGAGAATTTAGATCTTCTCTTGAAGTATACTTTAGAAATGAAGGACTTAAGACAAAATTTTGAGTCTAAGGTATTACAAACATGTAGAGAGTATATATAATAATTAAATTACATATATTTCAAGGGTAATTCTTATCTAGGGGTGTGTCTTGAAAAGTTTATAAGTGATCTCCTTTTATAGGTGAGGAGGATGGGTAAATTTTTAGAAAATAATGTTAGAGAAGGGGTAAGAAAAGAATTGCATGATAGTTTGGTGATTTAAGTGGAAAAATATTGTTGATACATTTATTTATGAAATTAAAACATAAAAATTTATTAAATAAGTTCTAAATTTAAAATTTATTTAGTAAAATTCATGCCATATTAGATTACCCATTTTATCAATTATTAATCTTCATTAAAATCTAACCATAGCAATTATTTTATCACTAAGAATATAATATGACCCTAATAACTAAATTTGTATGTGTTTAATATTAATTTGGTCTATATTTAAACTTTTTATATTTATAAATATTAGAAAATTAACTTTAAAATTAAAACATATAATTTATTAAAAAACTGTTTTTGTATAAAAAATTCCATTCTAATCCTAAAGTATTCCTAATAGTATTTAATATTTATTACCAATTAAATTAGTGTAAATTTATTTGTGAATATAATTAAAAACATATTATCATATTAATTTAAATTATATTCAATTAATTTTAAAAATCAATATTGAGAAATGAATCATTCTTTGAAAAAAAAAATTATCGCAGAAACTAATATTTACCATGGTAACTTAATTTTATGATTAAAAATGAAATTAAAACCATTTAATAATTTTGGATTTCTTATTATAATATTTATATCATTTTATCTTATTCAATTTTATAAATTGTGAAAAAATAATTTTAATATATGCAAACATGATGTATAAAAATAATTTCTGGAAACATGTATCTTCTTTTCATAAAATGACCATTTTTTATTATACTGTTTTATATCATTTTTATTAAGTGTTTACTTCTATTGAAACCCAAAAAATTAATGGATTTAATATAACATAAATATATAATAATTTTATTATGGTAAAATAGTTTTTTTTAGATCATTATTGTATGAAAGATAGATTAATCATAAGGTATTTATTTAAGGAAAAGTAATTACAAAAATCATGGGACATTACACAGATAAACCTTTAAGGAATATATTTCCATCCTATATCTACTTATCATGATGTTGTACTAGGATGGTAAAAAAACATTTTCTAACACTAACACTAGCCATGTATCCTCTTAAGTGACTTGGGTGTTCTTTCTTTACTAAAGTAGTTAGAATTTCCATCATACCCTCATAGATAAGAGTCACATGCACTGATTTAGTGGAACATAAAAATGATATATTAAAATATAATATTAGTTTACTGAATTTAAAAAACACTAATATTCAATAAAAATTTAAATTAATATCTTTTAATTTTATCAAAAACATATCTTGATGGATCTGTAATTAAATTTCTCTATTTTTTCATCCTCAAAATTTTCTATTTGTCATGGAGAGTGTGGGAGATGGAGGGATGAACTAAACCTCTTCAGATATTTTATTTTATTTATATTTTAATGTATCAAACTTTTCAACATTCATTTTATCCTCCATTATATTATACACTCCATATGATGAAGTTTGAGGTTTACATTCTTGCGACTGGATCACTTAGTGAGACCTCCTAGATTCCGATTATATAGGAGTAAAATAATAAGTCACCATGTAATAAAAATAATTTTAAAATTTGATTTTATATACAATAATTGTCATAATAGAAATTCCTCATTCCATCTGCTTGTGAAATTTTTTTATCATGTCTCTTCATCTATAACCCCATACCTGAGACATGGATTTTCATTCTGTCCCTCCCAAAAACATAAGCATTGGTTAACTTTTTTTTATAATAACTCCATCTAACTATCATAGAAGATATATTCCTATTATTATTTTTCATTTTTTTAAAGTTGAATGTCATCAATAATTGAATATATTAAATATTAATCATGTGAAATATTTAATATTTGAATTATTTCATAAAAAAATAATTAATTAATATATTTCACTATTATAAAATCACACAGTTAGTCTCTTTTCATCTTATTGATGCATCACCAATAAAGATATAAAATTATAATCCTACAATGTCTCTTTGTGTCCACATAACTCTTAAAACTCTTTACATACGGACCATATGGGTTATTATTATTATTAAATTCAATTCATATCATTTTCTCCCCATGTGAATGTTCAAGATTTAGTAAAATTGTAATTCCACATTTTCTAACTTTGGGTATCATATTTTCTAGAGAAAAAATAATATGAATCCATCCTAGGAGTCTCACCAGTAGTGCATCAAATAATTTTGAGAAATAAAAGTCTAAATTTGTTAAACAATTTAATTATTGAAAAGTAATTAAGATAATAAAACTTACACATATATCATTAAATGCTTCTATTGATCTATTTCTATCATTTAAATTGGTGAATGTACTAAAATTACATATACTTATATATTATTATAATTAAATTATTATTAGAAATAAAAAAGATGA
Organism: Viscum album; assembly: GCA_963277665.1. Classification (NCBI taxonomy): domain Eukaryota; kingdom Viridiplantae; phylum Streptophyta; class Magnoliopsida; order Santalales; family Viscaceae; genus Viscum; species Viscum album. The sequence goes on from OY728145.1 coordinate 1,793,341,273, forward strand.
CTTTTAATCATATACATAAAATTATATCTATTATATTAACTAATAAAGTTAAAGAAAAATTAATATATGAAAACAATTAATATAAATATATCTAAGTAAAAAATAATGTCTTTACATGTGTAAGTTTCACAAAAAATTATGATTTTAGGCTTATTAACCAAAAAATGTGTATCTAAAACTTAAAAATATAGAATAATTCAGTAATGGTAGAAATCATCATCATTTATAGATTTAAATATCTATGTTAAAAAGGTGTTTTTATATGTGTAAATTTCATAATAAATAATGAATCCCAGCTTCTTCAACAGAAAAAATGATGATTTTAAATAGATGAATATAATATTTAATAAAAAAAAGACAGAAATGATAAACTTTTATAGATTTTAGAAACCATGTTATAAAATATATTTTTATTCATGTGTAATTTTATAAATAAGAAAATATAAATATACCTTAATAATTATGATAGGAAGATAGTGTTTTCCCATATCCCTTCAACATTTATTTTTTTCCCTTACCAAATGATAGACCACTAATTATTTTATTTATTAATAACATAAAATATCTACATCACATGCAAAGTCATATTAAATGATTCCTCCTTAAAACTATATCTTTTCGTATCGATGAGTGTAAATCCATAATTATCATGTTTCACACCACTATTATTATCAAACTAGTTACACTTAGAAACTGGAAATCAAAATTTTTTATAATAAATATTTCATAAATCCTTAACCAATCCCATAAAATATACCAATCCATAAATCGGGTTTTAGCATTTTCACTTGAAAAATGAAATGATTTAGTGATGACCGTTACACCAATATTTTAGATAGTACTCTTGTTATCTTATTTTTTTGTAAAATTTATAATCATTAAAACCAAAACTACACTATGTGATCATACTAACAGATGGTCCCTAGCTGTCCATTTAAATTTTTTTGATACAAATAAATCATTGTTTACTTTCTCCATAAAAATGAATATTTTTATGTTCATTAATTAACAAATTTTCATTTTTTTAATACATATCACCTTCAATCTAGTAATATATGATGATATATATAGTTGAACCTTAGCTGTGTTTTTTAAAATTTATAAATGTGTTTGCATTACTTCATCACGTAGAATTAACTTTACATTTAAGCCATAGATAACTTTACCTTTAGTATCAATTTTTAAATATCAAGATATAGGGAGATAAATGTGTTCTACTTAATAAAAATTAATAGTATAAAACACAATCACTTTTTCTTATATATATTGTTAAACAATATAGGCCATTTTCTCTGCTTCGGTGGGGGTCCAGTGGTGAAGGTGAGGAGAATACCAACACTGTTCTTTGGAAGGTGTAGGGTTCAATTCTTGTGAGACTTCTCTTGGGATAATTTATCCTTCCTCTGGGATCCACTCGTCTTTCAAGGTCACCTAGTCCATAATTGGGTGGATGAAATGAGTCTAAACCCACTTGTGTTAGTGGATTACTTGGTCGACCCATCATCTCCCAAGTAGTTTCCCTTTGGGATGCTATTCCATCTTGGTTGGTGATGGATCCTTCCCAATTGGGGCTCTCTCCAGAGTGACCTCTTCATGGGGAGGGGGTCTCTTTAGTAGAGGGTTTGAAAATTCCTCCCCTAGGGATTCCATTTTTTAAAGAGAATAGATTCCACTATTCAATATATATTTTTAACAAATCCCTTTAAAATTTTATATATCTTTCAAAAGAATAAAGCCAACATAAATAAACAAGCTCAAATATTCTTATCTCTCAACTAAATTAACCACCATATGAATCATTATATCAATAAACAAATAGTGTAAAATATATTTTTAGTATAAAAAGTAGGAGTAAAACTTCATTTCATAACACATATTACAAATCTAGATCCATGAATTTATTGAAAATGGAATGGAAAAAGTAACACCCCCTGATGATAATCTTTTTTACAAGTAATTTCTTTATTACATGCATTGAAATCAGTATTTATTATTGCATCAATACATTATAGTCATTAAATTGTATGGCTATTAAAATCAAAACCTTTAATGAAACTAAATTTTTTACAATTAAAGAAAACCCATTAGGTACTTTAATACCTTGAAGACATTGATAAAAAAAATTATCTTCTCACTCTTTCTTAATGAATGAAAATCTGGAGGTAAATAAGTTCTATTTTTTTATAGTGGGAGATAACTTCAATTTTTTTCATGGATATTAAGTATAAAATTGTATCAAAACCATCTATTGAATTATATTTTATTTTTAACCAATATACAATAATATTATCACATATGTTTTTCTCAACATATATAATTACAATTTTATGTTATACCTCTAAAAATATCCAATATTGTATCTCAAATAAGAGGGTTTTTTTCTTTTATATATTTTCCTAAAAAATAGAACTTCTAGTCTTTCCAAATGTGAGATCGATGTTTTTCACCTTGTCATAATAATCTATAGCTAAAAATGGTTGGGAGAGGGGGGAAATCATACTACTCTAAACTATCAAATCCGAATTTAAATATTTGATAATGATGATTCATTTGAAAAAAATATCTAATTCCCCCTGTATATTTTCTTTCATTAATTCTTAAATGGATGATATAAAGTCCCTTACTCATATATTTTATTAGATTTATGTGCCTTCACACTATATCTTGATATTTTTTCATATACATGAATGTCATTTATATTTAACATTACCATATCATATAAGATAAATCACTCTTTATTATATGCATCAAAAACTATGACACCTATATCCCATAGAAATTTTAAATAATAAATCAATGTTTATAGATAAATATCAGAAATTACTGGGATCTTTTGTTCAAAAAAATCATCATTCTCTCCATAACACATTTTTTATTCATACATGCATGTGTGGAAAGGCTGTAAACTACCAACATAATAGGAAATGAACTATGTTGTCTATAGAGAATACAATATATAAATCCATTCCATCTGTGTATAGTATCATTATGATATTTCTTACATCATTTCAAAAATCCAAAATTTTTTATCAAATATATTCCATTTTAGTGAATCAATAAGGTGATATATTTTCTTATCAAAGATGTGATCATCTATATGTCATCTCAACCTCTTTGTTTCATCATAATTTTTAAATAGACACTTTAAGTGAAGAATTATTATATAATTCTAGATTTATTTTGTGGGGGGTTTGTTGTATATTCTTATGTGGGTGCGATCAAATAAGCATTAATGTACTACGTTCTTGTGCATGAATCAAAGTTTCATTTGTCTTTAATTTTATATTAGGATATCATATATTTAAAACATTTTGATAAAATTTTATATTCATTATTATAAAACACACAATCATTAAGGTAATTATATAAGGCCCCGGCCTTAAACCTTACTTAATGTTGAATTAAATGAATAATTCACATTGAGGATCATTTCAGGTTTAGAGTTTTAGAGAATTAGATCATAAATTATGAATTACATTCCACATTTAAACAAAGTGGTTACATAAAAGATAGTATTTGTTTTTTCCCATCAACGGAAACATATTTAAAATAAAACATGTATTCTTTCTTGACACTTCCTTGACACTATAATCATATCATGCACCTTTCCATTGACCTGTGAAAAACATTTCAAAAACTTGGGATGAGCATAAAAAGCTTAGTAAGGGATATAAAAGCATGAAAAGAAAACATTAGTCCATGTATGAAATCATAATTTGATCATAAAACATAATCATTTTAACATACCTCATCAAATCATGAATAAATCATAGAAATCATAAGGCATAAAGGTAACTTGAGGCATTCATAACATTCTTACGTAGGGAGTAACCCTCTTGGTTACGTTTGGAATACCATTCACAGTATATTCCCTAAATCTCTTCGGAGAAACCTTAACGTTTAACCCCTTTGCGTTACCCAATGCATTGGAGAGATATATCAGGCTCACCTTCCCTGAGTTTATCACGGAACCACCCGTATTCATAATAATGCCCAAGAACCATAACATAATCGTATCACATAAAACATGTATAAAGGAAACATAACATTTCCACTTTTCAATCACAAGATATCAATAAAAAACATTGATATAAAAACATTATGAAAACCATTTTCAATACCAAAATAAAATAAGAGTAAAATATGGTATTTATTTTTCATTAAAAAAAGTTATGGCTTGTAGAGGAAGCTGAAACTCAAATAGTGGTCATGGCGGCAGAGAAGTCGTTGTCGCCGCATACATATGACAAGAAAAACATTCCTTTTTGTCGTTTAGTAAAACTCTTCATATAAAAAGATTCCTTTTGAATAAATGAAAAGTCAAAGGTTTTTATACACCGTATAAAAGAAATTTGTGTATAAAAAAAAATATGCCTCAATGAAAGAATATTGAGACGATGTCACTTACAAAGATGGTATCCTTGGATTAAGGATAAATCAATTACATAATTATGTTTGACAAACTAATACACCAAATATATGTGGATATTAAGTGTAAAAAAATCAGAGTACATTCACACATATTCATAGAAAGATATATTCAAGGATTACAAGTTTATCCCAAAGAATCAAAATTGGGTTAAGAAGTTCCCTTGCAAAAATTCGACAGCCTAACGGCGTCACTTCAAAATTCAGAAAAAGAGTTGATGAGAGATACAAAGGGTATGTCATCACTTGCACATAAAATTTAAATCAATAAGGATATAGAAGAACATATCCCAACATAATATTATGTGAATTAAAAGACATAACAAAAGAAGTCTTTTAAAAATAGGAGGGTGAAAGGTTCCCTTACCGACTTGGGTAACTTTCGAAACGTACACCCCATTGAAGAAGGGTCATACAATGAATATGTAAATATCCATAAATGAAATTATATTACACAAAGATTATAATAATGGGAAGTACATAAACCACTCAAATGAAATGGTGGAAAACGTAGCATAAATCTCACAAGACTAAAAGTGAGAAGAAAAATCCCCTATAAAAACTCGGCAGCCTAACGGCGCCACATAAAAATTCCAAAAATGGATTGATGAGATCAAATAGGGTCTCTCATCATATTAAAATAAAATGTACAGAAAGAGGAATATAAAAGAACACCCCCCATAACAACAAATATGAGCTTAAAATAAGTGACATAAAGGAGAGTACTTAAAAAGAAAGAGAGAGATCTCTTATGAAAATTCGGTAGCCTAACGGTGCCACTCAAAACTTACAAAATGGATTGATGAGATAAAATAGGTTCTCTAATAATATGAAAAAAAAAGTAAATTATGAGTAATATAAAATAACATCCCATTCATAAGAAATATGAGCTTAAAAGGAATGACATAAAAGAGTGTACTTAAAAAGAAAGAGAGGGGTAGGATCCCTTACCTCGTGTCTGACATGACTCGATCGTTCTTTAATCTCATGAATAATAAAATTTGATCAATTTATAATTTCTTAAGAACCTAATTTAAAGATTATTATTCAGTTAATATCACATATTATAATTTTATAATAATTGGTTAATAAAGTGAGTTCATATCAGACGTTTTTGTTGATGTTTGGTACATGAGTAAAAATCGAACTTGTTGGAAAAGAATTTTCCATGTAGTTATAAGTACATCATGTCCAGAATAGTATTTATGTTTTAAATATAATATATATACAGTATATATTCATTTTATACTATTCCATAGCATTTGTAGATAAAAAATTAAAAGCACCGTTCATTGAGACGGTAGGCCGTACGTACGCATGAACGCTACTTTCATTTTTTTTCATATTAATGGAATTAAAACAAAATGAGAGATATATATATTATAATTCCATAATTATATCCATCATTTAGATGTAATATATTACATATATATCCATTATATATATGTAATTATAATAGTACATAACATTTGGAGATAAGAAATGAAATGTACCGTTCATGGAGACGGTAAGTCGTACGTACGCATGAACGCTACATTCATTTCTTTATTTTTTTTGTTCAATGGAATTAAATAATAATGATATAAAGGTATATTATAATTAAATTAGGATATCATATGTAATACCATTAATTCCATCCTTTATACATCCCACATATGGCATTAACGAATCAAATCACTTTGAGGGGGTGGTAGTCTGCACTTCCTAAAATGAAGATATCGCGTTTACCCATAATGGAAACCATAAAGTTATGACATAAATGAAAAATACAGAAGCTTAAGGAAAACATAAACATATTATAATCATATATAAATATAGTGACATATTAATGGCCACCTTTGAAGGTGTTAAAATAATATTGAACAATCATCGTTTTGTGAGGCAGTAATTCGCCATCCACAGAAACAATATGTTATTTAACCATTAGACGGAGTTGTGTGAAAGTTTAGCTCTAATAATTATTATAAAAACATCCTAGTATATTTAAGATACTGGTTTTGTTACAAAAAAAAGTAATAAAAAGATTTTAGGGGTTTGGAGAAGAAAAATAAAACAAAAGAACACAAGGGAAGGCATTACCTCTAAATCGGGTAACTCTCTTTGATTTGAGATCAAAGGCTTCCTTGGAAAGGATTATTCCCAAAGTGAGGCTTCAATGATGAATATAGGGCTTTGGAGAGATGAAATGGGCAGGGGATGGCCGAGAAAAAGGCTTTAGAGGTGTGTGTAAGGTGGTAGAGGTGGGAGCCTTTTATAAGAGAAGAGGAGGGGCACTCTTGGAAAGTTACAAAATGTTACTTTATTTTCAAATGAGTTTCGGATTTTAAAGGTCCCACATTGATGTATTTAGAGGATAAGGTGGTAAGGGTTATAAATACACCCATACAATAGGTTTGTGAAAAGTTTAGGTCTTATATTTTACATTATCTTTTCATTTTATTTAAATCGTTAAATAATGAGGTAATCGTTGCATCATCATGGTGTCATAAATAATTTAATTTATTTAGTGTCTAAAAATTATAAAAAAAATATCATGATGTAGGAAAGCTTTTTATATTTCCAATGAATATTTATAGTCAAAAATATGACTTGTATAACCCCATGTAAAAATTTTTTTAGTAAAACAACACATGTTTGTGACATTTTAATTATAACTTTAAATAAAAATTTATTTATGTCATTTTCCTACTAAACTGGATCCATGGGGTCCCCAAGTTGACCCATGGATTTTCTTGGTCAGCCATGACACATAAAATGAGGGTAGGACATGTGTATAGGTCATTTCATATTATTAAAGCATTATTTTTACCTTAAATTACACTAATTACCTTTAATCGCGATTAATAAAACATAAAAATTACTATTCACCAAAAATTATTTTAATCTCATTGAACCACATTTTACTTCTTAATGACAACCATGTATGTCGGATTTTTGAAAATCAAATCACAGAGGTGTCAAAGTTTCATTTAAACAAAAAATCAGTTTATTTAACTACCACTTAGTGGTTTCACTATTCATCAAAAATTGAAGTTTTTCAGAAAAATACCAAAAATTCACCCTAAGCTATATTTGATATTCCGAATTCAAAAATGATATCTATTTTAAAAAATTGAAAACATATAAGTTGAATTAATTAATTTAATAATTAATTCCCACTATCAAAACAAATAGCGTGTTTTTAAGAAACAATATCTATTAAAAGATTGACACTAGTTTAAGTCTAATTTCAAAGTGAAATTAATTCCAATGACCACTATTGGATTAAATGGTAAAAATATATTCTAATTTCACTTTAAAACAAATTCAAAAGATAATATAATCATATAAATAAATTAGATTAAAAAGTGGTTTTGAATTAAAATACAACATTTTTCACTATTCATTAAAAAATGAACTTTATCGGAAAAAAACCAAAAATTTACACAAAGTAAATTTTGATGTCCCGATTCTAAAGAAGAATTTTATTTTTTCAAATATAACACATAAAATTTTCAAAAAGTGTATTTAAAAGAGGTTCTCCATCAAAAGGCGGTTAATCGACCTTTTAAAGAATATTAGAATATTTACGCTTAAAATTGGATTCATTCACATTTTAATCCTCTAACATTTATTAGATAAAAGTAAAAATATTTGACAAACATATATAATCATTTTATAGTTAGTTCCGTTCATTCCCTCCATTACAACGGCTAGGCGTTAACTACAATTTAAAATAATATTATTTTATTATTAGAGTGCAACGTAAGATTCCCAAGAAACTCGTTGTTGCATATTGGGTACGCCATAGAGCATAGCATCCCCTTTAAAGTTATATTAATATTTTATTCACAAATATGGATAAATATGAAAATGTCATATTCTTTATTTACCTGGGGTGTTACATCCTTCCCCACTTTTGGGAATTGCGTCCTCGCAATTTTTAAAATTGGGTTCAGAAACATCATTGAAAGTCCCACATCGGAAAAAGAGTCAGTAAAACTATCACTTTAATATAAAGAAAGAGAATTAAAAAGGTCACCCGAGTTAACCCATACTAGGATTCCATGTAGGAAAACATGGATATGGAAGAAAAAACAAAGGTTCATGTTCTGAGGGAGAGTGATAGTAAACATGTCTCGGAGAAAGTTAGCAACAAGAAAATCACAAACTTGTGATGGGTTAAACGGTATTTGATTCCCCAGTAGGAAAAATTAACAGACAACATTTTTTTTAAGTTACTTTTCATTGAGGAATTTATTTATGAGCTTAACTAAAACATAAGGAATCGTACTTAATTGTCATGTTGACTTTCAACTTTTACTAGATTTCTTACATGAACTCATATTTTCTCTTAAATATGAGTATTTAGGATGACTTGTTCACATTAAGAGAGCTATAATCAACTTATAGAGAATCACCTAATCCACAAAAGAGAACTATATACTTCCCATGTCTTTAGACTTTAACCAAAACCAAAACCAAAAAGGTTAGTACAAGATCAGATAATCCAGAAAAAGATAACCCTTTATAAAAAGAAAATCAATTCTTAATCTCCAAAATTTTTCCAACAAAACCCAAAGTTCAATTAAGACCATTCGATAAACAATTTTTCCATAAAATTCTTCAAAGTAAACCAAACTAAGATTGAAACCCAAATATTTGAAGGATTTAATCGCATAGTCTTCCAAGGTAACACTTATCTCCAAATAACATCAGTTTCTCTTAAAGTCTCATATTGAAAAGTAATTAACCTAATCACATATCCTCCATGATAGGTTAATAATTTCCATAGATAACCCAAAATCAACTTACTCTTAATTCATAAAATCATTTAACTAAAAATAATAAGTCATACTAACCAGGGACATCACGTAGTCTAGTGGTAGGTGATAAATACCAGTCGCACTTTGGTTGTGGGTTTGATTCCCACAGTTTTTTCTGACGCGACGGGTTGTCACACGGTCTACGTGTTGTCCTTTCCCAAAACTAGATAATTCTTAAAACATTCCCCAAAACAAGATAAAATCTTCAAAAATAACCATAATATATTTTAACCTCAATTTTATCTCATTCCTTTCATATTCCATCATATCATAGAGTAACCCATAATTACCTAAAAAGTAAGGATCATATAAACCCTAATAGTTAACTTTATAATTATTACCTGAACTTCCACATCGAGTTGATCATCTCGTACATTATGCATTAGAGAACTCACCAAGGTTCAAGTGGTTGATCATGACTCCTTGATAGTTGGTTTAGAACAACCATGAGATTCCTCATTCAATCCCCCATTTCATCTAGTCTCTTAATCAGAGAACCACCACATTTTCCTTCAAACCTATTGTCACTTTGGTGCCTGCTAGATCCATCCATTCACTAAAAACAAAAATATCAGTGTGAGTATATCAACAAAACCAGCATGTAGTAATGAGGAAGATAAACACTAAGATATACTTACTCATTCACTTTATCTAAAACTGGGACTCTTTATGAAATCCTAACCATTATGGTAATGTCACTTATGCCTAGAGAATACCCTAACCTCTAAAGTTATCTAAATCGACCTCTGATACCAACTATAAGGCCCCAGCCTTACCTTACTTAATATTGAATTAAATTAATAATTCACATTGAGGATCTTTTCAGGTTTAGATTTTTAGAGAATTATATCATAAATCATGAATTACATTCCACATTTAAACAAAGTGGTTACATAAAATATAGTATTCATTTTTTCTCATCAACAGAAACATATTTAAAATAAAACATGGATTCTTTCTTGACACTTACTTGACACTATCATCATATCATGCACCTTTCCCTTGACCTGTGAAAAACATTTCAAAAACTTGGGATGAGCATAAAAATCTCAGTAAGGGATGTAAAAGCATGAAAAGAAAACATTAGTCCATGTATGAAATCATACCTTGCTCATAAAACATAAGCATTTTAACATACCTCATCAAATCATGAATAAATCATAGAAATCATAAGGCATAAAGGTAACTTGAGGCATTTATAACATTCTGACGTAGGCAGTAACCCTCTTGGTTACGTTTGGAATACCCTTCACAGTATATTCCCTAAATCTCTTCGGATAAACCTTAACGTTTAACCCCTTCGCGTTATCCAGTGCATTGGAGAGCTATATCGGGCTCACCCGCCCTGAGTTTATCACAGAACCACCCGTCTTCATAATAATGCCCAAGAACCACAACATAATCGTATCACATAAAACATTTATAAAGGAAACATAACATTTCCACTTTTCAATCACAAGATATCAATAAAACACATTGATATAAAAAAATTATGAAAACCATTTTCAATACCAAAATAAAAGAAGAGTAAAACATGGTATTTATTTTTCATTCAAAAAAAGTTATGGCTTGTAGAGGAAGCCAAAACTCAAATAGTGGTCATAGCGGCGGAGAAGTCGTTGTTTCCGCATACGTACGACAAGAAAAACATTCCTTTTTGTTGTTTAGTAAAAAGATTCGTATAAAAAGATTCCTTTTGAATAAACAAAAAGTCAAAGGGGTTTATACACTGTATAAAAGAAATTTGTTTATAAAAAAAAATATGCCTCAATGAAAGGAGATTGAGACGATGTCACTTACAAAGATGATATCCTTGGATTAAGGATAAATCAATTACATAATTATGTGTGACAAACGAATACACAAAATATAAGTGGATATTAAGTGTGAAACAATCATAGGACATTCACACATATTCATAGAAAGATATATTCAAGGAGTACAAGTTTATCCCAAATAATCAAAATTGGGATAAGAATTTCCCTTGCAAAAATTCGACAGCCTAACGGCGTCACTTCAAAATTCATAAAAATAGTTGATGAGAGATAAAAAGGGTATCTCATCACTTGGACATAAAATATAAATTGATAAGGATATAGAAGAACATATCCCAACATAATAGAATGTGAATTAAAATACATAACAAAATAAGTCTTTTAAAAATAGGAGGGTGAAAGGTTCCCTTACCAACTTGGGTAACTTTTGAAACGTACACCCCATTGAAGAAGGGTCATACAATGAATATGTAAATACCCATAAATGAAATTATATTACACAAAGAGTATAATAATGGTAAGTACATACACCACTCAAAGGAAATGGTGGCAAACGTAGCATAAATCTCACAGGACTAAAAGTGAGATGAAAAATCCCGTACGAAAACTCGGCAGCCTAACGGCGCCACATAAAACTTACAAAAATGGATTGATGAGATCAAATAGGGTCTCTCATCATATTATAATAAAATGTACATAAATAGGAATATAAAAGAACATCCCCCATAACAACAAAGAGGAGCTTAAAATAGGTGACATAAAGGAGAGTACTTAAAACGAAAGAGAGAGGTTAGATCTCTTATGAAAATTCGGCAGCCTAACGGTGCCACTCAAAACTTCCAAAAATGGATTGATGAGAGAAAATAGGGTCTCTCATAATATGAACATAAAAAGTACAGTAGTATTAATATAAAATAATATCCCAATCATAAGAAAGATGAGCTTAAAAGGAATTACATAAAAGAGTGTACTTAAAAAGAAAGAGAGGGGTATGATCTCTTACCTCGTGTCGGACATGACTCGATCGTTCTTTAATCTCCTGAATAATAAAATTTGGTCAATTTATAATTTCTTAAGGACCTAATTTAAATATTATTATTCAGTTAATATCACATATTATAATGTTATAATAATTGGTTAATAAAGTGAGTTCATATCAGACGTTTTTATCAATGTTCGGTACATGAGTAAAAATCGAACTTGTTGGAAAAGAATTTTCCATGTAGTTATAGGTACATCATATCCAGAATAGTATTGATGTTTTAAATATCATATATATCCAGTATATATTAATTTTATACTATTAAATAGCATTTTGAGATAAAAAATTAAAAGCACCATTCATGGAAACGGTAGGTCGTACGTACGCATGAACGCTACTTTCATTTTTTGTCATATTAATGGAATTAAAACAAAATGAGAGATATATATATTATAATTACAGAATGATATCCATCATTTAGATGTAATATATTACATATATATCCATTATATATATGTACTTAAAATAGTACATAACATTTGGAGATAAGAAATGAAATGTACCGTTCATGGAGATGGTAAGTCGTACGTACGCATGAACGCTACTTTCATTTCTTTCTTTATTTTTGTATTCAATGGAATTAAATAATAATTATATAAAGTTATATTATAATTCCAGTAGTATATAATATGTAATACCATTAATTCCATCCTTTATACGTCCCACATATGGCATTAACGAATCAAATCACTTTGAGGGGGCGGTAGTCTGCACTTCCTAAAATGAAGATATCGCGTTTACCCATAATGGAAACCATAACGTTATGACATAAATGAAAAATAAATAAGATTAAGGAAAACATAAACATATTATATATAATATATAAATATATTTACATCTTAATGGCCACCTTTTAAGGTGTTAAAATAATATTGAGCAATCATCATTTCGTGAGGCAGTAATTTGTCATCCACAGAAACAGTATGTTCTTTAACCATTAGACAGAGGTGTGTGAAAGTGTAGATAGAATACTTATTATAACAACATCCTAGTATATTTAAGATACTGGTTTTGTTACAAAAAAAATAATAAAAAGAGTTTGGGGGTTTGGAGAAGAAAAATAAAACAAAAGAACACAAGGGAAGACATTACCTTTAAATCGGGTAACTCTCTTTGATTTGAGATCAAAGGCTTCCTTGGAAAGGATTCTGCCCGAAGTGAGGCTTCAATGATGAAGAGATGGATGTGGAGAGATGAAATGGGTAGTGGTTGGCCGAAACAAAGGCTTGAGAGGTGTGTGTAAGGTGGTAGAGGTGGGGGCCTTTTATAAGAGGAGAGGAGGGGCACTCTTGGAAAGTTACAAAATGTTACTTTATTTTCAAATGAGTTTCAGATTTCAAAGGTCCCACATTGATGTATTTCTAGGATAAGGTGGTAAGGGTTTTAAATCCACCCATCCAATAGGTTTGTGACAAGTGTAGGTCTTAGATTTTACATTATCTTTTCATTTTATTTAAATCGTTAAATAATGAGGTAATCGCTGCATCATCATGGTGTCATAAATAATTTAATTTATTTAGTGTCTAAAAATTATAAAAAATATATAATGATGTAGGAAATCTTTATATATTTATAATTAATATTTATAGTCAAAAATATGACTTGTATAACCCCATGTAAAAATTGTTTTAGTAAAACAACACATGTTTGTGACATTTTAATTTTAACTTTAAATAAAAAGTTATTTATGTCATTTTCCTACCAAAGTGGCTCCATGGGGTCCCCAAGTTGACCCATGGATTGTCTTGGTCGGCCATGACACATCCAATGAGGTTAGGACATGGGTCTAGGTAATTTCATATTATTAAAGCATTATTTTTACCTTAAATTACACTAATTACCTTTAATCGCGATTAATAAAACTTAAAATTTACTATTCACCAAAAATTATTTTAATCTCATTGTACCAAATTTTACTTCTTAATGACAACCATGTATGTCGGATTTTTGAAAATCAAATCACAGAAGTGGCAAAGTTTCATTTAAACGAAAAATCAGTTTCTTTAACTACCACTTAGTGGTTTCACTATTCATCAAAAATTGAAGTTTTTCAGAAAAATACCAAAAATTCACCCTAAGATATATTTGATATTCCGAATTCAAAAATGATGTATATTTTACAAAATTGAAAACATATAAGTTTCATTAATTAATTTAATAATTAATTCTCGTTGTCAAAACAAATAGGGTGTTTTTAAGAAACAATATCCATTAAAAGATTGACACTAGTTTAAGTCCAATTTCAAAGTGAAATTAATTCCAATGACCACTATTGGATTAAATGGTAAAAATATATTCTAATTTCACTTTAAAACCAATTCAAAAGATAATCTGATCATATAAATAAATTAGATTAAAAAGGGGTTTTGAATTAAAATACAACATTTTTCACTATTCATTAAAAAATGAACTTTATCGGAAAAATACCAAAAATTTACACAGAGTAAATTTTGATGTCCTGATTCTAAAGAAGAATTTTATTTTATCAAATATAACACATAAAATTGTCAAAAAGTGGATTTAAAAGTGGTTCGCCATCAAAAGGCGGTTAATCGACCTTTTAAAGAATATTAGAATATTTATGCTTAAAATTGGAGTCATTCACATTTTAAGCCTCTAACATTTATTAGATAAAATTAAAAATATTTGACAAACATATATAACCATTTTGTATTTAGTTCCGTTCATTCCCGCCATTACAACGGCTAGGCGTTAACTACAATTTAAAATAATATTATTTTATTATTAGAGTGCAACGTAAGATTCCCAAGAAACTTGTTGTTGCGTATTGGGTACACCATCGAGAATAGCGTCCCCTTTAAAGTTATATTAATATTTTATTCACAAATATGGATAAATATGAAAATGTCATATTCTATATTTACCCGGGTTGTTAAAAATCATGTATCTTTGTATACCAAAATCCCACTGGGCATAATAATTTTTTCCTCATAATTAGAATCTGGAAGCCCGTTGACTTCTGGTAGTAACTCTTTTTATAAGAATAATAAATTTAGTAAATTTTTTATCACTCCATCCATTTATTTCTTTCATGTAAAACAATATCATCACTGAAAATAACACTATAAATTTACTGCAACCTTGGAACAGTTGTTTCTCAGCATCTCCGTACAATCGTTCAACACTTGTTGTTTTTTCAATGGTTTCAATGCCCACATCCTGAATTAATTTTTCAAGATGATTCTTTATATCATGCTGGAAATATTTATCATATTTATATGTTGATTTTTTGTTTCACCAAGCCATATATAGAAGGTATAATTAATATTAAAACTACAAAAAAATCATATGGTCTTTGATTTCTATATACCCTAATTTTCTCATATTCAAACACTTCAGGCATGGATAGAAAATCAGATATTTGTTTTCCAGATATAATTTAAAAAATTATAAACAAATATCAACCCATTTCTCATACTCATCCCTATTTCTTCATGAATTTATCCAATTATAATTCATTAATTAACTAAAATCACAATATGTTAAATGAATATTTTAAAATATATAAAAATTTGCACATATATATAAATAGTTAAATTTAAAACATATAAGAATATAAATATATAAGAATTAATAAATTTGTAACAAAAATTTTATAAATAAAAAAATTATAACTGAAAAAAAATTTGTAATCAGATAAATAATTTATAAAAAAAATTTATAAAGATAAAAACAATTTATAACTAAAAAAACTACCAACCAAAAAAATTACCTTAAAAAATATAATAACAATGAATTTATAAATACAAACAATTATTAATACAAACAATTACGACAATAAAAAAATTATACCCTTAATTTTCAATTATAGATAGTTTATAATCAGAAAAAATGACAACCTAAAATGAATTATAACCAAAAATATTTATTATTGAAAATTATGTACATATAAAAAAATGAATGTATGAATGTAATTTATAAATAAAAAATAATTAGAAAATCATTTTAAAAAAAATTAAAAAAATAACTTATAAAATATGGAGATTCAAGTTGAATATCTGTGAATAAGAGAGTCAAAATAGTGATTGATGATCTTCATATTGCAAGAAATGAAAAAGGGTTGTGACTAAAAATTGATATTAAAAGTCGACAGTGGTGGAACTCAAATGCGTTAAGTGGAATACATCTTCAGTGGGATGAATGCAGTCTATGGTAGTGGAATCAGGGAGAATGATTCAAGATAAAGTAAAAACGGCGTAAAAAGAAGTAGAAAATTGATTGGAAGAATAATTTGGAATGTGGTCATGATTCAAGTTGACTATGGTTTTATAAAATAGGGTGTTACAAAAATGAGGATAAGTCATATGTATTAATTTTTGTTAAACCTTTTAACATTTATTATTTTATAGACAATGTTAAAAGTCAATTTCAAACACTTTTTGCATATTTTATAGAATAACCACTATTAAAATCATTCCCATGTGGATATTAACATCGGTTTTAAAATAATCGATGTAATGATTATGATGTCAAATCTAATTTTCTACCAGTGTTGGTTTAATCAACCAAATGCATAATCAAATGCATTATTATAATAAAAATGAAGGGGGATACCCTATATATGACTATGTTTTAATATAATTATTTAATAATTCTTTTCTTGATCTATTGGTTATTTATTTTTCTTATAAATTTGAATAAATAATGTAAAAAACTCAATTACAGCTTCATTTAAATCTTTAGTTAACAATGTATGTAATGTTAAATATTGTAACTTCTCAAGAAAAGTAATTTTACTTTAATAACCATTAAGTACTTTCACATTATTTAATATCTAATGAAATATATATTTCACCTTATTTTTCATTTCAAAAACTACAACAACATACTTTACATTTTCATATGTACATAGATCATACTTTATATTTATAGATTTTATGTATTTTGAAGTGTTTTGATGGTTCTATGATTTCCCATTATCATTATGTAATGTGAAAATAACATTTTCATGTATATTCTTCTCAATATGAATAACATCAATATTATTGAATAATAAATTATATTTTCAATATAAATTATTGAAAAAAAAACTTTTTATTCCATTATTATGTTCCAATACTAACTGTTGATGTACATTGAATGTGTTTACCTATGTCACTTAAATGATGGACTTTCTTAAATTATCTTTAAATGTTTACTAGTGATTATAATATTTATAATCTAATGAGAAACATTGGTGGTGGTTCATGATCAATGGTTCCGTTGAATTTTGACATGTTCAACCAAAGTTTATGGGATACATTTAGAAATATATGATGACACAAGAAGTATAAATTATTTGTATGAAAGTCACTCATGCTCAAAATTAACATTAAAAATTGGCCAATAAAAACCAATATAAGTGTTCTAAAAAGATAAGTTCTCAAGTCCAATGAATTCACTAATGGTCCATATTATAGTAGCATGAATTTTGAATATTTTTGTAGTAAATTAATCATATATTATAGTACCATTGTTATATAACTCTTATAATTATTTGGTTATAGGTTTAAATTATATATCAATTTAATTTTTGGGAAAAACTAGGAATAATCCATGAAATGATTAAGGAAATATTATTCAAACACATTCAGAGAGGTAAATGGTAATGGGTCCGAATAACTATTAAAATTATATAACTGGATCTCAATGTCCTGAATTGGTTGAATCCATCTGTTATGTATCTATATTTCACATTTCTAGGATCAAATGAGAAATATAGATGTAAGTAATTAAAAAAAATTCTTTTGAATCTCTTGGATGTCATATTAACCTATCATTTCAATTTTTCATAGCATACCACCACAGGTTATTAGTTATTTTAGATGAAATAAATAATCTTTTCAATTTGGATTTTTAATGTAGGTTACACTAAAAATTTAAAGGAGTTTTTTTTTCTGATTATTCATAGTAGTATGTTGATTCAGACTATCCAAATTAATTGTTTACTTATATCTAGAGGTCAATCATCTTTTATAATACTTCCTAGACAAATATTATCCCAAGTATAATATGAAATACTTGGAAAAATACTTTTATTTTTGCATATTTCTCTTAATAAAGTTAAAAACTTTCTTCATTTCATAAAAAGATTTGGAGATCTTAGATTAAAAAATCATTATCAAACACTTCGAATATCATAGTAATTGTTTTATTTATAATTGTGTATAGGATATGGATACAATATAGTGTTAGTAAAAAATGAATGTTTTGAATACTTGAAACATCCTTCATACATAAGTTTATTTACATATTAAACTTATTCATGAATCACATTTTTATGATCAATAAATTTTTCTCTTTCATTTTCATTCAGAGCAACAGGAAGAGGATGCACTGATATGTTACAATCTTGATCTAGTGATCTTGAAATTATAAAAACATAATTTTTCTAGTTAATATCTATATAAGCCTCAACTAGTTTAACTATTAAATTTTGATGTTGATTATGTTTCCTTGAAATACCAAAAAACATAATTTTCATGATTTCAAATACATTCGACATCATCAAGGAAGTAGAATGTTCATTCTGTTGATTCAAATTATTTTTCATAATTTCTATAATTTTCAAACTCTATTAAAAATACAACACATATATTTTTTATGGAATTTATTAAATATAAAGTGTTTATAAACTTTATGTCTCTTCGGTCATCTTTATAATTTCTGATTATGACATGGAAATTTAATTCTCTCATCCATGAATCGATCGATAATTTAAAAATCTAAAAACTCCTTCAAAACCTTATTATACTGAGGTTTGTTCCTAGTTAATGTGATCTATTTTTTATCCATATATCACCAACTTCCAAAAAAATGGAAAAAAAATTAGTTATATAATAATGTAGGACTAAAATAAAATAGTGAAATCATAAAATAAAAACACTAATTATTTATACCTTATACAATATATATATATATATATATATATTTATGTTAGTTTTACTAATAATTAACATTTTTTACACTAAATTATGTTAGTAAATAAAATATTATACCTTTAAATGTTAGAGGGGTCTTAAATATAGAGGGTGAGTATAAAATATTAGTATGATATCTTTGATATAATAATCCCGAATTAGGGAGATAATCAATTGTATGAATATTCACACATACATATTGGTTTTAGGTTACATGTCTCAATATATGATAAAATAAAAAAAGAACAATATCAAGGCATGATCAAATGTAACAAACTCACCAAACCTCTATAAAACTCTATCCTAAAAAAATGTATTCTATGGGGAATCATCCCTTTTTAGATTCCTAAGGCACACCCACAATAGGATTCAACCCATGTATATGACTATAAAACTATGGTCATTTTTTTCATCATTGTGTGGATATTTATTATCCATGATCATTACAGGGTACTGTTTAACCCCTTTGAGTTTGGAGTTTTTTTTTGAATATGAATTGGATTTTTTCACAAGGATTTAATATTAAAGCATATAGAGGTCTGTATAAGCATAAATAACATCATGCCTTATGTAAGTGTATAATTTTTTAAGGGTAACATGCCCAATGTGTAAGGGTAACTAAAGTAAATTATGAGTTATGTAAGGGTAATTGGGTGCAGCGTAATGGTAAATAGGTCAGGTTGTAAGGCTTTATTAGGGTATTTGGACAACCTGCGTAAGGGTGTCTAGATATTCAATGACTTATAAAGTCTGTGTAAATGTAGTTTTCCTTAGGTTCCATGTAAAGTTAAGATGATAAGCTTGAATAAGTGTAGTTGTGAGCTTCCTCATCTCACATAAAGGCTGATCCCAACTCATGTAAGGGTAGACTGAGTCTTCCATTACCCATATAATGGTAAAATGATACTTTTTTAAAGGTATTAGCAGGTTTCCACAACTCAGGTGAGGGTAAGAAGTTTAGTTCATGGTGTATTAGAACTTACCACATCATATTCCATTTAAATTTTAGATACTAAGAGTTTTTATATGCCATAGAGTTAAGTCTTGTACCATGGAAGATGTTTCAAAATAGTTTAGGGTGGTGGTTTCACCATGAGGAAATAGAAACATCATAAGATAAATGATAATTTCACTGTGGAGATAATAACTATGCAAAAAATGTAAGTAAATATTGATTTTGGTGTTCTACCCTTTAAGAGATGTTTATGTTATACAGAAGAAGCTATACAGTGGCATTGGGTAGTTCTAAATATTTGGAGAGTGTTTCATCATGGAGGATGCACTATGTCATAAGGGATTTGTGGATACACCATAGAGGTAATGGATACACCATGGTATTTATACTTAAATACAGAAGAAAACATCTAGGGACCCTTAACTATCCAAAAATGCAGTGAATGTGTGTGAATATTCTTAAATAGAGGAACAATCTCATTTGATAAAGGATTTATGATAGTTGGACATGAAGTGTTAAAATATGAAGACTGTGATCATCATGAGTGAACATTTGATTTTCCATATTTACAAATATAGAAACACATGTTGTTTCTATGGATATATTATTAAGAATATATATATTTTATAAATATACTTGTGGTTATAGTTTGAGATAGATGGAAAATTTACGAGTCATTTATGACTCTTAAAATGTAAGTTACAACACATTTAATAATGATTTTATAAGAGAGAATATCAGTATCACATGGGATACATCTTGATATAAGAAA
This sequence comes from Viscum album, assembly GCA_963277665.1. Classification (NCBI taxonomy): domain Eukaryota; kingdom Viridiplantae; phylum Streptophyta; class Magnoliopsida; order Santalales; family Viscaceae; genus Viscum; species Viscum album. Next base: position 1,793,361,970 of record OY728145.1, read on the forward strand.
AATAGATGAAAAAATTATTTGAGAGATGAAAAATAAAATATATTATCTTCACTATTTGAATCATTTATAGAATAAGGGGAGAGAGAGAATTCCTTTGAGAAATATGAATAACATAAGTAGAAGTTTTGTTGCACCATAACAAAGTGAAGTAAAAGATAAAAGTTTTTGCATCAAGAAAAGTGAATCCATCACATTATTATTCTAAAAATAAATAAGAGTTAAATAATTATTCTAGAATGAAGAAGACATTATATCTTATAAAGGTATTATCAAAGTACAAGGAGTTTCCATAACCTCTCGTGGAAGAAAGATGCTCGAGGTGATATTCACAACAGACTTGTGAAGGGATGATTAGATATTCAAATGTACCCATTAAGAAATAGGTGAATCTACATAAATAAGATGAAATTATTATTTCATAGTGACATAATCTTTTTTTCTCATAGAATCAGATAGTTAGAATTGAAGTTATGAGGGAAGAGATCTGATTCCACTGTGATTCACTATTTTATTTCACCCTTACACCACTATATTAAAATTATTTTGTATTGTAAATTAATATTATTATTATTAATTTAATATCACATTTTATTCAATTATTTAATTTTTCTCACTGTTAAAAAGGTAAATTTTACTTTTTGGTGATTTCATTGTAGGAGGAGGTGATTTGGAGGGCTAAAGATGATACGGAAGGAAAATGGGTCAAACTGCATGGAATACAAATAACACTTGTCCACTGTTTTGAACATTATGAGAAATCATTCCATACAAATGAGATAAAATTTGTCAGATGATCCAAAATTCCATGGTATACAACTCATATTAATCCATTCAAGACCAATTCGTCCATTTGGTGTCCCATCCAAACTGATCTGTCCAGGGAACCAAATCTGTACGAAGTCAAAAGTTAGGTTAGGTATTTTTATAATATCTTATATTAAAAATGTCTAATGGATTACAGATTTGAAATGTAGATATTAAATAGGTATTACAACAAATATAATATTTTTTCAAGTTGATGTGTGGTCGTTAACCAGTCCAAAACTAAGATACAAGTGGTATATCCAAATCTGAGTGCCTTGAACCACCTCTCAATTTGTCTATAAAAGGGAACCTTGGGAAACTCATTTTCATGTTTAACCAAGAAAGGAATTTCTTCCAATTTAGATTTAAATATGATTCTAATAATCCTATTTGAGGTTATGGATCTCCCTATCCTCATAGGGAGAGCTGAAATGTAGAAGGATATCCACCCGTGCTTCCACCTCCTCTAGATGGTGGGCTAAACGGTGGACATTCTTTGTGAGGGAGCTACACATTTTGTAAATGTATTTAAAGGAATTTTAATACTATTGGTTTGATGTATTTTGGGTTTGAAAACAATTCATTCTGAAGTATCTTACTCTAATTCATTTTTTAATGCACTTTTTATTAAACTGAATGGAATGTTTTTTACTTTTAACCAATTGGTGTGAAGTTTTGAGAGTGTGACTTGTGTTGTGATTGTGAAACACAATAATCCTTTTCTTCCCCACTTATTTGAGATTTCAATTTTATTTTAAATTTATTATACCATGCATAAGATCTGGACCTTGATTACATGATTGTTATATCAAGGTTTAGTTCAACATGCATTGATAAAAAAGATTTTAAAGTAATCAAGATTCTGATTAATTTTAACCAAATACTTGATTATAACCTTAATTAATCTATAAGAACAATGAACTCTAAATATGTGTAATAAAATCACAATTAACCCTTTTTCTCATATTTATCAAAATATACTTATTTTTCAACTATTAAACTCTTTAAGTTAAGTCATTCTATTTTTAAAACTGTTTTCAAAACCAGCCCCCTCTTTGTAGCACCCTGACTCTAGATAGCCTAGAGAAGGTGTCTATTACTGATTACATTGTCATTATTACAAGGAATAAATCCCCAAAGGATCGATCAGTTTTATTAGTCTTGGTATATAAGATACATAAATTATTATTGTATTACAAATGAATACATTAATTGCAACATAATTTTTTTTCTTCTTTATAAATAAATAACTTTCATCCATCTAGAGTATCCTTTAAAATCTTTCATAGTATGCTTCATGGATTCCTTGGGAAAGAAACATAATAAGGGTGATCTCAAATGATCAGTAAGGTTAAAATATAGAAAAAGAAATAATGAATCAATGAGAATAATCAATGTGTAATGGTAATAACTGGAATCACATGCCATTCAAATAATTAGATAAAGAAAAATAAATATAGAAACTTAAGAAACTAAAACACATTTCATTTAATCAATGAACTAAAAATGAAATGTATCCATAGATATATTGATGCAAAATCTTATGGATGAATAATAACTGAAACTAAATGAGGGGAGTGCTTTATTATTGGATGCTATGTTTCTGAGGTACATGGAACCAGTACCATCATGACCTTTCACAAGACGGTTTAGCTATTGGGTAAAAACCCATCTAAGGTGTCTAGCTAACTATTTAATCTCATGAGACTACCGATGCATCAAGGGGATTTTATGAACCATTCCCCAACCCATAGTACTTAACTTAAACAATCCCCAACCCCTGTCTTACTTATCCAAATCATTATTCATTATGAATAAATAATATGCCTTATCAAATATACATATTGAATGAAGTATATGAATCTATAAATATTTCTCCACATAATCAAATAATTATAAAATTAGACATTGTATTTAAAATGGTATATAATTTAGGTAATAGAAATATTCATGATAAATGAAATGGATAATTAGGGGGAAATTCAATGTTCAATGATCATAGAAAATTGAATATTTTAAAGGGGAAAATAGTTTATTCAAGGAAGTGAATATGAATACTATCCTTGTCTAAATAAATAATAAACCATCCATAGGAAGAAAAAATATGGTATCAATTTAACAATCCCAAGTGGAGTAAAAATAAAGGTTTGTTGTTTTTGATGAATATAAATACTATAAAAGGATCTTTTAAAAAACATTCTTGAGGAAAATATCCTTTAATTTTGAAAAACATTTTGAAAAACATTTTTTTTTAAATACATTTTGAAAATATTTTCATTAAAAAGTAACCTATTAAACATGAAAATGAATCTTCAAATAAATTATGGTGAGTGAATAATTACTTAACATAGGATTTAAAAGAATATTCCTTTTTCATGGTAAAAAGGTTTGAAAAAATTATTGTCTGGAAAGCGATAATAAGATTCCTTTGAAAACATTGTTAAAAGAAAAAAAGGGTAAAAATGAATTTATAAAATCATTTTAAAATAATTTTTTAAATTTTTTTTAATAAAACATGGTTTTTATAAGAAAACAGGTTCTCCGACTAAAGAGATAAATAAAGTTTGGTTTTCTTAAAAACAATTTCTAAAATATTTTGAGTATCAAAGAGTGGAAAAATGGTATTAAAGTTGAGATTTCTTAAAAAAATCAATATGGAAGTGTGTGTATGCATAGATCAAACCCTTAGCAGAAAAAATACAAGTATATTTATTATACTAGTGTTTTTAATCAAGCATGAAATAAGTATAGTTGATGGGGTAGAGAATGGAAATAAAATTATAAAACTTGAGAGAAGACGTTACCTCTTAATCAGGTAAATACTTTTGGTTTGTACCAAAAGGATTACTTGGAATGATTTATGACCAAATTAAGGCTTCAAGGTTTATGGTAAGAATTTTGGAAAACTATATGGGAATATGTGTTGGGCTTTTTTAAGGGAGTAAAATGACTCACTTGGTATTTTTGAACGGAAGTTAGGTGTACCCACATTTTTAACTAAAAAAGTATTAAAACCCACAAATATTCATTAATTTAATGATAACGGACTAATTATGTACATATAATGGGTTTTGGACAATTTTATATGTCATTTGTGCCCTTAGGTTAAAGTTTTAGTCCTTTATTAATCTTAATTTTAGCTTAATAATTGTAATTAATTTTAATTACTTTTAATAATCTCTTTGGTGAAAAAATTGGTATTATTATACATTATATATTATTTTTATTTCAAATATGGAATCAATTTTTTAAAATTCCAATCATATAAGTGGTATAAATTATTTTATAATTCATCCCATAGGCGGGATGACAATGCATGTTTTTTAAGTAAAAATGTTTGAAAGTTTACTATGTTTTTATAACCAATTTCAAAGTGAAATTTATTATGATGAAATAAATTGTTTTAATTGATAAAAATATTATTTAATTACACCTTAAAACCAATCTAAAACATAATTTTACTTTAAAATTATATTATATTAAAAATCAGTTTTGAACTAAAATTCAGTATTTTTAACTATTCATTAAAAAATAAAATGTTTCAAAAAAATATAAAATATTCACCCTAAAATAATTTTTGTGTTTTGGTTTCAAATATGAAGTTTAATTTGACAAATTAAATTAATTAAATAGTCAAAATTAAGATTTAAAATGGGTTCTCCATTAAAAGACGGTAAAATTGCTTTTATAAAAATATAGGTTTTATGTGTAAAATAGAGTTTACTCTTATATTCTGTCAATCAAACCTAATGGATAAATATAAAAAATATTTTATTAAATATATAATATATAAATTTAATTAAAATAATTAAATAATTGTAATTTATTGTTTTTATTAAGACAAACTTCTTTAGAAGCATAAATATAACAATATTTCTTTTTATATTCAATTGGTTCTTATTTTCCTTTCTCATTAATTGGTAACCAGTGAATTAATTTTTATATTTATATAAACCATAAATTTTTATAAGTTCGTTAAAAATATTCATAATCTCTAACAAAATTACTATTTTATATCATATTTTATTAAATAATAATATTTTAATAATATATTATTGTTCGGTAAAACTCGGTCTTGCATGTAACGCAAGCCATAGAGGAAGGTCTCTCTTGTGTGTAACGCACGCTAAATCAGTGTTGCATGAATTAAAATATATAGAATCTATTTTAAATAGTAAATATATTATAAAGTATTTGGATATTATATTACCTTACGCCCTTGGTGTCGTATGTCATACACACTATCGAATACAAGGTTCTTACTTTAGATTTTCAGGGTGTCACATTATTTATACCTTATTTAAATTTCATCCTCACAATTTAAAGTTTATCAAGGTGATATGTTTTTTGAAATGTCCTATGTTTTAAATCCCACTTCATGGGAAGGTCTCATAAGTCATCCTCTATAAAAGAGAGAATGGGAAGTACATAGGTCACATGGACTACCATGTAACTAGGTCTCTATATAAGAGAAAATTAGTGGAAAGTAGAGATACATACTTAGAGAAAAATCCTAAATATTTATAGGGATTGAATGATTACATCAATCACAAATAATTGAATGATAAATAGAAATTTTAGGGCCTAAAATCCATAAATCTGTGATGATTCAGAAGACTGTTGATTCAAAAGAAATTAATGTATTTAGACAACATTTTTTTAAATATTTTTCTTAATGTTGAGGAATTATTTTACTGCCTAAAAATATGAGGAAATATACTTAATTTATAGTTTTATATTTCATATGATCAATCCAAAATTTTGGTTGGGCTTCAATCAAATTCTAATTCATTCCTTTACTCATTGAAATTAAATACCAATTATGATTTTTTTATGCATGAAGCAAAAAAATATACTTTTAATGGATTGTAAGGCCCATAAAATAGTGAAAAGTATAACTATTTGTCTCTAACTATCTTTCAAAGATAATATGTTTCATAGATTAAAATATAATCCTCAAAAGTGATTCTACAGGTTCATCATTAACATTTATTCATCAAATTGTTTAACTAAGAAAATGAAAAATTAACCAGGACATTGCGTAGGTTAGTGGTTTACGTGAAACCCTTATCGTCCTTCAGTCATGGGTTCAATACCCATGGCCTTTCCAGATTTCATTTATTGTCACCCATATTATAGGTTGTCCTTTTTTAAAAGCTAATTAATATAATTTGTAAAATAAATATTATGTATATCCTTGAAATAAGGTTAATCACTAAATATACTTTTAAAAAAGTTTTCAATACAACCTCAATACATTAATACTTAATCCATTCATTTCCACATAGGTCCTTATTTGGTATAGGGTTTATCCATAATATCATTTATGTGATTTCTAAATCAGGACACCTTATCTTCAATCTAAAACACCTTAGTTTTATTCAAATCCTTTATGATGGTTTGTAAAGAAAATATGAATTATCCTAAGCATATACCCCAGGAGTGTCAAACTAGTTGTGCTGTAAGGCCCATTTTTATGTACCAGGTTACCCCAAGTCTGGCTCGGAACACCTTGTCAGAGTTATTACTCCTAGGTACATCTATGTCAGAACCACGTCCACTTGTAGTATCCAGACATGGATGTATTTCTAGAAAGACCCATATAATCTCTACCTTACCAAAATTATAACACCCCAGAACGATAATGGGTTAAATGGATAAATGATATTACTCATTTCAACAAGGTGCACCTTCCTTTTCGAGAGTCTAGCTGATTAGAACTCCCCAATTAAGTGTGCTTGGCCTGGAGTAGTGATCATGATGGGTGACCTTCTGGGAAGTTTCTCAGGGTATGTGTAAGTGAGGACAAAGCACACTAAAAAAGACATTTATTGTCCTTTGGGTACATTCATTAGTCAAATGACCCATTCTTCATGTTGGTCGGCCCCAGGGTGGGGACAACATGTCTACGAGGCAACTGGGGGTACTTGGTAGGCCAGGACCCGACGACCATGTTAAGGCAGGGTGGTTGTGTTGTCACCAGGACCTGGTTGTCATATTTGGTTTCAGAGGAGGAACCATGTCATAAGTGTGGTGCACTTCCTAGGTTGAGATGTAGGGCCCAAAATGAGGACATTTTGTTCTAATGGGGGGTGATTTTAACACCCCAGAATGATAAAGGGTTAAATGGATAAATGATATAACTCATGTCAACAAGTTGAACCTTCATTTTCAGGAGCCTAACTTATAAGGCCCCGGCCTTAAACCTTACTTAATCTTGAGTTATTACAAGATTACACATCGAGTATCTTTTCAGGTTTAGAGTTTTAGAGAATTAGATCATAAAACTTGAATTACATTCCACATTTAAACAAAGTGGTTACATAAAAGATAGTATTCATTTTTCCCATCAATGGAAACATATTTAAAATAAAACATGGATTCTTTCTTGACACTTCCTTGACACTATCATCATATCATGTATCATTCCCTTGACCTGTGAAAAACATTTCAAAAACTTGGGATGAGAATAAAAAGCTCAGTAAGGGATATAAAAAGTATGGAAAGGAAACATGAGTACATATATACATAATAATGAAATCATACTTTACCCATAAAACATATGCACTTTAACATACCTCATAAAATCATGAATAAATCATTCAAATCATTAGACATAAAGGTAACTTGAGTCATTCATAACATTCTTACGTAGGGAGTAACCCTCTTGGTTACGTTTGGAATACCCATCACAGTATATTCACTAAATCTCTTTGGATAAACCTTAATTCTTAACTCCTTCGCGTTACCCAATGCATTGGAGATCTATATCGGGCTCACCCGCCCTTAGTTTATCACGGAACGACCCGTCTTCATAATAATGCCCAAGAACCATAACATAATCATATCACATAAAACATGCATAAAGGAAACATAACATTTCCACTTTTCAATCACAAGACATCAATAAAACACATTGATATAAAAACATTATGAAAACCATTTTCAGTACCAAAATAAAATAAAAGTAAAACATGGTATTTATTTTTCATTAAAAAAAGGTATGTCTTGTAGAAGAAGCTGAAACTCAAATAATGGTCACGGCGGCGGAGAATTCGTTGTCGCCGCATACGTACGACAAAAATATTCCCTTTTGTCGTTTAGTAAAACTCTTCGTATAAAAATATTCCTTTTTGATAACCATAAAATTCAAAGGGGTTTATACACCGTATAAAATTAGGTTGTGTATAAAACAAAATATGCCTCAATGAAAGGAGATTGAGACGAAGTCCCATACAAAGACGGTATCCTTGGATTAAGGATAAATCAATTACATAATTATGTGTGACAAACGAATACAAAAAATATAAGTGGATATTAAGTGAAAAACAATCAGAGGAAATTCACACATATTCATAGAACGACATATTCAAGGAGTACAAGTTTATCCTGAAGAATCAAAATTGGGTTAAGAAGTTCTCTTTCAAAAATTTGACAGCCTAACGGCGTCACTTAAAAATTCAGAAAAAGATTTGATGAGAGATAAAAAGTGTATCTCATCACTTGGAAATAAAATTTACATCAATAAGGATATTGAAGAACATATCCCAACATAATATTATGTGAATTAAAAGACATAACAAAATAAGTCTTTTAAAAGAGGAGGGTGAAAGGTTCCCTTACCGACTTGGGTAACTTTTGAAACATACACCCCATTGAAGAAGGGTCATACAATGAATATGTAAATAACCATAAATGAAATTATATTACACAAAGAGTATAATAATGGGAAGTACATACACCACTCAAAGTAAATGGTGGAAAATGTAGCATAAATCTCACAGGACTAAAAGTGAGATGAAATATCTCTTACGAAAACTCGGCAGACTAACGACGCCACTTAAAACTTCCAAAAATGGATTGATGAGACCAAATAGGGTCTCTCATCATATTACAATAAAATTTAAAGAAATAGGAATATAAAATAACATCCCCCATCATAACAAAGAGGAGCTTAAAATAAGTGACATAAAGGAGAGTACTTAAAAAGAAAGAGAGAGGTTAGATCTCTTGCAAAAATTCGGCAGCCTAACGGCGCCACTCAAAACTTCCAAAATGAATTGATGATAGATAATAGGGTCTCTAATAATATGAACATAAAAATTACAGTAGGATTAATATAAAATAACATCCCAATCATAAGAAATATGAGCTTAAAAGGAATGACATAAAAGAGTGTACTTAAAAAGAAAGAGAGGAGTAGGATCCCTTACCTTGGGTCTGACTTGACTCGATCGTTCTTTAACGTCCTGAATAATAAACTTGAGTTAATTTCTACTTGATTAAGAACCTTTTTCAAGTTCATTATTCCTTTTATATCACTTATTTACATTTTATAAACATTATGTAATCATTTAAGTTAATAATGTTTGTTTTGTCGATATTTGGTTCTTAAGTCGAAAGTGGACTTCTTAGAATTACATGTTGTTCGTGTGGTCAAAGATTCATTATATCCAGAATGATATTCATGATTTGGATATAATATATATCATATATATCCAGAATATACATGTATTTATAATATTACATAATCATTTATAGTTAAGAAATGAAATGCACTGTTCATGGAGACGGTAAGTCGTACGTACGCATGAACGCTACTTTCATTTCTTTGTCAAATTAATGGAATTAAAACTAAATGAGAGGTATGTATATTTTAATTCAAGAATTATATTCATAATTTATATGTAACATAAATCATATATAATAACTTTAAATCCATCCTTTATACATCTCACATATGGCATTAATGAATCAAATCACTTTGAGGGGGCAGTAGTCCGCACTTCCTAAAATGAAATTATCGTGTTTACCCAGAATGGAAACCATAAAGGTATGCCACAAAAGAAAAATACAGAAGCTTAAGTGAAACATAAACATATTATATATCATATATAAATATATTGACATCTTAATGGCCACCTTTGAATGTGTTATATGAGTGTTGAACAATCATCGTTTCGTGAGGCAGAAATTCACCATCCACAGAAACAGTATGTTCTTTAACCATTACATGTAGGTGTGTGTAAGTGTAGATCGAATTCTTCTTATAAAAACATCCTAGTATATTTAAGATACTGTATTTTTTACAAAATAAATTAATAAAAAGAGTTTAGGGGGTTGGAGAAGCAAAATAAAACAAAAGAACACAAGTGAAGACATTACCTTAAAATCGGGTAACTCTATTTGATTTGAGCTCAAAGGCTTCCTTGGGAAGACTTCTTCCCAAAGTGAGGCTTCTAGGCATAAGAGAGGTATGTGGAGAGAAAAAATTAACAGGTTTTGTCTGATCTAGAGGCTTGAGAGGTGTGGTTAAGGTGGTAGAGGTGGGGGCCTTATATAAGAGGAGAGGAGGGGCACTCTTGGAAAGTTACAAAATGTTACTTTATTTCCAAATGAGTTTCGGATTTTAAAGGTCCCACATTGATGTATTTCTAGGATAAGGTGTTAAGGGTTCGAAATATACTCATCCAATAGGTTTTTTACAAGTGTAAGTTATATTTTTAACATTATATTTTCATTTTATTTAAATCCTTTATTAATGAGGTAATCGCTGCATCATCCTGATTTCATAAATAATTAAATTTATTTAATGTCTAAAAATTATAAAAAAAATATCATGATGTAGGAAATATTTTTATCTTTATAATGAATATTTATAGTCAATAATATGACTTGTATAACCCCATTTAAAAATTGTTTTAGTGAAACATTTCATGCTTGTGACATTTTTATTTTAACTTTAAATAAAAAGTTATTTATGTCATTTTCCAACCAAAGTGGCTCCATGGGGTCCCCAAGTTGACCCATGTATTTTCTTGGTCGGCCATGACACATCCAATTAGGGTAGGACATGTTTCTAGGTCATTTCATATTATTAAAACATTATTTTTATCTTAAATTACACTAATTACCTCTAATCGCGATTAAGAACATAAAAGTTACTATTCACCAAAAAATTATTTTAATCTCATGGAACCAAATTTTACTTTCTAATGACAACCATGTATGTCGGATTTTTGAAATTCAAAACACAGAGGTGGCAAAGTTTCATTTAAACAAAAAATCAGTGTCTTTAAATACCACTTAGTGGTTTCACTATTCATCAAAAATTGATGTTTTTCAGAAAAATAACAAAAATTCACCCAAAGCTATATTTGATATTACGAACTCAAAAAATGATGTATATTTTACAAAATTCAAAACATATAAATTGAATTAATTAATTTAATAATTAATTCCCACTGTCAAAACAAATAGCGTGTTTTTAAGAAACAATATCTATTAAAATATTGACACTAGTTTAAGTCCAATTTCCTAGTGAAATTAATTCCAATGATCAATATTGGATTAAATGGTAAAAATATATTCTAACTTTACTTTAAAAAACAATTCAAAATATAATCTAATCATATAAATAAATTATATTAAAAAGAGGTTTTGAATTAAAATACAACATTTTTCACTATTCATTAAAAATGAACTTTATCGGAAAGATACCACAAATTTACACAAAGTAAATTTTGATGTCTCAATTCTAAAGAAGAATTTTATTTTTTCAAATATAACACATAAAATTGTCAAAAGGTGGATTTAAAAGAGGTTCTCCATCAAAAGGCGGTTAATCGGCCTTCTAAAGAATATTAGAATGTTTACGCTTAAAATTGAATTCATTCACATTTTTAATCCTCTAACATTTATTGTAAAAAGTAAAAATATTTGAAAAAGATATATAATCATTTTTATTTAGTTCTGTTCATTCCCTCTATTACAACGGCTAGGCATTAACTACCATTTATAATAATATTATTTTATTATTATAGTGCAACGTAAGATTTCAAAGGAACTCATTGTTGCGTATTAGGTAAGCCATTAAGCATAGCGTCCCCTTTAAATTAATATTAACATTTTATTCACAAAAAGGGATAAATATAAAGATGTCATATTATTTATTTACCTGGGGTGTTACATCCTTCCCCCCTTTTGGAAATTGAGTCCTCGCAATTTTAAATTTTGGCTCGGAAACATCCTTGAAATTCCCACATCGAAATAAGAGTCGATAAAACAATCACTTTAAAATAAAGAAAGAGAAGTACAGAGGTCACCCGAGTTAACCCATACAAGGATTCCATGTAAGAAAACATGGACATGGAGGAGAAAACATAGGGTCATGTTCTGATGTAGAGTTATAGAAAACATGTTTAGGAGAAAGTTAACCACAAGAAAATCACAAACTTGTGATGGGTTAAACGGTATTCGATTCCCCAATAGGAAAAGTTAATAGAAAACATTTTTGTTTTAAGTTAATTTTTATTGAGTAATTTATTCGTAAGGAAACATAATTACTTATCATATTGAATTTCAACTTTTATTAGATTTCTTACACAAACTCATTTTTTCTCCAAAAGACGAGTATTTAGGAAGACTTGTTCACTATAATAAACTTCTAGAGAATCACATAATCCACAAAATAGAACTATATACTTCCCATGTCTTTAGACTTTAACCAAAACCAAAATGGTTAGTACAAGATCAGATAATCTAGAAAAGGATAACCCTTTGTAAAAAGAAAATCTATTCTTAATCTCCAAAATTTGTCCAACAAAACCCAAAGTTCAATGTGGACCATTTGATAAAAAATTTGTCCATAAAATTTTTCAAAGTAAACCAAACTAAGATTGAAACCCAAATATTTTAAGGATTTAGTCACATAGTCTTCCAAGGTACAAATTAACTTTTATCTTCAAATAGCATAAGTTGCTCTTAAATTCTCATATTGAAAAATAATTAACCTAATCACATATCCTCGATGATAGGTTAATCATTTCCATAGATAACCCAAAATAAACTTACTCTTGATTCCTAAAATCATCTAACTAAAAAGAATTAGTCAAACTAACCAGGGACTTCACATAGTCCAGTGGTTGGCGATAAATACCAATCGCACTTTGGTTGTCGGTTCGATTCCCGCAGCTTTGTCCGACGTGACGGGTTGTCACACGGTCTGCGTGTTGTCCGTTTTCCAAAACTATATAATTCTTAAAACATTCCCCAAAACGAGATAAAATATTTAAAAATAATCATAACATATTTTAACCTCATGTTTATCTCATGCCTTTCATTTTCCATCATAACATATAATAAACCATTATTACCTCAAAAGTAAGGATCATATAAACTCTAATGGTTACCTTTATAATTATTACCTGAACTTCCACATCGATTGGTCATCTCGTACATGATGCATTACAGATCATACCAAGGTTCAAGTGGTTGATCATGACTCCTTGATAGTTGGTTTAGAACAACCATGAGTTTCCTCATTGAATCCCCCATTTTATCTAGTATCTTAATTAGAGAACCACCACAGTTTCCTTCAAACCTGTTGTCTCTTTGGTGCCTGCTAGATCCATCCATTCACTAAAAACAGAAATTTCAGTGTGATTATATCAATAAAACCATCATGTACTAATGAGGAAGGTAAACACTAAGATATACTTACTCATTCACTTTATCTAAAACTAGGACTCTTTCTAAAATCCTAACCATTATGGTAATGTCACTTATGCTTAGAGAATACCCTAACCTCTAAAGTTATCTAAACCGACCTCTGATACCAACTATAAGGTCCCGGTCTTAAACCTTACTTAATCTTGAGTTATTACAAGATTACACATCGAGGATATTTTTAGGTTTAGAGTTTTAGAGAATTAGATCATAAAACTTGCATTACATTCCACATTTAAACAAAGTGGTTACATAAAAGATAGTATTCATTTTTCCCATCAATGGAAACATATTTAAAATAAAACATGAATTCTTTCTTGACACTTCCTTGACACTATCATCATATCATGTACCATTCCCTTGACATGTGAAAAACATTTCAAAAACTTGGGATGAGCATAAAAAGCTCAGTAGTGGTTATAAAAAGTATGGAAAGGAAACATGAGTACATATATACATAAGAATGAAATCATACTTTACCCATAAAATATATGCACTTTAAAATACCTCATAAAATCATGAATAAATAGTAGAAATCATTATACATAAAGGTAACTTGAGGCATTCATAACATTCTTACGTAGGGAGTAACCCTCTTGGTTACGTTTGGAATACCCATCACAGTATATTCCCTAAATCTCTTCGGAAAAACCTTAATGCTTAACTCATTCACATTACCCAATGCATTGGAGAGCTATATCGGGCTCACCCGCCCTTAGTTTATCACGGAACCACCCGTCTTCATAATAATGCCCAAGAACCATAACATAACCATATCACATAAAACATGCATAAAGGAAACATAACATTTCCACTTTTCAATCACAAGACATCAATACAACACATTGATATAAAAACATTATGAAAACCATTTTCAATACCAAAATAAAATAAAAGTAAAACATGGTATTTTTTTCATTAAAAAAATGTATGGCTTGTAGAGGAAGCCGAAACTCAAATAATGGTCACGGCGGCGGAGAAGTCGTTGTCGCCGCATACGTATGACAAAAACATTCCCTTTTGTCGTTTAGTAAAACTCTTCGTATAAAAATATTCCTTTTCGATAACCGTAAAAGTCAAATGGGTTTATAAATCATATAAAAGTAGGTTGTGAATAAAACAAAATATGCCTCAATGAAAGGAGATTGAGACGAAGTCCCATACAAAGACGGTATCCTTGGATTAAGGATAAATCAATTACATAATTATGTGTGACAAACGAATAAAACAAATATAAGTGGATATTAAGTGAAAAACAATCAGAGGAAATTAAGACATATTCATAGAACGACATATTCAAGGAGTACAAGTTTATCCCGAAGAATCAAAATTGGGTTAAGAAGTTCCCTTGCAAAAATTCGACAGCCTAATGGCGTCACTTAAAAATTCAGAAAAAGAGTTGATGAGAGATAAAAAGGGTATCTCATCACTTCGACATAAAATTTACATCAATAAGGATATAGAAGAACATATCCCAAAATAATAGAATGTGAATTAAAAGACATAACAAAATAAGTCTTTTAAAAGAGGAGGGTGAAAGTTTCCCTTACCGACTTGGGTAACATTCGAAACATACACCCCATTGAAGAAGGGTCATACAATGAATATGTAAATAACCATAAATGAAATTATATTACACAAAGAGTATAATAATGGAAAGTACATACACCACTTAAAGTAAATTGGGGCAAATTTATCATAAATATCACGATACTAAAACTGAGATGAAATATCCCTTACGAAAACTCGGCAGCCTAACAACGCCACTTAAAACTTACAAAAATGGATTGATGAGATCAAATAGGGTCTCTCATCATATTACAATAAAATGTACAGAAAGAGGAATATAAAAGAACATCCCCTATCATAACAAATAGGAGCTTAAAATAAGTGACATAAAGAAGAGTACTTAAAAAGAAAGAGAGAGGTTAGATCTCTTACAAAAATTCGGCAGCCTAACGGCGCCACTCAAAACTTCCAAAATGAATTGATGAGATAAAATAGGGTATCTCATCATATGAAAATAAAAAGTACATAGGAGTAATATAAAATAACATCTCAATCATAATAAAGATGAGCTTAAAAGGAATTACATAAAAGAGTGTACTTAAAAAGAAAGACAGGAGTAGGATCCCTTACCTCGGGTCCGACTTGACTCGATCGTTCTTTAACGTCCTGAATAATAAACTTGAGTTAATTTATACTTGATTAATAACCTTTTTCAAGTTAATTATTCCTTTTATATCACTTATTTCCATGTTATAAACATTATGTAATCATTTAAGTTAATAATGTTTGTTTTGTCGATATTTAGTTCTTAAGTCGAAAGTGGACTTCTTACAATTACATGTTGTTCGTGTGGTCAAAGGTTCATTATATCCAGAATGGTATTCACGATTTGGATATCATATATATCATATATATCCAGAATATACATGTATTTATAATATTACATAATCATTTATAGGTAAGAAATGAAATACACCGTTCATGGAGACGGTAAGTCGTAAGTACGCATGAACGCTACTTTCATTTCTATGTCAAATTAATGGAATTAAAACTAAATGAGAGATATGTATATTTTAATTCCAGAATTATATTAATAATTTATATGTAACATAAATCATATATAATAACTTTAAATCCATCCTTTATACAACCCACATATGGCATTAACGAATCAAATCACTTTCAGGGGGCGGTAGTCCGCACTTCCTAAAATGAAATTATCGTGTTTACCCACAATGGAAACCATAAAGGTATGACAAAAAAGAAAAATACATAAGATTAAGTAAAACATAAACATATTATATATCATATATAAATATAGTGACATCTTAATGGCCACCTTTGAAGGTGTTATATGAGTGTTGAACCGTCATCGTTTCGTGAGGCAGAAATTCACCATCCACAGAAACAGTATGTTCTTTAACCATTAGATGTAGGTGTGTGTAAGTGTAGCTCGAATTATTCTTATATAAAAATTCTAGTATATTTAAGATACTGTAGTTGTTACAAAATAAATGAATAAAAAGAGTTTAGGGGGTTGTAGAAGCAAAATAAAACAAAATAACACATGTGAAGACATTACCTTAAAATCGGGTAACTCTCTTTGATTTGAGATCAAAGGCTTCCTTGGGAAGACGTTTTCCCAAAGTGAGGCTTTTAGGAGTAATAGAGGGATTTGGAGAGGAAAAATGATAATGGGTTGGCCGAGCTAAAGGCTTGAGAGGTGTGGGTAATGTGGTAGAGGTGGGGGCCTTTTATAAGAGGAGAGGAGGGGCACTCTTGGAAAGTTACAAAATGTTACTTTATTTTCAAATGATTTTCGGATTTTAAAGGTCCCAAATTGATTTATTTCGAGGATAAGGTGGTAAGGGTTCTAAATATACTCATACAATAGGTTTTGGACAAGTGTAAGTTATAGTTTTAACATGATCTTTTCATTTTATTTAAATCCTTTATTAATGAGGTAATCGATGCATCATCATGATGTCATAAATAATTTAGTTTATTTAACGTCTAAAAATTATAAAAAAATATATCATGATGTATGAAATCTTTTTATATTTTTAATTAATATTTATAGTAAAAAATATGACTTGTATAACCCCATTTAAAAAAAATTAGTGAAACATTTCATGCTTGTGACATTTTTATTTTAACTTTAAATAAAAAGTTATTTATGTCATTTTCCAACCAAAGTGGCTCCATGGGGTCCCCAAGTTGACCCATGGATTGTCTTGGTCTGCCATGACACATCCAATGAGGGTATGACATGTGTATAGGTCATTTAATATTATTAAAACTTTATTTTTACCTTAAATTACACTAATTACCTCTAATCGCGATTAAGAACATAAAAGTTAATATTCACCAAAAAAATATTTTAATCCCATTGAACCACATTTTACTTCCTAATGACAACCATGTAAGTTGGATTTTTGAAATTCATAACACAGAGGTGGAAAAGTTTCATTTAAAAGAAAAATCAGTTTCTTTAACTTCCACTTAGTGGTTTCACTATTCATCAAAAATTGAAGTTTTTCTAGAAAAATACCAAAAATTCACCCTAAGCTATATTTGATATTATGAACTCAAAAAATGATGTATATTTTAAAAAATTCAAAACATATAAGTTGAATTAATTAATTTAATAATTAATTCCCACTGTCAAAACAAATAGCGTGTTTTTAAGAAACAATATCTATTGAAAGATTGACACTAGTTTAAGTCCAATTTCAAAGTGAAATTAATTCCAATGACCACTATTGGATTAAATGGTAAAAATATATTCTAATTTTACTTTAAAAAACAATTAAAAAGATAATCTAATCATATAAATAAATTAGATTAAAAAGAGGTTTTGAATTAAAATACCACATTTTTCAATATTCATTAAAAAATGAACTTTACCGGAAAGATACCAAAAATTTACACAAAGTAAATTTTGATGTCTAGATTCTAAAGAAGAAATTTATTTTTTCAAATATAACACATAAAATTGTCAAAAAGTGGATTTAAAAGAGGTTCACCATTAAAAGGCGGTTAATCGACCTTCTAAAGAATATTAGAATGTTTACGCTTAAAATTGAATTCATTCACATTTTTAATCCTCTAACATTTATTGTAAAAAGTAAAAATATTTGACAAACATATATAATAATTTTTTAGTTAGTTCTGTTCATTCCCTCCATTACAACGGCTAGGCATTAACTACCATTTATAATAATATTATTTTATTATTATAGTGCAACGTAAGATTTCAAAGGAACTCATTGTTGCGTATTAGGTAAGCCATCAAGCATAGCGTCCCCTTTAAATTAATATTAACATTTTATTCACAAAAAGGGATAAATATAAAGATTTCATATTCTTTATTTACCTGGGGTGTTACATAATTGATTAGAACTCCATAGTTAAGTGTTCGTGTCCTGGAGTAGTGATCGTGGTGGGTAACGTTCGGAGAAGTTTCTTAGGGTATGTGTAAGTGAGAAAAAAACACACTAAAAAGGAAATTTGTTGGCATATAGGAACATTAATTAGTCAGATGACCCGTTCGGGCATTTGGGTGGGCCCTAGGGTGGGGACAACGTGTCTGCGGGACAATTGGTGGTACTTGGCGGGCTAGGACCCGACATCCATGTTAATGCGGGGTGGTTGTGCTGTCACCAGGACCCAGTTGTCACAAATATTATAGGATGTTATTCTATAGTTATCCTCAATTTCTAACTTAGGTTTATGTTCTCTAACATATATTTTCTTAAATCTAGTTCCCAAGATTTCTACTAAACTTCCTATGATACCAATTGTAGTGCCCTGACCCCAAATAGCTTGGAGCCAGTGTCTGGTAATAATTAAATTGGTATGATTACAAGGAATCAAGCCTCGAAGGACTGATCAGTTTAGTAGTCTTAGTAAATTGGATACATAAATGAGTATTTTATTACAAATGAATACATTAATTACAACTTAATTTTTTTTCTTTCTAAATAAATAACATTGAGAATAACTTTAATCCATTTGGAGTATCCTCGCATATCTTTCATATTATGCTTCTTGGATTCCTGGGGAAAGAAAGAAAATAAGGGTGAGCTCAAATGATCAGTAAGGTTAAAATATAGTGGAAGCAATAATGAATCTATGAGAATAGTCAATATGAAAAGGTAATAAATAGAAGAACATTTCATTCAAATAACTAGATAAGAAAAAATAAATATGTAAAGGTAAGAAACTAAAACACATGCCATTTAATCAATGAACTAAAAATTAAATGTATCCATAGATACATCAATAGAAAATCTTATAGATGAATAATTACTGAAACTAAATTTGGGAAGTGCTTTATTATTAGATTATATGTTTCTAAGGTACATGGAACCATTGTCATCAAGATCATTCATAAGATGGTTTAGCTATCAGGTAAAAACTCATCAAAGGGATATAGACAACTATTTCATCTCATGGGACTATTGATGCATCGAGGAGATTTCATTAACCGATCCCCAACCCATGGGGCTTACCTTAAATTGTCCTTAACCCATGTCTTACCTTTCCAAATCATTCCTTATATCGAATAAATAATATCCTTATCAAATATCTGTATTGAATAAAGTATACAGATCTATCAATATTTCACCAAATAATCAAATAAATTTAAAAGTGGACACCATATATAAAATGTAATACAGTTTAGGAAATAGTAATATAGATGATCAATGAAATGTATAATTACGGGGAAATTCAATGCTCAATGATCATAGGATATTGAATATTTTAATGGGAATAAAAAATAATTCAAGGAAGTGAATGTGAATACTATACTTTTCCAAATAAATAATAAACCATCCAAAAGAAGAATAAAGATAGTGTTAATAAAAAAATCCCAAGTGGAGTAAAAATAAATGGTTGTTGTTGATGATGAATAAAAATACTATAAAATGATCTTTTCTTGAGAAAATAACCATTTATTATAAAAAACCATTTGAAAAACCTTTTCTTTGAAAATACTTTTTGAAAATATTTTCATTAAAAAGTAACCTTTTAAACATGAAAAGTAAGCTTTTAATAAATTATGGTGAGTGAATTCATACTTTTCATATGAGATAAAAGAACATTCCATTTGTACGGTAAAAAGGTTTGAAAAATGACTTTTCGGGAAAGAGAAAATAATATTTCTTTAAAAAACATTTAAAAAAAGTGAAAAAATTATATACTAAATAATTTTAAAATAATTTTTTAAAATATTTTAATAAAACATGGTTTTTAGAAGAAAATAGGTTCTCTGGATAAAGTGATAAATATCGTCGGGTTTACTTAAAAACATTTTCTAAAAGAAATTTAGTACCAAAGAGTAGAAAATCGTATTAATACTTGATAATGGTAATTAATGACTAGAGTAGAGAAAATTAAAGGGTTTATTGAACAATGATCATATAATTTCATCAAATGTAAATAACATTTAATTATCATTAATATTTTTGTTGAAGAAAATAATCTTTAAACATTCCAAAGTGTCTCATTCCACCTTGAAACATTTTAAATTTTAACCCTCATAAAGGAATAATATTATGGAAGTTTTAAATACCATGAAGGTAAATGAATTCATGATATAATCTATAAAAATTAGCAGTAGATAACCCGTTTTAAAGAAGCGGTGAACATGACATTTATCTCACAAAAGTAAAAAGTGAGATGAAAATCCATTACCTTTCATTTCCTTTCGGGTGAATGTCCTTTAACTTCCTGTAAAATAAAATTATGTTAATTATATACATTATTGAGAACCATTTTTATGATTATCATTAATTTTATTTCACTCACTGCTATTTTTTATACAACCACTTAAACAATTATGTTTACGTCGGTTGTTTTGATCAAATTCGGTTTATGTGTCAAAAACAACTTTGGTAGGTCAACTATGGTCCAAGGGATCATTATAAAACATCTCCATAATAATAATCATGAAATAATTATAATATTTATACATAAATTATACTTATAAAAATCATTATTACATATGGTTATGAAAAATTAATCAACGTTACGATCTTGGAGATGGTAGGTTACACGTATGCATTAGTAACGTTCTTATATTTCAATGATCATTGTGGAAAGAATGTAAGTGGAAAAATATCATTATAGAATTATAATTATCACATAAATAAAATATTATTTAATTATATATACTTATATATATAATTATAATGATTAAAAAGGAATCACATCATTTCGAGGAGGTGGTTTTCCACACATCCATGAATAACGTTATCACTTTTTAAGTGTGTGAAAGGGTAACAAAGAAAATGATATGTATATATATTTCCATAAATGTAATTATGTAATTAATATCATATGTATGTTGTTTATGTCTTATATGTTTAATTATAATCATATTTTATACATTCAATATATCGTGTGAATGAATCGCATCGCTTTGAGGGGCTGGTAGTCCACACTTCCTTAAACGATGTTATCGTATTAATGAAAAATGGAAAGTATTAAAGGAATGTGTTATAGAAGTATTAAATAATTATAAATAAATAATAAATATCATGTATATCATATATAAATGTATTTTCCATCATAATGGACACCATGAGATGTGGTAAAGGAAAAATGAACAATCACCATTTCGTGAGACAATAGTTCACGTACACAGAAACAGTATGTTTGTTGCCCATTAGATGGAAGTGTGAGTAATTGTAGATTTAATACATAGCATAACAACATCCTAGTATATTTATTATACTGGTTTTTTAATTAATCATGAAATAATGAGAGTTTAGGGGGTGTATAATGGAAATAAAATTAAAAGGCTTGAGGGAAGATGTTACCTCTTAATCAGGCAGCTACTTTTAGTTTGTACCAAAAGGCTTCCTTGGAAATATATCTTCCCGAAGGGTGCATTAAAGGTCTAGGGGATGGATTTTTTGAAACTATATGGATAAATATTGGCTGAACCAAATTTTTTGGATAGGTGTGAGGAATGGGGAGAGGTGTTGGCCTTTTGTAAGGGAGGAAAAGGACTCACTTGGTATTTTTTTTAAAAAGTTAGGTGTACCCACGTTTTTACCTAAAAAAGGTATTAAAAAACAAAAAAAACTCAATAATGGAAGTTTCATAAAATAATATTGTCTATAAAATTTCTTTTGAATAAGTGGATGGTTCATTTGGCCCCTTATGTTAAAGGTTTAGTCTCTTATTAAGCTTAATTTTACTTTAATAATTATAACTGATTTCAATTACATTCACTAATATTTTTAGTAAAAAATCAAATTTGGTCTTATTATATGTTATAAGTTATTATAATTACAAATATTTAATCCATTTTTCAAAATTATAATCATATAAGTGGAAGAAATTAATTTAAAATTCATCCCGTAGGTGGGACGACAATGCGGGTTTTTAAAGTAAAAACGCCTGAAAGTTTGCTATGTTTTTATAATAAATTTCAAATTGAAAGTAATTATGATGACATAAATTGTATTAATTGATAAAAATATTATCTTATTAAACTTTAAAACTAATCTAAAACATATTTTAATCTTATAATTAAATTATATGAAAAGGCAGTTTTGAACTAAAATTCTGTATTTTTAATTATTCATTAAAAAATGAAATGTTTCAGAAAAATATAAAAATTATATCCTAATATAATTATTATTTTTATATTTTTAATATGAATTTTTTTTTTTTTTTTGATATATTAAATCAATTAAATAATCCTAATTAATATTTAAAATGGGTTCACCATTAAAAGCCGGTAAAATTGCCTTTATAAAAATTAAGGTTTTATGTGTAAAATTTAGTTTGTTCTTATATTATGTCTATAAAACCTAATAGGTAAATATCAAAAATATTTTATTGAATATATAACATATATATTTCATTAAAATCATTAACTAATTGTAATTAATTATTTCAATTAAGACAAAACTCATTTAGAAGCATAAATATAATAATATTTCTTTTTATATCCAATTGATTCTTATTTTCATTTATCATTAATTAGTAACCAATGAATTAATTTTATATTTATATAAACCATAAATTTTTATATGTTATTCAATAATATTCATAACCTCTAACATAATGGATAGGTTATATAATATTTTATTAAATAATAATATTTTAATAATATATTATTGTTCAGTAAAACTCGGTCTTGCATGTAACGCAATCCATCGTGGAAGGTTACTATTGCATTTAACGCACTCTAAATCATCATTTCATGCATTAAAATATATAGAATTTATTTTAAATAGTAAATATATTATAAATTATCTGGATATTATATTACCTTACGCCCTTGGTGTTACGTGTCATATATGCTATCAAATACAAGGTTCTTACTTTATATTTTTGGGGAGTCACACTCATATATTCTTTTTTATTAAAAAATAAAACTATAAACCACTAACGATATTTTATAGACAACATTGGGTCTTCTCTAGACTATAAAATCATCTTTACATCGTAATCAATTAGATGTTTCATGACAATGCGGTCAAGATCCTATGGAGATAGTGAATCGACACTAAACCATTATAAGGAAGTGATCCTTGGTAAGAGTGACATAGCCTAAACTAATAGTCATTGAGCCTTCGTAGGGGTTCCCTAACCTAAATAAATATGTAGTGATCTTTGTCATGTGTGACCTAGCCTAATAAAACAAACAGCGAGCTTAGTGATTTTAATGCACCAAAACAATATTGGTAGCACTCTCCTTAGACAAAACCATTATAGTGAACCAAGTAAAAAACACATGTGTCTTTATACTTGTTTAATATACTTATAATAAATATTTATCAGATAAAATTGATAAAGATAATAAAAATTTAAATTGATATATACAATTTTTCCAATGAAACTATAATCATATCAGTAAGAGATAATCAAGGAGACCCTTATAATTAAGAGGTCAAGATCCCTTGATGCATGAAGAGATAAGAAGAAGTATTTATACCATGATTAACCCACTCTCTCATAGTACTTAATCCCCTCTCAGACTTTAAAATTGGTATCATATATTGGTTTATTTATTTTATTTTATTTTTATAATTTTTTTATTTGTTTATTGTAGATTAATTTTTAGTTTGACCCTATATTATGAACTTCAAATTAAAATACATATTAGGTGGAATCCATCTTTGGGGAACTTTTCTTAGAAATAGTGAGGTTTAGTTTCATGATTCCAATAATGTGGATAAAAGAGGCATGAAAAAATTTTATTGTAAATCCATTCAATCATTTTATGTCTCTTCATGTATGAGTGAGGAGCCTAATCAACCAAGAGATATTGGGAAAATCGATGATGAGGTGATCCCAATATGGCTATGAAGGGAAATTTTCCATTTATTAGAACAATTGTACCAAAAATTAGGGAAATAAGTTTTGAGGCTTAAAGTGGAAAACAAGTCTCTAAACATTATGATTAAATCACTAGAAAATGAGGTAGAAAAGATGGGGGGCCTACACAAAAGGCTTGTTCAAATTTCAACTGAACTCATGGAAAATAATTATTATCAAGAAGAAGTTTTATAGATGATATACATAAATGTTGAATAACCTAAAAAAATCACAATAAATGAGTCTAAACTCAAAATAGTTTCAGAATCTGAAGGAAAAGAAGGATGAGATGGTTGGTCATGTGGTTGAAGTGGTTAATGAGAATAGAATACAACAAAAACAAAAAGATATGCTTCAAATAATATATTGATCAAAATAAATATAAAATGAAGGATTAGGAGAACATTATGGATAATTTTAACCAATCCTTAAAAGAGGTTATTTCTAGTGGGAAAACTCTCAAAAATGTATTTATTGATCAAATAGAATCGAGGAACAAGAAGATTTACTGGATAGAGGATGAATTTGTTTCAACCAATAACTAGTTAGATTCCAAGGGTAGTCAAAATCTCAATAATGATTTGTATTTATTAGTTTATAACCCTTAAGTAGGCTATGATTAAACAAAAAAAATAAGTATTTAGTCTCAAAGAAGAATCGTGAAATAATTCTCATGTCACAAAAATCATACTTCATGGATAAAGATGGTTTAGGCTAAAAGGAACACCACCAAGGCATGAGAAGAAGAGAGCTATGAAAATTCCCAAGAAAATGTAATATTATAAAGGTACTGAAAATAGACTTAAAAGGACCTAAATAAATGTAAAATTAACTAGATGATGACTTAAGGAAGACATGGTAACATGTTTTACTTTTTCAGGATGCATGGACACGCCTTTATTTTTTGTTTTGAGGCATGGGGATATATTAAATGCTATAAATCATATGGAAACTTTAAAGATTGAGTCACCTTGCACAAAAAAGGAGGTATGGTTATTATCCAAATAATTATTACTTTTTTATCTATGTCCAAATTTGATGTTTTATAGAATATTTAGCAGGGGTTAAAAGAAGATTTTAAAATGCATGCATGGGGGAATTTTTTCCTTGAGAAATGGTTTTCATTGATTAAATAAAGAATACCTATTTGCAAAAATTTAGGTAGAGAAAATACCCAAGACTATCTATAAAACTCATACATCCTAGAGAGATAATAAAATGTCTTAGAATAAAAAATGAGATCACTTAATGATGAAATCAATAAGTCCCATGATAAAGGGATATCCCAAGTAAAGTCAAGCATTTAAAAGACTGATAATCCTTCTAAGGGTACTCGAGGAAGCAAGAATAATTCAATAAAGAAAAATCATTCTCTTTTTGGAAAATAATCCATTTTTTGAAAAGCTTCCCGAAAAAGAAAAGATTCAGTGAAAGGGAACAAACCCAAAGATTATGAAAGGTGGTTTTATTCCATTAAAAAAGTATAGATCTGTAGATGGATTCTAAAGTGAAATGAAAAGTAAAAAACGGTGGTCTATAGTGACACACCATCATCCTAAAATTTGTGAAGTTTAAGGTACTCCTCTCCTCATATTATTTATTGGTTCTAACTTGTTTGAAGAACATGAGCCTCAGCCTAGTTGGTGAGGTATTAATTAAGTGCATCCACAAGACTCATGTTCAAAACCAGGTAGAGGCATATTTCTGGGGGCTGTAGTAGGTACTATAACAGGTATTGTAGCAGCATTGTACACTGTGTGGGTACTGTAGCAGAACATTATGTTGTACAGGCACTGTATCACTGTACACTATGTGGTACTATAGCAGTTACTGTAGCAGGTACTATTCGGTACTATAGAAGCTGGAACTATTCACCTTGGGCCATTGGTTTTGGCTTGGAGTCCTTAAGGATTTCAGGCCACTCAGGCCTTTGGATCAGTAGGGCTTTTGGGCCAACTTTAAGGCCTTCAAGCCACCTCAAGGCCTTCGAGCCACATGCAGTTTCCCTAGACACACTACAAAAAAAAGGAGCAGCCCCTAAAGAGGATTCAGAGAAGGTTCACTCACCAGAGAAGATCCAAATGGATTTTTCAGAATGAGAGGGTATGGCTATGCCATCAGGACTATCCTGTGCTTGCACAGGAAGCCTAGCCATACGGTCATGTGAAGGTGGAGAGCTACTATAATGATGCAGATGCTAGGGAGGGGCAGTTTCTTGTAGATATTCTGGTTGAATTCCCTAAGACCTTCGGGTCATGTAATCTCCTAAGCCTACAGTCCATGTAACCTCTGAGCCTACGGGCCTTTTAAGGGTTCCCCCTCATCCCTTAAATGGGGGGTTATCAAAAATCAAAAAAAATGAAGGCCTTCGGGCCATTCGGGCTGACTTGTTTTAAGAGGTGTAAGACTTAGGGGGAGACATAATCCATGGGGTAAGTGTGATCAAAAGCACATTAAGTGAATTTGATATCAAAGAAAAAAATGAGTTGTTAATTCTATGAAGAATGAGGTGATTGATGTATTTGTGATCAAAAGTAATATGTTGTACCATGAAAAATTTATCCTTAAATGAGGGTTTACAGGACATGTAGTTAGTGTAAACAAACCTATATGATAGAACAATTGATTGTGGATATAGCAAGGATGGGTCTTAAATATACCTTTTCATATTATAACATATTGTATCAATTTTTTAATGTTTCAGGTTATTAAATTTTATTAAATAAAAGGGTATTCTCAATAAATAATGACCCCCAAAAATGAAAATAATTTTAGATACTCGATTCTAAAATCAAGGGGGGTTGGAGTTGAACATCCAAATTCTCTAATATAGTGCCAAAGATAATCAATGGTGTCTCTTAATACTATGAATATTTTTTTGGAAGTCTTCTAGTGATTTAAATAACTCTCAAGGTGAGATAGACCTTTAAGGATGATATAGATAGCATGAGAAAAATAAAACATTGAAGGATCATCCCTGGTGACTTGGAAAGAAAATTGAATTATCTTCTTGGTGATGAAAAGTTGTATAAACAATGTTTCAAATGGTGTTTCATTCACTCTTTTTGCTTTAAATATTATGTGGTGATAGTTTTTTATGCATTTGGATAATATAATGTGTTGAGAAAATGAAATTCAAAGGCTTGTTGAATTTATTGAACCATGTGAGTTACATGGGAATCCTTGTAGGTGTTAGATAAGGCTCTTGTTTCCTATACTGATACTAGTCTTAGTTGGTTTAGAGAATTGGTTGACATATAATGTGATAAGTGTATATTTTTCTCACTAAAATTATTATGAAAAATATGAATCAATTCTTGAATAAATTGATTCAGAATGTTGATAAGTTAAGTTTTCTTTATTTAGAATTTCAACCAGAATGCTTTCGATAGTTAGTATTCATGTAGGATTCAAAGAAGTTATTGACAAAGGGGGATATATTTATTTCATAAATAGATATTTTCCAATGTAATTCAGAAGAACATGGGGAGTAGAAACACATGGAATAACCCCTTTTATTTTACTTCTAGTAAGGGGGAGAATTAAAAATGGATATTGGTTCACTGGGTTTTAAGGTAATATTATCAAAGAGATATTTTCAACTAAATCCAAGGGGGAGATTGATAAACCCCTATGAGTTTGGAGTGGATTTTTTGAAAATAAAATTTGGATTTTCTGAAAAGGATTTAATCTGAAAGCATGTGGAAGCTCGCATAAGGTTAAATCCCATCATTCCTTGTGTAAAGGTAGTATGCCCAATGTGTAAATGTAACTGAAGTAAAATATGAGCTTTAAGGGTACATGGGTGCAGCATAAATGTGAAGAAATCAAATTTTGAGGCTATGTAAGGGTATCTAGGTGACTTGTATAAGGGTATCTAGGTGACCTATGAGTTCTAAAGGTCGAGTAAAGGTAGTTTTTCTTTATGCATTGTATAATGGTAAGATGAGATTTCAAATTCTTATTTGAGATAAATCTAATAAGTTCATGTAAGGGTAGTATCAAACTTCCTTAGCTCAAGTAAAGGTAGATCCCAACTCATGTAAGGGTAGACTAGGTATTTTATTACCCATGTAAGGTTAAACTGATACCTATATAAAGGTATTTTTGGGTTTCCAATGCTCACGTAAGGATATGAAGTTGAGATTGTAGTTCAGTAGATCTTACAATATTAGAAACCATGTAAAGTTAAGATGATGAGAGTTTTAAAATTCCATAGAGTCAAGGATTTCACTATATAATATATTTAAAATGAATTTATGGTGATAGATTCATTATAAAGAAACAACCACATCATAGGGGAAAGGGGAATTTCCCCATAGAGATAATGGAATCACCATAAAGGTAAGTGGATCTTATTTTCAGTTTTCTTCCCTTTGAGAGATGTTTATTATATAAATAATAAGTTACGTCATAGTAGGAGGTGTTTTTAAAGATTCATAGAGTGTTTCATTATGGAAGTTTCATTACACTGCAAGGGTTTATTGGTTAAACTGTGGTGGTAGTGTCTATGTCGTAGTAGCCATGAGTGAGTATAAGAGAAGACTCCAGGAGACTCTTAACTATCTACAAATTCAATGAACGTATTCTGTTATTATTAAATGGAGGTTCAACCACATTTAATTAAGGATTTAAGACAATGTTCCATGAATAGTTAAAAGATTAATACCATGATTTTCATGGGTGTATATTTAGTTTTCCATATTTGCGTATATGGGAATACATGTTGTACAGATGAAGATATTCTCATGTAGTTATATCTTTTAAAAATATCCTAGCAGTTACAGCTTGAAATAAATAGATAATTTAATACTAATTTTTTATTCTTAAAATGGAAATTAGACCACATTTGATAATTAATGTATAATAGAAGAAGAAATATATTGCATAAGATATCATTCAATGGAAGGAAAAATAAAATAGAGCTTTCATTAAGATATCTAAAAAATAGAAAAGAGTATATGGGCCTTTTGAAACATTTTCAGAAGCAGGAGAGATATATATAATTCTATTGAAATATTCGAGTCACATAAGAATAAGTTTGGTTACACTACAACAAAGTTAAGTGAAAGAGGGAGTTATAGCATCAAGAAAAGTGAAGCTATTCCAGTATTATTCATGAAAGATAGAAGAGTTCCATATTTATTTTGGGAATAAGAATACATGATATATCCTAAAAATATTATCAAAGGAGATGGATTTTCCATGACCGCTCCTGGAAAGAAGATGCTTGAGGTGATATTCACAAGAGACTTGTGAAGGATAAACTGGAGATTCAATAGCAACCATCTAAAAATAGGAGCATATACATCAACAAGGTTACTTTATTCTTGGACTATGAGCCAATATTTTTTTCCCTTTGAAGTAGTGAGTGATAAGGGAAATTGTGAAAAAAGTGATCCTAGAGAGATAGTACATCTTCCTCAAACCATTGTATGGAAATGAGCCTTGGTAGGAGAATCCTAACCTAAACCAATATGTAGTGAACCTTGGATTGATTTACCTAGCCTACAGAAACATGCAGTAAATCCTTGAATAAGTGACCTAGACTAAATAAACTACCAGTGATATTGGTGATTTTTGTCCAACATGATGTTGGTAGCATACTCATTGTATTATTTGGTTGTGGTTAACAAATTGAAAACCCATGTGTCCTTATTCTTTTTTTCATTACATCCCCTGCATCATTATCAGATAAAATTGATAAAGATAATCAAAAGGAGAATTGACATATAAATTTTGGTAAAGTAAAAGGTAACCATATCAACATGAAGAAGTCGAGGTAACTATTATAATTATGAGTTCATGATCCACTAGGGAAGTAATAGATAAGAAACAATATACATACCCTAATCCAGCCCCCCCCCCCCCATAGTACCTAAGAACCTCTTAAACCTAACAAGTACACCTCTACCACTAGAAAAATAAGAATATATAATTTCTAATAAACTAATTTTATCTTTAGGCTGACCTAAATGTCATTTTCAAAATGGATTAATCACAGTAATAACTATTTTTACTATCAAACTATTCATATTACATACCCAACAACCACCAAACATACTAGGGTGATTTATTACAATTATAATATACTATAAAACTTGCTAACGTGACTATTATAAAAAATAAACACCCAATATTTTAAAATAATCACACCATCAAATTATAACATTCAACAATGAATCACAATTATTATTATTGTTATCACTTGTTAGTCCACCTACATTTCAATCAATATTTTTCATTCATTAATATTTTATAACATAATATCACATTTCTTGTAATTTGAATCTCTTTAAGTATACTTGTGATATATAAGGGTTCATGGAGAATACGTAAGAGTTACTCTAAAAGTTAAATGTAAGGTTTATCTATTTGAAATAATTTTATATTTTAATAATGAGAGTTTGTAAGATTATAATTTAGATTATGCTTTGGTGATCATAAAGTCATAAATATCATGATGGTGATGATTGAGATATAATTCAAGAAAATTCAAAAGGATAATTGAAGGATTGTTAATTAAAAATGTTATTTTTTGATTATTTATTATTTTCAAAGATAAAGATTTGAAAATCATTATGTAAGGTCAAATTTAGATGAATTACAAAAATTATTCATTTTTAGTTTTAATAAGGAAGTCTAGGAAGTTGTAAAGATTAGATTAAGGATATTTATAGGTAGACCCATGTGATTACATAATAATTAAAATTAGTTGAGGATTGTGGGTGACCGATCCACTATGACTAGTTGAGAATTAAAAATAGTTGAGAGAAGTTTTTAGAATTCATTTGAGAACATAGTTTTTATATAAATTCTAGAATTCAAGATTATTGATAAAATTATGATTCATAATTAATACAAAATGAAAAATATGAGATGACACACAAAGGAGAAGATATTGAAAATTATGTTTTGGAATTATTTAGAAGAAGAAGAAATTAATATTGATTTCAAAATTGGTGATCTGTTATATGATACTGCATAATTTGGATGTCAATATATTGATAAATATGAAGAATATATGTATTTTAATATTTTGAGGGCTTAAAGGAGATATTGTGTTAATGTGGGAGAATCCTTGATCTTTTTAGTGATCTTCCTTGTTCTAGTTTGGGTTTTTACCTTAAACTAGTAGGATCTAGTATAAATAAGTATTTATAAATTTATAGAATAATTGAAAGATTGATCTATCATGAGATAACCATTGTAACCACTCTTGTTATTGGTGATTAAATATGGGTATTAGACTCAACCTGAACCCAAAAATGAGTATTCAACTGCATTTGGGGTGAACCATATAAAAATCCTTTAATTCCTTATAATTCTTTATATCAATTACATAAAGGTAATTAGGAACTAAAAGATACTAGATAAAGACTTTAATTGGTCACAAATGTTAATTTCAAAGAAGACGTTATAAAATGAGTTTCACTAATTCATCCCCACATATCAATGATACATCATCACTCACTTACTCACTTCAATATTCTAAAAGATTTTATGATATATTGGTAAAGAATAATTTGAATAGTCAAATTATTAATCAAATTATCTCAAAGGAAAAGTTCTAATAATAATGATGATGATGAACTTAGAAAGTATTCTCACTAAATAACAGAAGTAATTAACGTTTTAACTTGTGATGTTATGAAGTTAAGAATTTTGAGTACTATGTTTAAGGAGTTGAATATTAAGAATAATATTCATATGTCTTACCATTATTCAAACTAACTTTCATCATAGATATTTCTCGCTAAAAGAATATAATGGGGGTTTATCATTTGTTCAAATAATGATATGGAAAGAATTACATAGAGATATATTTTGTTTAAAAACCCCTAAAATTTAAACAAACATGATACGTCTCTGGTGGTCTAAAATATGGGATATGATTAGATAAGAACTTATTTAGTTTTTTCTTTATATTCTTAAAAGTTTTTAAAAATATAAAAAATATTTTGTTATATGAAATTAATTATCCACTTTATAATTATTTTATGTTTTTTTCATATATTATATAAAGTGAAATGATAATTAACCTATCAAGTTATAGCTTTATATAATATTTAACTTATGATCATCATAAGGTGATATAGGTTGTGATGAAATTTTAAGGTTATATTTGAAGTTCCCAAAAAGGATCTAAGTATCACTGAGACGGGGAGGTGTGAATTAGTGATATCTTTTCTTTTTATGTATCCTTTATTTTTTAAACAACCTTGACCTCTTGTTAAAGAATTATTTCCCTGCTTAATGCACACAACCATAGGAACACAATATTTACAAGGTTAACTACTAAACAAGAGAAGCTACGTCATTGGTATG
Source organism: Viscum album (assembly GCA_963277665.1). NCBI lineage: Eukaryota > Viridiplantae > Streptophyta > Magnoliopsida > Santalales > Viscaceae > Viscum > Viscum album. Next base: position 1,793,394,460 of record OY728145.1, read on the forward strand.
GTATGGAAATAATCCAATACCACACAATCCACTAGAAAACAATATTTTGATATAGAATACAATGAGTAGGATATTACCTTGCACTCTTGCAGTACTTGGGAGATAATCCTCAAGTATGTGTGCACCCTTTTAGAAAAAATAGGGTAAATAAATATATCTGTGATTCTTGAAAAACCATCAAAAATATTATCATTGAAAACAACTCTTATCTTTCCTATACATAAGATGATAAAAACTACCTAGACTTTTTAATAATACTTAGTCTTAAACCCAAGTCATGTCTTGATCCACTTTAAAGTAATTCTCACTTAATTTGGGTATAGAAATCTTCAGCTCGTAGAACTCCTTCGCAAAGCACCCAACTTCGCAGAGCACTCTAGTTTGAAAAGCTCCCTAGTTTACAAAACTCACTAGATCATAGATCTCACTATTTTGTAGAGAACATATTGGTCTTTGCGAACCCTCTTCGCAATTCAAGAGCTCTAAAATTTTCATTAAGTATCTCTACTTTTCTCAAGGGTGTAAGAGCCTATTTAAATGCATTTCCCACTAACTATAGAACCTTCTATCCATCTCATCACCACATCAACATCAAATTGCAGAGCTCCATAATTTCTACAGAAATTCACTCTGTTTCGCAAAGCACTGCGGATTTTTTTCCAGATTTGTGAAGTTCGTCATAATCGAGAAGTGTTTCATTAAATCCTTTATGCCACCACAATGATCCTTATTCTTTTAAGTCGTCACGATTCTCCTTCTTACACAAAGCTTACTTGCAAAGCTCTTCACCTCTTCCATTCGCAAAGCTCGTCATAATCACGAAGAACGTTGTCAACATTCTTCATGTCTTCAGGAAATCTACTTCATGAAGCCTATCTCTGTGAAATTCATGACTTTTCTATATTTTGATTAAATATTCAAGTAAATATACTTTTCTCAATTCTATTCCAACTCCAAATTTCGGACCCCAAAAATTTGGAAAACACTGGAAAACTGCGCCACCTAAGACACTTGCTTCTGCAAGACCAACCATTATGATTGGCTGTATCTTTTCTCCCCCTTTATTTCACAATGATTGTATCATAAGTTCTCCAACCAACTTATGATCTTTGTAAAATACAGACCAGCAAAGCATCGTCATATTTAATGTTAAAAGTATTAACATTCCTATCTTTCCTCACCCACTTATACAAAGTGAAGTGATTTTCTTTCTTCTCAAAATTCCTTGACAACAAAAGAAAAACATTCATGCATCTAAAAACATCTTCAGCCAACATGGTCCCAAAAATATTGAGTAGAATTTTAAAAGAGATATAAAATATTCTCATGAGGTAAAAAAGAGTTTTGTTTGATGGAATATACACCATTTATACCTCATGGAGTGTCATATACTATGTATTTAGTATGTTAATGGTGTATATTTCATATTAAATACCTATGCCTAATGTTATCAAGATATCTAGAATGATAACCTTAATACTTTTAGTTCATTATTACACAATCCTTGAGGCTTAGCTAATTAGTGGTGGTTGGGTATGTTGTTGATCATGTCTTCGGTTGAGTCTTAACAGAGATATGATTTTTCCTATAATATGAGGAGTAAAACCTTTTTCCTCTTGATTGAGATAGATTAAGTGTATGGTTATACATAGATAAAGTAATTTTATATTATTATCTATTTGGGTGAAGTGCATGTGATGTGCTCATCTTCTTAGATTAATGAAAAGTTATGTATTCATTGACTCGGTCGGCTCATTATTAGAGAACCAAGAATATATAAGTTGGTAATGAGGAATTACCATACTATGTGTTGCTTGATCACTCGTCTTATTAGATAGAGATTTTTTTATTATTAATGCATGTATATGATATATCCAGTGGATACAAATATAGAGATACATGTGTTTGATGGAGATCACACTAGGTCCTTTTTTATCATTAGTAGCACTAATTCTTTTCTATAGGCCACTCTTTTCTTTCATTTATGAATCCAGATATTCATATGTTTTTTAATTCTATAATGTAATGTGGGGTAACACATTTTGGTTGAATTAATATGGATTTAGTTTTATGAAACTCGTAGAGTTTCTATAAACATGTTTAGATTTTATCCAAAATGAGTTTTGGATAGGTATTCACAAATTATTCCATACATAAAATTAATGATTTCATTCCAAAAGTTTTTTGGAATATCAAAAAGAAGTTTTGGATATGAATTCAAAAGTTTTTTTATATGGTTTTTTATAATGTGAAATAGAATTAATTCTATGTGACTTTAGTGAAAGTGGGATATTAATGGTGATATGCCCTAAATCCATGAATACATATGATTTATAAATAGTTTAAATCATTTTACATGACATAAATATGTCATATGGCATATAATATTTTAATTAAAGGCATATCATATGCCTAATTCATGGAATATCATAGGGTGAGATATAATTATACCTTAATTATGCCTTTAATATGTCATATTTTAAAACATTTATATACTGTAAGAGTTATGGTATGGTTTAATAGTATTTAATGATTAACAACGAGGATTTAAATCATTAGTTTTTAATATTTATAAATCTTCCTTATTTGTTTTCATTAATTTTAATGTTTTATATGATAGATTAATCAAGAGGATTGTATTATTTTAGGGGTTACATAGGGTTTTTAACTACATGCATTACTTGAAAATTTGGAAACATATAATTAAATGTATAAATACTTGTGTAGAATCTGCAAAGGCTATATAAAGAGGTAATATACATTGATATGGTTTTTCATTTGAGATTTTTAAAGCATGTTGTTGATTCTTATGTAAATCTCTTCCTCGTTATTTATTTTCCTTGAGAGATACTAGCATAACATGGTTTGGAGGAGGATCTCACCCTAAAATTGGGTGATTAAATTTATCTCATGGATACACCTAAAATAGAAGAGTTCTTGGTTTATTCCTTAGTGATATTCATTATCTACTTGATTGGAGATAATAGAAAAAATCATCTATGGTGAAAAGTACATGTTATTTATTTTTTTATACTTTATTTACATTTCCATATTATAGTGGTCTTTGTTTTCTTGTTATTATTATCTTTTAAAATATCTAAAAATTGTTATTTAATCCTTGTATACCCTTCAATGATTCTTTATTTTTAAACCTTCTTTCAGATTGACTATAAAAAGTTTTAATCCATTCACATTATAATCATTGCATTTCATAGCCTATTTTAGAATAACCCACATTAAAAGCTCAAATTTTTCTAACACTTCAAATTAAATATCAATATTCATGATTTAAGAAAATTAATGTAAATTTTCAAATTTTAAAAATATAAATATAAACCTATTATATATATGAGTGTAAATTCAACTAGCTATTTATTAATAGATCCTTTTATATTTGTCTCCTTCTATGTTCAACTTTTCATGCATCAAATCAATTGTATACTCAATTCTTAAATTAATGGATATACAAGTTTACTATTACTAAACACATATCTATGTAGTTTTAATAGTTTCATTTGTGCCATTTTGTAATATTTTAGGTCCTCTTAACTACTCATCGAATAGTATGAAAGATTTTTTATTTATTATTAGGGTGAGATTGAGTTGAAATATCATAAATGTGATCATCTTGAATTAATATTGTCTCGATATCATCTAAGTACATAGAAAAAAAATTGATATTTCCAAGTAACCTTTCAAATGAATGCGATATCGATAAAAAATTGAATGAAACATAATTAACAATATATGTAATGAATTGTAAAGAATGATTTTCTTAATAAGAAAAACATATAAATGAACTACCTGTCAATTAGATACATACATTAATAATGTATGAGACTTACAAATTTAGTTTACTTGAAAAAATTAACAATAAAATTCATAATTACAATAAAAATTATGGAGAAATATTATATCTATATGAAAAAATTATAGTATAATTCTTTAATAAAGCTTGTCAAGTTGAATTAGTTATTTAGTATTTCATAATGTTGAATAAGTAATGTACACAATTCTATTACAACTGTATTTTCTTGTTTAGACAAAAATTTATGAAATTAAAAAGGTATTAACTTCCCACAAATGATATGTGAGTTGTGACTTTTCAATCCATGTATCCAACTATGGTGCCCAAAATATAAATGGACCACTGAGAGGGGTGAATCAGTGGACACTTAAATTTTTTATGAATTGTTCCTTTTTAATTCAACCTCCTAAACTTGTTTAGTCTCGATCCTATACATATATCACATAGACTACATTAATAATAAAATAAGTAAAGGAAAAAGAAAAAAATGAATTTTACATAGTTTGGTACTATGAAATACTCCTTATTATGATTGGTTATTCACCCCAATAATAGATTCTATACTATAATAAAATTTTATCAATTACAAGTGGATGTTTATTCACACACCATAACCAAATCAAAGTCTCACTGATTTCTCTTAGCTAGAGTCTCACCAGCCACTTGCATGTGTTGCACAAGACTTTACTTTCCAGGTTCCCACTGAATTCTTCAGTAGATTCTCACTATATTAATAGCATCACACTATGTTATCCTTGAATAACCTGAGTCACACAGGTTCCATAGAGTCTCACTGTGTATATAAAAGTGCTCACCTTATGTTCCTCTTTATAATTAGATCAGTAGATCCACATAGAATAATTATGCATCAATAAAACTGATCTCCTTCAACTCAAAGTAGAGTCTTTGAATTCCAAATATATTCATGAGAAACACTTGTAACTCAGTATCCACTTACATATTTCATTAATAGTCTTCAATAGATCTATTCACCTAGATTTCTCACTCACTTCACAAGAACACATCCCAAAATATATTTTCCCAAGATTTTATAAACTTGAACACAGTTTTAGAATATTTAGTGGCGATATGAACTAAAGTACATAGATTTGTTCTTACTTACTCAGATCTTCTTCCCCAATATAGATTGAAATGGATTCTACTACAAATCCTTATTCTTCTTTTCTACAACATGCACTGGATTTTCCTTATTCTTCTTCGAGGGATTCTAATCTCTTAAAGACTCACATATCACACACACACATACCCCACAAGTACCACAACAGCAACTTGATATTCTCTTTTATTCTCCTTGATCTTCTCAGTTCCTCGTGTGCATAAGTGGATACATTAAATAAATTATCTCTTTTTCAAATACCATAACTGTTATATTGATAAAAAATGAAAACCAATGCAAAATACCATTATAGAATACCCATTATCAGTTTCTATGTCCTCCTCTGTATAAATTTTTCTTCTTAGGGGGAATCCTACCATACCCCTTATAAATGAATATCATTTTAAAACATGGATGAATAAAATATTATTTCATTCTTCTCTAGTCATGACTTCATATTCTCAAAATATTCCATAAATCCTACACTATAAATCTTCACAACTGCATAAAGATCTATAATAAATCATATTCATAGCGTGGAACTCATATTTATTTTCTAGATTCATGAAATTTTGAAGCCATATTATTTATCAATTATTTAGAAAATTCCCAGATTCCCATATACATTCCTCTCAAATACACAAACAACCTTAGATTAACTGATGTATATAATGATAAATAATAGCTTGATAATTGATGGTTCTTATAACAACCCTGCTCTTTATTTCACACTTAAAAATAATTTATTACATAAAAAATTCACTTGATACAACATAGAAGATCGAGAGGTATAGTGTCTTTGGGGATTATGAACATTACATAACAACTTAAAACATAAAATGAAACATCTTATTGAAAACTTCTTTTACATGACCACATCATTCCTTCGTACTTAGCATTTCATAGGATAACTTGAAGACATGCATAATAAAAGGGTGATCTATAAAGCCCAGTAAGGGAGTAAAAAGGAATAACATGAATAATATAGTACATGTTAGGAAATAGGCATATTAATTAATCATAAGATATATATGAACATAAAGGCATGATATGGCATGATTATCTTAACATGGAAATGTGGAATCAATATTTAACATGATATTAGTATGAACCAAGGATAATTGCACATAGATCATGAGTAAACCCTCATTTCACTTGAATTATAATTAGTGAACCCTCATTGAACTTGACATATCATGATACTAATTTTTACCCAATGCATTGGAGTTCTATCATCGCGAACCCTTCTTTATCATTTCATTTCATGCATAAGTGTGCCTCATGGATCGTACAACATGGAATCATTCAACATCATAATTTATTCCACGATAAATTAATATGGAATAAATACATGAAACTCTATAATCAATAATTAAATGTGTATAAAGTTAAATACCCTTGATAGAGAAATGGGCATGTATTCACTACACAATGACTTTGCCTTGGAAAATCGCGGTGTAATTTCGGCATCATAACAGCGTGACATAAGAATTCATATAAATTGTTGATGAGAGATAAAATGGTGTCTCATCATATATACATGAAATGTACAGTAAGGGGGTTCATATAGATACATGTCTGAACCTATGTAATGGAATTTATATGCATAATATAAAATAATTGCTTGAATGTAAATGAGGAGAGAGAAATTCCTTACGAAATTTCAGCATGCTAACGGGTGTACATGGGAGGCATTAAAGAGATAGAAATAGGTTTATAATCATTAATAAATAAGTAGAAAATTATGGGGGAGGTGTGAAATAATACCCCAACATTTTAAATTGAAAACAAAAGGGTATAACTATATAAAGAAAATTTGACAAAAATTAGAAAGGAATAAATCCCTTACTTGGAAGTGTGATCATAAAGGCTTGAGAGAGTCTTGATAGAGGCTTCTTGGGAGCTTGGGGTTCCTTGGGAGGATTATAGAGAGAGGAGGGAAGAGGTTGGTCAAGATCCAAAGGATTTAACTGAAGATGAAGTGGGATCTTGGGTGGGTTTATATATGAAAATGGAGGGAATTCTTTATTATTTAGGTTTTGGACCCTACATATTAAACTAATCAAAACCACAAACCATCCCATAGTTTTTTCCCATTGTTTTTTCCAAATGTTCGTGAAAAAAATTATTTTATAAGGAAAATGGCCTAACTTAATAAAATATTAGGTTTTCTTATGCAGAGGTGAGTCACACTCTCAAGGAAATCTATTTAAAAAGTTAAAATGTTTTATAAGTCTTGGAGGGTCCACTAAAACTTTGTAAAATAAATCAAACAAACCTAAAATAAAATTATTTTAATGGTAAAACATATATTATATGAACATATAATTTAGAGTATTTTATTACATCACTATTGGGTCATTATAATGTCATAAAACACATAATATTATTAAACGACATTTAATTTTTACCCAAAATTTTGATTATCTCATAAAATTATGAAAAAATCACTGTTGGATGATTTCAAAGTCATAATTCTAAAAATAATATTCATTTTCTCTAAATAATTTTATAAATATGTGATTTTGTACTTTTAAAATAAAAACCCACATTTTTTGAAAATTCACGAGTTTTGATAAAAATGGCTTTCAAACCTTAATAAAAAATACAATTGTATTCATAAAAATTATACGATCATTTATATTTAATAAAAATTAATTTAGTAATAATATTTTATTAAAATATTATTTAATTCAAAAATCCATTAATTCATCAAAATATGTTTCTTAATTGAATATTAACTAAAAATACTATTTATGCTTTAAAACTCATTTACAAAGTAACAATAATAAAATGAATGTATATTCTTTATTATATACAAAAAAAATGAACATTAACATAGTATTAAGGTCTTGTTACATAAACCCTTATAACATTCGCATAAGACCTAAGGGTAAGGTTTGTGATGGTGACAGACTCTTGGGGTGGATCAGATAACATCACTCGGGTTGTAATCTCTATCAACTTCCACTTCTCATGTAGGTGGTTCTCTTCGAACATAACGTGATGAAGCTTGGCTTGGGCTTGGTCAAGATTGAAGCCTAATGATGCCACCTCCTTTCTGAGCTCTGATAAATGGGCTTCGTACAGAGCAATTCTATTGAATGATGCCATCGCTTCCTTTGTCTAAGTAAATTGGGTTTGTTAAAGCCCTATATTTATACTAATTTGTGATCACTGTTCAATAGCTATATTAGCAATGGTAACAATTCTTAACGATATTTTCAAATCCAAAATCATATAACCAAAGAATTGAATATGTTATATAACCATTTTACATAATTATACATTTAATTAGATCAAGTGGAATTTTTATTAATAAAAGTTTAGGTCGTTACAATCTTCCCCCCTTAAGAAATTTCTCCCTTGAAATTTCCTTTTCCTACACTAAAACAGATGCAGGTAGCTCTGCTTCATTACTTCCTCTGATTCCCACGTTTCTTTTTCAAACTTTTGGTTTCGCCACGACACCTTGAAGAGGGGCATTGTCTTATTTCATAGAACTTTTTCCTTACAATCTAAGATCTTCACCGGCTTCTCTTCATATGTGAGGTCATTCTACAATGGTACCACATTTGGATTGAGTATATGCGATGGGTCAGGTATGTACTTCCTCAAGAGTGATACATGGAACACATCATGTACTTGAGATAGGTTTAGTGGGAGTTCTAGTCGATAGGCCACTGCTCCAATGCGATCAAGGATCTCAAAAGAGACGATGTACCTTGGACTAAGCTTTCCCTTATTCCCAAATCTTGTAACTCTATTCCATGGTGATATAGGAAGAAATATCATTTCTCCAAACTAAAACTCTAGTTGTTGTCGATAATTATCGACGTTGATCTTTTGTTGAATCTGAGAAGCTTTAATGTGTCGTTGGATGGTCTTAACCTTCTCCACTATTTCTTAGACCATTTTTGGACCTAGGAGTTTTCTCTCCCCAAATTCATCCCAACATGTCGGTGTTCTACACCTCCATCCATAAAGGGCCTCATAAGGAGCCATTTGGATGCTTGAGTGGAAATTGTTGATGTAAGAGAACTCAACTAGAGTGAGATGTTGATCCCATCCTCCTTTGAAGTCCATTTATCATGCTCTAAACATGTCCTCAAGTTTTTGGATAGTCTTCTCAGATTGGCCATTAGTTTGAGGATGATAAGTCATATTGAAGTTCGGCTCAGTATCCAGAGCATGTTGAAGACTCTTCCAAAACTTAGAGGTGAATATTGGATCTCGATCGTATACAATAGATTGTGGTACTCCATGAAGCCTTAACACATATCTGATTTATATCTATGTCAGTTGATCCAATGAGAAATCATCTCGAATTGCAATGAAGTGTTCAGTCTTTGTAAGACTGTCCACAACAACCCAGATAGCATTGTTTTCTTTGGATGTCTTCAGAAGTCTGGTGACAAAGTCCATGGTTATGTTCTCTCATTTCCATGCTGTTATAGGTAATGGTTACATCATACCCTTAGACTTCTGCCTCTCAACCTTCACTTTCTGACATACTAGGAATTTTGATGTATACTCAGTGATCTCATTCTTCATGTTATCCCACCAATAATTCTCTCGTAGATATCGATACATCTTTGTGTTCCCTATGTGAATAGAGAAATTTGAACTATGTGAATCATCCAAAAGTTCTCTCTTTAACTCTGGATTTGATGGAACACATAGTATTGTCCCAAATCACACAATTCCTTCTTCTTTAACATTAAACTCTGAGAATTTCCTTTTTTTGATAGTTTCATGTTTTTTCTAAATTCCCACATCATTATTTTGATCATCCTTTAACCTTTCCAAAAGAGATGGTTGAGAAATCTTTTGTGAAAGGATTGATGATTTTCCCTTCTTTATGATTCCCATGTCTATCTTTATCAAATATAAGAAGATTGGATACTTTATAGAATTGTTGGGTCCTTTCTACTTAGAGCATCTTCCACCTTGTTCACTTTCCTAGGGTGGTAATGGATTGAGCAGTTGTAGTCTTTGATCATCTCTAACCATCTTCATTGGCGCATATTCAACTATTTCTGTGTGAATATATACTTGAGGCTTTTGTGATCTGTGTATATTTCACACTTCTTTCCAAAGAGGTAATTCCACCAAATTTTTAAAGAAAAGATTAATCCATCCAACTATAGATCATGTGTTGGATAGTTTTTCTCATGAATGTTCAATTTCATTGAAGCATAGGCAATGAATTTGTCATTTTTCATCAACACACAACCCAATATATTCTTCAAAGAATCACTAAATACGACAAAAAGTTCTCCACTTGTGGGTAGTGTGAGCACGGGTGCAGTGATAAGCATTTTTTCAACTCCTTAAAGCTCTCTTCACATTCATCACTCCATGAAAAATTTACTCCCTTCCGAGTTATCTTGGTAAGAGGTTTGGACAGTTGTGAGAAATTTCTCACAAATCGGCGGTAATATCCAGCTAACCCCAAAAATCTATGGATATCCATCATCGATTTTGGCCTCGGAAATCCCTCAATTGTAGCTGTTTTGGATGGATCCATAGATATCTCATTGATTGTGATGATATGACCCAAGAATGAGACCTCCTTAAACCATAACTCACACTTTCTGTACATTTCATAGAACTTATCATTTCTCAAGGTCTCTAGTATAGTGCTTAGATTCTCCTCATGCTCCTCCATGGTTTTGAAGTATATTAGAATATATTCTATAAATACCACCACAAATTTTTTGATGTAATCTCTAAAGAGTATATTCATCAAGTCCATAAAGATTTATGGAGAATTAGTGAGTCTGAAAGTCATTACTATGAATTCATAGTGCCTGTATCTTGTATGAAAAGTAGTCTTGGGGATATCCTCCTTCTTCACCCTTACTTGGTAATATCCCGACTACAAATCCACCTTGGAGAAGTATTGTGCTCCACCTATCTAATCAAACAAGTCATCAATTTAGGTTAAAGTATGCTTGTTCTTTATCGTGATTTTGTTGAGCTCACAATAATCAATGTAAAGGAAAATTGACCCATCCTTTTTCTTGATGAAGAGGACTAGTGCACCCCATGGTGAAGCACTTGGGCATATAAACCCTTTATCCAGATTCTCCAGTAGTTGTTTCATCATCTCCTCAAGCTCCACAACATCCTTTTCAATGCCCCATGTATAAGATTAATTGATAATTCAACATCTCTTCTAGGAGGAAGAAAGGAAATTCCTTAGGAAACACTTCAGCGAATTCCCTCACAATTGGCATGTCTTCAAGGATGGTTTCTTACTTAGACTCAATTATCTAAGCTAGATACATGTTCTCATTGGGCAATAATATCCACACTTGATATGAAGTTGCTAAGGAAGATTCATCCTCCTCTTTGAACTTGTACATAATCAGGGGTCGATTCTCCATATAGAGAGTGATTTCCCTCTCACAGCAATTTATGTTGGATCTATATAAGGAAATACAATCCATGCCAAGAATTGTATAAAATTCCACCATAATGAGTATGAAGAGGCTCGTCGAGAAGTTTAATCCACAAATTATGACATGGGAGGATTTATATTCATGGGATGCAATGATTGCCTCATTGGTCATACTCACCAACATCTTTACTTCCATGATTTGTGGTGGTGTTGGGATTGTTCTACTAAACTTCATGATATAAAATAATATGTAGAACCATGATCAAAAAGCATGTTCCCTATTCTTGAATTAATAACTAGTGTACCTTTCACCACTTCATTATCGGGGTTCACTTGGGTAGTAGTGATGGAAAAAGCTCTCCCTTGCTACCTTGGAGGTTGTTGGTTGCCTCTAAAAACCCTTGGCTTAGGGAACTAATTTGAAAAGTTCCACAATTCATTGAAATTGATAAAATGGACAATGAATTGAGCATAAAATAGAGTGTTCCTTTCCACTATTGCATTTGTGGATTTTTCTTGTATGTAGTTAATGTACAGGCTCCCTTCTCTTCCAAACCTAAAGCATTTCCTCATCCCCTTCAGAAAATTTCTGGGGTGCTTCTTTCCACACCTTTGGCAAGTGGGGTGCTAGATTTTCTTAGCACCATTGGATTTATCCATCGAACCACCAGAATTGAGTCCACCTTATACTTCTTATCCCCATGATACCCCTGTGATTCGCAGATATCCATTCAGACTTTGAGGGCACATCGAATAATTTTCTCATAGCTCTTGAAGTCACGGATCGCTAGGGCTTTCTATAGGCTAGGTTTTATCCCACCAAAGAATCGGTCAACCTTGCATTTGGGGGTAACAGCAAAGATGGAGTCATATCGTGCGAGCCTTGTAAAGTTTTCCTCATACACTCTGAAGGATTCATCTTCTTTTGTCTTGAGGTAAAGGAAGACCCTTTCAATCTTAAGTCAGAGGGTGCGTAGAAAATATTTATCGAAAAACATTTTCTAGAAATCCTTCCATTCCAACACCTTGATCTCTTACTCGGGCTTCATATTTTTAAACAATTTCCACCACTGATCAGCTTCACCTTCCATATGATAAGCATCCAGAAGAACCTTCTATTATTCAGAACATTGAAGGATAGAGAATATCTTTTAAATGGATTTGATCCATTTTTTGGCAATTGAGGGATCATATGGTCCATTAAAAGTAGGAGGCCTTTGTCTCATGAATCTCTCGATTGAGACTTTTTCTTTCTTAGAGGGTAGGGGTTAAAATTGTGTCTTGACCTATGTTTCTATTCAAAAATTTAGTTAACTAAGATAGTATCGTGACAAATTTCGTGATTCTTACTCCCATCAGGTTGGGAATCTCATTAGAACAATTGTCACATTGATCTTCGCATCAGTTGTTAGCCCAAGTCCTCCTATTATCGTCCATTGGCTGAAATAAAAGGAAAGTTAGGGGTAACACATAAAGGGTAATCCAAAGACAAAAACTGATGACTTATAAATTACTTTTATTTCCTTAACTTATGAATTTATTGGATTCAATCTATTTTATCCATGATCTTCCTAACATATATTCTTATGGGAATTTTTTTTCTTAACAATGGTTCATACTAAGCTCATGAATTTACCAAATCATATCCCCCAGGAGTGTCGTAACCAAGAGTTCATCAAGGCCCGTTGTCGTGCACCAGTTCTCATTTGAGTCTAGCTCAAAGCGTTGTTTTCGTGTTTGACCCCTTGATACATTTGTTCTAGATCCACCCCTACCTTCTTGTATCCATACAGGTATGTATTTCCTTAATAAACCACTTACTCAATACTCATAAAAATTTAGGGATGTTTTATTATACTTAGTCTTATCCCTAATGCTTTCTCTAGGGTTTTTAAATCCTAATCCCAAAAATAACTAAACCTATACTATGATACCAACTATAACAACCCTGCTCCTTATTTCACACTTAAACATAATTTATTACATAAAACCTTCACTTGATACAAAATAGAAGATCAGGAGGTTTGGTGTCTTTGGGGATTAGTAACATTACATAACAACTTAAAACATAAAACACAACAACTTATTGAAAACATCTTTTACATGACCACATCATTCCTTCGTACTTAGCATTGCATGGGATAACTTGAGAAAATTCATAATAAAAGGGTGAGTTATAGAGCCCAGTAAGGGAGTAAAAAAGGCATAACAAGAAAAATACAGTACATTTTAGGAAACAGGAATATCAATGGAGCATAATAGATGCATGAACATAATGGCATGATATAACATGATTATCATAACATGAAAATATGGCATCAACATTTAACATGATATTAGCATGATCCAAGGCTCATTGCACATGGAGCATGAGTAAACCATAATTTCACTTGAATTAGTATGATTAAACCATCATTTCACTAGACATATCATGATACTAATCTTTATCCAATGCATTGGAGTGCTATCAGGGTGCACCCTTCTTTATCATTTCATTTTATGGATAAGTGTGCCACATGGATCATAGAACATGGAATCATTCAACATCGTAATTTATTCCATGATAAAGGAATGTAGAATAAATACATGATACTCTATAATCAATTAGTAAATGTGCATAAAGTTGAATACCATTGATAGAGAAATGGGCATGGTACTCACTACACAATGACTTTGGCTTGGAAAATTGCAGTGCAATTTCGGTAGTATAACGGCGTGACATAAGAATTCATAAAAATGTTTTATGAGAGAGAAAGGGGTATATCATAATATTTACATGAAATGGACAGTAATTGGGCTTATATAGATACATTTTCCAACATATGTAATGGAATTTAGATGCATAATATTAAATAATTGCTTAAATGTAAATGAGGAGAGAGAAATTTCGTACGGAATTTCGGCATGGTAACGGGTGTACATGGGAGGAATTAATGAGAGATAAAAAAGTACATAATCATTCAAAAATAAGGAGGGAAGTATGGGGGAGGTTCTAAATCATACCCTAACATTTTTAATTGAAAATAAAAGGGTGTACCAATGTAAAGAAATTTGGACATATATTAGAAAGAAAGAAATCCCTTACTTGGAAGTGTGATCCCAAGGGCTTGGGAGAGGCTTGAGAGAGGATTCTTGGAAGCTTAGGGTGCCTTTAAAGGATTATAGAGTGATTATGGAAGAAGTTGGTCGAGATCCAAAGGCTTTTAGTGAAGAGGAAGTGGGAGCTTGGGTGGGTTTATATAGGAAAATGGAGAGAATTCTTTATTATTTAGGTTTTGGACCCTACATATTAAACTAATCAAAACCACAAACCATGCCATGTTTTTTTCCCATGGTTTTTTACAAAGGGGAGTGGAAAACATTATTTTATAAAGCAAATTTCTGAAATTATAAAAATATTAGGCTTTCTTATGTGGAGGTGAGTCACACTCTCAAGGAAATCAATTTAAAAAGTTAAAATGTTTTATAAGTCATGGAGGGTCCACTAAAGCTTTGTAAAATAAATCAAACAAACCTAAAATCACATTATTTTAATGGTAAAACATATATTGGCCGAACATCTCATTTATAGTATTTTATTACATCACTATTGGGTCATTATGATGTCATAAAACACATTATATAATTAAACGGTATTTAATTTTTACCAAAAAATTTGACTGTCTTGGAAAATTATGAATAATTCACTATTGGATAATTTTGACATCCTGATTATAAAAATAATATTTATTTTATCTAAATAATTTTATAAATATGTGATTTTTTTAGTTTTAAAATAAAACCCAGTATTTATCTAAAATTCATGGGTTTTAATAAAAACGGTTTTCAAACCTTAATAAAAATCACAATTGTATTCATAAAAATTATAAGCTCATTTATATTTAATAAAAAGTAATTTAGTACTAATATTTTATTAAAATATTATTTAATTCAAAAATTCATTAATTCATGAAAATAGATTTCTTAATTGAATATTAACTAAAAATACTATTTGTGCTTTAAAAACCTTTTACAAAGTAACAATAATAAAATGAATGTATATTCTTTATTATATAAAAAAATGCACATAAACATAGTTCTAAGGTTATGTTACATAAACCATTATAACACTCGCATAAGACATAAGGGTAAGGTGTGCGATGGTGATAGACTCTTGGGGTGTCTCGGATAACATCGCTCGGGTGGTAATCTCTATCAACTTCCACTTCACCCGTAGGCAGTTCTGTTCGAGCTTAACATGTTGAAGCTCATATTGGACTTGGTCAAGAGCGAAGACCAATGATTCTACCTCCTTTATAAGCTCCGAAAAATGGGATTCGTACAGAGCGATTCTACTGGATGAGGTCATCGCTTCCTTTGTCTGAGTAAATTGGATTTGTTAAAGCCCTATATTTATACTAATCATGTGATCACTGTTCAATGGCTATATTAGAAATGGTAACAATTATTAATGGTATTTTGAAATAAAAAATCATAAAACCAAATAATTTCCAATGTTATATAACCATTTTACATAATAAGACATTTAATTAGATCAAGAGGAATTTTCATTAATAAAATTTTGGGTCGTTACAATTCTCCATCTATATAATTCTTAAAAATATAAAAAAAATATATCAATTAATCCTTCATGAACATATGAAGTGGTTCCCCACCATCAATATTCCTCAAACCAGACTTGGATCATATCTTAAGTAAGCATCATGATGTTTTCACCTTTAAATCACAACATCAGCGTCTTCATATTTATTTCCTCAAAATTAAAGAATTCTAGAAACTCTATTTATTATAAAGATTTGATCATCCCTTCCCATGGATGAATATAAACATATATTTCTTATTATGCTTGGATAAAAATTATTTCTAGGTTTTTGTGATATTTATACCCTGAAAAAAATATCCCTTTCATCATCCCAAATAGTTCATCTTCATCAAATTCAAAATATTGAATCCCAATTTTTCACCCAATAGAACATCACAAATTTTTTTAGTGTTGAAGTTTTATGTTGGGGACTTAAAATACTCACACTCAATCATTGAAGACTTATGATCATACCTTTATCAGTTTTTGATAGACTTTAAAGTCTTATGATGAATTCACATAGTCAACCAAGACTTGTGATCAATAGATTCATATATTGGAGCACCAAGGCTTACGATCACCTCAAAGTCTTACTCTCAGCACCAGAAGTCTTATATTCAAAAAATGTGTTACGATCATAGTAGGAAAATCCTTACACTCAGGATATAGCCATTTTTCATGAACTCTAAAATAAATAATTTTTTAGAAAACTTCAAAAAAAATTCTGATTACTTATAGGCTTCTACAAACTCCTTAAATCATATTGGAACTACCTAAAATGTTTTTTTTGAATTGTTAAATAATTCAAAAATACTTTAAATTCATTTCTAAGATGTTATAGTATATTAAATACTCAAATAAGAGTATTTCCTTGAATATCCCTACTAGCTTAGGGGAAACCCTTCTTTAATGAATCATGATCCATCTCTATTCACATAATCCTTCATATGGGAGTGTGTAAAAATTTTATTCCCAGTGACCATCATGATTTTTACTTCTCAGATGGATGTTCCATTTTCAAATAGATCTCCCCCACACTTTGAACCTAATTTACATAAGTTATTCATTGTTATATGTGAATTCCATCCATAGGTTCAATAACTAGATTCTCTCTCTTCAGTTCTCCCATTTAACCTATTTAAGATAAGGATTCTTCATATTCAGCACTTGTCATATACTTGAAGATAACTATTTTAATCTTATAATGTGTGGGCTGCTAGGAATCTGTCTAGCAGGTATTCTATGAATCCAACTCTCTAATCACCTTTCTCGTGTAACCATTACGGGATCACCACACAGAACCTTTACCCAAAATTATAGACAGCTTCACTTCTTCCTTAATGGGTATATTCACCAATCCATCACACAACTCCTCTTTAAATTTATTACATTTACAATCCTATTTGAAAAAAAACATGATTTACAAAAAATACAACAAAACACCTTTAGGTACTTCACCTATGATGTTTAATATTAACATGTCTCAAAATACTACATGAATAACCATCAAATACATTCACATTCTTTAATAAATTATTGAATATATATAATTTATAATTTTTTGTTTCAAAAATAGTGTCAACATACTTTCCATTCTCATTTATCCAAATATCATACTTTATGTTCATTTCTTTTAATTACTTCTGAATTTAATATGGTCCTTTTATTTTCTATGATCATTAAGTAAATGTGAAAATAAATTTTTGACATATATTCTTCTCAACATATATAACATGTAAATTATGATGTAGAAAATTAAATTATCAATGAATTTTTAAAAATACATTTTTCTTTCATTGTTGTGTTCCAATTTCAACTGATGATGTAAATCAAAATCATTTCCCACTATTATTCGAATGATATACCTTCCCAAATCCTCCATCAACATTTACTAGTTGTGAAAAAATTTCTAATCTTGAGAATAAATTTAGTGGCGGTCTACGATCAATAGTTCCACTGAATTTTATCTTTTTCAACTAAAGCCTATGTAATGCATTGAAAAATATATGATGACATAAGAAACACTATTTTTTACTATAATATAGTTTCTTAGGAAAAATATTAAATATAAAAATTAGAAAAACTAAACCATTATAAGTTTTCTAACTAAATAAGTTATCATGTCTAGGGAGGCCATTAATGGTCAACATCATAGTAGCATGCACATTGAACATCTTTTGAAGTAAATAAAACATATATATCTACACCATTATTAAATAACACCTATACTTCATAAATTAGTGATTTAAAGTATACATAAATTTCATTTCTAATCATTTTATTAACAATTATAATCATTGAAATGATGGAGGAAGTTTATTGCATGTGCATCCATGGAGTTGGATTGTAAGGGATCAGAATAACCAATCAAATTCTATAGAGGGTACTCAATGTGTCGAATTGGTTAAATACATATATATCCAATCTCAATTACACATTTATAAGATAAAATGATAAATTTTTATGTAATTAATTAAAAAATTTCCATGATTTTGAATCTCGTGGATGTTGCATGAACCTATACTTGTTATTTTCCATAGCATTCCACCTCATGTGCTTAGTGGTTTTAGATGACATAAATAATCTTTTAAATTTGATTAAGGTAAGTTGCACAAAAACAATATAGGAGTATTATTTTTATTATTCTTATTTATATTATGTTGATTCAAACTTTCAACATTAATCGTTGAGATCTATATAGAAGTCGAACATAGTTTATAATCATGTATACTTGAATCCTCTCCCTAATATAAAATGAAATCATTTAGACATACATGTATTTTTTATAATTGAGCCCGATCATTCTAACAATTTTATTCATGTCATAAAAATTCTCAAAAATCTTAGCTTCCAAAAATGAATCACATAAAAAATCCATTGTTATGGACATTGGTTTATTTATAATTATACATAGTTCATGACATGATAGAAATTCAGTATAAAAGAATGTTTTAAATACTTAACACGCCCTTAATACTGCTCTAGATTTCGACCTTCAACTAATTCATGAAATGCATATATATTTTCAGTAAATTTTTCTCTTATATTGGTCTCTGCAACATCGGGAAGAGGATCCACTAATAAGTTACAATCTTGATCTATCGGTCTTGTAGTTCTAAAAATATCATTTGTCAAGTGAATATCTACAACAACCTCAACTAGTTTTATTGTTTTGTCTTGATTATAATGTTGATGTTTACTTGCAATACCAAAAAAATCATTTATCAAGTTCTAAATTTTATTCTCTACTATTGGGGAAGCAATGTGTTCATTCTGTTGATTGGAATTAGTACTCCAACTTTATGTAAAGTTCGATTATACATTCCAAATCCAACACACATATTGAGCAATGAATTGTTTCAAAATAAAGTGTTCATAAATTTCATGTCTCTTCTACTATCTTCTAAATTTACAATTAGGATATGGAAATTTAATTATCATATCCACTAATCGATTGATAATTGAAAAATCCAAAAACTCCTCCAAACCATTTGCATGTATAGGTGTGTTCTTAGGTAATGTGATATAATTTTTATCTATATATCACAAAATATGAACACTTTCAAAGACAATATATACTTATATAATAATATAGGATTAATTTAAAACAATTAATCATAACTACTTTATTCGATAATAGAACAAATTATGTATTCCCTAAGAAAACTCATGAACCAAATTCAATTGTGAACCCATACAATATATAAATATTAATGATGTGGAACTCATAAAATATATAAACATTAAACTTAGATTAACTAAGAGTAAACATTTTTAACAAAAAAATATATTAAGAAAAAAAGAAGTATACTTTTAACTATTATAAGGGTTTTAAATGTTGAGGGTGGGTATAAAATATTAGAAAGGTTTTTTGAGACAATAAGCCCAACTCGTGGGTGTGAATGTTGAGGGTGGGAAGTAGAATTTTCATTTTATTGATTGGAATTAGTTCTCAAACTATATGTAACGTTTGATTCTACATCACAAATCCAACATACATATTGAGCAAGGAATTGATTCAATATCAAGTATTCATAAACACTACTAGAAATTTAGGCTATATCCATGGTTTCAAACCATGGCTATAGGTAATAGCCACTATTTGGTAGATCGTGGCTCCTATTAGCATGGAAGTAGGGACACAACTATAGCCACAGTTTCTACTATTGCAGTACACATGTAGCCATGGTCGGAAACCATGGATATAGCTCCAGCTATGTCGGATTATATCCACAGTTAAAAACCATGGCTGCAAACCTATATCCATGGTTTAAAAATATGTAATAAGGTCTATATTCATAGTTTAAAATCGTGTCTATAGCCTACAAAAATTGTAAAAAAAATATTTATTCAAAAATCCTAATACAAGGTAAAGATAAATACTAAAAAAATCTCACACCTCTACTTCAAGACCCAAGATTTCAAAACAATGTTAATACTAAAATTTTTACTAGTGCGTGATTGTACATTATCAATACAAGATTAAAAACCTATCATAAAAATGAACTTATACCACCCAGAAGCATAGTTCTCCACCCAAAAAGCATCAAGAAAATTGCCGAACTGAAGGCTGAATGAAACTCCAAAGGATGGGGATTACATGAAAGTAGACATGGTGTTCTTCTTGAGAGTGAACTCGTCTACTTTAGCATGATTGATCGAATTCCCAAGAATATGTTCAAGACATGGAATTTCATTCTCCATGTAGTCTACTCCTTTATCCAAGATATTATTTTTTAGACATCAAATAGATCTTTCTATATCTAGTAGTAGATCCCTACAGCTTCACTGCTTACTCTTTCATTTGACGGAACACGACCCTCTTTTCACCATCACTAGCACTTGAAAACTGCTTGTCCAAAAAAATAATAACATTCTATAAAGTTAAAAATATGGCATAAAAAGAAGCAATGAGAAACATATATGAAATATAAAATGTTTTAGTAAGGATTCACACGACTCATACCAACAATGAAAATGTACAACAAGAATATATCATCTAAATATCAATTAGTACCTATAGGCACATGCAAGTTAGACCACAGAACTACATATCCACCGAAGTACACCTATAGAGTTTGATCATATAATACTCATTAGGAAACAACCACATTTTTAACATATATGAAATACATGCAGATGTATGATTTTGATCAATTTAATCATTTACATGAATATAGATGAAAACAAATTTACATCTAGTAATCAATCAAATCATATTAGAAGTAGATATTTAAGTACCTTAAAGATGGCTGATTCAATCATTGCATAAAAAGCCCAGCAATGTTGGATAGCTTCAAGTGAGACCATCCAATGTATCTTAATTTTCTTATTGGTAAATTATATCAATTTGGATAGTAACCAACAATTTCAAGAACTATAAGCACAAAAATAAACAGTAATTTTCTTTAACATACTTCTGTATAAAGGCCATAAGCATAGTGTAGGTTGGCATCTCCAACCTGAAACCTTCTTATATTGAAAGGATGCCTACATGGCATACCATCTTCGATCCTAACACTTTAAACATGATATGAATATGATAAGGTAATTAGGATTCCCTCCCTAATGAGCTAACCTCATCACAGTTAGTGGTTGAGTTATGGGAAAAACCCCATCTCATAAAATGGGAAGGTGTATATCAGATTCAGGTCTATAACTAATCAATAGAAAGTGGAAATGGTCATATAACAACATAGTTCAATAAACCATCCCATGTGACATGCCTATATATAATTTATACAATATCAAAATACCCCTACCAAGATGCTCATTTTCTATCTAAGTGGTAGAAATGATCAATGAAACCATACTCTAAAAATTATTATGATTAGTATAATAGATAATGACATGTTAGACATCTTAAATCTATAGTCATGTTTGGGAAATAATTATGTCATAACAATTTATACACTTAATAAATTAAAAATTATACCTACTATTTTATTCTATATAATTCATCATGTAGAAAAAATAATTTACATTTTATACAATTATAACATAAGTATATGTAATACAAGTACATCACATTATGGTTTCTAAAATGGTAAACAAGAATTAAGACAAACATAACGTGGTTTATAAAAAATCATTCTTTCTAGATACATTATAGATAGGTAAAACCACTTCTATGTTATGTGGGATGAGCATTTTATGGTTTTCTAATACTTATCCAAACAAGTCTATAACTATTTCATGGGTGGTAACTAGGGAATATTAATAAAATTCTAGGTAATAGACCATGTATAGTATTTTTCATAGACAATACATACCCAGAACAACTTCTCTTAAATAGGAACTCCTGACATATAACTAACACTACAGATGAAGACAATAAATTAGAAAAGGAATATGAATGAGAGAAACTTCCAAATCAAAGCAGTCCAAACACATTACATGAAACTAAACTGAAATAAAAAGTTCCACATACCTTAGTTGGTAAGCACCATGATTGTAGTGGCTATATCCCCATCAACAGCTTTCAAAGCCTTCACAGCCTTGGCCCTGTAGACTCCAGCCTGTGTCATCACCAACTCGGTGTAATAAACTTAATAAATTAAAAATTATACCTGCTATTTTATTCCATATATTTCATCATACAACAAAACTAATTTACATTTTACACAATAATAACATAATCATATGTAATACATGTACATCACATTATGGTTTCTAAAATGGTCACAAGTTTTAAGACAAACATAACATAGTTTATAAAGCATCATTATTTTCTAGATACATTGAAGATAAGTGAAACCACTTCTATGTTATGTAGGATGATCATTTTCTTGGTTTTCTAATACCTATCCAAACAAGTCTCTAACTATTACATGGGTGGTAACTAGGGTGTATTAATAAAATTATAGGCAATAAACCATGTATAGTATTTGTCAAAGACAATACATACCCTGTACAACTTCTCATAAATAGAAACTCCTGACTTGTAACTAACAATATAGATGAAGACAATAAATTAGAAAATGAAGATAAATGAGAGAAAATTCCAACTCAAATTAGTTCAAACACATCACATGAAACTGATCTGAAAAAAAAGTTTCATAGACCTTAGTTGGTAAGCTCTATGATAGCAATGACTATATCCCCGTCAGCAGCTTTCACAGCCTTCATAGTCTTGTCCCTATAGACTCCATCCTTTTTCATCACCAACTCAGTGTAATACACTTAATAAATTAAAATGTATATTTGCTATTTCATTACATATAATTCATCATACAGCAAAAATAATTTACATTTTACACAATTATAACATAAACATATGTAATACATGTACATCACATTATGGTTTCTAAAATGGTAAAAAAGCATTAAGACAAACATAACATCATTTATAAAAGATCATTTTTTCTAGATACATTAGAGATAGGTGAAACCACTTCTATGTTATATGGGATGATCATTTTCTTGGTTTTTAGTACCTATCCAAACAAGTCTCTAACTATTTCATGGGTGGAAACTAGGGAGTATTCATAAAATTATAGATAATAGACCATGTATAGTATTTTTCATAGACAATACATACCCAGTACAACTTCTCTTAAATAAAAACTCCCTACATATAACTAACACTACAGATGAAGACAATAAATTAGAAAAAGGAAGATGAATGAGAGAAACTTTCAACTCAAAACAGACCAAACACATCACATGAAACTGAACTGAAAGAAAAAGTTACATAGACCTTAGTTGGTAATCTCTATGATAGTAGTGACTATATCCCCATTAGTAACTTTCACAGCCTTTATAGCCTTGTCCCTTTAGACTCCAACTTGTTTCATCACCTACTCGGTGTCCTTAGTTGGTAAGCTCAATGATCAGGATTGCATTAATGAAATTGTAAATGAATAAAGACATTAGAAACGTAGTTATGATATCCAAAAATGTAAACAGATAATATATTATGAAATTAAAAAATAATAATTCAATTTTAATCTTAGTCTAAATAGTTTAAGTTAACTTTGGATATAGCTATTTTTGTTTCATAAAAAACTAATGGTACATGACCAAAAAGGATTTGGTATTGTGTTTAATGAAATATGTAAAATGAAAGTGGTGGATATGGATTGAGATATAAAGGAAGACAAATGAAAATGACTGTCTACTCACTAGATTCATACCTCACATATACTTGTAACAAATATTCCTTGTAAATTAAAAAGGAAAAAATATTAACAATTTGGAAACCCAAAAAGGGAATCCTAATATAAATTCATGTTCTTACCCACAATTTATCAACCATATAATTCTTTGAAAAATTTTATGGAAATAAAAAAAAGACATAATGCTTGTGGGATATGTAATATGTTCTGAGAAATATGAATGTAATGCCACTGTGCCCCTTCCCCCTCCCCTTCACACCCCTTGCCCCCTCCCCCTCCCCTCGGCACACCCCTACCCCCTCCCTTGCACACCCATACCCCCTTCCCTTTCCCCCTCCCCCTGCACACTCCCCTCCCCCTGCCCCCAGCACACCCCCCTACCCCATACGCACCCCCCCCACACACACACACACCCCCTTCACACTACCTGTCCATGCCCCCTGGACACCCCTCCTCGCCCCCTACACACCCCTTTCACCCCCTGCACACACCCTTCCCCCTAAACACCCCACACACACCCCTTGCACCCCCCCCCCACACACACACACACCCTACCCCTGCCCTTTACACCCCCTTTCCCCCTCCCCTTATACCCCCCCCCCCCCCCCCTCGCACCCTCCCCATACACCTTGCACCCCCACTGCCCCCTCCCCCTGCCCCTACCCCCCTGCACCCCCTGTATAGTATGTAAAATTTGAAGTATTATGAATTCTAACATTAATATGATTTTTATGTATGTGTTCTATATAAAGGGGGATAATCTTTTCATAGTTTAGATACTAGAAACTATTCTCAACTAGCGAAATACCTATAAAATTTTCAATTATCTATTCTCCTGTGTGGATGATCTATAATAAAATTTATATAAGATAAGTTCTACCAATTAATTAAGTGATTTTAGTGTCCTGTGGATATCGTCAATGGAAATAACACATTAACTGTTGATTAGGGAATTGAATCAAGCACACAATTGGCATTAAAATTACATGGAATGTATAGTAAAAATGGATTATCATTTTTTAATTTTATTCTATTAATTTAACTCAATAGGGTCTTGGAAATGTATTTTTTTCATCCACTATTAATGGGAATTTAAATTTCCCATTAAACCCATTAGGTACAAATCTATAGAATCAGAAATAATAACCTGTAATAAAGAGTATGTTTCTTATGAATCCTCTTTTTGTTACTCCTCAAATTCATTACTTTTGAATTTAAATAATTCAAACCCACTTTATCCCATGATAACTCATCAATATAAGATCTAGAATCCCATCATGAAAAAGATATCTCAATATCCTTTTCATCCATTATATTTCCATAAATATATTGTAATGCTTCCCATATAAGAAACATAGCATCACAATGAATGGTATAAATGTATATAATATTTTGTTCCCTGATGGACTAATACAATGATATATTTGGTTTCATCTTGGAACATTATGTTATGTTAATACATGTTTATTTGAATTTTTGTCTTTAGGGAGGGGGTTAATTTTCATTTATGGGTTTGGTTATGAATTTTGGTGTTTGAGGCTGAAGCTATAGATTTTTTTTATAGGGATTGATATGATGTTTTGTATTTTGATTTAGTTTGTAACACATGTAGTATAAAACTACAGGTCAAAACTAATATTCAGTGGGAGGTACCAAATACCCCATGATTTGGGAAGAGAGAGGGTATTTATGGGGGTGCCACAGGATACCAAGTGTCTCTATAATGGGAACCCATTACAACAGAAGTATATTTTTGAATAAAAGGGTAATTTTTGTCATTTCACCACCTTCATTTTCCCACTTTTTTACCCTTTGAAGCCCATTTCTTCCTGGTAACCAAGAAGCTCTCCAATTTTTCTCCTCATTTCTCATTTTCCCTTCCAATATACACATTTATTCAAAGTGAATTATGGGATTAATTCAATAAATTTTTTAGAAGAATAAAATTGAGAAAAACCTAATTCCATTTATGATGCAAATATTATTCACATTATTTAGTGAATAATCATTAAATATTCAAAAGGTGTAATTCATGGTGTTTATTCCATAGAGTTTCCATATTCCAAAATAGAAAACATTAATGGGTAATTCTTATGTGGATAAATATGAATACCATATAATGAGAAAAAGAAATTGGGAGGTGTCTGATGCTACAAGAGATGTCATAAAAATTTTCAAGTCACATGAGAAAAAGAAAGAATTAAAACAACTGCTACCTTGATGAATATGTGGGTCAAAGAATACCAATAGTAATTTGGAACAACATTGAATGTCTGGTTTTCGAGAAGGAGGAGTTGGATGATATCAAATATCTATATTCATGTGGGAATATGTTGAAGAATCTATTACTATTGATATATCTAGTTCCATTAGAGAATAAGGAATGATATTTTCGCATCCAGTTTCTTAATAAAAATTGAAATAACATAATTTTGTTCAGGAATTATTTTCATCCAGTGGAAGGGTGTTACTTTTGATAAAGAATACATGAGAATCAACTCACTAAAAAGAGTTTAACTCATTAATTTTGAATATGTCGTGCGTTGAAAACATGGAAATCAATAGAGCATCTAACTAGATTTAAAGATTCACATAAATTGTGCTTACTATAATTATCATGGAGTGACCCATGTAGATATAAAATTTTTAAGATCTTCTTCGATGTAGTTAGCAAAGAAGAATAAGAGGAAGTGTTCCTTATGCGATGACTGATCAAATTTGAAATATTTTAATGGAATTCATCCTTGGTATCGGTTGACCATGACTAAACATGTATCGTCTGAACTACTGTAATAGTAAATTTTGGAACATTAACACATTGTCAATGTGTGATCCATAGATGTATCCCTTTGTGGTGAACTATATAAAATCATCTTTTTAGGTGGATGTTTTTTTGCAGGAGTACCTTCATGATCAAATTTTTTAACATAGTTCCTAGTAACAGTAGATCAAGATGCTAATAGAAAACCAGGATGGAAAATAATTAGATTATATTGGGGAAAAATTGATTCACCCCACCTCTTAGTTTTTGTTGGGTTGTAATAAGTTGTATCTGAGCTAATAGGATCTGACATGGTGTTCAAATTCTTAATTTGTTTATTATTTGTTCTTCAACTAGGTTCAGTGATAAAGCCACTAGATTTCAATGCTACTAACTCTTACACATAAAAAATAATATATATTTTTGGTTTCTACATGATTTTGTTGTAGAGATATGTTGTATTCCCAACATGATACTAACATAAGAAATCATAATGAATGAGACCATGACATTGAAAATAAAAAATATTTAAAAATGTATCTCTAATGAGGTTTATACGAGAAAAAATCATTCTGCCAATTCTTTTCATATATAGACATCATTTGAGAAGATATATGGAAAAATAGTTGATGAAAAGGAAGTTGTGATGTCTACCAAAACAGAATGATAAATAAATGGTTATGATTAGAAAACAGTTATTAAATCAAGTGATTTATGCCTTATGGAAAAAAGGAAAAATATAAATAAGCTGAGGAATGTAGGAAAGATATATGTTAAAAAGAATATTCAGTTTTACCCTAACTGATTGATGGAAGAGTATATAATAATAATAAAATGATAACTACAACATGTTTACAACCAATAATATGTTAATAAAGTAACCAACACAAGATCCAATCTGGGAATGATAATGTGGGTCCACTAGAGATCATTCATCAAGTAGAAAATACATTCAAAAAAGATCTATCTATGAAGAATAAAAGATCAAAGAGATTAGAGGATGTATTAAATGATGAAATAAAATATGGGTGAAAATATAAAAGATTAAATTGAATTTCATAAAGAAAATAAATATATATATATATATAGGTAAATATATGTCAACAGAAAAATAGTTTTTTAGGAAGAATGGTTTCCCAAATGAAGGAACTAAGGTGATTTGAGTTGAATATTTCTATTAGGTTGTTTTTTTTTTTCAATCCAATTCTAGAATGGTCAATCTAACAAAGACAATTTACTAGTTGTAGAAAACTTGAATAGGGATTGAAAAATGATCGAGAAAATGGGTAAGGGATGATTTTTATGTAGGTAGTATGGAAAAATGTAGGTAGTATACAATCACATAGCAAGTATGCGGTGGTTTGATCATAATGAAATTTCACATAAAGAGGTATATTCATGAAGAAGATTAGCTCATGAATCAAATAAGTACCATAAATGGAGGTTTTGAAGTAGAAATAAAAATGTAATACATGGTAGGGAAACAATTGAAGAGTTATATGAATCGTGAATCGTGATGGAAGTTTGTGTATACTTATTATGGAAACATGTTCACAATGGAGGATTGTTATTATGAAGGAATCACAAGAAGGAAGGAAAAATTTATGGTGTTGAGGCAGATATCAAAAGTGGTGTGTATATTATAATATTTTTTGAAGATGAGTATGCAAAATGTTTAAAAGTTTTCTCATGATTAGAGATATTTTTAGAGAAAATTTGATGTAAATACCCCACTAATATACTCATTAAGATCAACCAATGATACATTAATGAAAATACAGATATTAGTTGGAAAAGTGGAGAATTTAAGAAATTTATATAAGAAGGGGAAATATGTGAGTTAAGGTGCACTCTGTGAAGAAAGGTTCAGTTTATGAAATCAGTTGTAGTTTGCAAAGGTATGTTTTTGAAAAGCAATCTATCATGAGGTACTTGGGGGTATTTATTGGGATGTCTGTTCAGGAAGGGGATGTTTTTCAAGGTATTACAAAAATTAAACACCATGTATTTTGATGTAGTATACAAATAAATATACTACCTAGTGAAATTATGCCCATGGGGCATGGGTGAGTTGGTGAGCGGCGGTGGCGTCCTGACCCTGAGGTTCCGGGTTCAAGTTCTCACAAGGCAACGCGCACTATATGCATTTATCACCTCTCGTGGGCCCCTCTACCCCGTGTGGAACTGGCCTGAAAACCCAAGTGTCGTTACACCTGGGACTGCGGCTGGGTGAGTACATAAAGGTGCTCGGTGGTGGGTGACAGACCACCTATACCGTGTAACCCCTTGGGCCTGAAAACCCAGTGTACTTTTAGCCACTTCGGTGGTGGTGTGGTGGTGAAGGAGAGTGGCACATCCACGCTGTTCTTTGGGAGGTTCAGGGTTCGAATCCTAGGAGTCCACTTTCAGGGTGAGCCTCTCCCCCGGGATCCACCCGCCTTGTCGGGTCGCCCGGTCTCTTCTGGGCGGGCAAAATGAGGCGCGGCCCAATCAATGACGGATCGCTTGACAGACCATTGCTGCCGGGGTGTCACCCTCCGGGATGCTCTGCCATCTCAGCTGGCAACGGCTCCTTCCCGGGCTGGGGCATTAACTCAGGGGAGTGACCTCTTCGTGGGAGAGGGGGGTTTCTATGTGCGGAGGGTTTGAAAAGGTCACATAGGGGAATTCCCTTTTAAAATAAGAAAATACTACGTAGTGAAATTGTGATCATGAAGCACAAAATAAAGTAAACATTTAATCTCCAACAATAATTTTCACAAAACAGTAACATTTCAGTTAAAACCCTAAATCCCTTTGGTGGGGTAAGCAGGAGGTGTGACTAGTCGAGGAGGAGGATCCCTGGGAGGTGGGGTGGCCACGTCGGAGGCGCGCTGGAGGAGGAGGAGGTGAGGCGGCTGTCTCGATGCAGCGTCGATGGGGTGGTCGTGTTGGGTGGCATCGCCGGGGGAGGATGGTCATGGAGAGGAGAGCTCGTGAGGGTAATGGCTACCTACATCAAAGGCGTGTCGAAGGAGGAGGTAGGGAGGCCGCCGTGAAACAGCGTTAGCTGGGAAGTGGGGCGGCGGTGTTGATTGGAAGCGTCGGGGAGGAGGGCATGGAGATATAGCTCGCGAGGGTTGGGAGGAGGGTTGTGGAGAGAGAGGGTGTTGGGGGGGGCAATGGCTTATCAAAAAAATACATTGCCACGATTTACCTTAAAATATGACTATAAATCATGATATAGCCATGGTTTTAATTTAATCGTGCCTATAAATCAGGGTATAGCCACGGACCTATAAAACTTTGGCTAGAGGCCCATGGTTATGAATCAATTTTCTAGTAGTGAAACTTCATGTCTCTCCACCCATCTTCTAAATTTACAATTAGGACATTTACATTTAATTCTCTTATCCACGATCAATTAATAATTGAAAAACCCAACAACGCCTCCAAACCATTTGCATACATATGTGTGTTCTTAGGTAATGTGATCCAATTTTTATCTATATATCATCAATTTCCAACACTTTCGGAGACAAGATAAAGTTATATATTAATATAAGATTAAAATAAAATAATTCATCATAGCTACTTTATTTGATGACAGAACGAATTATGCATTCCCTAAGAACACTCATGATCCGATTTTAATTGTGAACTCATACAATATATAAATATTAATGATGTAGAAATCATACAATATATAAGCATTAACCTTAGATTAACTAAGATTCAACATTTTTTAACACAAAATTCTATTAATAAAAAACGAATTATACCTTCAACTATTAGAGGGGTTTTAAATGTTGAGGGCGGGTATAAAATATTAGCAGGATTTTTCGAGACAACAAGCCCAACTCGTGGGTGTGAATCAAGTGTACACATGCACACATACTAGTAGGTTGAAGGTCATCTTCCTCAATATATGATAAAACATAATAAAAACATTAACAAGACATAAACGTAACAAACTGGCCAAACCACCACCAAACCCTATCCTAGAAACACAAAATTCTATGGGGATTCACTACATTTTAGATTCTTGAGCCACATCGACTATGGGGGATTCATTTGTTGGTCATCCTTGGCCGACTATTTGTTATCCATGATCTTCATTGGGTACACCTCTACCCATTAGAAAAATAAGAATATATAATGTCTTGTAAACTAATTCTATCTTTAGGCCACCTTAAAAGTCATTTTTTAAATGACTTAATCACATAAATAGCGTGTTATTCAACAACCACCACACATTGAGAGGATCATTGTAATTATAATATGGTACAACACTTGACCTCGTGGGCATAGCCTAGTGGTTATGACTTTGTATTAGGTTTGAGTCTCCGTGAATAATTGTATACGGGTAGATTTATTCATTTCTTTGTATTTCCATTTCCGGAACTGTTTTAATAATATACTACAACAATATTTCCCTTTTAGTAATCTTTTACAATGTATACTTCTCCAAAAACAATTGTACCACAGCATATCCCTCTCCATCACGCCCATGAGTATCCATGATCATGGAGTGTATAATCATTATTGTTAATGTTTTTGTGTCAGCCGAGCACAGCATGGCCTTCCATTCTTTATTCCACCCTCGATTTTATCGGGATTTCACATATAATCATATAATACTCAATTCGGTGGCGACACCGGCGACAGGTTTAGTTTTCTTTATTTACAGTGGGACACTCCTGGAATTGCTCCCTCCCCGTCTCTTTAATCGGGTATCCAACCCTCTTTTTCCCTTTATTTTTTATATATGAACCCATTTTGACTTAGTTATCCCCTTTATGAATGGAAAATGTGAGGATGGGAAGTCAAATTTGTGTTGGATGAACCGGGCACATGCATGCATGTGGCGTCTGTTCGCCCTGTGGCTCGTTTTTTGCAACGAATTCCGAGGTTTGGATGTATTATTGGGGACAAAACAAAACTACGTAAAAGGAGAGCTTTTGTTTTTTGAACGGGAGGAGGAAAAAAAACACAGAAATGCACAGTGGCTGTATGATTTCATGAACAGAAACAGATCGATACTTGGAATCCAACATCCAAATTAAAAAATATATGGAAGAAAGAACAAGTGGATGATGAAGTTTTGGCTTTCCTTTTCTATGGCGGTTTCCTGTTTGTTTTGGCGATCACTGGTTGGGTCTTAGTTGTGGGAGGGACGGTGGTTCGTCGGGTACACGTAGTCCGACTCCTCCCATTGCTTCGCCCTCCTACCCAGCGACGGCGGTGGCCGGAGGTTCTCTGCGGCGGCGGCCATTACGGGACTCGGATTCCTCCCTTCATGCACCTGCATGCAAACGGCCTGTTAATAGTTAATTCCGTGTTGATGCTTGGATTTTCTCCGGTCACCGGGAAATCTCACCGGAGCGTGGAGGCGGGGGCGTGGGTGGGCGGCGGTGAGGAGGCATGCATGCAAAGCGAAGAACACAAGGGGAAGCAGGACGAGGAGACGGGGCAGCATTTTAAGGGATGAAGATGATCGGAGCATTGGGGCAGCGGCGGTTTCGAGGTGGGGTGGGTGAGAATGGGCATCTGAGTTTGACGGTGGTTAGATTTTTTGGCGTGAAAAGGCGACGGGGCATTTAATATGAAACAGAATGGTGGAGAGGGAGAAGGGTTTGGGGTGGGGAGAGGGATGTCCCCTCGCCTCGCCTCGCCTCGCCACGCCGCGCCACGCCTCTTTATTGTGTGGATCCTCTCACCATCGCAGAGAGAGAGAGGTCCAAGGAAGAAGGGACAGTGGAGCCCTATCAGAGAGGGCTTGCGTGTGTGGGTGAGGGGGGAAGATGCGACTGAGTTGCTTTTTTCATTGACCAGTAACACAAATCTACACGACAACCCCTCTCTCTCTCCATCTCTCACTGTATGCATTTATATATAAGGAAATTTTTTACCCTAAAACTCCTTTTGGAAAACTTTTGTGGTGGAATGGCAAAGATAAAGATCCGGCATCTAACAAAATCAGTCAACAAAAATAACATTGGATTTGTGTGATCAGATTGACTGATTTAGCCTCATGGATAAATGGGAGAATTTTCATGGTAGGTATTACATTTTGTATTTACATTAGGGCTGAAAAGGATGTCCACCTCAATGAAAACATACACCCACCCATGTTGGGCACCTGAACCTGACCTTTAGGTTGTGGTTTTGGACGAAAATGCCCCCATTATGCATTTTTTGGGTTTTTTTACACTGCCGCTGTTGGAAATTCCCATCGAAATTTCCACTGGAAATTCTTGGGTAAATTTCCACCGGAAATTTCTGATGTAAATTTCCACCAAAAATTTCATATGCAAATTTCCACATGAAATTTACATTTCAAATTGGCACTTAAAATTGCAATGAAAATATATTAATACATAAGTAAAAAATGCAATTTTTTACTAAATATTTGCATTAAAAACTTCTCGTGTAAAATTTAGGGATTCCTAAGAGTCTATAAACACTTCATAAATCGTGAATTTCCTAGGGAAATATTCATTGCAAACATTCCCTAAAAATTTCTATTGCAAACTTCCACTAGAAATTTCCGGTGCAAACTTCAAATAGCAGTTCAAATTTATACATTAAATTACAATGAAGATATATTGATACATAAATAAAAAATATAAATTTTAATTGGAAATTTTCATTGGAAGTTTACACTAAATACTTTTAGTGCAAATTTCAACAAATTTCCACTAGAAACTTTTATTGCCAATTTCTATTCAAATTTCCAGTGAAAATTTTCGATGTATATTTTTCCAGCATAATTTCTTTTAAAATTCATAGTGCAAATTTGTACTGAAAATTTACAATACAATTTCGATGTATGATGAAAATTTTCAATGAAAACAAAAAAACACAATGACAAACATACGAATACAAATAAACATGGTAATATTCAATTATAAACTTCAAGTGCAAATTTACAGTGGAAATTTTCAGTACGTATATACAAACATCAATGTAAATTTGAATTTGAATTTTTTGTTTTACATTTACACTATAAATCCCCACTAATATAAATCTATACTAAAAAATTTTAGAGCAAATTTACAATTCAAATTTCTACTTAAAATTACAATGCAAATGAAATAATATAGAAAAAAAAAATTGGAAATTTTCACCGGAAATTTACATTGAAAATTTGCATTAGAAACTTTTAGCGCAAGTTTACAATGAAAAATTGCAGTTCATATTCCCATTTAAGATTCCAGTTGAAATTTCCACTTGATATTTACAATAATTATACTGTGATTTTAATTAAATAAATTCTAAAATACATACATGTTTACATTTTTAGTGTAGCTATACTAATATATGAATAATGTAATTTATGGTGAAAATTTTAAATACAAATTTCTGTTAGAAATTTCTAATACATATATCAATAGGAAATTTATAGTTCAAATTATCACATAAAATTAAATTGAAAATATATTAATATATAAATAAAAATTTAAATTTTCACTAAAAAGTAATTTAATGACCATTATTATATTTTCTATACTTATAATAAACAAAAATTGTCAAGACGTAATCTTTAAAAAAAATGACCTTTTAGTTTTCCCGTAAAATAATGAACAAAATAGCCATAAATTTTAATATCTCGAAACCTTATTTATTTTATTTTTAAACAATGGAAAAGTTTCTATATAAAACACATATGAATTTTAAATTTGCACTGAAATTTTATACTATAAATTTGCACTCTAAAATTGATTATGAAAAATCTAAAATAAACGTTTTTTATATATTTATTATTATTATTAAACAATTTTTATTTTCTAATATTATTAATGTTTTATAATAACAGATTTTATTTTTACATTTTACAGTTATTTATTCAAACAGTTTACACAGCAACAGGGGTATTATCGTCCAACCGTTGCAAATGAAACGTTTTGAATTTTAAAAAACGTTTTAAATCAAAAACCAGATATGCTGCCACATCATGTTTTTGCCGGGTGGAATTCATTGGACCTAAGACGATAATTTTCCTTGTTAAGCATATTGGTTTTTTTTCTTTTGAAACGTGTTTAAGTATGTTTGTTTAAAAGATAAGGTGTGTTGGAAAGAAAAAAAAGCAAATGATCTTTTATAAGACGGGTCTTTAGGATAAATGGTTTTAAGGCTTGAGTTTTCTCACCATAAAACGGTTCGAGAATAACTTCAAAAAATAAACTTATACAAAAAAAAACAGTTCTTAATGACGATTCTAATAATCACTACTAAACAAATCGTATTAAAAATAATTTATAATATATATTGGTTTAATATAACCACCACAATATTTTTTTTTTAAATTTAGTAGTGGTTTTATTTAAACCGCCACTAAATCTTTAAAATATACCCCAATTCGACTCCCACTACCACAAAATCACGCTAAAAAATGCTCATAAAAGGTATCTTTATGAGCGATAAAAAAACACTGCTAAAATGTGCTTTTATCATTGCTAAAAAAACAATAATAAAGATACCCCTTTATCACCTCCTTTTTTTAGCACCAATAAATGGTACGTTTATCGCCACTTTTCTTAGCGCTGATAAAATGTATATTTCATAAAAAAATATTTATCATTAAAAAACATATATTAACATATAAAAATATTTATATTGATGCAAATATAGTATATTTTATAAAATATGATTTATATAAGGCTAAATACGCATTTGCACTTAATATATAAGTTTTTTTTAGTGAAAATGGATTATCAAATAATTTAAAAAATATTAATTAATAATTTGCTAATTATTATCGAGTAATGGCCATTTAATAACAATTTGAAGATACAAAAAATCAAAAAATTAATAAACAATCTAAAATAAGTTGAAAATCTGACTCAAACTTCAAATAGTCATAACTTATGATCCGAATGTTCTTTTGAGCTCTACCATATATCAAATCAAAGTCTACGATGAGATCTACACCATCATAATCAGGGGGAGTCTAGTCACTTGTTTTTCAATGCTAAAAAGGATGATAAGGCCTCCAAAACTAAGTTTTTAGTCGAGGTATTCCAATTTTTTAACACATGATGGAATTTCAACCTCGTTTAAGGGAGTCTTCTTATCATTTTTGAGTGGAGACTCAATTTATTTTCAAATCCTACACTCC
This sequence comes from Viscum album, assembly GCA_963277665.1. Lineage (NCBI taxonomy): Eukaryota > Viridiplantae > Streptophyta > Magnoliopsida > Santalales > Viscaceae > Viscum > Viscum album. The sequence continues at coordinate 1,793,430,351 of OY728145.1, forward strand.
TAATGATATTATGACGTTCAAATTTTTTCATTTTTCATAATGTACTATTATTTATATTTAAGTACAGACATATATATATTTTTATATATTTACACATAAAAAATCAATTTTATAAATAAATACGTAAACACAATTACATATAAAACGTCTTTATAAATATATAAACCATATCTAAATAAAAAACAATATTCATTTTATTTAAAATAAAAAATATATGATTATTTATATAACTATATAATGTCCGTGTGTCTGTGTGTTAAGAAACTAATGTATATTATCTATACATTCATATATATGTATATAAATATTAATATATAAAATATATAAATAAATAAAAATATGTATAAATATACTTATAGACACACTAATACACACAAACATATTTTATAAATGTATTTAAAAATGATCATATAAATATATATCAATATATGAATAAATATATAGATAAAAAATGTAACTATATATATATATATATATATATATATATATATATATATATATATATATATCATAAAAGGGAGAATAAAGCAACATGAAGGAGTGATAAGTCTGTCCAGGCGCGTAAGAGAGAGGTCTCGGGTTTAAATCAAGAGGGAGGCAGGGCACACGTTTAGTGATGTTAAAGTGGTGGTGGGGTGTTGTGATGTTAAAGCGGGGTTCGAGCGCTAATAAAAGGGGGGTCACCTCCAATTTTGATTCTTTTTACAAATTAAAAAAAATTGACTTTTATCAGCACTTTTGTATAGCACTGAAAAAAGGCCTTTTATCAGCGTTATTGAGTACTGATAAAAAATTTCTTTTATCAATGCCTTTTTTAGCCTTGATAAAATGAGCATTTATCAGGATTTTTTTAGCGTTGATAAAAGGGATCCCCTTTTAATAGTGCCTCGATTATCAGAGCTTTTTTAGCGCGAATAAAGGATTTTTTTAGCGCTGTTAAAACCCAATTCTGTAGTAGTGTCTCCCCCACCAAATCCCCTTGGCCCTTCCCCCACCCCTCCGTCCTCGATCCCCTTACTTCGATCCCCCCTGCTTCATGACAACGACCCCCCCCATCTCCGATCCCCGTGCCCCCCACTCCCCGACAACAACCGTCCCTCCACCCCTCTCATCCCCATGACCCCGGCCCCTACTCCTCGACGATGCCCCCCTGATCTCTGTGACACTACTTTTAAAATAGGGTTTTATCAGCGCTAAAAAAGGACTTTGTCAACGTTAAAAAAGCACTGATAATCGAGGTGCTATTAAAAGGGCACTAGTGCAAAAAACGTTTACCACGTTGGTGTTTTTTACGTCGGTTATATATAACCAATGTGCAAAGCTGTAAAAATTGGTTTAACACGTCGGTTATTTTATAACCAACGTGATAAAGCACCGAGAATTGATTTATAACGTCAGTTATTTTATAACCGACGTAAAAAATACCGAGATTTGATTTTTCATGTCCGTTATTTTATAACCAACGTAAAAGATCGAATCTTGGCGCTTTATCACGTCGGTTATAAAAATAACCGACGTGATAAATCAAATCCCGGTGATTTATCACGTCAGTTATAAAATAACCGACATTATAAAGGCTTTTCTACGTTGGTTATTAAATAACAGACGTGATAAACATAAAAAATTAGTTCATCACGTCATTTATTAAATAACCGATGTGATAAAACTTTTAAATGATTTATCGGGCCTCGTATTTTGTCATTCTATTTTCTTTGATCAGGTGACCTGCGACTCGTCTCTCTCGCATGTAAAACATAGAAAGGATTTGTCAAAGTCGTGCCCTCTAACCTCATTTTTCCACCATCATTCATCATCTTTATTATCACCAGATCTATCAGGTCAACTCACAACACTCAGGTAAGTCTCACACGCCTCAGTTTCATTCTATATTTTTTGTGATGCCCTAAATTTATGTTTTGAGATATTATTTTTCTATCATTGTTCTTGCTATCATGGTAAGTTTCATAGTGTTCTTTTATACCATGCTAAGTTCTTTTCTAGTAAAATAAACCATGAGAGTGATATCATGCAAGTTCTATGATTTTTGTTGCTACCATGTGTGTTCTATCATGTGTGTGCGTGTACTTCCATGTGTGTGCTACCATGAAATCATTATCGTGCAAGTTCTTCCCTATAACCTTACAACGAAGGAAGTTATTCAATACATTTTTTTACTATCAATAATTGTATCATTCTTCAATTCTTAATTTTGGTAATATATTCAAATTAAAATTCCTTTTATATTCAATATTTTATTTTTCCTTATATGATAAAACTCATTATTTAGTGTTTGAATCTAAACTAACTTACTCTACCATTCTCTTTAAAAATAAAATTGGTTGGACACAGCCCCCCACCCCCTGGACACCCCTCTCCCCCACCCCTTGGACAACCCCCACCCCCCTGGACACCCTCACCCCCATGGACAACCCCCACCCCCTGGACACCTCCACCCCCTGGTCACCCCCACCCACATGGACAGTCCCCACCCCCTAGACACCCCCACCCCCCATGGACAGCCCCCACCCACCCTAGACAGCCCCCAGACACTCCACCCCCCCGGACACCCCCACCCCCATGGACAACCCCACCCCCTAGACAGCCCCCTCTGTTGCAATAGATTATATACTAGAGAGTGTATGCCAACGGTTCTTGAACCGTTGGTATACATACATCCCAACGGTTTCCATGAAACCGTTGGAATAGATTATATGTTGGACAACATGTATACCAACGATTCTTGAACTGTTGGTATATATATATCACAACGGTTTCATTGAAACTATTGACATAGATTAACTTCAGACAGTCTATACCAACGGTTCCTGTAGAACCGTTGGTATAGGGCTATTGCAACGACCATCATGCCAACGGTGTGTGAAACCGTTGGGATAGGTGTAAATTTTAGTAGTGAATGTATACATATTTTAATATTTATACTTCATATTTCATGTTTACGAAAGGGTGATTTTGGTATCCAGTTGCACCTGAATATATTCTTTATGTACCTTAAGAAGAAAGGATCCATGATGAATTTATAATGTTATATCATGATCCATATGAGAGAGATATGTAATCCTAAAATGATTTTCATATAAATATAAAACCGTTATATCTAACTATATTTTCTTTTTAAAATTATTTTCATGCATATCTTTTTCAAAAACGAATATATTTGTTTTATATTTCAAAATTGTTTTACATTCAAATTATAATATTTTGCATATAAATATAAAATTGTCTTATCTTAATAAGATGTATAATTTTGATATTTGTTATAGGTAATAAGGAGTCAAAGTTAGATTATGGCACATCGAATGAGTAATGAATATGAGGAAGATGTTGATGCCTTTTTAGAATTTTCTAAATGAAATGTTCCAAGAAATGACATTTTTTTCTGTCCATGCCTGAAATGTTTGAATACAAAGAAGTTGAAAAGTAGTGAGATCAAAGATCATCTGATTTGTCATGGTTTTAATCTGAGTTACAGCCCTTAGATCTGGCATGGTGAAACTGGACATAATTTCAGATCTACTGATGATAATGATTTGCAAGATGGTAACTCCAATGGAATTAAATAAATGATTCATGATATTGCAGCAGAACAAATTGAGATAGAACCGACAGTTGCGCGTCTATATAGTGATGCTGAAAAACCATTGTATCCTGGTTGTACAGATTTTACGTTTTTTTCGACGGTGTTAAGAGGCGAAACATGGATGGAGTGACATAAGTTTTACAGAGCTCCTACAATTGTTTAAAGACATTCTTCCAAAAGACAATGATCTTCTAGATTCACATTATATGGCCAAGAAAATATTATGCCCGATGGGATTTGGATACAAGAAAATACATGCATGCCCGAATGACTGTATGATATATAGGAAAGAATATGAATTTCTGACAGAGTGTCTTAAATGTGGGACATCATGGTATAAGTTGAAATAAAAATCACAGGATAATGTAGAGATTACAGAGATCCCTACCAAGGTATTTTGGTATCTTCCTATAATTCATTGTTTGAAACGTTTATTTGCTAATTCACATGATGCAAAAAGGTTAAGATGTCATGCTAATGAGCAGATATGTGATGGAAAAATACATCATCCAGCTGATTGTACACAAAGGAAGAAAATTGATGAGCAGTATCCTACATTTAGAAATGAAATTAAAAATCTCAAACTTGGGTTGTGCACAGATGGAATGAATCCATATCGAACCCTCAGTAGCACACATAGTTCATGGCCTGTTTTATTGGTAATTTACAACCTCTCTCCTGAAGTTTGTATGAAGTGAAAATATGTCATGTTTGACCCCTCTGTTCACCTTCCAACATAATGATCACATGTCTCCCAATGCGATCGAACTCAAGTTGAAACCTGCACAAGAGATAAAAATAGAAGAAGACTATAGGTGTGAGTATTAAAACTCAGTAGGTTAGCCTGATATTTTATTGCCAATGCACATCCTTTAAAATAAAAGAAAAATAAATTTCAAGTTTTAAATACAATATATAAATCTATGTTTTCTAAATGAGGTCCCATTCTATAAATAAATTACCAGACAAAAACTTGCATTTTTTATAAACAAGAATGCTAGTAAAAAATTTCAAAGAGGTGCAAGTTCAAAATGAAACTAATTTTCAAGAGGGATGCTTTAAAGAATGTAAAAATTTAAATAATTCACACACACTATAGAATTTACCATCTGAACACATTGTATGTTGATGTTGAGTACAAAATAGCCAATGAGAACAAGTTACGGGAACACCCCTAGGCACTAGTTAGTTGTGAGCCTCAGGTACCTCGTATCTCGGTGAAAATAACCATAATAAATATTCATTCTCATGCACATGAACAACTAGTAGGGAGCATACCCATAACCTAGTGGTCCTCCAGAATCATCATCATCATAGTTTAGTTAGTGTTGTCATCGTCAAACTTGCTACATGAAACAGGGGCCAAACCCCACGGGATCACTAGTATACTAGTACACGTCCGCCCACCTAGATACATGAGATTCCCTTTAGTGCTCAATCAAGTTACACATATTATAAAATACTCATTTCACATAAAAATTAAATTCCCAAACCATAGACACACAAACAGTCTACAAACTTTCTTCACATTTCTTTCACAAATCAATAAACCACTAAAAATTTTCACAAAACAATTTAAAGGAGTTTATTGAGGCTTTGCACATAAAACTCATTAAAAAACACTCTTTTAAGTATAAAAACACAACAAAACCATAACCAAACATATTTGTAATCCCTAACCACATTTAATAAAATCATTTCATGGACCATAAAACAATCCCAATTGACACAACATGGTATATACATGTAAAACACTCATTTTTCATTTTTAGGAAAGGCCAAACGGGCCTTTAAACATTTTCTCAAAACTAACATTTGAAAAAGTTATGCATTTAAATTTTATTAAGTAGGTGTATACACACCATTTATAACAACAAATAATATTCATAAATCACTTAAAACACTCAGGTTACATATTCAAAACACAACCATTTTTATAAGGATGTGAAACGGGCCATTTTCCAGCAACTCGGGCAAAAAAATGTTGTAAACCAAAACCCATTTGTTTGTAAAACTAAATAAAAATTGGAAATACATTAAAGGATCCCAAAATAATTTTTTTCATGCTGAAAATGTATTTATAAATCCAAACAAATCATTTTAAATTGCACTAGACACATAAAAGCCAACTAGGCAATTTACCGAACACATGACATGCACTCTTTAACAAAACAACTTATTTTAAGAACTTAAAAAGGGATAAAATACAATTTTCATGCCATAAATTTATTCAAGATACTGAAAAATATTTAAAATACCATAAAAAAAGTGCGAAATCTCATTGAATAATTTATCAAACAAGAGGAGTGCACATTTATACCAAAACAACTATATTTTTAACAAAATAAGGCATAAAACATCATTTGCACAGAAAACAATTAAAACTGAAGTTTCAAAACATCACATATCATATAAATAACGTTATAAAAGCATTATAATGATGAAACTTAAATGATAAAGGATTGTACAAGGGATATCCTACCTCAAATCCGTGGCGGAAAGGAAATGCACACCTGAAATCACCCACTGAAGTTCGCAACACTCTAGACCTATGAATACCCACCCGAAACGAACCAAAACCCCATAAACAATCATTCCAAAATAGTAACCTAGGTCTATAATTACCAGGGGAGAATAGGAAACCAAAAAAATGGAAGGAGAAGGAAGAGGGAGAAGAAAGAAGAGGGAATCTCACCTTGGAAACAAAAGGACTCCTAATATTCCCTTATATCTGCACCCTTATAGGAAAGGTAATGGAATGGAACTTATTGGAGATTATAATTAGGTATGTATGAACCAGGGAAATTTGATTTAGGGTAAAAATAGTGAAATATAATGGATTTATGAAAGAGTTAATTTACCTTAGAAAATCTGGATGATTTCAGGAATCTTGAGAAGCTTTTCCCTAATACTTGGAAAATATGAGTTCAAAAGAGTTCAAATAGACAATGTGGGTGTGACTAGGTATCTTGGGCTCGAGTGGGAGGTGGAATAACTGAAAAATGGAAAAAAATAAAAAAGATATAAAAGAAACAAACTATTTTTTTAAAAATAAAAATGGGCCCACGAGCTAGCCTAATACCTGAATAGATAACCCGAATTCACCATTCTTATTAATTATTAATGGGTAAAAAAGGATATGTAGGATTTAATATGTTAGGGGAGAAAAAATAGGAATTGGAATGAGTAAAAAATGTTAAAAAACGAAGGATTTATAAAAGAAAAAAAATATGTTTTTAAAACTGGAAATGAGTTCACGGTTTGGCCCAAATCATGAGGTAACCACTCTTTCTACAAAACTCCACAAAAAATAATTGAGTAACCCAAAGATGGATGATTATATATAGATGAAACTTCAAAACTCAACATTAATCTCACCCAATACCTAGGAAAAGGATCATGATTCCCAATGAACCAGATCAAAACAAAGACATGAAAAACTGGGTGTGACAATTCTCCCCACTATTAAAGCTTTCCGCCCCTAGAAAGACATAACACTTTCCAGATGAAAGATCAACACCTAAGGATTCATTATCAATATGATCCAGCCTCCCATGCCAAGGAAATATCATTCAAAATTAAATGAACTTAAGCCTCTTGCCTAAAAAACACCAACTCACAACCACTTCTTGAGAATCAACCGATGGATCGAGTCACAACCTCCACAACCAAATTAAGAACCAAATTGTTGGGACTTATCCCAATGAGCATAATGATCACCCAAACCAAAGAGCACTCATGAAAACCAAATATTCCAAGGGAGTCCAGAATGGTCTCCCCACTATTAAGAAACAACCAGCACTAGAAAAGTTCTTAGGATGAAAATCCATGAGACCCATGGTGGGTCTCCCCACCATTAGAAATCACCTAGCAATGAACAAACAAGAATTAAACATGAGCTAGAATTAGGCCTCACTCACACAAGACCACAAAAACTCTCCTGCAACATCCTACAAACCCAAGTTGAGAGGAACACAACATGAACATTTAATCCACCCACTCTCAAATGGAGGCGGCAAAAACTAGGCCAATAATCTCTGCACGAATCCAAACCCCCACCAATTGGGGAGGGGAGGGAAGGGGACCCAATCATTGGGCCATTGAAACCACAAAAGAAACAAGGGAACTACCTCACTGAAATGGTAGAGATATGAGCTTAGCAATACTACCCACAATCCTAGGACTCCTGACTATACGCCAACTTCACTCCGAAACCTATGGCTGGAGCTCTGATGGATGAAGCATATCTTGCCTCATAGTCAGGCTTTGATAATCCCAAACTTGTACTCTATATCTTAGTTCCACATAGTACCACATAACACTCCCAAGAAGAAACAACAGATCAAGATACTCCATGAAGCTCTCTTCCTCAACAACACATTTTTACCCAAACAATAACATAGAGATACAAAACACTATTTTCTCTCACTCTGAATGAGGAGTAGAATGAACAAGGCACAAAACCCCCCCCACTAAACATCACTGAGCACAACCACTACAACCAAGAGAATCACCATAAAGGGAAAGAACTTTAAATCAATCCCAAACAACTCTCTATTTCAACAAATGGGCTGAGGTATCATTCTAAGAGGTGGATTTAACATTTGAAAAAAATACTTAGGATGATCAACTGGAAATATTTCCAATGGAGAACCATCCGTGGCCACATCACAACATCCAACACATCTTTAGAAACCCACTGAACATTAACCCAAGATTAAGCCACCAACAAGATCCCATCTCAAGACGCAAAAAGAGTATGAATTTTAGATCATAAGAAAGCATACCAAATATAAAACACTTCTAAGACATAGGATAAACCATCCACATAACCATTAGTTCACAACAAACACCATAATTTTTTCAGCTTAAAACAATTTTGAAAAAAATAAACTAACTTGGTGGATTTTCACATTCACCAATGGTGTTTCATCAAGTCTCACTCACATGAACATTTACGTGCCACCCCGAGCATTCAAATACCATTCCATACCAGCCATTTATCCATATATCCACAAAAAATTCCATGTGAGAACCCATGAAAACACCGAATGCAAAAAAAAACATCATCATTACAAATATAATCATGTACCTTCCAAAGGCACATGAACCACCAAATCAAAAACATTTTCAGATTTCACAAGATAATCCATGATTCATAAAGAACCATTTTATTAAAAAAACAATCCATTTAATTTAATAGAACTTCTAAAAACAACCATTTTATAACAAATAGTCCTTTCCCATTTAAAAAAAAATCAGCAAGGTATCTTTTCATAATCTGATGGCCATTGAGACCAATACCCTTTCTAGGAAAACACCAACCGCTCAAAACCAATTCATTATATTCAAACACTTTTAAACATCACAAAACACCCCATTTAAAACAAATATTCAGAATCACCATAAAATTATTCACACTTTCAAAACATTTTATTTCAACAAACCACAAGTTTATATTAGGGAAAAATCAAATCTCGTTAAATCATTTCCACTTCCTCCCCAAAATTTGTTTAAAAAAAACACAAACTTCCAAAACCATTATTATATTTAATTTTTGAAAACCTTTTTTCCACTTTTCAAAACCCAATCCTTCCTTTAAAACCCATTTCTATAATTCTCACATACATATTTTCAAAACAAAAATTAAAAATTCAAGGAAGATCCAAGAAACCCACAAAAGGGAACTAGTTTCGGTGGGTGACTTAACCATATGGTTGGTGGACATATGTCAAACACAACACCAACATAGAGACACTTATTAGGACCATGCCCCAGCTCCACATGGATTTCCAAGCCCTGCAAGCTCACAGAGTCCATTAGTCAGACTCCCCATGTCATATCCCAACACCAAACAATCAACAAGAATAAAGGACACTAATAAAACTGGACTTCCCATAGAAACTCGAGGATCAAAACGAGCAAGAGTTTGCGATGCTCTTCCCGTACTTACCTCTCAAGTCCCAAAATCCTAATCTATATACCTTTAAATCACCCAAATAATAAGGTCAATCTAAAAAGAAAGTTCTGCTAAGAGCTGACCCCTTTGATACCATTTTGTCATGAACCAGCCCGAGTCAACCCTGAAGCGGTCACCCAGGCCAGCCCGCGACAAGTCCCGAGAGACGTTCCTGATCCTCCTGGGATGGGAAAATCACCGAGGGAATCAATAGAGTACACAAGGGAATGATTTATCCCAAATATAAACAATCAAGCAAACAATGGAAATAAATGGACAACCCGAAATACATTTACATAAAAATTGAACTGAACATTATTTATACAAGAGACTAAAAGTACAACTAAACCAACAACTCAACTGACCAAACCTGATAACCAACTAACTCCATGTGACCCCTTTGATCACTCTCCAACACAATGATCACATGTATCCCTAGGCGATCAAACTCAAGTTGAAACCTGCACAAGGGATAAAAATAGAAGAAGACTATAGGCATGAGTATTAAAACTTAGTAGGTTAGCATGATATTCTATTCTCAATGCACATCCTCTAAAATAAAAGAAACATCAATTTAAAGTTTAAAATACAAGATATAAAGGCATGTTTTCTAAATGAGATCCCATTCTATTAAAAAATTACCAGACAAAAACTTGCATGTTTTATAAATAAGAATGCTAGTAACAATTTTCAAGGAGGTGAAACTTAAAAATGAAACTAGTTTTCAAGAGTGCTGCTTTAAAGAATGTACACTTTTAAATAAATCACACACACTACTAAATTTACCAACAAAATACACCATATGCTGATGGTGAGTACAAAATAGCCAATGAGAACAAGTCACGAGAACACCCCTAGGCACTAATTAGTTGTGAGCCCCAGGTACATCGTATCTCGGTAAAAGTAACCATAATAAATATCTGTTATCATGCACACGAGCCAATAGTAGGGATCATAACCATAACCTAGTGTTCCCCCAAAATAATCATCATCATAGTTTTTTAGTGTTGTCATAGTCAAACTTGCTACGTAAAACATGGGCCAAACCCCATGGGATTACTAGCATACTAGTACACGTCCGCACACCTAGATACCCAGGATTACCTTTAGTGCTCAATAAAGTTACACATATTATCAAACACACATTTCACATCAAAATTACATTACCAAACCATAAACACACAAACAGTCTACAAACATTCTTCACATTTCTTTCATGAATCAATAAACCACTAAATTTTTTGCAAAATAATTTCAAGGAGTGTATTGAGGCTTTGCACATAAAACTCATTTTAAAACACTCTTTTTAGTATAAACACACAAAAAAATACCCAACCATATTTGGAAGCCCTAACCACATTTAATAAAATCATTTCATAGACCATAAAACAATCCCAATTGACACAACATGGTATATACATGTAAAACACTCATTCTTCATATTTAGGAAAAGCCAAACAGGCCTTTAAACATTTTCTCAAAACTAACATTTGACAAAGTTATGCATTTCAATTTTATTAAGTAAGTATATACACATAATTTACATCAGAAAACCATATTCATAAATCTATTAAAACACTTAGGTTACATATTTAAAACAAAACCATTTTTATAAGGATGTGAAACATGCCATTTTTCGGCAACTCAGGCCAAAAAATATTGTAAACCAAAACCCATTTGTTTGTAAAACCAAATCGGAAATCCATAAACGTATCCAATAATATTTTTTCCCATGCTTCCAATGTATTTATAAATCCAAACAAATCATTTTAAATTGCACTAGACACATAAAATCCAACCGGGAAATTTACCGAAAAGATGGCATGTACTCTTTAACAAAACAACTTATTTTAAGCACTTAAAAAGGGATAAAATACCATTTTCATGCCATAAATTTATTCAATATACTTAAATATATTGAAAATACCATAAAAAAAGTGCGAAATATCATGAAATAATTTATCAAACTGGAGGAGTGCACATTCATACCAAAACAAATATATTTTTAACAAAATAAGGCATAAAACATCATTAACACAAAAAAAAATCAAGGTTTTAAAACAGAAAATATAATATAAATAAGTTTATAACATCATTATAATGATGAAACTTAAATGAAAAATTCTTGTAAAAGGGATATCCTACCTCAAATCCGGGCGAAAAGGAAACGCACACCTGAAATCAGCCGTTGAGGTTCCCAAAACTCTAGACCTATGAAGACCCACCCTAAACGAACCAAACCCCCATAAAAAATTTCCAAAATAGTACCCTAAGTCTTGAATGACTAGGGGATAGAAGTAAACTAAAAGAAAATGGAAGGAGAAGGAAGAGGGAGAAGAATGGAGAGGGAATCTCACCTTGGAAACTAAAAGACTCTTTATATTCCCTTATATCTGCACCATTAGAGGAAAAGTAAAGGCATAAAACTTCTTGAATATTCTCCTTAGGTCTGGGAGAACCAGTTAAAGTTGATTTGGGGTAAAAATAGTTAAAGATAAGGGATTTATGAAAGATTCAATTTACCTTAGAAAATCCGGATGATTTCAAGAATCTTGAGACTTTTCACTCTAATACTCGAATAAGATGAGCTCCAAAGAGTTCAAATCCACAATTGGGGTGCAATCTAGGTATCTTGGTCTCGATTGAGAGGTAGAATCAACAAAAAATTTCAAAAAATAAAAAATATATAAAAGAAACAAATTATTTTTTTAAACTATAAATGGGCCCACGGGCTGACCCAATACCTGAATAGATAACCTGAGTTCACCATTCTTATTAATTATTAATGGGTCCAAAAGGATATTTAGGATTTAATATGTCAAGGGAGACAAAATAGGAAGTTTAATGAGTCAAAATGTTAAAAAATGAAGGATTTATAAAAGAAACAAAATATGTTTTTAAAACTGGAAATGGGCTCACGGTTTGGCCCAAATCATGAGATAACCACTGTTTCTACAAAACTCCCAAAAAAATAATTGAGGCACCCAAATATGGATGATTAGATATATATGAAACTTCATAACTCAACATTAATCTCACCCAATACCCAAGAAAAGGATCAGGATTGCCAATGAAACAGATCAAAACAAGGACATGAAAAATTGGGTGTGACAATTCTCCCCACCATTAAGGATTTCCACCCCCGGAAAGACATAGAGCTTTCCGGATGAAAGATCAACACCTAAGGATTCCTTATCAATAAAATCCATCCTCCCAAGCCAGGGAAATATCATTCACATTTAATGGAACTTAATCCTCTTGCCTCAAAGAAAACACCAACTCACAACCACTTCTTGAGAATCAACCGATGGATCGAGTCACAACCTCCACAACCAAATTAAGAACCAAATTATTGGGCTTTCTCAAAATGAGCACATTGATAACCCAAACCAAAGATCACTCATAAAAACCAAATATTCCAAGGGATTCCAGAATGGACTCCCCACCATTAAGAAACAACTAACACTTGACAAGTTCTTAGGATGAAAATCCATGAGACACATGGTGGGTATCTCCACCATTAGAAACCAACTAGAAAAAAATAAACAAGAATTCAACATGATCTAGAATCAGGCCTCACTCACACACGAACACAAAAACTCTCCTGCAACAGCCTACCAACCCAAGTTGAGAGGAACACAACATGAACATTTAAGCCACCCACTCTCGAAGTGAGGCGGTAAGAACTGGTCCAATACTATCTACACAGATCCAAACCCACACCAATTAGGGAGGGGAGGGAAGGGTACTCAATCATTGGGCCATTAAAACCACAAAAGAAACAAGGTAACTACCTCACTGAAATGGTAGAGTTACGAGCTTAACAATACTACCCACAATCCTAGGACTCCTGACTACGCACCAGCTTCACTCCAAAACCTATGGATGGAGCTCTGATGGATGAATCATATCTCGCCTTACAGTTAGGCTTCGATAATCCCCAAATTGTACTCTATACCTTAGTTCCACACATTACCACATAACACTACCAGGAAGAAACAACAAATCAAGAGACACCATGAAGCTCTCTTCCTCAACAACACATTTTTACCCAAACAAGAACATGTAGATACACAACACTATTTTATCTCACTCCAAACGAGGAGTGCAATGAAAAAGGAACACAAAAACCCCTACTAAAAATCACCAAGCACAACCACTACAACCGAGAGAATCACCATAAAGGGAAGGCACTTTAAATCGAGCCCAAACAACTCTATATTTCAAAAAACGGGCTGAGGTATCATTCTAAGAGGTGGATTTAACATTTGAAAAAAATCCTTACATTGATCAACTGGAAAGATTTCAAATGGAGAACCATCCATGGCCACATCAAAACATCCAACACATCTTTAGAAACCCACTAAACATTATCCCAAAACCGAACCACCAACAAGATCCCATATTAAGATGCAACAAGAGTATGAATTCTAGATCATAAAGAAGCATACAGAATAGACCACACTTCTAAGACATAGGATAAACCATCCACATAACCATCGGTTCATAACAAACACCACAATTTTTCAGCTCAAAAAACTTTTGAAAAAAATAAACTAACATCGTGGATTTTCACATTCACCAATGGTGTATCATCAAGTCTCACTCACATGAACATTTATGTGCCACCCCAAGCACTCAAACACCATGCCATACCAGCCATTCATCCATATATCCACAAAAACTTCCATGTGAGAACCCTTGAAAACACTAAATGTAAAAAACAAAATATCATCATTACAAAAATAACCATGTACCTTTCAAAGGAACATTAACCACCAAATCAAAAACCATTTTCATATTCCACAAGACAAGCCACACTTCATCAAGAACCATTTTATTAAAAAAATCTATCCATTTCATTTAATAGAACTTCCAAAAACAACCCTTCTATTCCAAATATCCCTTTCCCATTTAAAAAAATCACCAAGGTATCTTTTTATAATATGATGGCCATTGAGACCAATACCCTTTCTTGGAAAACACCAACTGTTCAAAACCAATTCATTAGATTCAAACACTTTTAAACATCCCAAAACACCCCATTTAAAACAAAGATTCAGAATAACCATAAAATGATTGACACTTTCAAAACATTTTATTTCAACAAACCACAAGTTTAGATTAGGGAAAATCCAATCCCATTAAATCATTTTCACTTCAAAAAATTTGTTTTAAAAAAACAAAACCTTCCAAAACCATTCTTATATTTAATTTTTGAAAACCCCTTTTTCCACTTTTCAGAATCCAATACTTCCTTTAACATCCATTTCCATAATTCCCACATATGTATTTTCAAAACAAAAATTCAGAATTCAAGAAAGTTATAAGAAACCCACAAAAGGGAACTAGTGTCAGTGGGTGACTTGACCATATGGTTGGAGAACATATATCAAACACAAAACCAACATAGAGAGACTTATCAGGACCATGCCCTAGCTCCACATGGTTTTCCAGGCCCTACGAGCTCATGAATGCCATTATTTAGACTCCCCTTGTCATATCCTAACACCAAACAATCAACAAGAACAAAGGACACTAATAAAACTGGAATCCCATGGAAACTCGAGGATCAGAACGAGCAAGAGTTCGAGGCGCTCTTCTCGTAATTACCCCTCAAGTACCAAAAATCCTACACAATCTACCTTGACATCCCCCAAATAACAAGGGTGATCTAAAAAGAAAGGTCTGCTAAGAGCCGACCCCCTTTCATACTATTTTGTCACGAACCAACCCGAGTCGACCCTTAGGCCAGCCTGCGACAAGTCTCGAGAGGCATTCCCGATCCTCTCGAGATGGAGACAAGCACCGAGGGAATCAATAGAGTACACAAGGTAATGATTTATCCTAGATATACATAATCAAACAAACAGCGGGAAGAAATGGACAACCCAAAATACATTTACATAAAAATTGAACTGAACGTTATTTGTACAAGAGACTAAAAGTAAAACTAAACCAATAACTCAACTGACCAAACCTGATAACCAACTAACTCCATGTGACCACTCTGTTCAATCTCCAACACAATGATCACATGTTTCCCAAGGTTATTGAACTCAAGTTGAAACCTGCACAAGGGCTAAAAATAGAAGAAGACTATATGCATGAGTATTAAAACTCAGTAGGTTAGCCCGATATTCTATTCCCAATGCACATCCTTTTAAATAAAAGAAACATCAATTTCAAGTTTTAAATGAATGATATAAAAGTATGTTTTCCAAATGAGGTCCCATTTTGTAAAAAAATTACCAGACAAAAACTTTCATGTTTTATAAACAAGAATTCTAGTAACAATTTTCAAAGAGGTGAAACTTCAAAATGAAACCAGTTTTCAAGAGGGCTGATTTAAATAATGTACAATTTTAAATAAATCACAAACATTGCTTAATTTACCAACCAAACACACCGTATTCTGACAGTGAGTACAAAATATCCAATGAGCACAAGTCACAGGAACACCCCTAGGCACTAGTTAGTTGTGAGCCCCAAGTACCTCGTATCTCGGTGAAAGTAACCATAATAAATATTTGTTCTCGTGAACATGAGCCACTAGTAGGGAGCATACCAATAACCTAATTTTCCCCCAACATCATCATAATCATAGTTTAGTTAGTGTTGTCATCGTCAAACTTGCTACATGAAATTGGGGCCAAACCCCACGGGATCACTAGAATACTAGTACACATCTGCCGACTTAGATACCCAGGATTACCTTTAGTGCTCAATCAAGTTACACATATTATAAAATACACATTTCACATAAAAATTACATTCCCAAACCATAAACAAATAAACATCCCACAAACTTTCTTCACATTTCTTTCACGAATCAATAAATCACTAAAATTTTTCACAAAAAAAATTCAAGGAGTGTATTGAGGCTTTGCATATAAAAATCATTTAAAAACACTCTTTTAAGTATAAACACACAAAAAAACCATACACAAACATATTTTCAATACCTAAAAACATTTAATAAAATCATTTCATGGACCATAAAACAATCCAAATTGATACAACATGGTATATACATGTAAAACACTCATTCTTCATTTTTAGGAAAGGCCAAACATGCCTTTAATCATTTTCTCAAAACTAACATTTGACAAAGTTATGAATTTAAATTTTATTAATTAGGTGTATACAAACCATTTAAATAAGAAAAATATATTCATAAATCCCTTAAAATACTCATATTACATATTCAAAACACTACCATTTTTATAAGGATGTGGAACGCGCCATTTTCTAGCAACTCAGGCCAAAACATGTTGTAAACCAAAACCCATTTTTTGTAAAACCAAATACAAATTGGAAATCCATAAATGGATAGTTTTTTTCAATGATTCAAATTTAATTATAAATTCAAACAAATCATTTTAAATTGCACTAGAAACATAAAAGCCAATAGAGCAATTTACCGAACACATGTCATGCACTCTTTAACAAAAAAACTTATTTTAAGCACTTAAAAATGGATAAAAATAGCATTTTCATGCCATAAATTAATTAAATATACTGAATAATATTGAAAATACCATTAACCAAGTGTGAAATCTCATGGAATAATTTATCAAACAAGAGGAGTGCACATTTATATAAAAAAACTATATTTTTAACAAAATAAGGCATAAAACATCACTTGCACACAAAACAATTAAAACCAAGGTTTCAGAACAAAACACATCTTATAAATAAGGTTATAAAAGCATGATAATGATGAAACTTAAATGATAAAGGCTTTTACAAGGGATATCCTACCTCAAATCCGTGGCGGAAAGGAAACGCACAGCCGAAATCACCCGCTGCGGTTCCCAACACTCTAGAACTATGAATACCCACCCTAAATGAACCAAAAACCCATAAAAAATCATTAAAAAACAGTACCCTATGTTTAAAATGACCATGGGAGAAGGGGAAACCAAAATAAAATGGAAGGAGAATGAAGAGGGAGAAGAAAAGAGAGAGAATCTCACCTTGGAAACTAAAACACTTTTTATATTCCCATAGATCTGCACCCTTAGAGGAAAGCTAATGAAATATAACTTCTTGTATATTCTTCTTAGGTCTGGAAGAACTAGATAAATTTTATTTGGGGTAAAAAAGTGAAATATAAGAGATTTATGAAAGAGACAATTTACCTTAAAAAATCTAGATGATTTTAGGAATCTTGAAAAGTTTCACCCTAATACTCAACTACAGTGACTTACAAAGAGTGAAAATTGACAATGGGAATGCGCCTAGGTATCTTTGGATCGAGTGGGAGGTGGAATCATCGAAAAATGTCCAAAAATAAAAAATATATAAAAGAAAAATTATTCTTTTAAAACTAGAAATGAGCCCACGAGCTGGCCCAATACCTGAATGGATAACCCAAATTCTCCATGATTATTAATTATTAATGGGTCCAAAAGGATATGTAGGATTGAATATTTTAGGGGAGTCAAAATAGGGAGTGGAATGAGTCAAAAATGTCAAAAAATGAAGGATTTATAAAAGAAACAAAATATGTTTTTCAAACTAGAAATGAGCTCACAGTTTGGCCCAAATCATGAGGTAACCACTCTTTCTACAAAACTCTCAAAAAAATAATTGAGGCACCCAAATATGGATAATTAAATATAGATGAAACTTCAAAGATCAAAATTAATCTCACCCAATACCCAGGAAAAGGATCATGATTTCTAATGAACTGGATCAAAACAAAGACATGAAAAACCAGGTGTGACACTTAGAGAAGACTAAAAAAGGCATTCAATGGATCACAAGAATTTGATATTTCACCAAAACCATTATCCCGTGATGTGTATCTTAAGAGGGTGCAAATACTTTATGTGATATTGGGAAAGACACATAAATTTGGTAATTATAGTCATATTTGGAAGAAAATGTCAATATTTTTTGAGCTACCATATTGGAGATATCATGAAGTGAAACATAATATTAATGTCATGTACGTGGAAAAGAATATCTGCGATAGTTTGATTGGAACATTGTCAGGAATTAAAGGAAATATGAAATATGGTTTGAATACAATATTAGACTTATTATCAATGTGAATATGTTTGGAGTTAGCTCCCACTCCTAATGAAAGATGAACATTTCTTCCCCCGACTTGTAATACATTATTCAAGAGGGAGAAAATTAGCTTTTGTCAGTGTCTTCATGATATCAAAGTGCCTCAAGGTTATTATTGAAATTTAATTTTTTTTTCTCTTTGTAAGTTTTAAAGTTGATAGGTATTAAATCTCATGATTGTCACATCATGATGCAACAACTTCTACTAGTTGCATTGCGTGGAATATTTCCCACCTGTGTCAAAAAGACTATAATGAAGGTGTGTTATTCTTTAAATTCAATTTTTAATAAGGTGATTGATGTGAATGATTTGAAAATTTTGGAAAAGGATGAAATTTCTATACTTTTCCAATTGGAAATGTATTTTCCTATATCTTTGTTTAATATAATGGTGCATTTAATGGTTCATCTGGATCGAGAAATAAAGCTTTGTGGACCTGTATATCTTTGTTGGATGTATCCTTTTGAAAGGTATATGAAAATATTGAAGGGGTATGTTAAGAATCTATATCGATTTGAAGCCTCCATTATTGAAAATTATATTTCTAAGGAGGTTGTGGAGTTTTGTACTAACTACTTTTCTGCAGCAAAGCACATAGGTTTGCCTCCATCTCTCCATGAATGAGTTAATAATGAGGGAAATGGGATTTTTGGCTTGAAAGTCAAATCATTGTCAGCTGAACATATGAAGAAGGTACAATTATACATCTTGAATAACATAGATTATACTCAACCATATATCACATTGGATATTAATGAGTTGAAACAATGTCATCTAAAAAAGAAAGAAATGTGGATTTTGAATGAGCACAACAAAACATTTTTGCCATGGTTTAAAAAGACCTTCCTTGGTAAATCATATGTATCAGAGACATTAATATGGTTAGTGGGTGGTCCAAGTTTAAATGTGATAACATGGTCCAAGTATGACATTAATGGATATATATTTCATATGAAAGATCAGGACAATAGAAGTGCAGTTCAAAATAGTGGTGTATTGGTGTTTGCAGAAGCAATGCATTTTTCAAGTTCTAAAGACAAAAACCCAATTTATACATCAAGTGCATATTATGGAGTCATTGAAGAAATATGGGAGGTTGATTACTTTAGAATTAAAGTTCTTGTTTTTAACTGCAAATGGTTTATTGGTAACAAAATTGTTAGACATGATGAATTTGGAATGACAGTTATTAATCTGAATAGATTGGAAGACATAATAGATTCTTTTATAACGACAACACATGCAAAACAAATTTTCTATGTTTTTGATCAATCAGATATGCAGTGGTCTATTGTTTTACAAGGGAAAAAATATGTTTGTGAGGATTAACTTGATGAAGATTCTGATTTATGTGAGATCCCTAATTTTATGGAAAGATTAGTAGAAAATAATGATGATCATGTTGAAGACATGGTTTGTTCCATAATAAATGATCACAATGAAGGAATTTGGGAAAAAAATCCACTTGTACATTCCTAATATTTCAGGTAACATATGTTTATTTCTTGTTTACATTTATTAATTTCATAAAATGTTAGATATTATAATTATTTTATTTATTAAAATTTGTATTAAAACAAATAAGTAGAAATGTTTGTTTATTTTAATTTTGTTTAATTTAGTTTATCATGTTTACTATTATGTAACTTATATATCTATTGATTTTTTTGAATGATAATTACTTTACCATGTTTACCATGTTTACCATAGTTTACCTTTATATAAATTATATATTTATTGATTTTTTTGAATGAAAATTACACTACCATGTTTAGCATCTTTACCATTGTTTAACATGATTACCATATTTACCATGTTTACTATTATGTAACTTAGTTTAGTTTTTCATTTTTTTGTTTACATTAGTATTGTAATATTTTAATTTGTATATATGTGAACTAATTTTTGCTTTTTTGATTTGAAGGATAATGACAGATCAATCAGTTGGTCAACCACATGATTTTGGAGATGAGCATCGTGATCATACCTCTAGGGAGAAACATTCACATGATCCTCTTGATGTTCCCCAATCTTCCTCATGTGCTCCCATAATGACAAAGAAGAGTTCAAGAGTTGGTAAACGTGGCTACACATGTTTACCAAAATTATCACTTGCCCGTAGCCAGGACCAAAGGATGCTCATTGAGTTTGATGAGAATGATATTTCTAGAGGTCCAAATGCAAAAGATTTTAAGAGTTTTTTATCAACTCAGGGTAAAAAAAGTAAGAATTTTTTATAATGATTGGAGAAGTGTGGACAAAGCGATAATATCTCAGTTATGAGAGACAATTTTGGTAAGATATTTTGCTATTTTTTTAACTAATATTTAAATGTTTGTAATATAAAATGTTTTACCTCTTTTTTATCAGATGAAATTTGATATTTTTGACACTGGAGGAGTTAGGAGGAAATGTTTATCAATGGATGCTAGGAGATGGAGGGATTTAAAATCAACCATCACATCTGATTTCATTTTCGGTCATAAGAAACATGACAACCCATGTCATATATATCCTTTCATAGATGAAGACACATGGAAACAATTTGTTGAAAGTAAAAGAAAGGAATCATTTTTGGTAAGGGAAATGTAAATTTTTATAATCTTTCTTATATAAATGATCTTATTAATGTTTTTTTAATGATTTTTTATTCTTAATTTATAGAAAACAAAGTCATCTCATCAAGATATCAAATCTAAAAATTTATACCCTCGTAGTTTATCTCAGGGAGGGTATAGTTTATTGGAAGAACAAATAATGGTGAAAAAATTAAAAAAACTTAGAGCCGAGTCTTCAAGATATGGAAAGGTTTCTCCTCCATACCCTTCATATAGACATGAAAAGTGGAAGATAGATTGGATTGGAAAAAAGGGGCAATATCTTTCAGAAGAATCGAGAATCGTAACTGAGAGGATTATAAGATATTTATTTTATTTATTTAAGTTAATTATATTCTTTATAAACTTTGAATCATTACATAAATTTTCAATTAATTAATACAGGATTCTCTTGAGGAGTAGAGAAAACGTGGGGTATTTACATCTGTTGGGAGGCAAGATATTTTATCTGTAGCATTGGGAAATTCCGAACACCCCGGTCGTGTACGAGGATACCCGATAGGTGTATCGGTAAGAAAAGTGTTTCCATGTTCTTCAACTTCTTCCATTGAGGGTGTTTTTTTTAAAAATAGAATCCCTGGAGGCTAAAGTTCATAATATTAATTCGAAGATGGTGGGAAAGATTAGAGCGTTGGTTCAGTCTATGTTTTTAGACATGCAAAGACAATTTCAGACTGCAGATTCCACTCCTCCACCTCCCCCTGCAGACCCCATTATTTATCCTCCACCTTCACCAGCAGCTCCCACTCCCCCACCTACAGACCCCATTATTTATCCTCCACATCATCCTACAGACCCCATTTTTTATCCTACTCTTATGCCACAACTTCCTACTTATTGTGATTTGTATGTTGATGATCCTCACCATCATATAGTTTCATATGGGCTGATATATTGTATAAGAGATACAATTCATCATCAATAGTTAGAGGTAGAGCATCATAGGGTCACTATACAAGATATTATAGATAGATCAACTCGAGTACCATTACCTACAGATGAGGTGATGATAGTTGGACATAATATCAACTACTTTTTAGTTTGGCCATACAGACTTCTGCGACTCATTACCATAGAGGTATGTATATTATATCTTTTATTTTTTTTATTAAATTTATTTTAACATTTGAAAACTAATATATTTTTCTATTTATTTACAAGAATACTTCAAAGGTAAAGAAATACTGTATAGACAACAACAAAGACAAATGAGTATGACATCAAATATAGATTCTAGTAGTCTTGACAGATTGTTAAGATATTCAAATTTATTGGTGGATCATTAATCATTTCTAATGGAAGGTCATGTTTGTGGATGTGCAATAAATTTTGGGATTTTGAAAACTGATATCATGAAGCTTGTTACTGGAGATAAGTTGGGCATCAACATGGTGCATATTTTTTACGTGTAATTCTTAACACCTTTACCTGTGTTATATTTATTAAAAATGTATACGTATGCCTATTTTGTATTAGGTATCTTTATAACATGTGTGAGAATAATGAGAAGAAACTACTGGAAACAGAGGATTTCCCAACGGTTCTAAACCATTGGGAAAGGCTGTAGAACCGTTGGTATATGTTATACCAACGGTTCTGCAGACCGTAGGGAAGTAAGCCGTTGGGAAAAGTTTTTCCCAACGGTTTATTGTGAACCGTTGGGATAGGGTGCTGAAAATTTACCCTATCCCAACGGTTCTGGAAAACCGTTGGTATACAAGCACAAAATTATCATGTTTTTCCCAATGGTTTGACAAACCGTTGGGAAAAACCCAACATATCCTCTTTCCCAGCGGTTCTAAACCATTGGGAAAAGAGTTTTACCAACGGTTCTATGAACCGTTGGTAAAACAATACCTACACATTCTATGCCAACAGTTTTAAACCGTTGGCATAGCCTCTGCTGGGCAAATTGCACAGCAGCTCTGCAATTTACCCAGCAGGTCTCCAATTTGACCACCTGCTATCCAATTTGCCCACTAGGTCTGATTTTGTGGGTTCCCTCTCATTTTCAATCCAATTATTATACCTGCAATAACCAACTAACACT
This sequence comes from Viscum album, assembly GCA_963277665.1. Lineage (NCBI taxonomy): Eukaryota > Viridiplantae > Streptophyta > Magnoliopsida > Santalales > Viscaceae > Viscum > Viscum album. Next base: position 1,793,453,658 of record OY728145.1, read on the forward strand.
TACATATAGAAAACAAATTCATACACATTTATCATATAATGGTGGAACTATACACATCCATAATTAAATTAGAATTCATAACGTAATTATAAACATACATAATTCATTTAGAATTCAATTTAAAATTTAGATGACAATTATATGTGGAATCCGGAATTCAATTCATAATTTGATCGGTTTTTTGTATACCATATAATTTTACTTGAAATAATGTCCATTTTAAACATAATACATACACCTGGAAGGATACCGGACACACCGCGCCTCGGATTGAGGCGGGGTTGACTCGTACACATCACATATAACCCATGGATCGTTGTGGTAATGTATCGACACAATCCAAATGCATTTGGTCGGTTTTCCGTATGCCAGTTTATGTTTTTCAATTAAAATGACATACTTTTGAAACAAAAGGCATACACTTTGAGTGGTGCCGGCCACACCGCACCTCGGATTGAGGTGGCTTTGAATCTTACACGTCACATATGACCCATGGATCATTCTCATAAAGTTTCAATGGAAACCGAATGCGTTTGGTCAGTTTTCCGTATGTACTTAAATTGTTGTCCATTTTAAGCAAAAGGCATACACTTTGAGTGATGGCAGCCACACCGCGCATCGGATTGAGGTGGGGTTGACTCGTACACATCACATATGACCCATGGATCATTGTTCTAAATTATCGACACAATCCGAATGCGTTTGGTCAGTTTTCCGTATGCCAGTTGATGTATTTCACTTCAAATTATTTCCTTTTGAAACAGAAGACAGACACTTTGAGTGGTGGTGGCCACACCGCGTCTTGGATTGAGACGGCATTGACTCATACACGTCACATATGACCCATGGATCGTTCTCCTAAAGTTTCAATGGAAACTGAATGCGTTTGATCAGTTTTCCGTATGTACTTAAATTGTTGTCCATTTTAAGCAAAAGACAGACACTTTGAGTGGTGGCGGCCACACCGCACCTCGGATTGAGGCGGGGTTGACTCGTAAACGTCACATATTCCCCATGGATCGTTTTACTAAAGTATTTACACAATCCGAATGCATTTGGTCAGTTTTCCGTATTCCAGTTGATGTATTTCACTTCAAATTATGTCCTTTTGAAACATAAGACAGACACTTTGAGTGGTGTCGGCCAAAACGCACCTCGTATTGAGGCGGCGCTGACTCATAAATGTCACATATGACCCATGGATCTTTGTGCTAATGTATCGACACAATCCAAATGAGTTTGGTCAGTTTTCCGTATGCCAGTTGATGTTTTTCAATTAAAATGACGTACTTTTGAAACAAAAGGCAGACACTTTGAGTGGTGCCGGCCACACCGTGCCTCGGATTGAGGCGGAGTTGACTCGTACACGTCACATATGACCCATGGATCGTTATCCTAAAGTTTCAATGGAAACCTAATGCGTTTGTTCGGTTTTCCGTATGTACTTAAATTGTTGTCCATTTTAAGAAAAAGACAGACACTTTGAGTGGTTGCGGCCACAACGTGCCTCAGATTGAGGCGGGGTTGACTCTTACACGTCACATATGACCCATGGATCGTTGTGCTAAAGTATCAACACAATCTGAATGCGTTTGGTCGGTTTTCCGTATGCCAGTTGATGTTTTTCACTTCAAATTATGTCCTTTTGAAACAGAAGACAAACACTTTGAGTGGTGGCGGCCACACCACACCTCGAATTGAGGTGGGGTTGAATTGTACACATCACATATGACCCATGGATCGTTGTGCTAATGTATTGACACAATCCGAATGCGTTTGGTCGGTTTTCCGTATGCCAGTTGATGTTTTTCAATTAAAATGACGTACTTTTGAAACAAAAGGCAGACACTTTGAGTGGTTCTGGCCACACCGTGCCTCGGATTGAGGAGGCATTGACTCATACACGTCACATATGACCCATGGAACGTTCTCCTAAAGTTTCAATAGAAACCGAATGCGTTTGGTCAATTTTCCGTATGTACTTAAATTGTTGTCCATTTTAAGCAAAAGACAGAAACTTTGAGTGGTGGCAGCCACACCGCGCCTCGGATTGAGGCGGGGTTGACTCGTACACGTCACATATGACCCATGGATCGTTGTTCTAAAGTATCGACACAATCCGAATGCGTTTGGTTGGTTTTCCGTATGCCAGTTGATGTATTTCACCTCAAATTATGTCTTTTGGAAACAGAAGGCAGACACTTTGAGTGGTACCGACCACACCGCACCTCGGATTGAGGCAGTGTTGACTCGTAAACGTCACATATGACCCATGGATCGTTCTCCTAAAGTTTCAATGGAAACCGAATGCGTTTGGTCGGTTTTCCGTATGTACTTAAATTGTTGTCCATTTTAAGCAAATGACATACACTTTGAGTGGTGGCGGCCACACTGCACCTCATATTGAGGTGGGGTTGACTCGTATACGTCACATATGACCCATGGATCATTTTGCTAAAGTATCGACACAATCCAAATGCGTTTTGTCGGTTTTCTGTATTCCAGTTGATGTATTTCACTTCAAATTATGTCCTTTTGAAACAGAAGACAGACACTTTGAGTGGTGGAGGCCACACCGCACCTCGTATTGAGGAGGTGTTGACTCGTACACATTACATATGACCCATGTATCGTTGTTCTAAAGTATCAACACAATCCGAATGCGTTTGGTCGGTTTTCTGTATTCAAGTTGATGTATTTCACTTCAAATTATGTCCTTTTGAAACAGAAGGCATACACTTTGAGTGGTGGAGGCCACACCGTGCCTCATATTGAGGCGACGCTGAGTCGTACACGTCACATATGACCCATGGATCGTTATGCTAATGTATCGACACAATCTGAATGCGTTTGGTCGGTTTTCCGTATGCCAATTGATGTTTTTCAATTAAAATGACGTACTTTTGAAACAAAAGGCAGAAACTTTGAGTGGTGGAGGCCACACCGCACCTCGGATTGATGCGGCGTTGAACCGTACATGTCACATATGACCCATGGATTGTTCTCCTAAAGTTTCAATGGAAACCTAATGCGTTTGGTCGGTTTTCTGTATGTACTTAAATTGTTGTCAATTTTAAGAAAAAGACAGACACTTTGAGTGGTGGCGGCCACAACGTGCCTTGGATTGAGGAGAGGTTGACTCGTACACGTCACATATGACCCATGGATCATTGTGCTAAAGTATCGACACAATCCGAATGCATTTGGTCGGTTTTCCGTATGCTAATTGATGTTTTTCACTTCAAATTATGTCCTTTTGAAACAGAAGACAAACACTTTGAGTGGTGGTGGCCACACCGTGCCTCGAATTGAGGCGGGGTTGACTCGTACACGTCACATATGACCCATGGATCGTTGTGATAATGTATCGACACAATCCGAATGCGTTTGGTCGGTTTTACGTATGCCAGTTGATGTTTTTCAATTAAAATGATGTACTTTTGAAACAAAAGGCAGACACTTTGAGTGGTTCTGGCCACACCGCACCTTGGATTGAGGCAGCGTTGCCTCGTACACGTCACATATGACCCATGGATCGTTCTCCTAATGTTTCAATGGAAACCGAATGCGTTTGGTCAGTTTTCCGTATGTACTTAAATTGCTGTCCATTTTAAGAAAAAGACAGACACTTTGAGTGGGGGCAGCCACACCACACCTCGGATTGAGGCGAGGTTGACTCGTACACGTCACATATGACCCATGGATCGTTGTGATAAAGTATCGACACAATCCGAATGCGTTTGGTCGGTTTTCCGTATGTACTTAAAATGTTGTCCATTTTATGAGAATCCTCTGTGCGGGGGGTTGTTTGGGGTCCAAGGAAGAGGGTGGGGGGGCTGTCCGGGGGGCGGTCTGGGGGGCTGTCCGGGGGGCTGTCCGGGGGGTGTTCGGGGGGTTGTCCGGGGTCTAAGGAGGAGGGTGGGGGGGTTGTCTGGGTGGCTGTCCGGGGGCTGTCTGGGGGGCTGTTCGGGGGGCTGTCTGGGGTCCAGGGAGGAGGGTGGGGGGGGGGGGGGGGGGCTGTCTGGGGGGCTGTTCGGGGGGCTGTCCGGGGCTATTCAGGGGATTTTCCGGGGTCCAAGGAAGAGGGTGGGGGGCTGTCTGGGGGGCTGCCTGGGGGGCTGTCCGGGGGGTTGTCCGGGGTCCAGGGAGGAGGGTGGGGGGGCTGTCCAGGGGGCTGTCTTGGGGGCTGTCCGGTGGGGCTGTCCGGGGTCTAGGGAGGAGGGTGGGGGGTTGTCCAGGGTCCAGGAAGGAGGGGGGTTCCCAAACACACAACCACTAAAAGACAACAACATCCATAAAAATAGATAATATATAAAAATAACTCAACTCCAATACTATACTACGAGTCTGGATAAAACCAACAACTAGAATAGATTAAATATCAAATCTCAGTAATATCAGTCAAAAATGTAATGGATCAAATTGTCCCACATCACCATCACCATCATCACCATCATCATCATCACCCTCGTCCTCATCCCCATCATCGTCCTTGCCCTCTCCCTCCTCCTCGTCCTCGCCCTCCTCCTCGCCCTCGCCACCCGCCTCGCCCGCCTCCTCTCCCTCCTCTTCCGCGTCAGACTCCTCGCCATCATCATCGTCAAGCTGTACATCGTCCTGACCACCACTAGAACTGCCACCTGGTGCACCGTATATAGAACGTATCGACGAAATATACTCATCAAAAGCTGGGCTGGCCTCTGCTGGAAGTGTAGGACGTAGAACTTCAATAAATTTCATAAACGCACTGTTTGCCCTAGCAGACTGTTCTTCCATCTCTGTGGCCCTTTTCTCAGCCTGTTCTGCATGTTCCCTAACTTGCTACGGCTCGATGGCACTACAGCTCGTACCTGAGGAGGGCCAATACCTCGTCGGTGCTATCCTAGGTCGGCAACGTACTCTGCCAGAATGCTCCTCTCCCAACACCTGATGTAAGTGATCTGTTGGCCCAAAATTGTCTGGTTCTTAGGAATCGAGGGCCTCTAAAGTAGCCTGTTACAAATATAAATATATCATTAAGTTACAAAATAGATATTAAAAAATAAATTCAACAGATTAAAACTTACAATCTGCTGCTGAGTCGCTTCGTTGACGACACTTCCATCCTTTTTTTGTCTACTCGAGGAAAATAGTTTTTCTCGAGGCACGCGTCCTTCAATATTTTGTATTTGACTCTAAAATGACATTGAAAACTAAAGTTATATGAAAACTTTATCAAACTATTAAATAATTGAAGAAACAAAAGAAAGTGTAAGTCGTAAAGAAAACTTATAAACAATTGTTATACCTGCTTCCTCTCATGATCAGGCATCGTAGTGCGTCCCAGTGTGTGGAGGTATTTTTTTTGCATCAATGTTCTTTTTATTTTTTCCAGATTATTACTAAATAAAATTCAAAAATGAAATAGATAGTATTAATGAAAAACATGAAAGTTATTATTTAAATACCTCAAATGTTATTAATACCTTAAACTGGGTACTCGTCCAATGAGTAATCATCTGATGATACTGCTCTATAAGACAATCATCCACAAATGGTACTGCCTCTAACTCAGTTCCAACTCTAGCATGCCAGCCCATATAAAACTCATTCTTGTAGGCTCTCCAAAGCTTTCCTAAATCCTTTAGACGTTCCGATCGTGCACCCTCACCATCGGGAAAATTAAATCGAAGTTGAAATCAAAATATTAATTCATATAAATATAAAAATAATTCATGGAATTAAATAGAACAGATTTTTTACCCATATCTCTGCCCAAGCTCTATCCTTGACCTCATGCGGCAAATGTCTCCACGATAGCGGGCTGACGGGAATGATGTCGGAGTATTTGGCAAGCGTCGCAAAAAAACTCCGACATTGCTGCACTGTTTTCTCAACCATTTGGTTGTCTTAATTATAATCCACCATAACCTGTGTGCGGCGGTTCCACACCAAACACATGCGTGTACGCCCCCACCCACGCCTCCTGTCAGTAGATGTATCTGTCATGAAAGAAAAACAAATATTTTATCAGAACATGTTATAATGAAAATAAATATTTCTATAAAAATTTGTTAGGGTTCTATAAATATACCTGTGCTGGTATGATCGCTGAGTGCCGCTGGATCCACAGAAACTGATGGAACACCCTATGGTGGAACAGGAGTCGAAGACGATGGAATATAGAAGCTCGGAGAGACAAAAGTAGAAGGAAAAGAAGATGGGACAACTGTCTGACCGGATACTGACTGAGGAGTGGGAATCATCATGGGATGTGAAAATGATGGGCCAGAAGATGCAGAAGGTAGCGAAAACATGGGAGGCCTAAATATCCCGTGTGTCTCTAACGACACACTAGGATCAGAATGTGGGAAGGATGACATGTCAGTGGGAGGGACAGGGTCTAGTCGGGTATGCGCAGCTGCTCGTCCACCTCTGGTACGAACCCTCCTCGTACCACCAGCCTAAGTACTAGGACCAGTACTAGGATCCTCGTCGAATAACTGTCAACGTATAGGTGGATCCTACAAAAATTTTTACAAAAAAATTAATCACATGACATTATATATTCTTTAAATATATCAATTTGAAATAAAGTACTCACTGTAGGCACTAATGGTGGAACGCCCATCTCCGTCATCTGACGATTGTTATCCATCATTTTTTTCCTTAATCTCTCTTCAATTGGCTTCATTTCCTGCTTTTGAAAACAAATATGTAATTAATTAGAAAAAGAAAACTAATGTGTAACCCAAAAAATGCAATTCAAATAAAATTGCAACCAATAAACATTGAAAATTCACATAATGGTCAACTAAGCTATCAATTGTTTTAGAAGAGCTTGAATGGATTTAATAAATCATACAAGTTGTAATGTTCACCAAGTTAGAAATATTGTTTGACTATGTTTGAATACAGTTCAATTACAAATTAGAAAATGCAATTCAAATAAAACTGCAACCAATAAACATTGAAAATTCACATAACGGTCAAGTCAGCTATCAATTGTTTTAGAAGAGCTAAAATGATTTAATAAATTATATAGTTGTAAGTTCAACAAGTTAGAAATATGTTTGACTATGTTTGATACAGTTCAATTCCAAATTAGAAAATGCAATTCAAATAAAACTACAACCAATAAACATTGAAAATTCACATAACGGTCAAGTCAGCTAAAACATATTTGTGATCAATACTAAATCAATTTGAATATTACCAACCTTAACAACCCAACTCGAGGTAAACCAAAAGAATTGAGAACATGGATGAATGATTCTATATATTTTCAACCACAACTTCTGGTTCACAATCAACTCTTACAATTGAGCTATTTGAGTCATCAAAAGAAATAAATGGATTGGTTCCAATGGCACTAGGGACAATGTCAATTCCATCATCACCATCATAAAAAATATGTCTTGGAATTACTTCAACTATGACACCAAATTCAGGTCAAAGTTGGTCTTTGACATAAAAAACTTGTTTATCCATTGATGCCAACACATATGGTTCTTCGGTAGCAAGAGTGCGAGTCATATTAATTACTCGAAATCCACAATCATCAATAAATGTGCCATGTCTCGTCATCAAATCAAACCATTGAAATTTCATCATTGTGACTCATCCATGAGAGTAATAATCCAATACTATTATTTTCTCAACAAATCCATAATAACCCACATTTTCAAATCACGGTCTACTATCTGATGCACTGGCATAACAATCTGTTGTGGCAGTAACCATAACACCATCATGTTGTGTTCTCATGTTTTTTTCTCGTTCAGTGAAAATAAATTTGTACCCATTGATAACAATTGATTTACAGTCACGAACCACGGTATTAGGACCAAAAGCCAAAGATCTTATTTCCTCAGAGACAGAGTCAGTAGAAAAACTCAATACCTGCAATATAAATGAATATTAAAGTTAATTAAATATTTATATAATTATTTTAAACATTAATTTGTTTATACCTTCAATTTTAACCAAGCAGAAAACTCTTTGCCATGCAAAGTCTCTCTTCTTCTCAAAGATAAAGAACGATGCTTCCTATTTATCATTTTTTTATATTCCCTGTAGATAAAAAATATTAATAGTTTAACAGATATATATGTAACATATACATAATAAATTTAGTTACCTGATATAGTCATCGAACAAATCACAGTTGAACAAAACTGTGCGATGTGCCATCTCCCGCTCTTCATGGCTTAATGTATTCAATGTATATGATCCAGGAATTCCTCTTGTTTGAGGAAGTGATGGAAAACTGGGTTCAATTTTCTCATACTGTTCTTTTTCATTTCTCATTGGTCTGTTCAATCTTGTAGTAAGATCAGAAAAATATATCGAGCAGAAATCCATACATTCTTGAGCCAAGTAACCGTTCACGATAGAACCTTCGGGATGATTTTTGTTCAGGACATAAGACTTTAATGTGAACATATTTCTTTCAGTTGGATACATCCAACGAAAAGAAACAGGTCCTCCGAGAAGTATTTCAGTGGGAATATGGATAGTCAGATGTAGCATGCATGTGAAAAATGATGGAGGAAATATTTTCTCCAACTCACACAAAATTAATGGGGCATCTGTCAACATTTTTTTGCAAGAAAGACTTGGAAAACTTTTTAGCACAAAGATCTCTAATAAATGGCACAACTGAATAACAACCACCCTTATATTATTGGACAAAAGATGATGGATTGCTATTGGAAGCAACTCATGCAGTAGAACGTGATAACACGAGTCTTCAAAGATTTTAGCTTCAACTCTCTTCTATTGACCCGTTTAGATATGTTGCTTGAAAAGCCATCAGGAACTCTAATAGTCTCTAATACTTCTAGAAATTGTTTTTTTTCCGCAGGTGTCATCACATAAGAAGGCGGGCATGGAAGTTGCCATTTATTTTCACTGATACGTACAGGATGCAATTCTGGTCTGATGCCCCAATCCACCAAGTCACGCTGAGATCATAAATCATCTTTTGTATTCCCCTTGACATTTAGAAGAACCAAAAGAAACATTTCACATATATTCTTTTCAAAATGCATTACATCTAAGCAATGACGTAACAAATTGGTTGACCAATAAGGCAAATCAAAAAAGATACTCTTCTTCCTCCAATTGTAACAGGTTTCGGTGGAAACATTCTTTCTCTTTCCAGATTTCATTTGACCCTTCCCGAATGAAAAACTGAAATCTTTCAATTCATTAAGCACGTTAGTTACATACATACGCTGAGGTGGATCATCAGTCTCTATGGTATTATCAAATCTTCGACGATTCATTCTATATGGATGATCCTTTGGCAAGAATCGTCGATGTCCCATAAAACTGAAACTACAACGATGTTTCAGTCTTCTAGATCATGTATTCTTCATACAAACTGGACATGAAAGTTTTCCCTTCGTTCTCCATCCAGACATCATTGCATAAGTCGAAAATCATTGATCGTCCACATAAGCGCAGCACGCATCTGAAATATATCTTTCGAACATGCATCGTCTGTGCGCACACCCACATCCCAAAGAAGTTTCAACTCTTTTATTAAAGTTTGCATGTATACATCAATATCAATGCTGGGATCAGAAGGACCAGATATGAGTATACTCATGAAAGTGAAAGGTTTTTTTCATAGACAACCATGGGGGAAGATTATAAATGTGTATAAAACTGGCCATGTGCTGTGCGAAGTAAGCATCTGCCCAAACGGATTAAAACCGTTGCATGAAAGACCAGCCTCACATTACGCACGTCAGCTGCAAAATCAGGATGTCGAGCATCAAATCTCTGCCATGCAAATCCATTTGCAGGATGAACTAACTCATCATTAGTCTTCTTTCTCTCAGTATCATGCCATCTCATTTTTATTGATATGTCATCAAACATAAAATATTCTGAAGTCTGCGGATCAATGGAAAGTGCCACATTACTTTTTGTGGAACACGGGATGGTGTTCCATCAGATTTTGTCTTCCAGCGGGATGTGTCACATTTATACAATCATTTCGTTCAGCGGTTTCCTCCTAGAATAAACTGCAATCTTTCGGGCAAGCATGAATTTTTTTTCTTGAAATCCAAGTTCCTCAACTAACTTCCATGACATATAGTGGTTTGAGGGAATATCTGCATCATATGGAAGTAAATACTTCAAGAGGGTAAGAATGTAATCGATTGCTGTATTAGAAATTCCATACATAGTTTTCCCATGAAACAATCAGATTAAAAATTCCAGCTTTTTCATTTTATCACATTGTCGATATACTGGAGTCGTGGCAGCATCATTCAATATTTTCACCCTATTAATATCATCATTTTCACTAGATGCATCAGATGTCCTCATATCGATGTCTTCTTGAGTCGAAATCCTTTCTTTTTCATGATGATGAATAAACGGAAACCGATCATCTAACAAATTCTCCATTCCAGTCCTTTCATTTCGATCATCACCAATTTGAGATTTCATTTTCTCCCCATTGTGATACCACACAAAGTAGTTTTCTTGAAAACCATTTTTGGTTATGTGGTAGCTGACTTCTTCACGGCTCAACCAAGGTCTACCAACACAATTGGAACATGGGCAGTGTATGCGACCACTATCTGAAGCATTGTGAAATGAAAAATCTATAAAGCTCTCCAAATTGTTATGAAAATCGCTTGAGATCCGATCGGTTTCATACATCCAACTTCTGTCCATTCTGTAAAAAGAATTTATATAAGTCATTTTGTCATAAACAATTCAATAGGATTGAACTTTAATAGAAAATACATTTAAGTAAACGATAAAGGAAGAAAATAGTCAAGGTATCAACTACACATGTGAAAAAAACATACAAATGTGTTATTGAAAAAAATGTAAAACCAACAAGAAATTAATGTGTTATATCACATCACAGCATGCATCATCCCATAACCATATTAGTAGGGTATCATGAACAGGAATAACATCAACCTTGTTCCATCCTCCTACCCTACATGACCCCAACCACATGCCACATCTTATTATAGCCTTATCACATCACACCTCACCGGAAAACACTAGGGAAATCATAATACATCTCACCTGAAGACACATGGACAATCACATCGCATATTACCTAAAAACACATGGTAAATCACTTTTGAAGGAAGAGTATGGAAGACATGGTAGCTATCCAACCATATAACCACCATCCTAGATATTAGAAAAAATACCCCTAACTCAAAACCTATGATCGTTGGTAAGTTTATCCAACTCTGGTTGGGAATGTGTAGAAATAACATAAAAATACATGATATATAGATAGCACAAAATACTCAACCTATGGGTTCACATTAACTACATAATCACACATTTCACTACTACCATAAAACACATAAACCACACCACCACCACACAAGACGCATAGCATTTCTCACTTTCATTTATAAGCCAATTCATTCACACTTACATTGTCCATTCATTTAATGTTAAATTAATTAAATCCATTTACCACACATCCATTTCTATTCCATATCATTTATTTAATATCTTGTTTTTTGGTTTTAACAGCATAATTTATTCCATAGATAACCAGGAAACTAATAAAACTACCACACAATAACTCACCATCTCACAATAACCATCGACGCCATGTTACATCGACTAACCATCTCACCAAAACAACCACATATCACAACAAAAATATTTCACATCACAAACCACCGCACAACCAAAACCACCGCACAACCAAAACTATAAATATTCAAAATTAGAACACAATAAATATACACCGTGCCCTTACAAATGTAAATGTGTAATGAAAACATTAATTGGACATACACCGATATAGGGATTTGACTACACAATTCGTGGAACAATCATAAATTTTTACAGAAACCCTAAAATTTGGGAATTAGGAAATTATTCGTAGAAGTATATTCTTTATAACAGGTGGAACTAAAATATAGGAATCAAACCTGGTGGCTGGTGATCCGATGGAAGATGTGGGGATTGGGAAGTGATTCTACCGAGGAATCGGGAGAGCTTCTGGAGACGAGCGGAAGGCTCTGGATCCGCTTCTGAATCATGGGGAGGCCGCTGCTAGCATTGGGGTATTTGGGGTTTTTTTTCCTAACGGTTCATAAAAACCGTTGGAAAAAACCAGTCTTAAACCGTTGGGAAAAATATGTATTTCCCACCTTTTCCCAACGGTTTTATGAAACCGTTGGGAAAGACTGAATTTTCTCCACTTTTCCCAACGGTTTCATAAAACCGTTGGGAAAAGTCTCTTCTAAAAGGTATTTCCCAACGATTTATATAAACCGTTGGAAAAGACAGAATATACCAACGGTTTCTTTGAACCGTTGGTAAACAACTGTTGGGAAAAATCCCATTTCCAGTAGTGAGACAAATGTATATGGATTCATGGACCCGTATATGATTTCTCTTGAAGCACATGCATTGGATGAGGAACAGAGAACACTTTATATTGCTGAAATATTTGAATAGAATATAATCACAGAGTATTGGATGATGAATTTTTGTGAGAGGTATGAAACATATATCTGGAAAAGTGTTCTTTATATTTTAAAATAAAAAATCTCTAACCTTAAATTTTCTTTTATATCAGTGATCATTGAATGTTAGGTATTTTTTGTCCAAGGGAGAAAACACTTAATTGGATATGCTCTGTCCATGCTGATGTGTGGGGAAGTTTTAAGAATATATTGGAAAAGTAAGTTTCAATTTCTTAATAGTTGTTTATATTATAATGAATTTTAAATTTATCTCATTAATATTATTTTCTAATAGGGTATGGGCATACTTTTCAAAAAAAAAAACAAAGAAAAAGAGTTGCAAGATCAAATATGTAAAAGTAAAGGTAATTATCCATTTATAATTTGTGCTTTTCGATGTATTACATAAAAATGATATTTTTAATTGACACTCATTTAAAAAATATTTTCATGAACAACAAGGAGTCATAAAATATGGATATTATATGTTAAGATTTATGTATGAAATAATTACTACTGGAACAATAATTAACTTTTACCAAGTTAGATTTACTTATAAACTTTGCCATAATATTTCGTTTGATTTATTCATTATACATAATAACTACTTTCATTTTAATTTATATCTATTTGATGACCCTCAACCCTATAATTCACAATAGGCCAAACACTTACAGTTGGAATGGTCAAATAATATTATAGATTTGATTGGATTTTAGTTTGTTTGTAATGTAAAATGTAATTTTGAATATTGTAATTGTAACTGTGTATTTGGCAGTTATTTTGATTTGTTTTAGGTTTTTTTAGTTTAAATTGTAAGTTTTGAATGTTATATATGTGAATGTTTAATTTTGATTTGGTTATCCTTGTTTTGGTCCAGTTCTGATGTTTTTATGGTATGGATTCTGGTCCAGTTTTGGTATGCTTTTGGTCTGGTTTTTGATTGTTTCAGGTTTACTTTGGCAGAGCATAGTAATGGTTTCACTATTTTATTAAAAAATAATTGGTTTTTACATCGGTTATTTTATAACCAATGTAATAAATGCCTAGGTAATGGTATTTATGTTAGTTATTTAATAAATGACATCGTATATCATTTTTTCACATCTGTTATTGTATATCCAACGTAAAAACCACTTCGCAGACAGGTTATTATATCAGTTATTTTATAACTGATTTAATAAATTCATGGGTATAGTTTATTATGTCGATTATTACATATTAGACATCATATATCATTTTTCACATTAGTTGTTGTATAACTGACATGAAAAACGATTCGGAGGCGCTATATATTACATCAATTATTACATAACTGATATAATAAACTATATACCACATCGGTTCTTAAATAAACGACGTGAAAAAACCCTTTGGAGGCTCGATTTATTATGTTGGTTATTTAATAACTGACATAATATACTATATACCACATCAGTTATTAGATAACCAACATAATAAATCGAGCCTCTGAAGGGTTTTTCACGTCGGTTATTTAAGTAGAGATGTAAAAAACTATTCGGATTTATGCTTTTTACGTCGGTTTTAAAATAACCGACGTAAAAAACAATATTTATTACACCGCCTTTAATAAAATTAGATAAAAAATAACATATAAAATAAAAAATAACCGATGTAATTTTTTTTTATGCTAGTGGGGGGGGGGGTCCCTTTTATCAGTGCTAAAAAAATTGTTGATAAATACCCCTTTTACCAATGCTAAAAAATCACCGATAAAAGTTTAAAAAACTAAAAAAATTAATTTTTTTTGCAAATTGGAGGTGGACTTTAACATCACTTGACCCCCAGTGCTTTTTTTAGCACTGATAAAAAGGGTCTTTTATCAGTGCTGATAAATGTCCCTTTTATCAGGGTTTTTGAGAGCTGATAAAAAACTTCTTTTATCAATGTTTCTTTAGTGCTGTTAAAAGGAGAATTTATCAAGATTTTTTAGCGTTGATAAAAGGGATCCCTTTTTAATAGAATCTTGATTATCAAAGCTTTTTTAATGCTAATAAAATAGTTTTTAGCGCTGTTAAACCCCTATTATGTAGTAGTTTTCCCCCACCAAATCCCCTTGGACCCTCCCCCACCCCTCCCTCCTCGATCCCCTTGCTTTGATCCCCCCTGTTTCTTGACAATGACCCACTCCCTCACCTCTGATCCCCATGCCCCCAATCCCCAACAACATCCGGCCCTCCACCCCTATGATCCCCATGACCCTGACCCCCTACTACTTGGGAATGTCCCCCCAATCTCTGTGACACTACTACAAAATAGGGTTTTATCAGCTCTAAAAAAGTACTTTATCAGCATTCAAAAAGCGTTGATAATCTAGGTTCTATTAAATGACGGTCCCTTTTATCAGTTCTAAGAAAAGCTCTAATAAAGACCCCTTTTATCAGTGCTAAAAAAAGCACTGAAAAAAGTTAAAAAATTAATTTTTTTTACAAATCAGAGGTGGAATTTAATAGCACTTGACCCCCTACTCCTTGATGATGACCCCCCGATCTCTATGATACTACTATAAAATAGGGTTTTATCAGCACTAAAAAGGGAATTTATTAGTGTTAAAAATGCTGATAATGGAGGCGCTATTAAAAGGGGGTCCCTTTTATTTGTGCTAAAAAAGTGATAATAAAGACCCCTTTTATCAGTGCTAAATAAAGCACTGATAAAAGTTAAAAAATTATAAAAAAATTAAAAAATTTCTGCAAATCGAAGGCGGACTTTAACAATGCTTAACCCCCATTCAACAGCTATGAAAGCCCTGCCCGCACACCCTATAACCCCACTACATGCCCCAAACCTACCCCCAACCCTTTAACAGCGCTAACACCCCCCTTCACTAACCCTCGTGCACACCCCTGCCTCCCACAAGATTCGAACTCAAGACCTCTCCCCTGTGCGTCTGGAAACTTTACCACTCCACCGTGTTTATTTTCTCTCCATTTAGTGATATATATATATAGTTATATTTATTCGTATATTAATATATATTTTTAATAACATATATATATTTACATTAATACATATATATAATTATATTAATATATACATATATATATACATATATAGTTATATTTATATATTCATATATTTATATATTTATTCATATATTAATATATATTTATAAGACTAGTTTTATATACATTTATAAAATTTGTTTGTGTGTGTGTATGAATAAATAAATAAATAAATACATATATACAACACACACACATGTGTGTGTGTATTGGTAAGTATAATTATACATATTTATATATATTTACATATATTATATATTAATATGTATATACATATGTTAGAATATATAGATAATATATATCAGTTTGTTAATATCGACACACACACACACACATTATATATGTATATAAATACTCATATATTTGTATTTTAAATAAAATGGATATTAGTTTTTCTTTAGATAAGAATTATATACTGAGAAATATATTTTATATACAAATATGTTTAATTATTTATTTATAAAATTAATTGTTTATGTGTGAATATATAAAATATATATATATATTGTTATATATTTGATTATAAATAATATTACATTGTGAAAACAATAAAATTTCAAATCCATAATATCAATATTAATGTCATCCTTGGGAATAAATTCATTCCCCACTAATAAAGGAAACCCCCCCCCCTTAAATGAGGCTAAAAATCCATCGAATGATAAAAAATCAGGGTACCCCGACAAAAAACTCAGTTTTGGAGGTATTATGGGCCTTTTTTGGACTCAGAAAATGCGACATATGTTTATTTTGAGTTATTAGGGAATATAGATCATTGCAAAATTCGATTTGATATATTGTAGAGCTCAAATAGACATTCAGATCAAAATTTATGGTAGTTTGAAGTTCAAGTTATGTATTCAACTTATTTTAGAGCTTTTATTAATTTTTGATTTTTTGTGTCGTCAAATTGTTATTAAATGACTATTACTCAATAATAATTAGAAAATTATTAATTAATAATATGTTTTAATTATTTTATAAGCCATTTTCACTAAATATTTTAGATGTTAAGTGGAAATGTCTATTTATATTTATCTAAAACATATTTAAATATATATATATTATATTTATATCAATATAAATATATAAATATATAAATATATAAATATATTATTTTTAATTAAATATATATTTTTTAAATACACCCTTTATCAGTGCTAGTAAAAAAAGCGCTGATAAAGACCCCCTTTATCAGCGCTACTAAAAAAGCACTGATAAAGGGGGACCCTTTAAAAATACTAAAAAAAGCACTGATAAAGGGGGACCCTTTAACAACACTAAAAAACACTGATAAATGAGATCCCTTTAACAGTGCTAAAAAAATCACTTATAAAGGGGTTACCTTTATTAGCGTTAAAAAAGCGCAAATAAAGGGGTACTTTTAACAGTGATTTTTAGCACTATTAAAAGTACCCTTTATCAGTGTTTTTTGAGCACTGATAAAGGTACCCCTTTATCATCAATTTTTTTAGAATTGTTAAAGGGTGGTGTTGTGGAAACCCATTTTTTGTGGTAGTGTGACCTTTACCCCCTACTCCCTAGCAATGATCCCACAACGACCTCCCTACTCCTCAATGATGACCCCCCACGATGACATGCATGCATTGTATAAGTTGGGTTTGGACACTTTTTTTATTCAGTTGAATATTGTTTTATATATACTTCTGTTGTTGTATAAGTTTATTATCTATTTTCATTGTGCACTCTAAATATGAGGGTATAGTCTCCCCACTGACTATCCATATACCCCTACTACTAGTCGACAACCTTGGGTGTACAGGGAGATGTCCTGGAGGTCATGTGGTGACTGGTTCGGCTACCGATTTGAGGGTAAGTTGGGCCTGGACATTACATTATCATACCTTTTTGGGATATAAATGTTTTATACTTGATTTTATGGCAAACACAATGTTTTCCAAAATTACCCTTCTTTTAAAAAAATAACACCTTTTACTTCTCAAGATTGCTTCTTCTTCAATCATGGTTGATGATTCTTATGTTATTACCTCTTTCATTTTGTAACAAAAATTTTATGAATTTATGATTTATTAGATGAAACCCATTCCTTTCAATGGGTTATGTTATGTCCAATATTGATATACATTCTATGTGGAATGCATGATAATGTAAATGTTATGATATGAAGAGTATTCCCAAAATTATATAGCGTAATGTAAATGATATGATGTAATGGGTGCACCTAGAATTATATAGAGCTCCAATTCAATGGGTAGTGTGATGTATCTCATGAGAAAAGTAAAATATGCATGAACATGATGCTAGTCTTGTTCACAACTATGTGTGGTATTTGACCACTAAGACATGATGTTTCATTTTTATACATTTCCACATTTCAAGCCTTTTTAATGCATCTTCACATGATTATGATCCTATGACTATGTTATGATGATAATAATTATTTTCACCAAATGTTATATTGTTTCATGTTTTTTCTATCCTCTTACTAGTATTTTATCTCACCCCTTTTTGATGTATATCCTGAGGTGATGACTTGTTCTAAGGATAATTCGAAGACATATAATAAGCTAGAGAAGAAGTATTTAAATAAATGTTTGTGTTATATTTTATAGATGTTATATATGATCCTAATTTTCCCAAAACACTAAACCTTTGGATCCTGGTAATGTAATGATTTTATGTTTTTTATCATTAAAATTATGTAATAGTAATCTAAGAAAAAGTTGGGTCACTATAGTGGGTATCAGAGTAGAGTTTAGTTAATTTGGGAATTAGGATTAGATAACCTTAGTAAAAACCATTAGAATAAGACTAAGTATAATTAAGCACCCAAGAATCTTATTTTAGAAAGTTATAAATGCATGTATCCCACAAAATATGCCTTTAGAATTAATTATAAAATGGAATAAATTATTTATTCTTGACTTATTTGTTGGTCAGAGTAGTTTACTCAAGAGGGGAGGGGTGAATTGAGTAACTATAAAAATTTCTGTAAAAATTATTTCTAATTTTTTTTTCCTCAATGATTAAATATAGCCCAATTAATCAAGGTTATACTATTATAAGATTTTGACTGTTTAAGTAACTTCTTAGAAGATTGATTAATTCTCAGTAAATCTTAATTTGTGTTATTAATATTACTTTTGATGTTATTTTACTAAGACAAGCCAGTTATAACTTCTTTCCAAGACTAACTATCAAAGTGAATTTAGTGATTTTCGAATTATACAGTGAAGCCACAAAACGGAGAAAACTAAATTAAGCAACACAACAGATATGAAACAAGTGGTTCAGTCTCAAGCCGAGACCTAATCCATTCCACTTGGAGATCACCTGCCACCAAGCAGTTTATATAAATGAACTTTGATCCTCTCCCTGGATCGGGGTTAACAACAGTACATAGACTATCCAGGTCACACAAAGACCTCTTCCATAGTTTTCGTGGGTACAAAATACCAGGCCACACAGGGAACTCTTCCACATTTTTCATGGGTACAAAATACCAGGCCACACAGGGACCACTTCCACAGTTTTTGTGGGTATACACAAGAGTAAATAGAGTTTTTGAGTAAGGATATCTTGTATCTTTCAGTTTAATATAGGAGACAAAGTGTGTTGTTCTACAGTTAAAAACTCTACTTGAAAGGTAATAACCAGATACACAACAGAGCAGAAATATGGAGATGGGCTTAGAAGTGATCTGAGTGTTAGTCTTTGCAGCTTTGAACTTTTGAGATGAAGCAGATTCAAATATCGAGTCCTCGTTAGTAAAACAGAGTGTCACAATTCAGCTTGTGTTCTTTGTGAGGTTCTACAGAGTGAATATGTTCTCTAAACTTGAAATATGCTTCATGTGTTCTTCAACGGTGTCAATTTTCATGCAACAGGGCTTTCCTTTTGAAACATTCTCTAAGTGTGTTCTTCGTTATCTTGCTCATAGACTTGTTTTTCGTTTTGTACCACGCTCATTGATTCTTGGCCACACTTCACTTTTATCTTGGAATGCATGTGTTGGAGCTGATAGGTTTCATGTATACCACACCTCGTACCTCATACTATCCGATGATATGTCTACAAAGAAAAATTAATTATGTTAGTGCATTAAAATCTTCAAATATGACCATTAGAGATTAAATTGAAAAATGATAAAATAGTTTAAGAAACAGTGTTACAGTAAGTCATGGAAACAATGTCTTCTTCACATAATGTCTAGATTGATCACGGTGTCTTGTGGTCACGGTGTCTCGTGGTCATGGTGTCTTTTTCACAATGTCTTCTTCACGGTGTCTTCTTCACGGTGTCTTGTTCACGGTGTCTTATTCACAGTGTCTTGTTCATGATGTCTTGTTCACGGTATCTGCTACATGGTGTCTTGTTCATGGTATCTTGTTCACGGTGTCTTGCTTCATGGTGTCTTATTCTTCACAGTTTCTTATTCTTCATCTTCATGGTGTCTGCTTCATGGTTCCAGATGGACATAACCAGTGGCAGACTCACGGTGTCTCAGACTTTTCAAAGTAACTATGTTCAGAATTAAGCAGTGATGATAATAGAATGGATTAGACTTAATCATTTTTCAAAGAATGTATTATGAGAGTAGATCAAAGATAGTATAAATTAAGTAAACTGAATATAGAGAAATTAAGATCTTGAATGGATCATCTTAAAGTATGAGAATACTTTAAATATTAATACACATGATTTGATATCATTTACAGGAGTTAACTGGGTTGAATATAATTTGTTATCATTAAAACATGATTAATACATGAGGAGTCAAACATTATTGAATTATGTTTTGTTCTAACATTTTCAATTTTAGAAAATGGCGGTAACTAGGAGAAACAAGAACAAAAACCCATGCAAGGGACAACACAATGATTGCCTGAATGACATCCCCAATTATTTGGGAGGTGGAGTTCAAAATTTCATGTTGATTCTTTGTCACGACCCGACCCTACCCGGGCTCGAGCTGCAACTACCCCAAGCCCGCCTCTATAGGTCAAGGGCTGGCGACCAGCGCCGAAGGCACAATAACTCGGGGAGGCCTTTTCCTAAGTACCTGTACACACACACTCAACACACTCAATGAAAAAGTGCCGAGTAAAAAAGAAAAACAAAGGGGAAACTGCTATAAATAACCACAAGAGTGCATCGACCTCTAAACAGTACAAAGTAAAAGCTGAAAAGAAAAGGGAAAAAACACACACCCAATCAAAAAAGTGCCACAACATGGCAACATGTGAACAATAAGTAAACAGCTGGAAGGGTCCCCCACCTGGAACCCGACTCTGACCACCACACGTGGTCCAAGATCCCAAGCTCTTAGGCTCCTCTGACGTCACGACCAACCTGTCCGTCGTCTATAAGAGCACACCAAGTGCGGGCAAAGCCCCAGAAGGGGTGAGTATAAAGATACCCAGTAGGATACCCCGAAGGCTCGAGGGAGCAACAAAGAAGGTACTGAAGGGTGAGCATTAGAGCGAATAGGGAAAAGTAGAGGAGTACAACTGAAAGTGCAGTAAAGAGTAACAGTAGAGAGTCCAGCTCAACCCAAAAAGAGGAAAGAAGGTAAATGCATCCAGACGCAAGGAGCTGGAAACAGTGAGAAGATGAACTTCCCGTCTAGTCTTCGCTACCTATAGCAGGAGAGTAGACTCGTCCGACCATGATAAGCTAGACACGGAAAGCACGTGGCATACCTCGCGCGTCTTCGCCTCTCATGGAGGGAGAGTAACTAAGCCCAAGAAGTGGGTACTGAAACAAGGTATATACATATTCATATGCTCTGTCAAGAAGCCCGAACAAGACTATAAGGGGATCTCCATCCCGTAGCTCAGCCCAAGAAAGTGAGTAGCTGACAGTCCCAGGAGTAAACACCATCGATGCCCAGCATCCCGCATTTCTGCCCCGAACTAAAAGTCAAGGGATCAATCACCGCACCTCGACACTATCCTCTTTGGGAGGCACTGACTCACCCACACGGTTTTAGGTCGCATCACAAGGATGTGTCTCGGTGGGGAAAGTGCCCCTCGTACTTGAGAGTTCTGGGGGTACGTCAAACCACACCTCGTCACTGCCCCTACCCACTCCCGTTGGATGTCCCTGGAAGTCAATGGGTTCCCACTATAGGGAGACCTGACAAGAGTCAATAGGTGCCACACTGCCCAGTCCCGTAACAGGGTAATCCACTGGAGGGAAACCCGGCTAAAGCCGGTGATGAGACCACTGCCCAGCCCAGCTGGAGGTAACCCGACATCGAGGACCACTGCCCAGCCCAGCTGGAGGCAAGCCCGACATTGAGGATCACTGCCCAGCCCCGCTGGAGGTAAGCCCGGAACTACTCTGGTCATCCCTGTTGGATGGTACTGCTCGGTGAACACCGCTGTACTGGCCATCCCTGTTGGATGGTACAACTGGCGAGCCCTGCTCGAAAAAACCTTAGCCCTTCTGGAAACAACCTCAGCCCTGCTGGAAACAACCTCAGCCCTACTGGAAACAACCTCAGACCTGCTGGTAACAACCTCAGCCCTGCTGGTAACAACCTCAGACCTACTGGTAACAACCTCAGCCCTACTGGTAACAACTTCCTGGGTAGAGTTTCGGTGCCCGCGTAAAGTGTTGGTCACACCGAATCCACAAGAACTATACCAGGCAACACAAAGAAATGGAAGAAACTCCCCAGGCCTTTCAAGGCGATCATGCTCCAATCCGCTGAGTCACTGTCGAAGCGGACTGAGACAACTCGTCCTAGGAAGTGGGGGAAAACACCCACACTGTATGAACAGCCGTAGTCGTAAACGGTGCCACATTCCGGTGAAAGGGCATGGTGCTGAAACCCCTCACAGTTGAAGAAACAGAGGAACAACCATCTCTACCGACAAAACCATCAAGAATGAAACCAGGGGGAGACCACTCAACCCTGCTGGTCAAACAAACTAGCACAGAGGGACCCTTTACATCGCGAGAGGTCAAAGTACGTAAAGCAGAACACGGCACGCACATGAGTCCCACACGACGTGTGGCCCCAAGTCAACCCCAACTAAGTGCACAAACGTCCTCAAGTACAAACAACCACATCTACCTCTAAGTGTTCTCGTATAATCCCAGAGTATACCATGTTCCATCCCAAAGGATATCGTGCACACGACACCCAACGTCAACACGAAGGCGTGAAGTAACAATTCCAACCTGCCACTCATCGGCTGAGGCACAGCCAACCACATCTCTTCACTCACACGGGAGTGCACGCGATCACACACCAAAGGTTCTCTGCAAACACGGCGAGAAGAACCGCCATCATAGCACCTTTCACATTTCCACATTTAATAAGATCATGCAAGAGGCTCCGCACAACCAAATGGATCTCACCGTTGTAATCCTCACAGAAAAACACGTGAGATAGTCGACTTACTCGCCTCAAACAGATATCTGACGAAAAGGTCACCAACACCGCCTCACGCCCAAACGACGTCCCGTGATCCCGAGACTCAGCCCCAAAAACAGTCAGGCGCATCACACCATTGCGATCCCATCAGGAAAACACGTCAAAAAGACTACTCACTTGAGGGCAATAGATATCCAGAGAAAAAGATGCATTCCGACGCACCGCACACGAGAAGTGCTACGTGGGACCCACATCCCGGTCCCGAAACTCAAAGGACGGATCACACCGTTGCGATCCTCTCGAAAAATTACACAAGTTCAACTAATCACTTGTCCAAAACGGACACCAGGTGATAAAGCTGGAAATCACCGTCAACTCCCGAAACGGCCCTCACGGGGCCCGCACCATCATGTGGAATTAGAGTGGGCAGACTGTGCCAAAGCGATTCCCTCGGAAAAACACCCAACATCGGCTACTCGCACGCCCCAAACAGACGTCCGATGAAAAAGTCTCTATATGCTGCACGCAACTCAAAAGACGGGCCATGGGGACCACACCTCAACTCTGGCTTCAACGTCCGAAACCACACTGGAATACTCCGGCTCGAGGCCGGGGTCGCAACGCCACTGAAGGTGCTCAAAACGGACACCAAACGCGTCCGCACCGTCCAAAACAAGATCCCTCGGAAAAACGCCCGTCCACTTAACGGCCATGCCGCACCCCTGAGCCCCTCATTTCAAAAATTAAAATTCCCTGAAACCATCTCAAAACATTCTCCTCGACGTGAGGTCTGTGCTGCCATAGACGTCATGCAAAACGGACGCCCCGCGGATAATTTATCAATATAAATCATTTTCCTAATAATAATAATAATAATAATAATATTATTATTATTATTAATATAAACTTATTATTATTATTATTATTATTATTTACATATTTTTTTTAACCAGACCGGCCGAATGGCCGGTCTTCTTATTCTTCTCAACAGGACCCGCAAAAGGTGGGTCCTGGTTTCCTTCTTCAACCCCGAGGCGCGACCTCGGGGTCCTCCTCCGCTGACCGCGACCGGCCGCCGTAGCGGCCTTGCTTGTTCGCCGCCGCCCCCACTGAAGCCCCGCACCGCCGTGCTCCGCTCCGCCTGAAGCCAGCGCCGCGCCAGCCCACCGAGCCGCTCGACCGCGACGCCCCCGGCCTCCTCCGCTCGGCCTCACGCTACCGCTGCCGTCCGAAGCTCGCACCGACCGCCGCTGTCTGGAGCTCGCGCCGACCGACCGGAAAAACACCCCGAAATTCACCCGAACTTCGTCGGAGAGCCACAGACACCTCAAAGCTCAAAATTTAAAACCGTAAATTGCGTCGAAAAGCTTAAAACGATTCCTACTCATGTATGGGCTTCGCTCGACGATAGGATAGAAATTCGGTGCAAGTATAACAATTGAAGGGATTTGCGGGAATTAAAAAGATAAAAACACAATCCTACCTCGTGGGCGCAGCCCGGAGCTTTGCTGCATGTCCACCCTTATCGTTGCTGCTTCCACCTTGGGCAGGAGAGGATAAAGGATGAGAGGGGGTTAAGGGTGATGTGTTTCTCTAGGGGGAAACAAAGGGGATGAAGGGGGTTGAAAGGTTCTTAAATAAGAAAAAAAATAATAATTAAAAATATTTAATTAATTTAACCTCCAAATTAACCCGCATCCGAATCCTTCGACAGAGTCAAGGTTAAGACTCCCCTAGGCCAAAAACCACCTCCCGAGCACAACGGAGGTGTCTTAATTTTAATCCAAGACCCATTTCAAAAGTTATTAAACTTAGCGCCCGAGGCCGCCAAATTACGAAAACGCCCCTGGGGCCAGTAATCACAGATGGGCCACGCCCGCAAAAATTACACCCTTCATAGGGTAAACGACACTCTCCGAACTCAACGATGCCCTCATTTTCCCAATCCGAGCCACCGTTTAATAGATACTTGAGTTTCACCCTTAAACGAATAAATTAATTATTTTATTTATCCGTTTCTCATACCGGAAGCGAGCGAGGGGTCCAAACGTCCCGCGCCAACATTCCTTATGTTGTTCCTAGGGTAAACACCCCATTTAGGACTCATCCATACACTCAGATCTCTGATTCGGATTACCGTTTAGGAGTTATCCAATTTATTTGGCGTTCCCAGTGTGAACACACTGAAAACTTAATTCCAGCAACATCGGGGCTCGGAATCGCACGCCATCTGAAGGCGCTGCTCTAGAATATCATCAGGAATATTCCAAAGTCTTCTACAGAAAAAAACTGGGTTCTTACATCATTCCCTCCTTCAATCTTTTCGTCCCCGAAAAGCAAAACCAGGGAACAACTCAGGGTACTAAGCCCACACCTGGCTCTCCCGTACCCAGAATAACTCTTGCATAGCTCTGCTCCACTACGCACAGACCAAGGGATTGATCCGTTCACTCAAGGTCTGCCCTCACCAAGGACGTGCATAGGATCACACACACATCTCTTCAGGTAAACTACATGGGAGACGTCGTGCACCCACCCCATACCTTGGGGTTATGGAAAGTAGGTAGGGAACCTCGCCATCCCTTTACACGGTCTCAAATGGTCCGAAGGCTCTCGGGGGTAGCTCAACACCCCGATCAAACCTCTACATCGCACGCCGTGAATGGAATCACCACTTGGACCTGGGAAAAAGCCCGATGATTCTCTCCTTCAGAATATCCATATGGTGAAACACCCAAAGATACCTGGTCACGAAAGGTTTCACCGTCGATGTCTCGCAACCAAGACTCTCTTACACGCTCAGAGAGCGAAGGAGTCAAAACCATTGACTAAAGAAAAAGGTCCCATGCCTTTTTACCTTACCAACATAGGGTTACACCGACGCCCCGCGCCACCCTGGCAACAACCCGAACAAGGAGCAGGGAGAAAAGGCATTCCACACACAGAGTCTAACAATTCTACAGCAAAAAGTAGAAGAGCTGTAAATAGTACCTCTTACCACCTCATGCTCTGCAGGGTCGTAGAAATCCAAAGCTTGCGGCTGTCCACAGTCCCAACTGTCAGCTCCCGGAGCCTGACGTGGACTGCCTAGTGGTGATGGGAAGACCTCATAAAGTCATCCCCCACTACCAGTTCCTCCCACTCCTATGCTAGCACCACCTCTCTGGCTGCTACTCCGATCACGATGCTGCCTCTATCGTGGTGGTGCACTTACTGCCTTCCCGAAACTCTCCGCATGCCTGGTTGGGTGGTCCCGTGCCAGGTGACCTCGCCCATCGCAAGCATAGCACTGGATCTCTATGGGATGCACTGGTGCCCTCTGGCGCCACTATGGTGTACGAACACGCCCCTGAGTCTGGTTGTCAGAAAGCCACCTACGTCGAGGTTCTGCTTGCCGACGCCCACTAGATGCGTCAGACGTCTCGGCTCTAATGTGCCTGCTGCCACCACCAACTGCAGAACATGAGAGGAATCCCTCTGTCACTAGTGCCTGCTCTAGCACCCCGACATATGTGGAAATGCCCAAGGGTACTATGACAACACGAATCTCTCAGCAGAGACTCTGATCAAACTTCCGCACTCGGATATTGTCGTCATGGACCAAGTCCAGGTAAAAGCGTGCACAGTCTAAAAAACTAGCTGCGTACTCAGCCACCGTCATCCCTCCCTGCTGAAACTACAGGAGCTCTTGAATCCGAATGGAGCACAAGAAGGAGGGGAAAAACTCCTCATGGAACAACAACTGAAAGTCTCCCCTGAAAGAAACGACTCATCAGGAAACTGAGTCACCAGACTCCACCAACGCCAAGCTACTCCATGGAAAAGGTTGGCGGACAAAGCCACTCTCTGATCTGCCGACGTCTGCACAAGCCTGAAAAGGTGAACCACTGCCTCCATCCAAACCTCTGCTGCCTGAGGGTCTGACTCACTACTCAACCTTAGAGGTCTCTACCGCTGGAACTCATGGAGCATGCTCAACCTGTGCTCAAGCCCCGTCTTCTCTTCTGAAGATGTCTGCTACTCAACAGGTGGGGGTGCTACTACCGACCCACCTGGAGAAAGGGGATCACATGATGGGTCCTGGACTGTGGCCTCGTAGCTAACAAGGTCGTCGTCACGAACCAAAGCTGGTATCCTGGCTGACTGTCTTCATGGAGACATCCTAAAAATTATCAAGGAGTGCCGCGGTCAGATGAGCATATAGGTATATACCAATAACAATAACAATGGGGAGCTGACTCAAGAAGCACAGTCAAGACTCAGTCTTATGTGATGCACAAACAAATTTTCCCTGCAACAAGTGTCTCAGCATGCCGAGTCGACAAGCGGGTTATCAAGGTCCTGGTGAATGGATACGTCGGCCACCGCACCATCACTGAACTCCCTGTCCTGAGAGCCACTCTCATGACACGTTAACACTGTTTCCCTAAATCCCAACTAATTCATTTAATTTTAGGGACGTAAGAACAATGTCCCAAGGAACGAACCACCTCTGATACCACTTTGTGACAACCCGACCCTACCCGAGCTCAAGCCGCAACTACCCCAAGCCCGCCTCCATAGGCCAGGGGCTGGCGACCAGCGCCGAAGGCACAATAACTCAGGGAGGCCTTTTCCTAAGTACCTGTACACACACGCATCACACTAAATGAAAAAGTTCATAGTAAAAAGAAAAACAAAAGGTCAACTGCTATAAATAACCAAAAGAGTGCATCGACCTCTAAACAGTATAAAGTAAAAGCTGAAAAGAAAAGGGGAAAAACACACGCCCAATCAGAAAATTGCCACAACTCGGAAAAAGGTGAACAAAAAGTAAAAATCTGGAAGGGTCCCCCACCTGGAACCTGACTCCGACCACCGAACACGGTCCAAGCTCCCAAGATCCTAAGCTCCTCTGACGTCACGACCAACCTGTCCGTCGTCTGCAAGGGCACACCAAGTGCGGGAAAAGCCCAAGTAGGGGTGAGTATAAAAATACTCAGTAGGATACCCCGTAGGCTCGAGGGAGCAACAAAGGAGGTACCGAAGGGTGAGCAGTGGAGCGAACAGGGAAAAGTAGAGGAGTACAACTGAAAGTGCAGTAAAGAGTAACAGTAGAGAGTCCAGCTCAACCCAACAAGGGGAAAGAAGGTAAACTCATCTAGATGCAAGGATCTGAAAATGGTGAGAAGATGAACTTCTCATCGAGTCTTCGCTACCTATAGCAGGAGAGTAGACTCGTCCATCTACGAGAAGCTAGACACGGAAAGCACGTGGAATACCCCGCGCGTCTTCACCTCTCCTGGAGGGAGAGTAACCAAGCCCAAGAAGTGGGTACTAAAACAAGGTATATACATATTCATATGCTCTGTCAAGAAGCCCGAACAAGACCGTAAGGGGATCTCCATCCCGTAGCTCAGCCTAAGAAAGTGAGTAGAACACAGTACCAGGAGTAAACACCATCGATTCCCACCATCCCGCACATCTTCCCCGAACTACAAGTCAAGGGCTCAATCACCGCACCTCAACACTATCCGCTTTGGGAGACATTGACTCGCCTGCACGGTTTTAGGTCGCGTCACAAGGATGCCTCTCGGTGGGGAAAGCACCCCTCGTACTTGAGAGTTCTGGGGGTACGTCAAACCACACCTTGTCACTGGCCCACAGTCGAGAGGTCTCCTCAAAGTCGACAGGCGACCCCCCTACCCGGCCCCACTAGAGGGTCCCTAGAAGTCAATGGGTTCCCACTACAGGGAGACCCGGCAAGAGTCGACGGGTGCCACACTGCCCAGTCCCGTAACAAGGTAATCCAATGGAGGGAAACCCGACTAAAGTCAGTGACGGGACCACTACCCATCCCAGCTGAAGGTAACCCGACATCGGGGAACACTACCCAGCCCAGCTGGAGGTAAGCCCGACATCGGGGACCACTGCCCAGCCCCACTGGAGGTAAGCCCGAAACTACTCTGGTCATCCCTGCTGGATGGTACTGCTCAGTGAACACCGCTGTACTGGCCATCCCTACTGGATGGTACAACTGGCGAGCCCTGCTCGAAACAACCTCGGCCCTGCTGGAAACAACCTCAGCCTTGCTGGAAATAACCTCAGCCCTGCTGGAAACAACCTCAGCCCTGCTGGTAACAACCTCAACCCTACTGGTAACAACCTCAGACCTGCTGGTAACAACCTCATCCCAGCTGGTAACAACCTCCTGGGTAGAGGTTCGGTGCTCGCGTAAAGTGTTGGTCACACCAAATCCACAAGAACTCTACCAGGGAACACAAAGCAACGGGAGAAACTCCCCAGGCCGTTCAAGGCGACCACGCTCCAATCCGCCGAGTCACTGTCGAAGAGGATTGAGACAACTCGTCCCAAGAAGTGGGGGAAAACACCCACACTGTACGAACACCCATAGTCGTAAATGGTGTTGCAGTCCGGTGAAAGGGCACGATGCTAAAACCCCTCACAGCTGAAGAAATAGAGGAACAATCGTCTCTGCCAGCCAAAACATCAAGAATGAACCAGGGGGAGAACACTCAACCCTGCTAGTCAAACAAACGAGCATAGAGGGACCCTCTACGTTGCGAGAGGTAAAAGTACGTAAAGCAGAACACGACACGCACATGGGGCCCACACAACATGTGGCCCCAAGTCAACCCCAACTGAGCGCACAAATTTCCTTAGGTACAAACAACCACATGTAACTCCAAGCGTTCCCGTATACTCCCAGAGTATACCACATTCCAGCCCAAAGGCTATCGTGCACACGACACCCAACGTCAATGCGAAGGCGTGAAGTAACAACTCCAACCTGCCACTCATCGGCTGAGACACACCCAACCACATCTCTTCACTCACACGGGAGTGCACGAGATCACATGCCAAGGGTTCTCTGCAAACACGGCAAGAAGAACCGCCATCAGAGCGCCTTTCACATTTCCACATTTAATAAGATTGTGTAAGAGTCTCCACACAACCAAACGGATCACACCGTTGTAATCCTCATGAAAAAACACGAGAGATAGACTACTTACTCGCCTCAAACAGATATTCGACGAAAAAGTCACCAACACCGCCTCACGCCCGAACGACGTCCCGTGATCCCAAGCCTCGGCCTCGAAAACAGTCGGGCGCATCGTACCATTGCAATCCCCACAGGAAAACACGTCAAAAAGACTGCTCACTTGAGCGCAACAAATATCCGGAGAAAAAGATGCATTCCGGCGCACTGCACACGAGCGGTACTACGTGGGACCCGCATCCCGGTCCCGAAACTCAACGGACGGATCACACCGTTGCAATCCTCTAAAAAAAGTACACAAGTTCGACTAATCACTTGTCCAAAACGGACACCCGATGATAAAGATGGAAATCAACGTCAACTCTCGAAATGACCCTTGTGGGGCCCGCACCATCGTGGGGGATTAGAGCAGGCAGACTGCGCCAATGCGATTCCCTCGAAAAAACTCCCAACATCGGCTGGTCGCACGCCCCAAACGGATGTCTGACGAAAAAGTCACTAAATGCTGCATGCAGCTCAAAAGATGGGCCATGGGGCCCATGCCTCAACTTCGGCTTCAATGTCGGAAACCACACTGGAAAACTCCGGCTTGACGCCGGGGTCCCAACGCCACTGACGACGCTCAAAACGGATGCCAGACGCGTCCGCGCCGTCCAAAACAAGATCCCCCAGAAAACGCCCGTCCACTTAACGGTTATGCCGCGCCCCGAGCCCCTCATTTCGAGAATTAAAATTCCCCGAAACCATCTCAAAACATTCCCCTCGACGCGAGGTCCGTGCTGCCACAGAAGGCACGCAAAATGGACGCCCCGCAGATGATTTATCAATATAAATCATTTCCCTAATAATAATAATAATATTATTATTATTATTATAAACTTATTATTATTATTATAATTTTTTACATATATTTTTTTTAACCAGACCGGCCGAATGACCGGTCTTCTTCTTTTTCTCAACAGGACCCGCAAAAGGCGGGTCCTGGTTTCCTTCTTCAACCTCGAGGCGCAACCTCGGGGTCCTCCTCCGCTGACCGTGACCGGCCACCGGAGCAGCCTCGCTTGCTCGCCGCCGCCCCGCTGAAGCCCCGCACCGCCGTGCTCCGCTCCGCCTGAAGCCAGCACCGTGCCAGCACGCCGAGCTGCTCGACCGCGACACCCCGCAGCCGCCTGCGCCGCACGACCTCCGCCCTGCTGCTGACGCCCCCGGCCTCCTCTACTCATCCTCACGCCGCCGCCGTCGTCCGGAGCTCGCACCGACCGCCGCAGTCCGGAGCTCGCGCCGACCGCTGCTGCCTGCCCCGACCGACCGGAAAAACACCCCGAAATTCACCCGAACTTCGTTGGACAACCACAGACACCTCAAAGCTCGGAATTTAAAACCGTAAATTGCATCGGAAAGCTTAGAATGATTCTTACTTGCGTATGGGCTTCACTCGATGATAGGATATAAATTTGGTGCAATTATAACAATTGAAGGGATTTGTGGGAATTAAAAAGATAAAAACACAATCCTACCTCATGGGCGCAGCCCAGAGCTTTGCTGCACGTCCACCCTTATCATTGCTGCATCCACCTTGGGCAGGAGAGGATGAAGGAGGAGAGGGGTTTAAGGGTGGGGGGTTTCTCCAGGGGGAAAAGGGGAGGAAGGGGGTTGAAGGGTGCTTAAATAAGGAAAAAAAATTAATTTAAAAGATTTAATTAATTTTACCTCCAAATTAACACGCATCCGAAACCTTTGACAGAGTCAAGGTTAAGCCTCCCCTAGGCCAAAAACCACCTCCCGAGCACAATTTCTCTCTCAGAATTTTAATCCGATACCCCGTTCAAAAGTTATTAAACTTACCGCTCGAGGCCGCCAAATTATGAAAACGCCCCTGGGGCCAGTTTTCACAGATGGGTCGCGCCCGCAAAAATTACACCCCTCATAGGGTAAACGGCATGCTCTGAACTCAACCGTTCCCTCAGTTTCCCAATCCGAGCCACCGTTTAAGAGATACTTGAGTTTCACCCTTAAACGAATAAATTAATTATTTAATTTATCCGTTTGTCGTACCGGAAGCGAGCGAGGGGTCCAAACGTCCCGCACCGACATACCTTATGTCGTTACTAGGGTAAACACCCCATTCCGGACTCATCCGTACACTCAGATCTATGATCCAGATCTCCAATTAGTAGTTATCCCATTTATATGACATTCCCAGTGTGAACGCACTGAAAACTTAATTCCGGCCACATCGGGGCTCGGAATCGCACGATGTCTGAAGGCACTGCTCTGGAATATCATCAGGAATATTCCAAAGTCTTTTGTAGAAAAAAACCAGGTTCTTACATTTTTACCCGGATATATCAGTTTATGAACAACAACTTGAATAATGTGAAATTTTCACCTTAACCTATGAGGAAACTACTAGCTATTGAGTGTTTTATGTTGGAACGACCAGAAAAATTTAGTGAATCTTCTGATCCACTAGTCATGGATCAGTGGTTCAACTCAATGGAGATGATATTTTCATTACTTTACGATTCTGAGATGGAGAAGGTGAATCTGGATATTTACTATTTGGACAGATAGGTCGATCAATAGTGGTATTTGATTAAGAACACCAAGCCGAAGGACGAAATTGAAGATATGGAGTGGTAAGACTTTAAGATAATTTTCATTAACAAGTATTTCACTTGAACTATTTTTACAAATATGTAGAAATAATCCACAGATTTGAAGAAAAAGGAAGGAGAATCTATCACGACCTATGAAGAAAATTTCACAAGGATTTAAAGGTATGCTATGGGTTTTTTTTATCAATAACAATAAAAAAAATTGATAGATTATTTAGTGGATTAAAACCACACCTTTGAAAGGCTCTAACAATAAGAGACTTTGGGAGTTATGAAGTATTTGTTCGATGTGCTCTTGAAGTGGATATAGAGTTTGGAAAATGGTCCCATGGATATGGTGATAAGAAATGAAAGATTGAGTTTCAATCCATAGTATCTAATGAGAAAGGTGAAATGAAAACTCAACCACCAACATATCAAAAATGTGGGAAGAAGCATCATGGGATCTACCTCAATGGGATAGTGAAATGCTTCAAGTGTTGGAGAGAAGGAAACCAAACTCATGAATATTGAAAAGACATGAGGAAGCAAGAAAATGTGGTGTAAGATAGGAGAGCACCACCCATTGTCCAATTCTACAACTATACAGAGAAAGGGCACTATGAATGATAGTTCACTAAACCTCTAGTCCTCAAGGGTAATCAGTATCATCAGCCACCAAAGACAAAGGAGCAAGGGAAGGCACATGTCATCACTAATGTGGAAGTGGAGAAAAAAATGATTTCATACAAGGTACAATTCCTATTCACACAAGAATAGAAAAATTATTATTTGTTTTTAGTTCTACACATTCTTTTATATCTTACATGTTTGCTAGAACTATTGAATCGAAGCCCCAAAACCTTGAAGTAGAGATATTTGTAAAAACACTAAGTGGTGAAATCATTTAAACCCAAGTATTGGACTCTTCTCCTGTTGGTATATGTGGGAATATTATTCTAGTGAATCTTGTAATACTTACCTTGGTGGAATTAGACACTATATAGGGGATGGATTGTCTCTCTTTATATATATTACACTTCAAATTTTGGGAAAAGGAAATATCATTTCATATTTCAAACCATCCCATGATCCTGTACAAATTCAAGGAGGATCAAGAATATCCTTTCTAAAATCCTTCAACGGCATGGGTGTTGATTCCCTATGAATATGTATACCTCACTCAAATGTTTGAGTCAAAGGAAAGTGTAGACCTTGAGTAAATGGACATTATGAGGGAATATAGTGATGTATTTCCTCAAGATTTGTCTAGACATCCCCTAGATTGTGAGGTAGAGTTCTCAATAGAACTCATACCCAGAGATACTCCTATATCAAAGTGTCCCTATAGGATAGCTCCTATCAAACTTGGGGAGTTAAAGAAGTAGTTGCTGAAGCATTTGGAAAAAGGTTTTATACACCCTAGTGCATCACCTTGGGGTGCTACAGTGCTCTTTGTCAAGAAGAAGGATGGATCAATGCGACTGTGTATCAATTATTAGAAACTAAAATAGATCACCATAAAGAACATGTATCCTCTTCCAAGGATTTATGGCTTGTTAAATCGGTTATGAGGAGATCAATACTTCTCAAAGGTGGATCTTCATTCTAGATATCATAATCTAAAGGTAAAGAAAGAATATATTTAGAATACTGCCTTCCATACAAGTTATGGGCACTATGAGTTTTTGGTGATTCCCTTCATACATATTAATTCCCCTACAATCTTTATGGATTTGATGAATATAGTCTTTATACATTACCTTGAATTTTTTTGGTAGTGTTTATTGATGATTTTCTCATCTACTCTAAGAGTAAAGAGGAACATGATGAACATATAAGGCTTGTGTTAGCAACACTAAGGATGGAGAAATTATACTCCAAGTTTATAAAGTGTAAATTTTTTTATGCATAAAGTCTCATTTTTGGGACATGTGGTCACAAGTGAGGGAATTTTTATGGACCCTTCAAAAACAAAGGCAATTGAGGAATGGCCCAAAATCTCTGGTGTTACAAAAATCCACATTATTCTTGGATTAGTTGGGAACTACCGAAGTTTTGTGATAAAATTCTCACAATTATCAAGCCCACTAACTAATTTAACAAGGAAATGGGTAATGTATGTCTAGATGAAAGAATGGGAGGAAATATTCAAGAAGATAAATAGGAGGTTGATCATTGCACATTTACTCTCATTACCAAAAAGTGAAGAAAGTTTTGTGATATACTGTGATGCTTCAAAGAAATTATTGGGATGTGTACTCATGAAAAATGATAATATGATATCCTAAACCTCATGGTAGTTTAATATCCATGAGAAGAACTACCCAACGCATGATCTGGAGTAAGAATATGTGATTTTTTCCTCGAAAATTTGGCGGTACTACCTCTATGGTGAGAAGTGTGACATATATACCAATCACAAGAGCTTAAAGTATATATTCACACAAAAGGATCTCAACATGCATAAAATGAGATGGTTAGAAATAATCAAATACTATGATTGCTATATTCACTATCATCCTCATAATGTAAATAAGGTAGCTGATTATCTTAGTATAAAATAACCTAATACTCTATCCATGTTGAAGATTGAGAAAGACCCTATTTTCATGGATTTGAAAAGGATTTATTTAGAAATCATAATGGTAGGGAATATATCCTATCTTTCCAAAACGATTTCCCAACTATATATCCAAGATAAGATTAAGGAGGCACAAAGGGATGATCCAGAGTTACAAAAGAATGTGAATTCAGTAAAGGAAGGAAAGCTGCAAGAGTTCTATATCAATGATGATAGTGTGATTCTATTTGTAAAGAGGCTCTATGTAACTTCATCACCAGGGATAAAGAAGGATTTATTGAATAATGAACATATATTAGATTTCTCTATCCATCCCGATAGTACTAAGATGTATCATTATCTCCAAGAACACTTTTGGTGGGACAACATGAAGAAGGGGATTGCTGAATATATCTCAAGGTGTTTAATTTGTCAGAAAGTTAAAGCAGGGTGACAAAAGTCCAAAGGGATTATTCAACGATTTCCTATACCCATGTGGAAATAGTAGAATGTTACTATGGAATTTTTCATGGATCTCATGAAGTAATCTAAAGGAAATAGTTCGATATGGGTTGTGGTGGACCGACTCAACATGACTACCCACTTTATTATTATTCATGAAGATATCTTAATTGAAAAACATAAAAAGATATATATGAAGTGGTGATCCTACATGGAGTTCCACTCTCGATTATCCCTGATCATGGCCCCAGTTTCACATCTAAATTATGGTGGTGTCTTCAACATGTGTTGAGTACTGAATTAAATTTCATGATGGCCTATCACCCCCAAACTGATGGCCAATATGAAAGGACTATTCAGATGCTCAATTATATGCTAAGAACATCCCCTTTATAATTAAAATGTGGATGGAATCAACATCTCCCATTGGTTGAGTTCTCATACAACAATACCTTCCACTCGAGTATTCAGATGGCTTCATATGAAGCTCTGTATGGAAAGCGATGTGGAAATCCAATCTGTTAGGATGAAGTTGGTGAAAGAAAGCTACTTGGACCTTATGTTGTAAAAGATATGATAGAGAAGGTTCAAGAAATTAAGTAACATATCAAATCTTCTCAAAGTCTGAAAATAACTTTGCTGACAACTTTCAAATGTACTTGGAGTTCGACATTGGAGATAAAGTCTTCCTTTGAATATCACCATGGAAGAGAGTCATATGGTTTGGAAAGAAATGGAAGCTAAGACCAAGGTACATTGGCCCCTTTGAGATCCTTGATTTCAAAGGATATGTGGCATATTGGATTTCACTTCAACTGAATATGGCTCAAGTTCATGATGTTTTCTACATATCAATCCTGATGAAGTATATACGATATCCTTCACATGTACTGAACTCAGAGGCGGTATAACTGGAATATGATCTCTCTTATGAGGAGTTGGACCAGAGAGATAAGATTCTACGCAATAAGAAAACCCACCTTGCCAATTTTTTATGGAAGAAACATAATTATGGAGAAGCAACTTGGGAACCAGAGGTGGAGATGAAGGTGAAGTACCCTCGCCTATTTTTGTAAGATGAAATTTTGACGGTGAAATTTCAAAAGGGGGGAAGAATGTAACGACCCAAACTTTTATAAATGGAATCTATCCCTTGTTATAGTATTTCCATATATTATAAATCACATAAAATAACTTATATAATATAATAAAAAATTTATAAATGAATAATTAATGAAAGAATAAGTATTTCTAGAAATTAAGGAACCAATACTAATGACATTGCAACTTGACCATACGAATAGTAATATGACCCTTATGAAATGAAAAACAAAAAAATGAATATTAACCTCACACATAAAATCATAAATGAAATTTATGAATCTTATAAATGAAATTATTATATAATTATATCATATTCTTATTAAATAAATGTTTAAATAATTATTAATTAATTGTTGGCATTTTTGTAAGTCATAAATATTTAATTAATTTTTTATGATTAATCTAACAATTTAAAAGAAATTATATTTAAATAAAATGTATCTATAAATAAATATTTTTATGTCTTATTATTTTAAGATAATTTTATGAGAGCTTAAGTAATTTTTTGAAATGTGATAAAATCAGTTATAATTTAAAAATATGTATTTTCCAAGTAATTGATGATTTAAATTAAAAATTAAACTAATCATATATAGAAAATTATTTTCTTAAAATGGAGTTCATTTTTTAATTATATAGGTCAAAAAATTATAAGGGTGATTTTTTGGGATTTTTTCTGAAATACTTGAATTTTTTATGAATAGTAAAATATGATAATTTACAGTACAAATACATTATAAATTAAAAAAAATATTACTTGAGTCATGGAATATGTAATAACTATTGTTTCTAACTCATAAGATAAAAGTATTTTATTTATTCACAATAATCAACACTATTTCTTGTCATGAAAAAAATAAGAAATTAATGAATTAAATAATGAGAAAACACCCCACTTATCTACTATAAATACTACCCATCACCACCTCTTCCCCTTACACCTATAAAAATTTGAGACTTGTCTAAATTCTGCAAAAACCTCTTCTAAAGACCTTCTCCCATGTCCAGTATCTCTTGTCCTCATAAAAAGACCAAAAAGCTTTTCCCTAAAGAGGTTCTCAAGGAGGATGAATCCAAGATGTAAAATCCTCTTCCTTTTTTTTAAATTTCTTTTCAATTTCATTTCATTTCTTATCTTATCCTCACTTTATATTATCCAAATGGAATGATAACTACATTATGTTTGATATATAATTATTATATCATTTTAATGAAATATCCATCATTAAACTCCTCCCTCTATCTCTTTTATTTTAAAAATGAAATCATCGCTCGTGATATGACAATTAACCGACATCATCGAAGATACAATTTCATTTTCTTTTAACACATTAAAGGATTAAAGGATGTTAATAAAACCATTATAGTGGTTTAAAAACATTTTAAAATTTATGTTATAACCCTATTTATGTTTTAGAACTAACATATTTATATAATACTTAATGATAAAACAAAATATGTTCATTGTGATTGAAAAACCACCAAAATTAAACTAAAATGATAATCATTAACTTTTATCTAATGATTCATTCTCATACCATATAAAAAAATTATTTATATTATCATTAAAACTTATGGAATATCCTAAATAACATATAACAATAACTCATGATATTTATTTACATTTTACTGGAACTAATCTTCTTGCATACAAGCAAACCAATCATGAAAACCATGAAAATGAATGCTCTCGAACGATGAAATTAAACTTTACAACTCATATAAAAGGCCATGAATAAACATAATAAAACCATAATAAATAAAATTAATTTATAAAAGGTTATTTAGTTGTTAATTAATTAGTTTCATGTGATTATACAACACATTCAAGTGAAGAAAGCATTCAAACATAAGGTAAGAGGAATTCTCGAACCCAACTATCTTTGGGTTTCCCTTATTTCACTCCATTTTCAGTATTTATATTCCTCAAATATCATTTATTAATCATTATATTACCTTTTTAGGATATACATATTTTATACTTGAGTTTATGACAAGCACAATATTTTCCAAAATAACTCTTCTTTCAAAAAAATCACACCTTTTCCTTCTCGAGATTTCTTCTTCTTCACTCAAGGTTGATGATTCTTATATTATTCCCTATTTTATTTAGGAACATAAAGTTTTTGAATGTATGATTTATGAAATGATACTCATTCCTTTCCATGTTTTATTTTATATCCAATATTGATATACATTCTATTCGGCATGAATGATAATTTAAATGTTATGATGTGACAAGTGTGCTGGAATTATATAACACAATATAAATGATATGATGTGAAGGGTGTGCCCATAATTTTATAGTGCTCCAATTAATTGGTTAATGTGATATATCTCCTGAGAAAAGTTAAATATGCATAAAAAAGATGCTATATTTGTTCACAATTATGCATGGTAGTTGACCACTAAGACATGATGTTTCATTTTTATGCATTTCCACATTTCAATCCTTTTTGTAATGCATCCTCACATGATTATGATCCTACGAATACATTATGATGATAATAATTATGATCACCCCATGTTATATTGTTTAATGTTCTTATATATCCTCTTATTGGTATTTTATCTCACTCCATTTTGATGCATATCCTTAGGTGATTACTTGTACTAATGAGAATGTGAAGACCTCTAAGAAGCTAGAGAATAATGAATTAAATAAATGTTTATGTTATTTTTTTAAATGTTATGCATGGTCCTAATTTTCCTAATACATTAAACCTTTGTATCCTAGTAATATAATTATTTTTTTATCATTAAAATTATGTAATATTAATGTAAGAAAAATCAGGCTTTCTATAGTAGGATTTGCTCGATCTTCTACATCACACAATCGGTAAATTGGTTTCCATCAGTACAACGATGGTGGGTTCAACAACAGATATGGAATCTATGTATGTGACATCGTCATAACTTGAAGTTAGTTTCACCTCTTATTATTATTTGTTCTATATTGGCACCATTTCAGAAACTCTCAAGAATATCTTCTTTAATCCAACATATTCAGAGATATCAGTATCTCCCAAAACCAGATCCATGGTCGAATCCTTTAACTGTGGATCCCTCACTTGGTAACCTCAGATTTGACTTGAGTCTCCCAATAATAATTCTTTTCAAGCCACCATAATTGCATAAGATAATCAATAATTCATAAAATCCTTATATAGAATCTGGTTTTTTCTTACTTGGGGTCTTACCTCGTATGTATCTGATCCAAATTATCTTATATTGATTCAGAATTCTCTTACATAGAAGGATTTTGTCATACATAGATCTAAAATACTCTTAAGAAAAAGAAACTCAATATCTTCTTACGCATAATGTAGCAAACTGATAAATTTATATTTAGTGGACCACCAGTACTACATATAAAGTAAAAACTAAAAAAAATTATCAACATTAATTAAAAATTTTCAAATCAACATAAATTTGCTAAATTTAACTAACCACTAGAACATTAACTATTTAAAAATTGAAATCAATTGATTTTAAATATTAAATTATAAAACATAAAATTATTTTTTTCAAACAAAAATTAATAATGATATAAACAAATTAAATAAACAATAAAAATAACACTCATTAAAATAAACATTTATATCAAATTAAACATAAAATTTACTATTTAACATTAAATAAATTTTAATTCTATTTTTTTTAAAAAATACCTAATTAAACACCATAAAAATATATTATTAATCAAAAGAGATGTGAAAACATGTAAATTTAGTGCCACATAAAATTCTCCCACACTTAATCATTATTTTTTCCTTAAGAAATTACTTAATAAAGTTCAGTGTATTTAAAAAAATTAAAAATGAAAAATAGGAATTACACAAAGAATTATCTTTTGAAAATATTTTTCCCGATGAATTATTTCAATTTAAAAAAGTAACCTCCCCCTTAAAATAAAATAGGTTCAGTGAAAATTAAATTTCTTATTTTTAAAAAGTAATTGAAATTAAAATTTTGAAAATAAGTTAACACATGAAAATTTACATCCAATTAGAAGTCCAAAATTCTATTTACCACCATGCAAGTTGAACCAAATAATTTGAATTCCTAATAATTAAACACACTACTTGGATGGTAAAGTTTAATAATTGCAAGCATAATAAATAAGACATCCATAAGCTTAAAGAATTACAGAATTAGAGAATGAATAATTTTTTTCTCAACCCAGATTAGGATTTTCATTTAATTATCAAAATATATCAAAATATTATGGATTTAATTCCAACCAAAAAGTAATATTCCAATGAAAATTGTAAAAATTTCCACCAAAATTTTATCGAAAACACAACTTTTCAAGAGGAAATTTAAAAATGACGTGCCCAATTAAATACATGGAGTAATAAAAATTAACTTCCTTAAGGTGGAATCAATATTCTAAAACTTAATTTTTTTTGACCAACTAAAAATGTAAATAAAATCTTGATAAACTTACAATTCTAAAAAATTTTAAATGGATTCTGATGGAATTTTCAATAAAGTATAGTTAATCATATTTAAAGACCCTCTCCCCCACATTTAAAACCCAAAATTTTCCTCAAAGTTGATTTTAAAGGTGAGTGAAAACAATGTGACAATTGGTTCATGAAAATTTTTCAATTTAGTAGTATTATGGCATGTTTATATGGTCACAATGAAATTTAAAAAACATTTTCCACAAACTTTCAGCACATTACATAAAAATATATTTCTAAAAAAGTACATACATTAACCTATTTGTCACAACACATAAATATTAAACAAGGAAAAAGAATTGTAGCATGTTTAAAAATTTTAATAGCATGTAAATTAAGTTTCTAACAAATAAAAATTTCTATGAAAATAAAGCCAAATTCAAGGTACTAAAAAAATTTCAACTATTTCACAAAACAAATTCATCAAAACACGAAGGACAAGAAAACAATTATAACTAACCTAATTTTATTTGAATTTCAAAACATCTTGGGAGTTTACCTTACACTTAATTTCATGTATTGTAAATTAATTAATAAGTAGAATTAAAAATAAGTAAAAATAACTGAAACTTCTTTGGTAAAAGAAGATTTAATACTTTAAGGTCATTAAAAATTTACTCCCCATCCAAACCATGAGTGAATTCCATTTGATAAAATGTTTTAGTTCCTATTGAATTAAAAAGATCAAGATTAGTTATAAGAATATAGATTTAAAGAAATAATTTAACAAAA
This sequence comes from Viscum album, assembly GCA_963277665.1. Classification (NCBI taxonomy): domain Eukaryota; kingdom Viridiplantae; phylum Streptophyta; class Magnoliopsida; order Santalales; family Viscaceae; genus Viscum; species Viscum album. Next base: position 1,793,495,438 of record OY728145.1, read on the forward strand.
GAAAATGTTTTAGGAAGTTAATTAAGTGTGTTCAGGATTGTAGCTCCACTAAGCATTGAAGGATAGTTGAATCATCATCCAAAGAAAATCTATGTGTCCGGAAAATAGAATGAACTACCACAATAATAATTTAAACACTTGTGAAAAGATCATAATTTTCAATGAATAATAGAATAGTTGAGAATCAATCAGGTGATAAAAAAATATTTTTATTAAAAAAGCAAAAAGAAAAACAACAAGGAATATGGGTTGACTCCCATGAAGCACTATGTTTAAAGTCCTTGGTTAGACTTAGTAGAAACTTAGCTGTCCAAAATAGAGATAATAGTAAATAACTTTGGTTTCCCCTCAAATTAATGTTTAACTATATTACCATTAACTAAAAATACTTTATTCTCATCTCCAAATAATTCCAAATCTCTATTTATAAAAATATTTCAAGACAATATAGTGTCCTGACCTTTTAGTTTTTAGTTTCCCTAGAATAAGTTTCATTTTGGAATTAGAAATCAAGACCCTATGACCAACCTTAAAATGACTATTTTTAATTATAGAGTTATGAAAATATTTTTATCACTCTATAGATTTTAGATTTCTCATTAGACTCTCTTTGAATTTCTTCCACCTCACTTACCTCTAATAGTATTTTTTTCTCCAGTAGACTTGAAATCATAGTTGAGGGATTTAATTTCCTAATAATATTTCTTATAGAACTCTAAAAAAATTAAATGTATTAAAAAATATAAATATATACTGATACATCCTTATGTGAGTTTTATACGTAGTCTTGTAGGCCCATAATGTCTCATCCAACTTTACAGACCAGTGTTTCTTAAACTACTAACAATTTTCTCTAGAATTTGTTTTTATTCTCTATTTGAAACCTCTTCCTACCCACTTGATTGTAGGAGATTGGTTGTACTAGTTTTATTAATACACCCATACTTTTCCATTACATATTTGAATTTAATGTCTTAAAAATGTGCACCATTATCTATAATAAATGCTCTCAGAACACAAAATCTAGAGAAAATATTTTTTTAACAAAATTCACAAGATTACTAGGATGATTGTTTGAAACAACTACAACCTCAACCCATTTAGAGACTTAGTCTAAAACAACAATTATGTAATCATTTTCATAAAAATATGGAATTGGTCCCATGAAATCTAACTACTAAACATAAAAAATTTCAACATCTAAAATCCATTTCTATGGAAACTCTTGTTTCCTACCCACATTCCCCATCCATTGACATTTATCATATATTATTACTAAAATTATTACATCCTTAAAAAAAGTAGTCCAATAAAAACCTAATTGGATAACCTTTTTGGTTGTTCGCTCTCCCCTATGGTGTGCACCCTATGGATAAGATTGAAAAATAACTAAAATATAAAGCATTTCCTCCTTGGGAACACAACTCCTGAAAATCACATTAGCACACATATAAAAGTACAAAGGATCATCTGAAAAGTAATACATAAGCCCAGTAATAAACTTATTCCTTTGATTATGTGAATGTTCTTTTGGAATGACACTTACAACTAAGAAATTGAAAAAATATACAAACCATGTAGATTTTTTTACTAACAGAACAAATAGTTTTTCATCAGGAAAAGAAGTATTGATTTCTATTAGATCACTAGTTTGAATTGTGGTTATAGGTAATCTGGAAAAGTGTTTAACAAGAACATTTTAAAAACATTTCTTATCTTTAATATCTAAATAAAATTCTTGAAACAATAATTCCCCACTCATATGTCTCAGTTTTGATTCCTTTTTATCCAAAAGATATTTTAAAGAAGAATGATCTATGAATATTATGATTTTTAATCCTATGAGGTATAGCTTAAACTTGTCTAATGAAAAAATGACAAAACTTAACTCTTACTTTGTAGTTGAATAATTTTTCTGGGCATCATCAAGCGATCTATTGGCATAGTAAATCACATGTAACCACTTATCGCTTCTTTGACCCAAAACTACCCCTACTGCCAAGTCACTTGCATCAAAAATAACCTCAATTGGTATTTTCTAGTTTGGAATAGTAATTATTGGTTATTATGCAATATTTTACTTTAGTAGACTAAATATCAAACAAAAATGGGATATCATTTACTAACTACAAGTAAATTGTCCTAAGAATCTTAGAAAAGTATTTGATGAATATCTGGTAAAAACTAGAATGTCCTATAAAACTTTTAATGCCTTTTTCATTTGTATGAGGTGGATGTTTTTGAATCACATCAATCTTAGGATTGTATACTTGAACCCCCCTATTATAAACTTTATTATCTAATATAATTTATTCTATTACCATGAACTACATTTCTCTCAATTTTAAGACTAAGTTAGTTTCCTCACATCTTTGTAAAATAGTTTCTAAATTTTCCAGACAACCCTAAGAATCAAAACCGATAATAGAAAATTCATCCATGAAAACTTTTATATTTCTATCAATCATTTCCAAAAATATATCCCTCATAAACTTATGAAATGGGGAAGTATAACCACATAGACCAAACGGAATCCACCAGTAGGAAAATGAACCAAAATGACATGTTAAGGTGGTCTTTTCCTAGTCTTTTGGGGCTATGAGAAGCTGGTTATAACTAGAATAACCATCCAAGTAACAAAAAAACTAATTTCCATCCAAACTTTAAAGAATTTTAACTATAAATTTCAGTGAAAAATGATATTTTCTTGTAGAAAAATTAATCTTTAGATAATATATGCATACCCTCCACATTTTATATTTCCTAATTTAAATTTCTTTATTTTTCTCATTAGTTACAACTGTGAAAACCCATTTATTAATAAAAACTTGTACTAGACGTACCTAAAGACTATCAGAGATATGAAAAATAGTTCCAACATCATGTGGCTTAATGGATTCCTCTATAACTACATATTTCATGTTTGAATTTAATATTCTTTAAGCCTAAACTCTATAATTATGATCAGGTTCCATAAGTATTTTATGCTTACAGAAATATGGAAAAATTCCCTTAATATCATTTATAAACCATCCAATAATGGACTTGAACTTCCTAAGAATAGATAGTAGATTTTCTTCTTGACTCACAACTAATTCATCATAGATTATGACTAGAAAGGTAGAATTTTTACCCAAAAAGGAATATTTTAGATGGTAAGCAAGAGGCTTCAGCTCAAAAGTGGGTGCTTCTTGACTAGAAGAAAGAACCATGGGCCTAGGAGGTCTAAGGTCCCCAATTTTATTCTTAAAAAAATGAATGAGAGATAAAGAAACCTTTAACATTACTACTATCCATAATTGAAAAACCCTTATAATCAACTTCCAGTTTTTGTTTTAAAACATTTTCTTCAGCAAATTTATCCAAATATTCCATACATTCACCTAAAGAAGAATCTCTCGAATCTACCTCTTTACTTGATCAAATAACCATGCACGTTTTATCTTGTGGGGTTTTTTATTTATTTCACCAATCATGTTTAAAAATTATTCTTCATTTTTATAAAAATATTCTTTAGATTCATCCATATTATCACTAAAATAATTTCCAAATTTTAGTGAAATTTTTACTTTCTAAAAAAAATTGAACTTTTCACTTTGTTTTCCAAGATTAAAAAACAATTTTCCATTAGAAACATGTATTATAACTCTATCAGTGGCAGGTAAAGGCCTACATATAATGATAAAGACCTCCTTATCACAGTCCATATCAATAATAATAAAATTAGTAGTTAAGAATAATTTCCCATCCCCAACAATAAAATCAACAACTCTTCCTATAGGGTGGGTAATGAAGCGGTCTTACAATTTGAAGGCAACAATGGTGGGAAATGGATCCACTAATATCAACTACTTAAATAGTGATTAAGGAATGATGTTCATAGTAGCTCCAAGGTCAAAAAGTAAATTAACATGTCTAATATTTCCAAAATAACATGCTATGACAAAACTACTGAGATCTTTGAGATTAGGAGGTATCCTATTTTGAACTACAACACTACGCTCCTCAGTTAAAGTGTAAGTGAAAAAATCCTCAAGTTTTTTTATGTTTGAAACAATTTTTTAATCATTTTAAGATATGAAGGAACCTGTACTAAATCTTGTAGAATAGGGATACTAATGTGAATCTTTTTAAACAACTCTATAAATTTGAGAAGTTTAGGTTCTTGATGATTGTTTTTAATTCCACCAGGGAAAGGAATATAAGGAGACAAATTCTTCAAAAATGTTGGAATTTATTAATTTTATTTTTTAGTATTTTCCTTACCTTTATTTTTCATGACATTTGGATCTTTTTCATCTTCCTTAACTGGTAGAACAATAGTTTGTACAAAAAATTCAATGGGGTTGTCCATATTTTCAGTTTCAATGATTTACTATTTGGGTTATTATTTTCATCCATAATTTTAGTTTCAATATGATTTGAGTCTCTAGGGGGTTCATATAGAGTCCGAATACCACTACTAGTGTTGATATCCATGATATTTTCCCTAGGATTGACTTCAGTTGTACTTGGTAATCTCCCTTTCTCCCTCTAATTTAAACCTCCAGAATTTTGGCCCATTTGAGTTCCTGGATTTTTCATTCTTGTATCAGATTGAATTTTTTCAGAATCCTATTGACCTTTTTGTTTTTTTAACTAATTATTAATCTTTTCATCTTAAAAATCCATTCTATTCATAATTTTATGATGTTTAGAGAACATTTGGCCCTTAAATTTACCTTTAGAATTATATGGTTCTTCCCTTGGTTGAGTTTGTTATGTCTTCCTATGTTGTTGTTGGTAACTATGGGGTATAAAAAGTTTGAAAACCCCCTTCTCCTTCCATGAAAGGTTTGGATGATTTCTATAACCATGGTTGTAATTATTTGAAAACGGAACTTCCCTTTGTGGCAACCTAGGTGTGAAACCATCAAAATTTTCATTCTCGGGTTGTTGGGAAAGCATATCAATGTTTGGGTAGCAAGTGTTGGATTGACTATACATACCACAATGGTGGCATTGCTCCCTAAGTGAATTTTGATGATTTTTATTAAAATATCCAACAACATTTGACTTCAACATTTTGAATATTATTATTCTCTTTCCTACCTATTTATCTGAGAGAACTTATGAACATTATTATTCTTCAAGAACATTTATGATCTGAATTATGTGCAAGTGTATTGTATATTTATTTCAATTATTTAGTAGTTTTATTGCGAAAATCTCATCCAAAAGCATGATCAACTAAATTTCGGTGATAAGGGGCTAGGATATTGTAAAACGTGTCTATAAGAAATTGTGGAGTACACTGGTGAATTAATCACTATCTAATAAGACCTCTTAATCTATTTAAATCCTCATGGAATATCTCACCCTCATCTTGCAAAAATCTAGTGATCTTATGCCTAATTTCAGTGGTCATTTTTCTTAGATAAAACATCATCATAAATGAATTAAATAGTTAATCCCATGTATAAAAAATTTCCTCATTAAGCTGTTGAAAAAATGATGTAGCATTTTACTTTAGACAGAAATGGGAAACTCTAAGATTTAACTCTTCCTAAATCAACCTTCTTATTGGTAGTTGTTGCACCACATAGTAGAATTATCTAATTAATTCTAGAGAATCTTTTTTTAGGAAGTCCATTGTAATATGGAAACATAGAAAGATGTGACCTTTTGATCACATAGTTTTGAGACTTGTGAGTATGCCTAATGTGGGATGGTTTACTTGAAATGTTTGGCATCTAAAACTCCCTAAGGATCAATCTCTCTTCTAGCTCATTCCTAAGAGGATGTGGATTCTGGTTCTATTTTTGAATGTTGTTTAGATTCTCCATATTTTCTTCCATTTTTTTAATTATAGAGTAATGATTTTTTTTAGAAATTAAAGGTTCTAATTTTTCAGGCCTTGATCTTATCTTCATCAACACCCATATTCAAGATTAAACATTCAGTTAGTTTAAATTTTTAGAATTTTTTTAAAGGCTATACTTTTTTTTGATGTAATTGAAGGTTGATTTTTTTTTAGAGTTTTCTTGATTGATTTATATCTTTTTGTCTTGGCTACATGTGTCTTCCATGGAAACAGTGTCAAACATTGACTGCAATGTCATTGACAATGCATCAAATTATATACTATAAACCCTACTCAAACTAGTAGATTTTTTTTGTAAGGTGTCAAACCTTAGAGTAGGATGTTTAAACATTTGGACAAAGATAATAAAAATAAAACATATGATGAAACAAGTAAAACAATAGGTTTTAAGTTGTAGCAGAAAGAAGGAAAAAAGGATAAACAATTTTTAGGAAAAAATGAACTTACTAAAGTATGAAACGTGATGAAGATAGGGAATACGATTGACTGATTTATTAATTTTTTATTAAATTCATGTATAAAAGTTCATGGGAAATATTAATTTATGTTTTAAACAATCCAAGTAGGCAAGTCATCCTATGAACAAATTAATTCCATAATCTTTCAACTATATAATTAACCATTCATTAAAATATTAACATATTTCAACAAATTAATTTGTTAAATAATTTTGTTGTATTGGTCACTTAAACAATCTCTTGTCAAAATATTCAAAAAATTTGAAGTAGTTCTTGAATGAATTTAATTAAAATATGTTTTTTTAATTGATTATAGAAGAAGGAAAATTGATGAAAGATTCAATTATGAATTGAGAGCACAAAAATACAGAAGAAATAATAATTCATAAATTAGAAAAGTTTTATCAAGTCAATTTTGTTCCCCTAAATATTTAGCTACAAAACATGATTGGAAATTCAATTTTACAACAATTCATAATAGTAGAGTTAAGAAACAAGAGAAAGGGAAAATTAAATATTATCTGTCAAGTATCTCTTCCTCTAGCTATATCCGTCACTCTATCTCTTGATTCTCACTTTAGTCTTCCAATACCACTCTTTAAAATGTTAATCTTAGACAAATTATGGAATCTTTAAGTTTTTCAATATCGGACCCCTTTTATTTCACCTTGAACCTAACTCAAAAACATTAGTTTAAGCAAATCCCCCTTTGTGCCGTGATGATAGCTGAAGACCCAAATTCAGCCAAACCTCAATATTGAATCATCTTCACTTATTGTGATTTCAAAAATGTTTTGTTTTGAGTAGTTATTCCTTCTTTGTTTTAATTTGGTAAATCTTCATCCTTCAGTCTGATTTTTTGAGATCAGTCGACACTGAAATCATTTACCACACTAATTCCTAGAACCACTACTTTAATTCAATGTTACTGTTCTTCTTCAGTCACCATTAATGAAGATTTATCATTGAAGCTAATGTTGTAACCCTGGATCTGCCTTTTTTTCATCCTTTATTGAAGGCTTGATTGATGGCACAATCTTGTTCTTGCTTCAGTGGTGATAGGCTTTGCTCAATCTTCTGCAGTACTCAATCGTTAAAATAGTTTCCATCACTACAGCGATGGCGGGTTCAACTATAGATATGAAATCATTGATGTATGTGACAACTTTAGAACATGACTTCTACATCACAGATTTAGAGACAAAATTCTCTTACGCACAAGGATTTTTTCTTTCTATCTTCTTAAGCATGACCCAACAGACTGATAAATTTATCTTTAGTGGACCACTAATACTACAACTAAAGAAAAAACTAAAAGAATTTATCAATGAAAATTAAAATTTTATCAAACAATATACATTGTAACACCCCAATCTTCCACGATACGTTTCCCTTTGAATAATGCAATAGCTTGTGTTGTATGCAACTTCGAGATTCTAACACATCGCGACCAATCAAACTAGCCTCTATGAATAGTAATACCCACTTTTTAAAATTTTATCAATTTTATCTTTAAAAATGGACTTCATTTTTGGGTTTGAAATATCGAAATTATATTAGGGTGAATTTTTGGTTTTTTTCTAAAAACATTCAGTTTTTGATGAATAGTGAAAAATACTAAATTTTAATTAAAAACAACTTTTTTAATAAAAATAATTTATAGTTCTAAATTATTTTATTGTGTGGTTTTCAAGTATAATTAGATTATATTTTTACCATTTAATCCAATGTTGGTCATTGGATGTAATTTCACATTTAAACTAGACATAAGAAAGTGTCAATCTTTTGATAGTTATTATTTCTTAAAAACACATTTTTTGTTTTGACAACGAGAATTAATTTTAAATTAATTTCTTCAACTTTTGTGTTTTGAATTTATAAAAATGGATTCAATATTTAGAATCAAGAGGTCTAAATTTTATAAATAAGTAACTTTTATTTTTAGACATTTTGAATAATTACTTCGGTAAATATTTTATTTACCATGGTTAAAGGGTAAATCCAGTAAATTAGGGTAAAACACTAATATTATAATAATATTAAATTACCCTAAAAGGTATCCTAACCCTATTGGATGATACATGTCTGACCATGGGCATATTTGGGTAGATTTTGGGACCCCATGGAGCCACTTGTAAGTGATAATGATACTTTATATTAATTAAGTTAAAGTAAATACAAAAATGACATAAGCATATATCTTTTAGTAAAACAATTTTTACATAGAGTTATATATGTTATATATTCAACTATAAATATTAATTAGAAATATAAAAATATTTCCTACATAATGGTATTTTATTTATAATTGTTAGACATTATATAATTTAATTTATTTATGACACAATGATGATGCAATAAATACCTTATTAATGAAATAATAAACTAATTGATATTATAAATACTCAAATAAATGTAATTTGAGACTTTTTATGAATTCAAATAATTTTCTAGGATAATATGACATGTTATAGTTTATTAAATTATTTTTTTAGAATTAATAATGTTGTTATGAATTTAGAGAAAACAAAATACCAAATAGTGTAAAAATTGACATAAAAGAGTTTTTAAAACAAATATTATATTATTAATTGGTATTCTATTATTAAAAATATAAGGTTCATCAAAAGGGATTAAATAATATTATATATTTCATTAATGAATCACTTTGGGTTATCTTGGAAGTTTATAGTACGTTTATTAACCATATAATATAAGAATACAAAGAGACATGGTAAATGTCAAACTATTAAACTAAGAGTTAAATCTAGAAGATAAGGTTAATATAGTGACCAAAACCTATCTAAAACCTATTTGTTGAGTGTTTTTCGACCCATAACCAAATTATAATTTAAATAATTCATTTTTGAGCCACTAGAAACCGAAAATGACTTTATTATAAAATAATATTTCAATCTTTTCCTAAGGTGCCCCTCACCCCTCTTATAAAAGGGCACTCCCCTTCTCTCAAATTCACAACTTAAAATCCATTTTGATCGGCCAAAACCTATCCAAATATCCTCACAACTACCCTAAATTAATCCTAGAGGCCTTAATTTAGTCATAAATCCAACCTAACGATCACTTTTGATCAAATCAAAAGGAAGAACCCGAAGAAGAGGTAAATATTTCATCACCTCCTTCACGTTCCTTTCTTCTTGCACTTCCTCTTTATTTGTGGTTTCCATTATAAAATAATAAATCCAGTGTATTTTATATACTTTGATGTTATTATAAATATTTTACAACCATATTCATTATTCTATCCATCCTTTGAATGACATGTCACCATACGTGCGTATGTACAGCTTACCGTCTCTACGTCGTGGTGTAGTTTTTATTCAATACATTATTATTTGTATGGGTATAAAAATGATGTATAATTGATTTAAATAATAAATATAACATGATAATGATTATTTATATATGATATACCATCCAATTATATATTATGTTAATATTAAAAGAATGATATTGTCGCTCGTGCGTACGTACGGAGTACCGTCTTCACGAACAAGATGATATTCATTCCCCATCGTATCCATTCAAGAATAATTTTCATTTGATGATTAAAAATAATATTTAAAGACTTAATATAATTCTGAATATGAATAAGATACATCCAATCCATAACAAACATTACTTATGTAACAAATCATATAAAGGAAAACGAATCAGTTAACACCTAAAACGACGATAATACTAAAATATTATTAAAAAAGTAATATTAGAAGATCATATATGATATAATATTAGTGTATATAGTTCTTGAATAATTTAATAACAATTATTTCACCATTATACATGAGGTTAACCTACCCTCAACTAAATAAAAATGTACAAGGTAAGAGTTAATTTCACAATCTCTTTATTATCCGAGGTTGTTTTTATGTATCTACTGGGACCTCTTTATCATCCACATCCGTGTTTTCTTAAAAATGTATTTCAAAACATTTTTAATATTTACTATACTATGGGATAAATTAATTTATACCATTTTTTTGACTTTTTATAATATATTTATAAAGGAATCTTTTTTTTTCCAAACAAGGTAGTTTATAACCTTTCAACAAAATTATGGTAAGAATGTTTTTTTAACTTATACAGTGGGTACGACTATTTTACACCATTATAAAATCGTCAAATCTTACCTTACAAGCTTATAAGAATATTTTTAAAATAAATATTTTCTTTTATAATTATGTAACTTTAAATGATTTCAAAATAATAAAGAGATATTTCTCTCAAATAGTTTTTATTTCATCTATGTCAACATCCTTTGATGGATTTTATAATTCTTTTAAGTTGATTCATTATGATACACATATTCCATATTGTATTGAAGGTTTTCTGATATTTTTTACTATGGATGTGTTATTTTTATACCATTCATGGTTTATAGTTAAAGTATTGACATTTCGTATGCTAGTTTTAATACAAATGTTTGTGTTATATTTTAACCTTTTCATATGTGGAATGTATTGGACTTTGTAAGTGACGGGTGGAGCCCGATATAGCTCCTCGATGCATCGGTAGGTATCATGAGACAACTATACTTGGAATTGGACAAGTCCTTTCCCAATTTGATATATGGTTTTGGTCGAGGCCTTAATAATTTTTAGACGTCTTGGACGAGGCCTTGACAAAATGTTTCAGAATGAACAAAATTATACATTCCCTCATTATGGAAATAATATTGATGGTTCGTGTGGTAATTAGACTAGTAGAATACCCATGATTATGTTTTATTATGGAATTATTTACTAAACTCATGTTCCTTTTATAAAAGTGTTCATTTTTATTATTGGTAATGACATGTGTTTTCAATTATTCACCATACTTAATATTTATGTTATCTTCCACTGTATTGCTTACCCATACTGAGCGTTTGAGATCACCCCTTTTTTATGTTTCATTTTCCCAAGATGTGAGGAATCTAATTATGAGTGACTTTCCGGATTAATATATGAGTCTTGGATGTTTCTAATGGAATAAATTAGTGTTGTATTTCTTTTCAAGTTGTAAAGTTGAACTTATGTATGAATCTTCTTTCCAATAATACTGAACTGATTGGTATTTCGGGACATGATTTCCTTGTGATCATGCCAATGTTATGTAATAATGCACTGACTCTGGGTAACTAGGGTTAGGGCATTATAGTTGGTATCATAGGAAGTTTAGTAAAAACCTTGGAAACTAGATTTAGATAAACTCTGATTAGATCACATAACCCTAAGATAGACTTTGAGGATTAGTATAGAAGAACTTCCTAGAATTTTGGTACTGTAGAGATTTTTTGAGTTTTCCAAGTTGTAAATCCCTGTCTAGATTCTAGCAGGTAGATGTAGCTCTGGAACAAATGTACCTAGGGGTAAAACCTAAAAACACCGTTTTGAGCTTGACTCAAATGGTAACTGGTGCATGACAACGGGCCTTGCTGCACTCTTGGTTACGACACTCCTGGGGGATATGCTTATAAAAATTATCATTTTATTTACAAAACATTATGAAAGGTTTATGAGTATATACTTCCTCAAAGAAAACTTTTTTATGATTACGAATTATATCCATAAACTGTTCAGTTTATGTTAAGTTTTTTTTACAAGTTTGGAATTATGTATTTTGATTCATAAACTAATCTAGTTTTTTCCATTGTTTAAAAAAGGAACCTAGTGGAAGTAATAGAAACTGTATCAATGCATATAATCCATGCAGGGATTTACCTCTTACTCAAGATAATTATAGCGGAGTTGGTGATGCAACTGGTGCAAATCAGCTTATCACCATACTGGGACAACTCACACAGGTTATGAATAATAACCTTGCCCGAATGGAACACCCTGATCCACAATGCGGAGGATCAATTTTAGACCGTTTCATGGGGAAACAACCACCAAAATTAAATGGGAGTAAAAATATATTAGTGGTTGAGCAATGGATAAATTCCTTAGAGAAAATACTTCACACTTTGGGGAGTAGCGAAAGGGAAAAAGTTGTCATGACAGTTTATCACCTCACTGAAGATACTGATCAATGGTGGTCATGATTCAAAACACAAAGGAAGATGAAGAAGTGTACAGTATGGAATGGAGGTAGTTTAAAGTACTTTTCTTAGAAAAATAATTTCTTTGTGACCATTGAGCAGATATGGAGAGGTAATTTCTTAGTCTGAGGCAAAAAGAGGATGAGAATGTCGCAAAGTTTGAATCTAACTTTACAAGGTTAGTAAGGAATTCTATAGATTATATACATAACCCAAGAAGTAAGATTGACCATTTCTTTGATGGGTTAAAACCATTTATCTATTTAGAATTAGTATCACAATCCTTCTCATCGTACAAAGATATTGTCTCATGTGTTATCAAGACATAAAAGGAATTCTCTAAGTCTTATGACTTTAAAGAAAAGAAAGAGAAGAGATCTGATGAAAACTTTGGGAAAGGAAATAAGGAAACAGGGAAGAAAGGAATAATTGAATTTCCACCCTTTGATAATTGTAGATGGAAGCACCCTGGTGCCTGTCTGAAAGGAAAAGGAGTACGCTACAAATGTGGACAGAAATGCCATATTGCTGGTGATTGTAAGGGAAAGAAAGATGCTACCAATGTTCAATGAAACAATTGCAAGGAAATGGGACATTATGAAAATAAATTTTCTAAGCGTTAGGGATACTTACCTCATAAAAGGCCAAGGGATCAAGGATAATCTTATGCGATCACTACTGCTGAGGTTAAAGCTCCGAAAGACATGGTGGTAGGTAATTTAATGGTTTTCTCAAGTTTAGCCAATTCTTTATTTGATTCTAGATCATCGCATTGTTTCATATCTTTCTAATTTTCTAAGAAAATTAGATATTTCCAATTTTATTTAACAATGGAGTTTTCAGTCAAAAATCCTAAGGGAAGTATCATTGCTACAAAGTTTTGTGAATCAGTTCCCATTAGGGTACATAAATGTTCTTTATCTGTTGATCTCATCGTCATACCAATGATTGAATTTGATATAATCCTCAGTATAGATTGGATTTCAGACCATGATGTAAAAATTTATTGTAAGAAGAATGAGATTATAATTTATGATGATGATGATAAAGAACACCGTATCTTTAGAGTAGAAATGGCACCACACGTATCTTTAGAGTAGAAATGTCACCACATCATTCTTATCTAGATCCACCCCCAATAGCTCAACTAAATTCAATTATTGGAGAGGAAGAGAATTAAATGACTATGGGTGAGGAAAATAATGTTCAAATAGAGTATATACCTATTGTGCAAGAATATGTTGATGTGTTTCTAGAATATTTACCTAAACATCCTCCAGAACAAGAAATTGAGTTTTCCATTGATTTAATTCTTAGTTCAAGGCCCATATCGAAGGCCCCTTATAGAATGGACACTGTGGAATTAGTGGAACTAAATAAACAAGTAGATTAATTGAGTAATAAGGGATTTATTCACCCTATTGTTTCTCCATGGGGATCCCCTGTTCTTTTTGTTAAGAAAAAAGATGGATCTATGAGGTTGTGCATTGACTACATGGAGATCAATGCTATAACAATAAATAACAAGTATCCCCTACCTCACATTGATGATTTATTTGACTAACTTCATGGAACACAATATTTTTCAAAGATTGACCTTCAATATAGATATCATAAGTTGTGTGTGAAGAAGGAATACATTCTGAAAATAGCATTTCGAACCAGGTATGGGCATTACGAGTTTAGATTAATGCCTTTTGGGATGACTAATGCACCCTATGTTTTCATGGATCTAATAAATAGAGTTTCAAGGAATGTCTTGATGATTTTTAGTGGTATTTATTAATTATATACTGGTATACTCCAAAATCTATGAAGATCATGAAAATCACTTGCGCACCATTCTGAAAACCCTTAGAAGAAATGAATTATACAGGAGTTTTAGCAAGTGTGAATTTTGGATTTAGGAGATTTATTTTCTTGGCCATATTGTCTCTAAGGGTGGAATATCTGTTGACCCTTCTAAGAAAAAGGAAATCTAAGAATGTCCAACACCAACAAGTATAACTGAGGTACATAGTTTTATTGGTTTAGCAGGTTATTATAGATGTTTCATCCATAATTTTTCCCGATTGGCTAACCCATTAATGAAGCTCACACGTAAAGGGGTTAAATTTGTTTGGAAAAAAGAGTGTGAATAATGTTTCGAAGAACTGAAGAGAAGATTAGTCAATGCTCTTATCTCGACTCTACCATCGGGGAATTATGGGTTTGTTATTTATAGTGACGCCTCAAAGAAAGGACTTGGTTGTGTCCTTATGAAGAATGATAGAGTTATTGCCTATGCATCATGACAACTAAAAATTTATGAGAAAAACTATCCTAATCACAATCTTAAGTTAGCAGCTGTGATCTTTTCTTTAAATATTTGGAGGCACTATCTCTATGGTGAAAAAATGTTAGATTTATACTGATCAAAAGATTATGAAGTATATTTTCTCTCAGAAGTAGCTCAATATGAGGCAAATGAGATGGCTTGAACTACTCAAGGATTATGATTGCACGATACACTACCACACAGTGAAGGAAAATAAGGTGGAAGATGCTTTGAGCAGAAAGGATCATGAAGTTTTGAACAAGATGAGAGTTGAAAGGGATCCTATTTTCATGGATCTAGTAAAGATGGATATGGGAATAACCATGGAAGGTGAAACATCAATGCTTTTTCAAATGGTTTCCAACCCATATTTACTAGAAAGGATAAAAAGTTCTTAGGATGATGATGATGAATTTCAAAAGAATATTAAATCTGTGAATGATGGGAGATTGATCGACTTCGTATATAAAGATTGTATTTTGAAATTTGGGATGAGACTTTGTGTTCCTGATATACCTGATCTAAAAAGGGAATTGTTAGATGATGCTCATACACTAGTGGAAATATGGGATTTAACATCTATATAATAATGTCGGTTTTTTATAAATCGACGCCAATAGTATGTGAGGGAAATTTTTGGCATTGGATTTCTGTAAAACCAATGCCAAAAAAAATTATTTGATGATATTTCACATCGGTTTTGTGAAAAATGACGCGGAAAATTAAAAAAAAATGTTTTGGTGTCGGTTTTGAAGAAAACCGATGCCAATCATAATAAAAAAAAATTTGTTGTCAGTTTTAAATAAAACCGACGCTATAAGTTGAAGTTTCGGTGTCGGTTTTCTCCAAAACTGACGCCGAAACATCTAAACCCATTTATTTTTGGGGTCAGTTTTGGTAAAAACTGACGCTGAAAATAAAAAAAAGAGATTATTGGTGTCGGTTATTCTCAAAACCGATGACAAATGTTTTTTTAATTTTCAGCGTCATTTTTTAACAAAACCGATGCCGAAAGTCTTTTAAAATTAATCGGGGTCACGAAACCCTCATTTTGTTGGATCATCAAAATCAAAACCCACTACAGCGCCTTGGACTCCTGACGACCTTTGAAGCTCTATTTGTGATCTTGGAAGGCCATTGTTTATGGTTTTGTTCCGTTTTCATGATTTTTGGTTTGCGTTCTTTGTTTTTATCTCTTGTTTTATCTTCCATTGTTTATTTCTTCTTCCATAACCATATTTTATGCGACTTTCAATGTTGGTTTGATTTTAGTTGTTGTTTATCAGTATTATTGGGTTTGTATTACCATTGTTGGTATAGATTTTGTAGTGTTTGTTTTTCGAAGTCATTATACCCAACACAGTTTGGATTTAGGATCTCCATTCGGGTTGAACTTCAAATTTTGTAAGTTTTTTTAATTTTGTAGATAAATAATTTCTCATTCAATTTTGTTGTTGATTTTCTTTAATTATTAGTTTATGTTTTATTTTAAATGTGTTAGGACATGGTTAAATATTCTTTCAACACAAATTCTTAAATATCCTGTCAACAAATTGTATATTTTTACATTGAATCTAATCAAATTTCACCTAATACACTTACTGCATCCTTTAAATTAATGCACTCTTGAATACTTTTGACACATGAAACATCAAAAAAATTAAAAAACTATGTAAAATGAACTAATAAATTTTAAAATAATGATATTATAATTAAATTATAATATCAATATAATACACATGTATATAATATTAAAATAAAATGTTTACACTATTTGTAAATGTGTTTCATATCTGATGTCTTCTATATGATTATCAATAGTTTTTATTAAATTTTTTTTGTTTACAATTTATCTGATATATATTTATATGATTATATGTTTTAATATATTCAACAATTATATTGTGATATCAAGTATTTAATGGATCGTAATTGGATTCATTTACAAAGAACCACTAGTGAATATGAAAAAGAAGTTGATAATTTTTTGGAATTTTCTAAATGACATCTTCAAAATATTGATTTGATTTTTTTTCCATGTGTGAAGTGTGTAAATATGTGAAAGTTAAACTCCATAGAAATGAAGGATCATCTAATTTGTTATGGTTTTATCCTTAATTATACACGTTGGATCTTGCATGGTGAAAGAACTGAAAATTCAATATCCAATGTAGATGACGATTTTCATAATGTTGCAGAGGATCGTATTGAAAAATTAATTCATGATATAGGTGTTGAAACCATCTTAAAAACACCAACTATTGAATGATTTTATGGAGATTCTGAGAAACCATTATTCCTAGGTTGTAGTAAATATACAGTGATATCAGCAGTTTTGAGATTAGTTAACTTAAAAGAAAAAAATGGGTGGAGTGATAAAAGTTTCTCCACTTTACTTGAGATTTTAAAAGATCTACTTCTAGAAGGAAATGAGCTTTCAGATTCCAATTATGAGGCGAATAAAATATTATGCTTAATGGGATTGGGGTATAAAAAGATAGATGTTTTCCCCAATGATTGTGTACTGTATAGGAAAGAAAATGAATATTTATCAAGTTGTCCTACATGTGGGACATCATGCTATAAGATAGATGGGAAAGTTAACTCAGATTCATTCTCAGATGATGTCATCTAACATCATGAAAAATCAATTTTGTACTTTCTAATGATATCATCTAATATTTTTTTCATACAATTATGATAATTCAATTCTGATTCATTTTTAGGTACCAAAATAAAAACTCCTGCTAAAGCAATTTGGTACCTTCTAATAATTCCTCATTTGTAGCATATATTTACAAATTCAATTGATGAAAAAAAGGATAAGATGGAATTCAGATGATCGCATCTCTGATGGTAACTTATGTCACCCTGCCGATTCACCATAGTGGAAGAGTTTTGATAAAAAATTTCATGATTTGGAAGTGAAGTTAGAAATATCAGAATGGTATTGTGTACTAATGAGAATGAATCCATATCAGAGCCTTAGTAGCCAACATATTTCATGACCTATTTTACTGGTATTTTATAACTTGTCCCCACATCTATGTATGAAGAAAAAATATGTTATGATGAGATTGATGATTTTTGGGCCAAAACAACTGGGAAATGATATTGATGTGTATGTTACACCATTGATTGATGTTTTGAAATTTCTATGGAAGGTGTTAATGTTTTCCATACATACAAGAAATAGTATTTTCTTTTGCGTGCTATGATAATGTTCACTATAAAAAAATTTCTTGTATATGGAAACTTATATGGATATAGTGTTAAGGGACATAAAGAATGTCCAATTTGTGAAGAACAAAATTCATATTATCAGTTGTAGAATGGAAGAAAGACAGTGTACATGGGACATCAAATATTTTTGTGAATTGATCATCTTCATCATAGATTGAAAAAAGAATTTAACGGTTTACAAGAATACATCCTCCCCCTCGACCATTGTCAGCTGAAGAATATTATGACAGAGTGAAAGATATTGATTTGACATTTGGAAAGAGATGAAGTTCTGGTTTTCAAAAACATATCTAGAAGAAGTAGTCTATTTTTTTCGAACTACCTTATTATAGATTTTTAGAGATAAAACATAACATTGATGTTATGCATGTTGAGAAAAACATATGTGATAGTTTGAATGGAAATTTTTTAGACATAAAAGGAAAGACAAAAGATGGATTGCATGCTATATTGGACATGATATTAATGAGAATACATTTGGAGTTAGCTCCCAATGTGAAATGAAACAGAACATATTTACCTCTAGCCTGTCATACATTAAGAAAGATTGAAAAGATGAATTTTTTTCAGAGTCTTCATGGTATTAAAGTACCTAGTGGTTTTTCATCAAATGTGAATAATTTGGTGTCATTGAAGGATTGTAAATTAATAGGTATGAAATCTCATGATTTCCATGTGTTGATACAAAAACTTCTACCAGTACCAATGTGTGGTATATTGCTGAAATCTGTCAGAAAGACTACCATCATGTTATTTAATTTCTTCAAATCCATTTGTAGAAAAGTTTTTGATCCAAAAATATCACTTGCTCGTGATTATGACAAAGTACACATCCATTTTGATGATAATAATAATGCAGTTGGCCCAAATGCAGTTCAGTTTGTCAGTTAAATAGTGATGCAGAGCCGTTACAGGATTAGTATTTTATATCCTGATTAGAAGTCAGTGGACAGGATGAAAAAATAGCATCTTTGGGAGACCGTGATGGTAAAATATCTTAATTTATTTATTTTATCTCATTTTTTGAATATTATATATTTTAAATGACATATTTAATTTATTCAATTACAGATGACATTCAATTTTGAGGAAACCAAAGAAATTAAGAAAATACATTTCTCTTTAGTGGCGGTTCGATAGAGAGATTTTAAAACCAAACTGACAAGAAATTATGTTTTTGTAAAGAGAAGGTTTGAAAGCCCATGCCTTAAGTAATCATATATAGATGAAGAAACATTTAAGTGATTTGTTGACAGTTATTAGGAAGATAAATTTCAGGTATGGTAATCATTTTATATTTTAAAATTTATGCTATATTTTTCTTATTACTTAGTAGTTTATTTTTATATAACATGCCTTCAGGAGATCTCATCAGGAGATCTAGTTGAGAAATGTATACCATCATACTTTATCACATGGAGGGTTTTCATATTTGGAGCAGAAAATGATTGATGAAAAATTTGAAGCATTAAGATCTTGATCAAGTAGTGGTTTAGAAGAGGTCCAGTTTGGCCCTCCATCTCCTCCCACTCTCCATGAGAAATGGAAACAATCAAGAAGAAGAAAAAATGAACAGTATATTACAAAGGAATCTCATCAAGTGGCTAATAGAATTGTAAGTAAATATTATTTATTTTATAACAATTTTTCTATTTTATAATTTATAAACACTAATATAAATTTTTTATTTTTCATTTCAGGATGAACTTCAGGAGAAAGAGACAAATGGCTCTTTTACCCCCGAGGGTAGGATGGAAATTTTATCCACTGATTTATTAAAGGAAAAACACCCCGGTCCTGTTAGAGTATATCAGGCGGGTGTTAGTATTCAGAAGGTTTTTGGTAAGAGTAATCAATCCAGAGACCCAGAAATAGAATCCTTAAAAGAAGAGATGAAATATATGAAATAGTCTATGGGTGATCAAATTCAAGTAGCAGAGCAGAAGGATTTATTAGAACACTTGTTAAGTAAATCATAGTCTGCATAGCCTTCCCAGGTATATTATTTATTTGTCATCAATTTTTCTATTTTATAAATTATAATTATTAATATAATTTTTTCATTTTTCAGCCTTTATAGTTTGCTCACCTGGACTACCCTGCCCCATCTGCTTACCTTTCCTCTTCTGTGTAGCCTTTCGAGATATATTATTTATTTGTCATCATTTTTTCTATTTTAAAAATTATAAACACTAATATAACTTTTTAATTTTTCATCATTCTCAACCAACTCACTCGGACTACCCTGACCCATCTCCTTACCCTGCCCCGTCTGCGCACCTTTAGAGGTATATTATTTTATTTTAATCAATTTTTCTTTTTTATAAAATTTAAACACTAATATACCTTTTTCATTTTTCTACCTTCTCATCCTGCTCACCTGCACTACCCTGCCCCACCTGCTTACTTTGAGCCTCCACCTCCTCCCTCAGATTAATCCTTATATTGCATGTTGTTTGAGGGAGATCCTCATATATATATTGTTGCATTAAGACATGTGCATTTTTTGGGGGACTCGGTACATCATCATCCTAGGAAGATGAGTCAGGTTAGAGTATCAGTACTTGTTATTATAGATCCTACTTCTCTACTACCATTTCCTACTATGGAGATCACCAGTATTGGGGAATGTATGGTCCATTTTTTACTTTGGTCAACTAACCTTCTTCGTTATATTTCACATGAGGTATGGATTTTTTTAAATATTAATTAAAAACGATTCAAAATTACTTATAATGTTTTCTGACATTTAACTTATATAGTAATATTTGAAAGCAAAAGAAACTGCACAAATGCAACAAAATATTCAGGAACAGTCAGCTGTAGATACTTATAATATTTCTTATGGGTTGAAAAGATTATCTAAGTCCTCTTCTTCCTTGAATTTTATCTATGAGTTTTGAATGACGCCTGATATATGTGGAAGAAATTATCGATTGACATTAATGAAAGAATATATCATGCATTTAGTTAATTTTAAAGAGATCGGGCTGAATGTGGCACAATTGTTTTCCATGTATGTAAATTGATGTTTGAATTGCTATTTATTTAATAAAATATTGTTATGTCATTGAATAACTATATTTTATTTTTAAATTAGGTATCTACACAAGATAATTATACAAAATGAAACTACATGAATTTACAGCTTTGTAGATCCAGAGTACATTTCCTTGGAAGTCAAACATGTGAAGAATGATGAAATAGTTCAATATATATCTGAGAGATTATCACAGACAGAGATTCAGTGCTGGGTTTTTCCATTTCTTGATAAGTAAGAATATCAACATAATTATGAACTAATGATCATTATAATTCCATTAATTGTGAACTTTTTGTATTGTAGGGGGTATTGGATATTAGGCGTATTTTTCCGAAGTGAATGCACCTTATATTGGTTTTTCTCTTTATTAGGAACAGTGCATAAACCATTTTCCACCTTATTAAACATGTAAGTTTTTTTATAAGCTCATTATGTTTAATTTTCATTGTTTAGAAAATTTTTATTAGTTTATATATAAAAATGAAGTTAATGGAAACATTTTAACAAGGAATACATGTCATTAAAGAAAACAATGAAAATAAAATATGTGGAAGTACAGGTAATTAGTTTTTATATTTTTGTAATATATTGGTTTTTATTATTTGTTAAATGTTTTATAACTGCAGTGTCATCGTCAAAATAGACATGTTTAATGTGGTTATTATATTCTATGATTCATGTATGAGATAATCACAACTAGGGAAACTACTGATTTTCATACGGTTAGTTATATTAATTTTTTTTATATTTTCTGCCATATTATTATATTTTTTAATTTCATATCATTCAATATTATTGTAGTCATTTAATGATTCACAGTCTTATTCCCAATATGATATGACCCATGTTCAATCTACTTTTGTAAACTATTTGTTAAATTTGATTAAGATTTGAGGTATGTATATTCTAATATTTATAAATAATAATACATATGGGTTCAAAAAACTAACTCTTTTGATATATTAGGTGTTTAAACCTACTAATAATCAAATTAATGCTTCAATAAAAACCAACAATGAGCATTCTATAAATTCCAAGTACGTGTATTTTAATTCTACATTATTTTGAAAGTGTAATATTCAAAATTTTCTAAAAAAAAATTTAACTTTCAGCATCAATTTTTTTTGTTTTTGATTAGTATATAAAATAATAAATAATCAATAAACCATGTGATGAGAGGCTATGTTATATTTAATATGACATGAACCCATGTCGTACCTGCATCAACTCCAAGCCAAAAGGATAAAAAAGATATTATAAGTGACCAAGAACAATCCAAAAGTGGATTAATCATATTACATGGTATCATTAAGGCAGTGAGTATTGAGTCAGACCATAATGATGACGAGTGAACATGTAATTGATATCTACATGGCATCAATTTCTTACATGGTACTTGGTATCAATAATGAATTGAATTTTAGGTCTAGCCACATTAATATAATAAGTACATCGTAATCATTGAGTTATCTCAAGTGACTCTATAAGGTCTTTACCTAATTTTTTATTAGATTTATTGATGCATTGATCTTTAACTGGAATCCATGTAAATTTTTCAGTAACTCAAATGTATTGTCTTTGGTATCAAAGAATAGTTGGGCGGTGTGAGAACTGTAAATGCTGTAGTCGTTGGACTTTCAAATGTCATAAAATTTCTTGAAGTCATTGATTGCAGGTACATGTATTTTAATTTTACTTTATAATAACAATGTATAGATAATTTTTTTGATCAACTAGATATAATCATTTAAGTTATATGAGGCATTGGATGATAAATACTGTTTGATTGATTTTGTATATTGTGTTATTTTCACTGGGGTTTTGATTTTTTTAGAAGTGTAATTTTAATTATTTTATAATTTTTTTTAATTATGGTATTGGTTATCTGAAAACCCGACGCTGAATGGTTTATAATGAAAATTGAATTTTGGCATCAGTTTTATCTAAAACCGACGTTGAAAATCCTGTCTAAATTCAATTTCAGCGTCGGTTTTTGAAAAACAGATGCCCAAAACCGTATTTTTAATGTCACCTTTATAGACATCGGTTTAAAACTGACGTCAAAAATAAAAAAATACTGACATTAATTTGTGTTTTTGCACTAGTGATAGCTCCAATTTCTCTATACACCATGGGAGAACCAAGATGTATAGAGATTTGAAGAAACATTTTTGGTGGGACAACATGAAGAGGGAGATTGCTGATTTTGTGTCAAGATGTATGGTTTGTCAACAAGTGAAAGCTGGAAGGAAACAGCCTGGAGGAGTCATGAAACCTCTTCCCATACCTAAGTTGAAATGGGATAATATGATAGCAGACTTTGTTATTGGACTACCAAAGGCTCCTAGAAGGAATGATGTAATATGGGTCATTGTTGACCGTCTTACCAAGTCAGCACATTTTATTGCTATAAGAGAAGATTTACCACTTGAACGTTTATAAAGACTGTATATTAACAAAGTTGTAAGACTTGATGGAGTACCTTTATCGATTGTTTCTGATCATGATCAACGTTTTACATCAAGATTCTATAAAAGTCTTCTGATGGATACTGAACTTCATTTGAGCACTGCCTACCACCCTCAAACTGATGGAAAATCAGAACAGACTATTCAAACCTTAAAATAAATGTTGAAATCTTTCTCACTTGACTTTCAAGGTATGTGGGATCAATATTTACCTCAATTAGAATTTTCCTATAACAATAGATTCCATTCAAGTATTCAGATGGCACCATATGAAGAATTATATGGAATGAGATGTCGTACACCAACTTGTTGGGATGATGTTGGTGAAAGAAAACTAATAGGCCCAAAACTTGTTGAGGAAATGATGGAAAAGGTTAATGTAATCCAAACCCACATCAAACCAGCTCAAAGTAGGCAGAAGAGCTATGCTGATAACTGAAGGAAGGAATTGAAATTTCAGGTAGGAGATCATATTTTCTTGAAGGTATATCCATGTAAGGGAATTATACGATTCGATAAGAAGGCTAAATTGAGTCCTAGGTACATCAGACCTTTTGAAATTCTAGAACTAATTGGGGTTGTAGCTTACCATTTGGCAATGCCTCGAAGTCTCCCCAAAGTTCATGATGTGTTCCACGTATCACTGTTGAGAAAATACATGCCTGACCCAATGAATTTACTCACCTATGATAAATTATAACTGGATCCCGATATGTGTTATTGAAAAGATCCTGTCAAGATTCTTGATACAAGAGAACATGTGTTGAGAAACTATATGACTCGTCTGGTAAAAGTTCTATGGAGAAACCATAAAATGGAAGAGGCAACGTGGGGACCCGAAGAACATATGATGAAGAACCACCAAAATATTTTTATGCAATAATATTTTAGAAATTTAGAGTACAAATTTATTTGAAGTAGGGTAGAATGTAACACCCCAAGCTTCCACAGTATGTTTCCCTTTGAATATTTCAATAGCTTGCGTTGTATGCAACTTCGAGATTCTAACACATCGTGACCAATCAAACTAGCCATTATGAATATTAATACCCACTTTTTGAAATTTTATCAATTTTATATTTCAAAATTGACTTTATTTTTGGGTTCATAATATCGTAATTATCTTAGGGTGAATTTTTTTTTATTTTTGTGAAAACATTCAGTTTTTGATGAATAGTGAAAAATAATAAATTTTAATTATTTTTTTTAATAAAAATAATTTATAGTGCTAAATTATACTATTGAGTGGTTTTTAAGTATAACTAGATTATATTTTTACCATTTAATCCAATGTTGGTCATTAGACGTAATTTCACATTTACACTAGACATATGCAAGTGTCAATCTTTTGATAGTTATTATTTCATAAAAACATGCTTTTTATTTTGACAACGAGAATTCATTTTAAATTAATTCCTTCCACTTCTATGTTTTGAATTAAGAAAAACGGATTCCATATTTAGAATAATTAGGTCCAAATTTTATAAATAGGTAACTTTTATTTTTAGACATTTTGAATAATTACTTTGGTAAATATTTTATTTACCATGGTTAAGGGTAAATCCAGTAAATAAGGGTAAAAAAATAATATTATAATAACATTAAATTACCCTAACATGTGTCCTAACCCTATTTTATGATACATGTCCAACAATGAGAATCCTTGTGTCGATTTTGGGACCCCATGGAGCCACTTGTAAGTGATAATGACACTTTATATTAATTAAGTTAAAGTAAATACAAAAATGACATAAGCATGTATCTTTTAGTAAAATTTTTTTTACATAAGGTTATATATGTTATCTATTCAACTATAAATATTTATTAGAAATATAAAACTATTTCCTATATAATTTTATTTTATTTATAATTTTTAGACATTATATAATTTAATTTATTAATGACACAATGATGATGCAGTAATTACCATATTAATTAAATATTTAAATAATTGATATTATAAATACCCAAATAAATGTAATTGGAGACTTTTTATGAATTACACTAATTTTATAGGTTAATATGACATGTTATAGTTTATTGAATGATTTTTTTGAAGTAATAATGCTATTATGAATTTAGCAAAAACAAAATACCAAATAGTGTTACAATTGACATAAAAGAGTTTTTAAAACAAATATTATATTATTAATTGGTATTCAATTCCTAAGAATATAAGGTTAATCCAAAGGGCTTAAATAATATTATATATGTCATTAATGAACCACTTGGAGATTTCTTGGAAGTTTATAGTAAGTTTATTAACCATATAATATAAAAATACAAAGAGATATGGTAAATGTCAAACTATTTGACTAAGAGTTAAATATAGAAGATAAGGTTAATATAGTGACCCAAAACTATCTAAAAAATATTGGTTTAGTGGTTTTAGACCCATAACCACCTTAAGATATAAATAATTCATTTTTGAGCCATTAGAAACTGAAAATGAGTTTATTATAAAATAATAGTTTAATCTTTTCCTAAGGTGCCCCTCACCCCTCTTATAAAAGCTCACTTCCACTTATCTCAAATTTACACCTTCAAAAACATTTGTCTTAACCAACCCTGGGTCAAATATCCTCCCAACTTTCCTACCTTCATCCTAGAGGCATTACTTTAGTCATAAATCTAACCTAAAGATCCCTTTTTATTAAATCAAAAGGAAAAACCCGAAGAAGAGGTAAAAATCTCATCACCTCTTTCAAGTTCCTTTCTTATTCCACTTCCTCTTTCTTTGTTGTTTCCATTCTAAAATAATAACTCCAGTATCTTATATATACTTTGATATTATTATAAATATGGTACAACCATATTAATTATTCTATCCATCCTTTTAATGACATGCCACCATACGTGCGTACATACGACTTACCATCTCCACGTCGTGGTGTCGTTGTTATTCAATACATTATTATTTGGATGAGTATAATAATGATGTATAATTGATGTAAATAATAAATATAAAATGATAATGATTATGTATGTACAATATTCCTTCCAATTATATATTATTTTAATATCAAAATAATGATATTGTCACTCGTGCATACGTACGGATTACCGTCTCCACGAACACGATGAGATTCATTCCCCATCATATCTTATGATGAAATTTAAATGATCAAATTTACTTGAATAAATACAATTCCAAAAGATTTAAATCATTTTATTCTTAATATTAAATCCAATAATATTTAATGATAATCTATGTACACATAGTATGTGGCCCTTTAGAACTATTTCTAAATGGACATAAGTGAATGTATCTAAAATCCAAGATTAACATCTGGAAACACGTAAAATCACCCATTAAGAAAGAAATTAATGTAGTAACTAAACCAACCATTATAAAATCAATGTATTTCATTTAAAGGACTAGATATATTATATTCTAATATATGGAAGGGAAAAATTATTTATGGACATACTCAATTAGTGATATATAAAACATGACACGCCCAACATATTCTATCTCACCTAGAGAATATGTCATCATAGTTTTTATCCATATATAAAAATATATGATAGTTGATGGGAATTAATAATAATTTCAAGTCTTTCGACTAATACATACATTCATAGATATGAATATCCAATAATACATAATACATGCTAAATTCTAATTGGTTATCCTATCCGAATGAATTTTGGTTTTAGAGACCACCAAGTGAGAATTTCATGGGAGGAAGTCCAAAGTCCTTATGATCCATTGAAACTTGACACTTAGACAACATCTATGTACCATTATATTTATTTATCTTGTCCAAAGGACTTGTTTAAAAAAAAATTCAAAATAATTAACGGTTATAATTATAGTGGGAAACTACCATAAAACTTTATTATGATGAATACTCCAAGTACCTTCTCACATTAATGTAATATAAATGAACAATAATTATATTATAATATAATTTTTCTAGAATCTAGAAATAAAAACTATAAAATCAGTTGGTTATATAGAACCAACTCTAATAGTCAACCACTTTCACTAGAGCCAACTAATGTAATTTTTAAACTTTATATCTCTCAGGTGATGATCATTCCTCTATTAATTTATGCATTTAGTAAATGGGGATGTAACATTTTCCTCCATTCCAACACTGAAAACTGTGATATGACCACTTTTAGTGACATCTCTTAATATGTCAAAATTATAAAGTTTATACTTCATCTTTTGATGTCCCCTAAACATTTTTTCTTGAAACCCTACTACAATACTATAGAAATATAAATTAATGGGGTATTTATTGATATATAAGACTACATTCCCATAGAAAAAGTTGTGTATAGAAACCGCTCCTTTAGTTGTATAAAATGATGAAAGATATTAAGACTTGAGTAAAAAATCTATTACCTTGGGCTGCTAAGAACTCTTGTATCTCAAATCTCCTCCATTAACACAAAACACATATTCTATGTATAATATCATATCATTCTGATATATTTTGAAACTGATGCCTATGTATCCACTCACAACTAGTTCCTTATCTCCTCAAAATACTAGGTATATATCCATTATACCCCTAAGTTTCATATAGATAGTCTTTATAAAAATCCAATGTAGCTCTCCAATGACTTCTTGGTATCCTTCGACTATGAATAAAGAATAAAAAATATCTTCTCTGGTATATTAAATGACATACATGATAGATTGAACCCCTGAAGATTAAGAGATTCCACTAATTCATTCCCTATATTATTTTATTTTAGGAATATATTTCTTATAGAGATGTTTAATATATTAAATAAAAAATAATATATTATTATATAATGAATTTTTTCAATAGACTATCAATATATATTAATTAAATTAGTCCAACTATCCTTTTTGATCTAATTAATATTTATCCCTAGAATGTATGTTGTGCCACCTATTCCATTAATTGGAAAATAATTATTAATCTATGTCTTAACTGAAGTAAAGATTGGTGTCTCCTTTAATATCCAAATTATATCATGAACATATATTATTAGGAAGGCAATAACACCCCTAACTACTTATAATTTTTTTTATAGAATTTATAATTAGCAAAACCAAAATATCTTATAGTTTGTTCAAAATGAATAATACATGAACATGATGCTTTCATTAACCCATGAATTTATCTCTTAAATATTCAAATCTTTTTGGAATCCTTTTATATCACAAACCCCTATAGTTTTTTCATGTGAAAATCATTCACATGATATAAATTACTGAATTCATTCTTGATATCCTTTTTCCAAATTTCATAATCATAATAAGCTAAAATAATAAATAGAACTCTTATAGATATTTTCATAGTGATCGATGAAAAGGATTCCTTAGAGTCTATGACACACCATGTATTGAAGCTATAATATACTGTAAGATCCCACATCTATATGGGTATAAAATTTCATAAGGCTTTTGAATTTTCACTTAAGGTATGGTTTGTATTTTGGACTATGAATTTGAATAAGATTATGTGAGTTGGAACCCCTCAGTGTAATTTTTTGAGATTAGGAGTGTTGATCAAGAGTTATTATGGGTGTTAAAATGAGATTTGGAGGCTTTAGGTTAAGTTTTAGGACATTTCAACATTTTTTTCCTGGGTTCATGGTTTGGTGTTCTTGTTTTAGGAGAAAACATGCAACACATTGATGCATATTATGTTTTCAGTTCATTTTTAATGGTACATGGTTGAGTTTCATGGTTTGAACATGGTTTGGGGTAAACATTGTGAGGAAAAATGTTAAATTGTTCAAGGTTGTGGAGGGTCTGAGGTAGGAAAATTGTAAACCTTGTAGTATAAGGGGGATTGTGCTAACATCAGAGTTACCACAAGATTTTTCAAATTGTGTGGCCTAACAATTTAAGGAATGGTGTTAGAGAGTAGGGGTTCATCGTTGGTGTGCGGTTTTATAAATTGTGCAGCCAAACCATGCAGCTTCCCATATTTCATTAAAGTTCTAGAAATAACCAAAATACCCCCTCATTATTTTTAGCCACTCCACCCTCTTCCCCCCCCTATTCGTTGTATATAAACCAAGTGGTTTCCAAACCCCTTTATCCTTCTTTCAGCCTTTGATTTAGTGTCCATTCGTGGTGGTTCTTCGGCATATAAGGTGATATTTCTATTCCTCATCCATCTCATGCCCTCTTTCCATGGTTCATCCAAATTTCAGAAGTTTGGGATTAGGTATTTGATTCAGATTCCACCAGATAATGATGGAATCAAATAAGGACGATGGGGATTTTTTTTGGCTTTGGTATATGAGATATCGATATGGATTTCTCACATTTTCTCATGGTGTTTTGTTGAGGTATTTTTTTACAGTGAATTTTATTAGAATTTTACTAATGAATTAATTTAATTATGTGTTTAAATGGTATCACCTCTTATGAAATTTTCCAAGGAATGGTTTAGGGAGTTTTTTGGACCCCCTATATAGGTTTATTAGAGTTTTTATTAGAGTTTATTGGCCCTAGTAATTTTCAATCATTATGCTGTGTTGGAGTTTAATTGATCAATTAAATATATTTTTTGTAATTAATTAACTGTGTTTTCTTGGTGTGAGAATAGATCCAAGGTGGTTTTGATGATCTCATTCAGCTTTCAAGGGGTTTTGATGGTTCTTGTGTAACACCTTGAGCTTCCATGATACACTTCTCTTTTAATAATGCAATAGCTTGCATTGTACGCAAGTTCGAGATTCTAACACACCACGACCAATCAAAATAGCCATTATGAATAGTAATACCAACTTTTTGAAATTATATATATTTTATATTTCAAAATGGACTTCATTTTTGGATTCGGGATATCGAAATTATCCTATGTTGAATTTTTGGTATTTTTCTAAGAAATTCCAATTTTTTATAAATAGTGAAAAATACTTAAAAACAATTTTTTTAATCAAAATAATTTATAGTGATAAATTATACTATTGAGTGGTTTTAAAGTATAATTAGAATATATTTTTACTATTTTATCCAATGGTGGTCATTATAATTAATTTCACTTTGAAATTGGACACAAACAATTGTCAATCTTTTGATATATATTGTTTCTTAAAACCACGCTATTTGTTGTGACAACATGAATTAATTATAAAATTAATTAATGCAACTTATATTTTTGGAATTTTGTAAAATAGACATCATTTTTGAATTCATAATATCAA
Organism: Viscum album; assembly: GCA_963277665.1. NCBI lineage: Eukaryota > Viridiplantae > Streptophyta > Magnoliopsida > Santalales > Viscaceae > Viscum > Viscum album. The sequence goes on from OY728145.1 coordinate 1,793,526,022, forward strand.
TTATAGATTAGGGTGAAATTTTGTCATTGTTCTGAAAAACTTCAATTTTTGATGAATAGTGAAACCACTAAGTGGTAGTTAAAAAACTGATTTTTTTGTTTAAATGAAACATTAACACTTCTGGGATTTGATTTTCAAAAATCCCGCATACATGGTTGTCATTAGGAAGTAAAATGTGGTTCAATTAGATTAAAATAATTTTTTGGTGAATAGTAACTTTTAAGTTTAATTAATCGCGATTAAAGGTAATTAGTGAAATTTAAGGTTAAAATGATATTATAAAAATATGAAAATACAATTAAACTTGTACTACCCTTATTGGATGAGTCATGTCCGATCAAGACAATCCATGGGTCAACTTGGGGACCCCATGGAGCCACTTGGGTAATAAAATGACATTAATAACTTTTTATTTAAAGTAAAAATAAAATTGTCACAAACATGTGTTGTTTTAATAAAACAATTATTACATGGGGTTATATTAGTTACCTTTTTGACCATAAATATTCATTGTAAAGATAAAAATATTTCCTACATCATGGTAGTTTTTTTATAATTTTTAGACATTAAATAAATTAAAATTTTAATGACACCATGATGATGCAGCGATTACCTCATTAATTAACGATTTTAATAAAATGGAAGGATAATGTAAAATCTAAGAATTAAACTTGTCCAAAGCCTATTGGATGAGTAGATTTCAAACCCTTATCACCTTAGTCTCGAAATATATAAGTTTGGGACCTTTAAAATCCGAAACTCATTATATAATAAATTAACATTTCATTACTTTCAACGAGTGCCCCTCCTCTCCTCTTATAAAATGCCCCCACCTCTACCACCTTATTCACACCTTCAAGCCATTTGGCTCGACCAAACTCTGCCCAAATACTCTCTCAACTTCCCTATCTTACTCTTAGAAGCCTCAATTTGGGAATAATTCTTCCCAAGGAAGCCTTTGGCTCAAATTAAAAAGAGTTACCCGATTTTAAGGTAATGTCTTCTCTTATGAGAAGTATTTGATTTACACTTACACACATTTTCGTCTAATGGTTAAAGAACATACTGTTTCTGTGGGTGGCGAAATACTACCTCACGAAACGATGATTGTTCAATATTCTTTTAACACCTCTACTGGTGGCCATTTTGATGACACTATTTTCATATATGATATATATATTATGTTTATGTTTTTCTTATGCTTCTTTATTTTTCATTTATGGCATACCTTTATGATTTCCATTATGGGTAAACGCGATAATTTCATTTTAGGAAGTGCGGACTACCACCCCCTCAAAGTGATTTGAATAGTTAATGCCATATGTGGGATGTATAAAGGGTGGAGTAAATGGTATTATACATTATATTATACTGGAATTATAGTATACCTTTATATAATTATAATTTCATTCCATTAAATATGAAATAGAAATGAAAGTAGCGTTCATGCGTACGTACGGCTTACCGTCTCCATGAACGGTGCATTTCATTTCTTACCTCTAAATGTTATGTAATATTATAAAGGAATGTATATAATGGATATATAGGATATATATGATATCTACATCATGAATATAATTATGGAGATAATGGATATTCTACCACATAAACAACTAATAATTATAAGAAGTTTATTATTGACTCAAGTACCAAAGATCAACAAAATTACCGTTATTAACTTAAATGACTACATAATTTTCGTAACATTGTAATAAGTGATATAAAAGGGATAATGAACTTGAAAAAGGTTCTTAAGAAAGTAGATATTAACTCTAGTTTATTATTCAAGAGGTTAAAGAACGGTCGAGTCAAGTCAGACACAAGTTAAGGGAACTTCTTAACCCAATTTTTGTTCTTTGAGTTAATCTCCTACTTTAAAATTATGTCATGATATTATTATATACTATCTTGTATTTGTACATTATTTATGTGTAATTATAGTGGATACACATAATATATCTATTTTATTTTAAAAAATGATCTTTGTAAGGGAAATTCTTAATCCAATTTCTGTTCTTTGGGTTAATCTCCTACTTTCAAATTAGGTCATGATATTATTATGTTCTATCTTGTATTTTTACTTTCTTTATGTGTACTTATAGTGAATATACATAATAGATCTATTTTATTTAAAAAAATGATCTTTGTAAGGGACTTCGTCTCAATATCCTTTCATTGAGACATATTTTATTTTATACACAACTTTCTTTTATACGGTGTATAAACCCCTTTGACTTTTACGTTTATTCAAAAGGAATCTTTTTTATACGAAGCATTTTAATAAATGAAAAAAGGTAATGTTTTTTTGTCGTACGTTTGCGGTGACAATGACTTCTTTGCCGCCGTGACCATTATTTGAGTTTCATCTTCCTCTACAAGCCATAACTTTTTGTAAATGAAAAATAAATACAATGTTTTAATTTTATTTTATTTGGTATTGAAAATGGTTTTGAAATTGTTTTTTATATATCAATGTGTTGTATTGATTTCTTGTGATTGAAATGTGGAAATTTTATGTTTCCTTTATGCATGTTTTATGTGATACGATTATGTTATGATTTTTGATATGTTTAAACCTGTTTATATGAGGAATGCATTGGACTTAATAAGTGATGGGTGGAGCCCACTATAGCTCCTCGATGCCTCAGAAAGTCTCACGAGACAAACTAGTGTCTTGGAACGAGGCCTTGACAAAATCTTATTTGTGGTCTTGGCACGAGGCCTTGACTATGTAGTTATGATAGTCTGGAATTATGCATTCCATCATTATGAAAGTGGTTATTGATATTGCATGTGATTATTCGACCAGTAGAATATCCATGTGAATAAGTAAATGGAATTATCTCATTTTACTTTTTCCATATTATGTTGAAGTTCAAGTTTAAAAGCCTTTTGTTTTATTTATACATTACCTTAAATGTTTATGTTTATTTATGAAAGCTTACGCTATATTGTTATCCTTACTGAGCATCTAAGCTCACCCCTTCCAATGTTTTAATTTTACCAGGATGTGAAGAAGTATATTATGAATGATCTGTAGGGATAATATGAGGGGATATGAAGACAAGATGTTGTTGTAGTTTTGTTTTACTTTATGATGTAATATAAGACTTATGAATGTATCTAGTGTTTCCAAGGCTACTAAACTAATCGGTCTTTCGAGACTTGATCTTTTGTGATCATGCCAATGTTACACAATAATGCACCAACTCTGGGTAACTGGGGTCGGGGCGTTACAGTTGGTATCAGAGGCAGTTTAGTACTAACCTTGGAAGCTAGATTTAGATAAACTCTGATTAGAGCACATAGACCTAAGATAGACTTTGAGGATTAGTATAGAAGAACTTCCTAGAATTTTGGTATTATAGAGATTTTGTGAGTTTTCCGAGCAATACATCCCTGTCTGGATACGACTAGGTAGAGGCAGATTTGGCACAGATGTACCTAGGGGTAAAACCCGAAAACACCGCTTTGAGCTAGACTCGAACGGGAATTGGTGCACGAAAATCTGGCCTTTCTGCACTATTGGTTACGACACTCCCGGGGGATACACTTAGGATAATTCTTATTTTATTTACCAACCATTATGAAGGGTTTATTAGTATATACTTCTCAAAGAAAACATTTTTATGATTATGGATTGTATCCATAAACTATCAAATTTATGTTAAGTGTTTTACAAGTATGGAATTACGTATTTTGATTCATAAACTAATATAGTTTATGCCATTGTTTAGAAATGGCGCCTAGTGGGAGGAATGAAAATCGTATCAATACACGCACTCCATGTAGGGATTTCCCTCCTGCTCAAGATAATTATTGTGGAGCTAGAGATACAACTGGTACTGATCAACTTATCACCATACCTAGACAACTCACTCAGGTTATGAATAATAACCTTACTCGTATGGAGCACCCTGATCCGAAACGTGGAGGATCAATGTTAGACCGCTTCATGAGGCAACAACCGCAAACATTTAATGGGGGTAAAAATACATTAGTAACTGAGCAATGGATAAACTCCTTAGAGAAAATATTTCACGCCTTGGGGAGTAGCGAAAGGGAGAAGGTTGTCATGGCAGTTTACCGCCTCACTGGAGATGTTGATCAGTGGTGGTCATTGATTCAAAACACAAAGGAAGATGATGAGGTATCAAATATGGAATGGAGGGAGTTCAAATAGCTTTTACGAGAAAAATACTATTCTTGTGACCATCGAGAAGATATGGAAAGACAATTTCTGAGTCTGAGACAAAAGGAGGATGTGAATGTCGCAAAGTATGAGGCTAACTTTACAAGGTTAGCGAGGCATGCAACAGATTATATACATAACCCAAGAAGTAAGATTGATCGTTTCTTTGATGGGTTAAAACCATTTCTATGTTGAGATTTAGTATCACAATCTTTCTCAACATACGAAGATATAGTCTCGTATGCTATCTAGACAAAAAAGGAATTATCTAAGTCTTATGACAACAAAGTAAAGCAAGAGAATAAGAGAACAGTGGAACAAGAAACAAATACAGGGAAAAAGGGAAAGAAGGATTTTCCATTATGAAATAATTGTGGGAAGAATCACCCCAGTACATGCCTAAAAGGAATGAGAGTTTGTTATAAATGTGGAGAAAATGGTCACCAGGCTCGTGATTGAAAGGGAAAGAAAGAGGCTATCAATGTTGAGTGCTACAATTGTAGGGAAATGGGGCATTATGCAAATGAATGTCCTAAGCGTCAAGGAAACTTACCTCAGAAAAGGCCAAGGGATCAAGGCCAATCTTATGCTGTTACTAAAGTTGAAGAGGAATAATTAATGTATTAGTGATTTTGGACTCAAGGATTATATTCTGGTTATAAGAATAATGTGATATATATAAAGATTGTACTGCAGTAATTTTTGTTTTAATATGATGAAGGTAATCATATTTTTAGTATGTGACAATAAGAGAAAAATTACTTTGTTTGGGGAATCTAATGTTACAATTGATTTTGGGATTTAGAGACCTTTTAGAGAAAGTCTAGACAGAGGAATTTTGGATAACTATAAAGGTTGGAATGGATTAAGATTTACTTTGGATAGTATTGTTTAAGGTTAAAACATTTCTGAAGATTATTTTTGGAATGTTATAATACTAAAGTTTCAGGAAAAGGACAACCTGTAGGTTTGGGGATAGCCCATCGCGTCAGACAAAGCTGTAGGAATCGAACCCACAACCAAAGTCCGACATGCCTTTATTACCTACCACTAGACTACAGGAAGTACCTGGTTATTAAAAAATAGTTTTCCTAATCTAAATGGTAAGTTTTAATATTTGGAACCTTGTATGAATAGGATAAATATAATATTTTTGAGTTATAATATCTTTTTGAGTAAAAGATGGGTTTGTGGAAAACATTTATTAAAGAATGAAAGTCTACATGAAAAGTATGTATATTTCCATACGTTCTTAGTAAATCCCTTAAATAAATTCCTCAACTTTATGAAAGGTAACTTAAAACAAAAACGTTGCCGGTTCACTTTTCCAACTGGGGATTCAATGACCATTTAACCAATCACAAGTTTTTGATTTTATTGTGGTTAACTTTCTCCTAATCCTGATTTATACAACTCTCCATCATACCTTGATGGTTTGTTTCTCCTCTATATCAATATTTTAATAGAATCATAGTATGGGCTATCTCGGATGACCTTTGTACTTCTGTTTCTTTCTTTTAAAGTTATATATTTATTAACCCTATTTCCGATGTGGGTTTTCCACAAAGGTATTTTCAATTTGCAACCTTTTATTTTCAAAGAAAAATTTCAAATTGTGAGGACACAATTTATTGAAGGAGGGGAGAATATAACACCCCGATCTTCCATGATACGCTTCTCTTTCAATAATGCAATAGCTTGCATTGTACGCAAGTTCGAGATTCTAACACACCGCGACCAATCAAAATAGCCATTATGAATAGTAATACCCACTTTTTGACATTATATATATTTTATATTTCAAAATGGACTTCATTTTTGGATTTGGGATATCGAAATTAGCCTATGTTGAATTTTTGGTATTTTTCTGAGAACTTCCAATTTTTTATGAATAATGAAAAATACTTAAATTATTTTTTAATAAAAATAATTTATATTGATAAATTATACTATTTAGTGTTTTTAAAGTATAATTTGAATATGTTTTTATGATTTTATCCAATGGTGGTCATTATATTTAATTTCACTTTGAAATTGGACAGAAACAATTGTCAATCTTTTGATATATATTGTTTCTTAAAAAAACGCCATTTTTTGTGACAACGAGAATTAATTATAAAATTAATTAATGAAACTTATATGTTTGGAATTTTTTAAAATATACATTATTTTTGAATTTAGAATATCAATTATATCTTAGGGTGAAATTTTGGCATTGTTCTAAAAAACTTCAATTTTTGATGAATAGTGAAACCACTAAGTGGTAGTTAAAAAACTGATTTTTTCATTTAAATGAAACATTACCACTTCTATGATTTGATTTTCAAAAATCCGACATACATGGTTTTCATTAGGAAGTAAAATGTGGTTCAATGGGATTAAAATAATTTTTTGGTGAATAGTAACTTTTAAGTTTAATTAATCATGATTAAAGGTAATTAGTGAAATTTAAGGTAAAAATGATATTATAAAAATATGAAAATACCATTACACTTGTCCTAACCTTATTGGATGAGTTATGGCCGACCAAGACAATCCATGGGTCAACTTGGGGACCCCATGGAGCCACTTGGGTAAGAAAATGACATTAATAACTTTTTATTTAAAGTAAAAATAAAATTGTCACAAACATGTGTTGTTTTACTAAAAAAATTATTACATGGGGTTATAAAAGTTAACCTTTTGACCATAAATATTAATTAGAAATATAAAAATATTTCCTACATCATGGTAATTTTTTTATAATTTTTAGACATTAAATAAATTAAATTTTTAATGACACCATGATGATGCAACGATTACCTCATTAATTAACGATTTTAATAAAATGGAAGGATAATGTAAAATCTAAGAATTACACATGTACAAATACTATTGGATGAGTATATTTAGAACCCTTATCACCTTAGCCTCTAAATATATAAGTTTGGGTCCTTTAACATCTGAAACTCATTATATAATAAAGTAACATTTCATTACTTTCCAAGAGTGCCCCTCCTCTCCTCTTATAAAAGGCCCCCACATCTACCACCTTATTCACACCTTCAAGCCATTTGGATCGGCCAACCTCTGCCCAAATACTCTCTCAAGTTCCCTATATTACTCCTAGAAGCCTCACTTTGGGCAGAATCCTTCCCAAGTAAGCCTTTGGCTCAAATCAAAAAGAGTTACCCAATTTTAAGGTAATGTATTCTCTTGCGTTCTTTTGTTTTATTTTGCTTCTGCAACCCCCTAAAATCTTTTTATTACATTATTTTGTAACAAAACCAGTATCTTAAATATACTAGTATGTTTTTATGAGAATTATTTTATTTACACTTACACACACCTTCGTCTAATGGTTAAAGAACATACTGTTTCTGTGGGTGGCGAAATACTGCCTCACGAAATGATGATTGTTCAATATTCTTTTAACACCTCTAATGGGGGACATTTTGATGAAACTATTTTCATATATTATATATATATTATGTTTATGTTTTCCTTATGCTTATGTATTTTTCATTTATGGCATACTTTAATGATTTCCATTATGGGTAAACGCGATAATTTCATTTTAGGAAGTGCGGACTACCGCCCCCTCAAAGTGATTTGAATCGTTAATGTCATATGTGGGATGTATAAAGGATGGAGTAAATGGTATTATACATTATATTATACTGGAATTATAGTATAACTTTATATAATTATAATTTCATTCCATTAAATACGAAATAGAAATGAAAGTAGCGTTCATGCGTATGTACGGCTTACCGTCTCCATGAACGGTGCATTTCATTTCTTACCTATAAATGTTATGTAATAATATAATTGCATGTATACACTGGATATATAGGATATATATGATATCTACATCATGAATATAATTCTGGAAATAATGGATATTCTACCACATAAACAACTTGTAATTATAAGAAGTTTATTGTTGACTCAAGTACCAAAGATCAACAAAACGACCGTTATTAACTTAAATGACTACATAATTTTCGTAACATTGTAATAAGTGATATAAAAGGGATAATGAACTTGAAAAAGGTTATTAAGCAAGTATATATTAACTCTAATTTATTATTCAGGAGGTTAAAGAATGGTCGAGTCAAGTCGGACACAAGGTAAGGGAACTTCTTAACCCAATTTTTGTTCTTTGGGTTAATCTCCTACTTTCAAATTATGTCATGATATTATTATGTCCTATATTGTATTTGTACTTTATTTATATGTACTTATAGTGGATACACATAATATATCTATTTTATTTTAAAAAATGATCTTTGTAAGGGAAATTCTTAACCCAATTTCTGTTCTTTGGGTTAATCTCCTACTTTCAAATTATGTCATGATATTATTATGTTCTATCTTGTATTTTTACTTTATTTATGTGTACTTATAGTGAATATACATAACATATATATTTTATTTAAAAAATGATCTTTGTAAGGGACTTCGTTTCAATCTCCTTTCATTGAGACATATTTTATTTTATACACAACTTTCTTTTATACGGTATATAAACCCCTTTGACTTTTATGTTTATTCAAAAGGAATCTTTTATACGAAGCATTTTACTAAATGAAAAAAGGGAATGTTTTTTTGTTGTACATATGTGGTGACAATTACTTCTCTTCCACCATGACCATTATTTGAGTTTTGGCTTCCTCTAAAATCAATAACATTTTGTAAATGAAAAATAAATACAATGTTTTAATTTTCTTTTATTTTGTATTGAAAATGGTTTTGAAAGTGTTTTTTTATATATCAATGTGTTGTATTGATATCTTGTGATTGAAATATGGAAATGTTATGTTTCCTTTATGCATGTTTTATGTGATATGATTATGTTATGATTTATGATATGTTTAAACCTGTTCATATGAGGAATGCATTGGACTTAATAAGTGATGGGTGGAGCCCTCTATTGATCCTCGATGCATCAGCAGGTCTCATGAGACAAACTAGTGTCTTGGAACGAGGCCTTGACAAAATCTTATTTGTGGTCTTGGGACGAGGCCTTCTCTACGTGGTTATGATAGTCTGGAATTATGAATTCCATCATTATAAAAGTGGTTATTGATATTGCATGTGATTATTCTACCAGTAGAATATCCCTGTGAATAAGTAAATGGCATTATCTCATTTTACTTTTGTCATATTATGTTTAAGTTTAAGTTTAAAAGGCTTTTGTTTTAGTTATACATTGCCTTAAATGTTTATGTTTATTTATGAAATCTTCCGCTATATTGTTATCCTTACTGAGCATCTGAGCTCACCCCTTCCAATGTTTTAATTTTACCAGGATGTGAAGAAGTATATTATGAATGTTCGGCAGGGATAGTATGAGGGGATATGAAGACAAGATGTTGTTGTAGTTTTGTTTTACTTTATGATGTAATTTAATCCTTATGAATGTATCTAGTGTTTCCAAGGCTACTAAACTAATTGGTCTTTCGAGACTTGATCTTTTGTGATCATGCCAATGTTATGCAATAATGCACTGACTCTGGGTAACTGGGGTCGGGGCGTTACATCTTGGATGAGCCTTGTGAAGGACACTGTTCTTTGGAAATGTTTTGGAAATCTTCAAAAATGAGGTAAGAGGTCTATGAGTTTTACCCATTTTATTGTTAATTTATTAGCATGTGTATGTGGTATGTGACTTAATTCCCACATGTATTGTTTTCTTCCTTAGTTTAATTTATTTTTTTGGGATTTAAATTGGTACCATAGACATTACATGGATCCCATCATATTTGTTGGTGTTTAAAAGACCAAACCTATTCCCACCCATGGTGTTTGTCATTATTTGAAAATGTTTAGTTGGGTTTTAAAGTGGTAAAGTTGGTGGGTAATGATATTAACATATTTAAGCTCATTGTTTGTCTTAATAAATTCATTAGATAGATAATGGATGGAACATGGTAATAAATGGTTATGATTGTAAGAGTATAAAATATGATGCTTTATGGGTTGAGTTCTATGAAATTCTTATGGGGTTATTGAAATGTTTTTAACTATGCGTGTTGAGTTTTTGACTTGTTTTAGGGTGTCAAAGGTGGAAATATATGTTTTGAAATGGCTCTTGTTTTGAAATGAGGTGTTGACCTCCAAGTGGTTTTTCAAAAGGTGTTTATAAATGGATTTGAAATGTTCCTTTGAAATGAGTGTGTGGTTTTCCTTTTTTGAACATGCCTTGATGGATCCTTTAATGATTTAATGTAAATAATGCTTGGACTTACATTAGTATTGAAATACCATAGGGACCTTAGTAAGTGTTAATGGTTTAGTAATGGTTATTATGATTTTTAAATGTTTTGTAACATTAAGGTGATGAACCTTGGTAAATAAGAAATGATTTTAATGGAATAGTTGATATGTAAAACTAATAATCTAGACATGGGTAGTATAATCTATAGATAATGTGTCATACTAAGGTATTGGACACTGATAGTATACTTTCTGGTTTAGGTATGAGGCTAAGGATCTAGTGAATTATAGAATTCCATGTGGAATAGAATGTTGTAATGATTCTTCTAATCTTTGGGGCTAGGATAGACTAATTCTATAGGAACCATGGATTATTATGTTAGATGTATGTTGGATTAAGGCTTTAAGAACTACTGTAAAAACGTATGTTTGGTTGGTTAGACATGAAATCCAATACCAGTACTGATATTTTTGTACATTTTTAGGTACTGGATGTAATATTATTCCATGATTAACATTGATGTTGATATTTTATTTAGAATCCAAACTATCATTATTGGAACTGGTAGCATGGGTGAATGAGATAGGTACTTTGGGTATATGTTTTATTAATCTTTGAGTTGAGTGAAAAGTGAGTACCCTTTCTTTGATATACATAGTATAGATCCTCATATATTATTCTCTAGATGACTAGTCCACATTGACGTAGGGTTGGTTTTCTTGGGGGTTACCTTAGGACCTAAGGGCGAATGGGTTACTAATTATATAGTGGTTTCCATTAATGAATCTCTTTTCTAGTAATATTGATTGATTCCACTATTTGTCTATATAAACTTTTTTCTAACTATTATTTTCATGAGATGCTATTTGTGGTGAGTTACTGAGTTTTACTCGCACCTTTCTCAGGCCTCCACTGCATATGGGTACCCGAGAATCTCTCCTATAATTATTATAGGAAAAGGTTTAAGAAAATCCTCGTATTAAGTTTCACATGATTGGGTTGGTTGGATCAAATAGTATTACCGTGATGGAAACTGGGTATATGACATGGATTGGAGTTAGCTAGAGAGCCTTCTATATTGATTTTTTTAGTTTATTTTGTATATCTATCATTGGACTACTGGGATATTGATATTGTATGTATGGTATGGTTTTTCATAACTTTATTGATATTTTATCTTATTATAGTATAATTCTATTTCATTTCATTTATTCTTTTTTCATGCTCTTATATGTATAATTTTTTGATATTTACTTCAGGTTGTTTACTCTGATATGGTAGTATAGTCTCTCATAGTTTACCTTAGACCCCCACTACTAGTCAATAGCCTCTGGCATATAAGGAGGTGCGCTTTAGGTTATGGGGTGAACCAGAATGGGGCACTGGTTTATTGGATCCTAGAATGAGATGTTACAAAGTGGAATCATAGTGAGGCTCAAGGCCTCTTAATGGGTTGGAAATATCCCTATAGTTTGAGGTAACATCGTAAATGGATGATTTGTGGTTGTATTTATCAATGAAAACTTAGCATACTCATAGTATGTGATAATAATTACCAATATCATCACATCATCCTAGGTATTCTGATATATATCTAGCTTTATGCCTAGCTACCTAAATGTTTTTTTTGTTATGATAAAGGGCCTTTGAGGAGGTGGTTCTTGTGGAGTTGTGTAATTGAATCCATATGGTGGAGTTGATCTAAAATTTATCTATGAGTATATCCTTTTCATATATTGGATGTTTGTGAATACCATGGGTACTATTCTCGGGAGCTAAGAATTGGTGATAATTGATGTTTGCTTGGTTTATCTAGTGAGTGAGAGATATCCACATACAAAATTTTCATTGGAAATGAATGGGCTGTGGTCCATGGTGGTTGGAGTTTCTATAGTGAGGTGATGATGACGAAACTCTTATGTTGGGTAGTGACATTTGGTTGTAGTGGTTAGACCCTCATGCTAGAAGGGTCACAGGTGCGTGAAACTAGTTTTGGATCGGTAATAGTGGAATTGTAATTCCAATGAAAAACCATTTATGTATGTTCTTAAATTTTATAGTGAATGCTAATGGGAAATCATTTTTGGATTATGACCAAGCCGAGCGTTGGCCTCAAGTTCAGGGTGGTTTTAGAAAGTAGTTCAGGTATGGACTCTAGTAGAAATGTTTGGGTGGTTTTTGAATGCCATCAGGTGTGAGGGTATCATCATTAGGTGATATATTGATAGAACAATAGATAGAGTTGTATGTTTTTGGTAAAATTAAACAAAGGATAGTCTGATTTGGGTTAGAACATAATGTGGGTAAAGAAGGTTGAAATCTATGTCCAGTGTGTCGTTTTAGGAATGACAGGTGCGTTTTGGGTTTGACTGGGAATTTTTTAGGAAAATCTAGTATGTTATTAGTTTGTGCATGGATGTCGGGTATGAATTCCCTTTGGTTGGTTTTAAATGATAAGGATGGGTACCTTTGATTATTTTCATTCTCATGGTTTTTGGGGATTAGTAATTTGAGAACCATTTTGGTCACCTCATGTGTGCACGAGTTCAAGTTCTGTGGGGATTTCTGGATGAAAAATTTGTTAAGTATTAAAAGTTAGTGTTTATTAACTAAATATTATGGTAGATATTAACATAGATCAATTATTTATTGGGTGAATTTTTAATCAATGTTTAATTTTAGGATATTAGAATATTATTGAGGATATTGTATAATATTTGGTAAATAAAATAGGTTGGATGGTGCATATGGATGACCACTGAGGATTCTCAAGGAAGAGAAGTGTTATTTTGGGGAGGCTGAAAGAACCTTTATCTAGATGGGTAGAAAATGTAGAGACCCTAAGCTTATCGTACATGGACATTCCATTACTTTTGCGGAATACTTAGTACATAACAAAAACACACACACAAGGATCGTAATAGTTTAGTGTCTTTGGAAACTCGGAACGTAATCTTCTAATCATGGTGAAAGATCTTCAATATCTCCCATAAAGATCTTCCCTTTTTTTTTACCTAAAAACCTTTCTTTATATCCTGGGGAAAAGAAAACATAAAAGGGTGAGCTCAAATGCTCAGTAAGGGTAAACAAAATAAATATCAATCACATCATATACATAAGAACATAGCTTTTGGAAATCTTAACCTGCAAAAGAGCTCATAATATCATAACATGGGATAGATCATAGAAGTGAAAATGAGATCCCCATAATCATAACATAAAACTTGAAACTTTGTGCCATGCACACATAATCATGGAAAATCATTTCTTGTTAGTCAAGACTCATTACCAAGACTATCTTAGTGGACAAAGTCCCTTTCTGAATCGAGTCACTCTCGTTTCAGTCCTGTTTCACTGAACCGGTATAACCTACCGTTCCAGCCCTGTCTATCTCATGAGATATAAAATCTTTACCCAATGCATTGGAGGGAGATATAGGTCCCACCCATCTTATAATGAATCCTTTCTTATGTGTGCCACATAATCATAAAACATACATCATCGCATAACACATGTAACAAAAATGGGATTCTTGAAACATCATGACATCATAAATCAATTCATATAAGATAAAGGAATTCATAAAAATGTTTCCATCCCAACATAATCAAATCCATTTAATAATAGGGATAAAAACAGAACCCTTTTATTATCTTAGATGGAAAATAATTTTGATAAAATACTTGAACTCCATTCTTGAGGAAAATATCCTTTCTACTTTAAAAACACTTTTCCTTTCTTAACATGTCATGCAATTTTAAAATAAAAGAAATTGATTAAAAATAAACTTGAATACTTGTAAAGGAATCTTCTTGGAAATAATTTTTTTAGAAATCCATTCATGCCGTATAAGTTAAAAAAAACATTCTTCGTACTTTTGTCGGAAAAGTCAAAAAGTACCTCGTATGAAAAACGACAAAAGATTCCTTTCATACATATTACTGAAAACTCACCGAAGGGTAAAAATGGATTTAAAAAATTGTAGGTGGATGGAAATAATATTACATATTGAGTAAACATGGATGTGGATGATAAAATACACCCCAGTAAATACTTACGAATAAACAATCTCGGATAAAAATGAGATTGTGATATTTCCCTTACCTTAGGTCCGATTTGCTTTGTTCGTGTCCGAAGCTCCTGTATAATGGTTTAAATAATGTTATTGACTTATTCCAGAATCATACATATTGATATGATATCATATATGGTCATATTATTAGCTTCTTGTTAGTAATATTTCATTGTTACTTGTTACTCGGGTCTTTATAACTTTTTGTTCTTATGCGTGTTTTGTCGAATAAATTCTTATTCTTATCTTTAGGTTATAGATAATTCATTTACAGAATGGTATTAGTGTATTATATACCATATTAATTCATTCAATTCATTTATATAATCATTATTAAATGAAGATCATGTAGAACGAGTCGCATCACATCGTGGAGACGGTATTCCGTACGTACGCACGAGTGATGATATCGTTCCTATGATCGTGGAATTGTATTGGAGTATATATATATATATTATTTCAGTATCAATATTACTTTATAATAATCATATATAGTTACTCATTACACCATTATACCCATCCTTGTAAGGTGATGGTGGAAAAATAGATTACACCACGGCGTGGAGACGGTATTCCGTACGTACGCACGCGCAGTGATTTCATTTTTCCGTAGGATGGATAGAAGGTGAATTAGGGTTGTTTAATATTTATAATAACATATCATTATGTAAGTAATACTGATGTTATTACTTTATCATGAAACAACTAAATAAGAAGAAGTTGAAGAAGAAAGAAATTGAAAAGATCGGTAATGGATATTACCTCTTCTTTGGAACGCCTCTTTGAATCCTCCACTTAAGAAACTAAGATTGGTCTTTGGAGAAGACCAGGACCTCTAGGATTATTCTAGGGAAGTGGAGAGGAGAAAATGGCAGGGGTTGGACGAGCTTGAGTGCTCAAATTGGTGTGAGGAGGAGGGGGAGGAGGTGCCCTTTTATAAGGGAGGAGAGGGGCACCTTAGGAATATCTCAAAATATTATTTTATATTAAAGTCAAAATCGGTTTATAATGGTTCCAAAGGGTCTTATTTCGAAGCTAAAGTGGGGAAGGGTCGAAATACTATCAACCAATAGGATTTAGACAAGTTTAGGGTATTATTTTAACCTTATCAATTAGATTTAACTCTAAGTTAAATAATTTAACTTTTACCATGTCTTTTTGTTTTCTTTCACTATATGGTTAATACACTTACTATAACATGCCAAACGAACACCAAATTGTTTATTATTAATATATATATCCTTATCTAAGTCATTTGGCCGAACCTTAGATTTTTAGGAATAAAATAACAATTAATAATATAATATTTTATTTAAAAACTATTTTGTGTCAATTTTGACACTATTTGATATATGATTTTTGTGAAAGTCATAACAGAATTATATGTTCGAACCAAGTTGATTAAATCAACATTAATATATCATAGTAACCTATTAAATTAGTGGAATTCATAAAAAGTCTCAAATTACATTCATTTGAGCATTTATAACATCAATTATGTTAATATTTCCTTAAAAGGGTAATTACTACATCATCATTGTGTCATAAATAAATTAATTTATTTAAAGTCTAAAAATTATAAATAAAATATCATTATGTAGGAAATCTTTTTAGCTTTCTAATGAATATTTATAGTCGAATTTATCTTATGTATAACCCCATATTAAAAATGTTTTAGTTATTAAACATTGATTTTAACTATTTTAACTATTCATTAAATAATATAATATTAAATGTCATAATCTAATCCAAGTGGACCTAAATGCTCATATTATATTCATAAGGTTGTTTTTGGTCGAATTACACTTATCCAATAGAATTAGGACATGTGTTAGGGTAATAGTAATATCATATTTACCCTTAGTTACCCTATTTACTATTAACCGTGGTAAAAAAAAAGTAAAAAGTTACTATTCACCAAATATTATTTTCATCTCATTGAACCACATTTTACTTACTGACATCAACCGTGTCTCTCGGATTTTTGAAATTCCATTCACAGAAGCGGTAAAATTAAGATTTATGAAGAAATTAATTTTTTTAACTACCACTTAGTAGTTTCACTATTCATCAAAAATTGATGTTTTTCAGAACAATGCCAAAATTTCATCCTAAGATATATTTCATATTCTGAATTCAAAAATGAAGTCTATTTTACCAAATTCATATCATAGAATTTGCATTAATTAATTTTATAATTAAATCCCACTGTTAAAACAAATAGCGTGTTTTTAAGAAACAATATCTATCAAAAGATTGACACTTGATTATGTCTGGTTTAAATGTGAAATTACATCCAATGACCAACATTGTATTAAATTGTAAAAATATATTCTAAATATACTTTAAAACCACTCAAATTAATAATTTATCACTATTAATTATTTCGATTAAAAAAGTTGTTTTTAATTATAATTTAGTAATTTTCACTATTCATCTGAATATGAAAGTTATCCGAAAAGTACCAAAATTTCACCTTAGGATAAATTCGATACTCCGAATCCAAAAATGAAGTTCATTTTGAAAAATAAGATTTACAGAGTTTTAAAAAGTGGTTATTACTATTCATAACGGCTAGTTTTAATAATATTTTAATAGCATATCGTTGTTTAGTGAAACTCGGTATTGCGTATTACACACGCTATCGAGGAAGGTCGTGATTGCGTGTAATGCAAGGCAAGTCAAGGATGCGTGTTGTGTAAGCTCCTTTTGGTGTAGCGTACAACACAAGACTTTAATAAAATTAAAAAGAATATTTTTTTATAAAATCTTGGGCTGTTACAGAAAATATAAGAAGGATTTTTAATTTTCACTTACTATATGGGTCAATTTTTGATCAAGACTCACAATGAGATTAAAAGAGTTGTAATACCTTAAGTTAATGTTTTTATATGAGGAGTGATGCTATGGAGGTATCTTGGGTGTTTAGATGAGATTGGGAGGCTTGTAATTATGTTTTGGGAAGTTTCAACATATTTTTCCTAGGTGCACGATTTGGTGTGAATGCTTCAGAAGAAACCTTGCAACACATTGATGCCCAGAGATTTTTCATTTTATTGTGAACTTTTTATAGTTGACTTTCACGGTTTGAGAATTTTTTGGAGAAAACTGTGTGAGGAAAAAAGAGAAACCATGTGAGTTTGAGGAGGGTTTGAGGCATGGAGCATGGGTTGCTCACTGTTTGAAACAATCTGTGTGCCTTTACATAGAAGTGAGGTAGTGCTGACAGAATGGTTGGCATACTATTTTTTAAATTGTGTGGTCTAATCATGTGATTCATGGGTGTTGGATGGTAGGGGCATACCGTTAGTGCACGCTATGGAAAACCATGTGACCAAAAAATGCGTCTTTTGAGATTTCATTAAAAAGTTATAAATGTCCAAAATACCCCCTCATGATTTTTATCCACTCCCCCCTCTTCCTCCCCCATTCTGTGTGCATGAACTAAGAGGTTTATATTAGCCTTATTTCTTATTCTAACCATCGATTTAGGGTGTGTTCATAGTGTTTATTCAGCGTTTGAGGTGAGATTTCTTTTCCTCCTCCTTCCCTTTCCCTATTTCCGTGGTTCTTCCTAATTTTGGACATATGGGTTTATGAATTTGATTATGGTTCCAAAAAATCATGGTATAATTATCCATGGATGATTGGGAATTTGGTTGGCTTGGGTAGAGGATATCACAAGATGGATTCAGCACATCTTAGCATGTATTTTTTGTTAAGGTATGTGTTTGTAGTGAATTATTTTAGGGTTTCCCAAATGAAATAATTTAATTAAGTGTTAAAATATTATCGTCTCTTTTTATTTTTTCCTGGTAATGGTGTAGGGAGTCCATGTGGACCTCCCTTGGTGGTTTCATGGAGCTTTGATAAGATTTGATTGACCTAGCCAATTTTTCAGAATTACGAAGCATTGCAGATTAATTTATTAATTAATTATTTTTGTTATAATTAATTAATTGTGGTTTCTTGGTGTGAGACTAGAGCCTAAGTAGTATTTATGAGATCTATTAGGTTCCAAGGGGTTTGAATAATTATAGGATCATCCTTGGAAGGTCTTACATGCTTTAGAACGTTTTTGGATAGCTTTGTAAATGAGGCGGGTGGCCTAAGATCATTTCCCATAGTCTTGTTAATTTATTAGCACGTGTATTTGTATGTGTATTCAATACCATTTGTCCAGTTTGATTACTTGGTTTTATTTAATGTATTTGGGTTTTAAATTGGTACCTTAGACCTTCAATATATATCATCAGATCTGTTGGTGTTTATATGACCAAGCATACAGCCAACCATAGGGTGTGTCGTTCCTTGAAAATAATAAGTTGGGTTTTAAAGGGGTAAAGTATGTGGGTTACATGACTAAAAAAGTTAATATCATTGGTTTGATTAATAAAATGATTAAGGATATAATGGGTGGAACTCTCTAATCAATGGTTGTCACTTAGAAGAGGATAAATTGTGGTGATTTATGGGTTGAGTTTTGGGAAATGCATTTGGGGATCCTGAAATGGTTTTAACTATGTGTATTGAGTTTTGACATGGTTTTGGGTGTCATATAACTTCAAAAAATAGGCCATTAATAGTGATAAAAATGGCCTTTATTAATACCAGAGAAGTTCTGACTATTGGAATGATATTAAAATCCCTAGTCTACTGTCAGCAATAAAAAAGCGCTAATAAAGGGGTCCTTTATTAGTACTTTTAGAAGCATCTATAAAGGAAAACATTTATCAATTATTTTATTTAGCACCAATAAAGTGGACCATTATCTACACTGATAAAGGTCACCTTTATTGTCACTTTTAAAAGAATTGATCAAAAAACCCATTATCAGCACTTCTATAAGCAGTGATAAAGGGGTATGCAGCAATGTATTATTATAGTACACCACCACACTAGTGTTGTGCGTTGTAACAACACATCAAAACACCAAAAACAACACAAAATAATAAAAATCAAGTACCAATTCATAATTTAAATGAAATAAATTTTCAACCCAAATATAAGAAAAAAACACTATATTATAGATATTTCAAACATTGGATTATATAATTACATAAGTACAAATTATTACATATTTTCAAAAACATCAATGTTTAATTATATTTTGATCCTAAAACCTATTCAAGAAAAAAACACACACTTATAATAAAATAACTTTAATGTTATAAATTTTATAAAAAATATATATTATAAAGTGTTAGTTTTAAACTAAACTTTGAGTCATACTAGGAACACTATGTATTAGATTGAGTTATGGTTGAATCTTTCATGTCTCACCATTTCCTTTTCATCTTAAAAAATTACTTCTAAGAAAATTAACTAAATAAATATAAGGTAATAATTATAACTAAACAATATAATTAATAGTAGATATACTGATGAGAAAATACTCTAGGGTCATTTTCTAAGATTTGGTGATGTGATGCACGTTTTAAACTAAAATGACAGTTATATATTGAAAAGAAGCACTTGGAGTCATACTAGTCACACTGTGAATCAGATTTAGGTTTGGCTTATTCCTACACAACTCAAATTACTTTTGTATTGTTGTATTAAATTATCAAAACAATCCTAATTTGTTTTGTTGGTTTTGAGTATGTCACTTTTGTTTTTTACTAAAATGTCATGTTAAGCTGGAAACATGCACTTTGACTCATATATATCAAATAATGTGTTGGTTTTACATGAGACCAATTCCTACATATCAAAAATTATTTATGAATCTATTTTATAAATTATCAATAAAATATGGGGGCATTTTCTCAGTTTTCAGCGAGTGACACTTTTTGAACAAAAATGTTGTTTTTAATAGAAAACTAACACTTTGATTCATACCGGTCACATAATATATTATATTGAGGTTATGATGGTTCCTATACAACCAAAATGACATATGTATGATTTTACTAAATTATTATAACAATCCAAATAACGTTTATTGGTTTTGAGTAGGTCAATTGTCCTTTTGACTAAAATTGATGTCAATTTTAAATAAAAAGACAGACTTGGAGTCATACCGATCACATCATACATAAGATTGACATGTGTATGATTCCTAAATGTCTCAAATAAAATATGGATCATTTTTCTAAATTATCAAAATAATATGAATGTGTTTTCTCTATTTTTAGTACATCACATGTCTTTTTTACTAAAATTTAATTTTAAACTGTAACCACACACTTTAACTCACATCAATCACATCATGAGTTAGTTTGATTTGAGATATATTCCTACATTTCAAAAATGACAAATGAATCTATTTCATAAATTATTATGAAAATATTTGTGTGTTTTCTCAGTTTTCTGTGAGTAACACTTTTTGACCTAAAATATCAATTTTAAAATGATAATGAATAGATGGAGTCATACTGGGCGCATCGTGTTTCAAATTAAGGTGTGACTGATTTCTGCACATCAAAAATTAGCTACAGATCACTAAAATAAGGTATCAAACCAATATAAATGATTTTGGTCGATTTTGAGTAGTCTAGTTTCCCTTTTTATTAAAATTGATGTCAATTTAAAAAAAAAGATGCACTTGGAGCCATACTGGTCATACCATGTGGTAGATTTATGTGATATTTATTCCTACACATATAAAATTGACTGTGAATTATTTTCCTAAATAATAAAAAAATACTATTTTTTTGCTCAGTTTTGATTATGCTACTTTTCTTTTTTACTAAAATGCCATTTTAAACTAGAAACATGAACTTTGACTCATATCGATCACATTGTGTATCAGTTTTCTATGAAACCAATTCCTAAATTTCAAAAATGATTTATGAATCGATGTCATAAATTATCAAGAACATATGATCATATTTTCTCTATTTTCAGTGTGTGGTACTTTTTGAACTAAAATGTCAATTTTAATCTAATAATGGGATCTTTGAGTAATATTGGGCACATTGTGTATCAGATTGAGAAGAGGTTAATTCCTACCTATCATAAATGACTTATCTATTATTATCTTAAAGTATCATAACTATCATAATATTTTTTCTTTGTTTTGAGTATATTAGTTTCCTTTAAAAGAAAATCAATGTCTATTTTAAATAAAAAGAAGTACATAGAGCCATATCGGTGACACTGTCTGTCGTATTGAGGTGTGTTCAATTCCTACACATCCAAAAGTATTAAAAAATTGTAACTTCCAATGTTACCATTTTTTCAATTGTATTTATTTTTCAAACTACTAACACTACATATTAACTTGATGCTTTTAGCCGAAAAAGCTTTCTCATTATTGAAAACTAGAAGAGAAAAGGAAGCTCATATGCCTATTATATCATGAGAATTCACCATAATGGGAACATGATATTCATCTAATATTCTATATTTCAACAACAAGAAAGGTTTTTTGGAAATAATCATTGAATAAAAATGCTGTGTTGGTAGTTCAACAATGAAAGGTAATGGAAAGAGTGGTAACATTGGTAGAAAGAAACATTTTATATCTTTTATGTATTGTTCTAGATAGTTTAAACAAAAAAATTAATTCCCAAAATATCTATGAAAAAAATTAAATAATTATTAGATAAAAATGATAAGAAAATTAACTTACAAATATTAGATAAAATTATAAAAAAATTAATTAAATAATTAGTAGAAATTAACCTTTTTATAATGGTTTTATACACTCTTAATGAATTTCCTTATTTTCATTATCTCAATTGCAGGCTCAAAAAAATAATCCACTTCAATAAGAAAAAAATTATTATGTCAATAATATTAAAAATAAATTAATTAAACCTAAATATGAAACAATTGATTAATTCTATGGACAATGATTTTAATTTGAAAACATAAATATTACCTATGTGATTAAGGAGTGGAGGAAAATTTATGAAAAGTGATAAATGACAACACTGCATGAGTGAAATGGTTTTGGGTGAGAAGAATTATGTAGAATTTTGGGTGAATAAAGGCATTAAAGGTGGATAGATCACCCCATCTTGTACAAAAGAATCCCACTGTATAAGAAAACAATTCCTACACGAGTAATATTAAAAAGAAATAAATTAAACATAAATATGAAATAATACATTAATTATATGAACAATGATTTTATTGTGAAAACATAAAGATCAAATCTGTTATTAAGAAAGGAAAACTTCATTGCTCTTCCTGCAAAGGCTATGAAGGGAACTTGAGGGAAAGTGATAAATACAACACTGCAAGGGTGAAAATGTTTTAATAGAGAAGGATTATGTGGAAGTTTTGGCACAAAAATACATTAAATATGGATAGAAATATGATAAAATAAACAAAATATATAAAGAATAATGAAAATAAAATCAATATTTCATTATATATTTTTTTTATTAAAATGGAGAAAGTATACAATAACATTACCTTTACATATTCCCAATTGGTCTACTTCATTATAATCTGTTCTTCTAAGGGATTAGTAACATCATCATTATAAGAATACACTGTCTGCATGAGTTCTCAAACATTTAACTTAGATTATGTTAATATAGTATAAAACATACAATATTATGAATAAAAAAATAATATATTAAAAAACAATTTTAACTTCTCATTGAACTCACTTTTTTTTTATTTTTTAGGGATTTTGTAACTCTATCAAGAATCCATATCCCCTATTTGTAGTCACATGTAATTTAAAATAAATTTACAACATTGTGACTGACAATAACTGATTGTGATCTACCAATGAAAGGCTTATCCTCAATTGAATTTTCATCTGACCCAACATTGGTTTTACTCACTATCAGAGCAATCAAAAAATTCTGGTTTTCTAAATCTAAGATATAAAATATGTTCACTTCTTGTGATGCCTTTATGAACAACTCTTATTTTTCCCCTTCCACACTTAAATTCACCTTCACAAATCCCAATTCATCAACTTTCACTACACTCATATTATCAACTCATTTTCAATAGAAAATTGGTATTTGAAATGTTGTAAAATACAACTCGTATATCTATTTGATAATGATAATTTTTACATATTTGCTGCATAAATTCGATTTCTATCTTTAGAACCAGATACATGTATCTCTACTGCTACAAGCATAACACCGCTATTTTGTATCATACTAATTTCATCATTTTATTTTTTATAGAATGTATAACCATTGATTTCAAAACATGTGTAAGATATAACATTTTCATTTGGTCCCCTGTCTAGCCATTGAAGTTGTTCGACAATTGAATTTGGATTTTTAGATAAATCCTTATAAGCTTGATCTTATAACCATCCTAAAAACTATTGATTTTTTGTATTTGATACCCATCCTCAAACTTTTATGGATTCAAATATCTATGAATTTATTGGTGGGATTCAATGTATGTATCAACATGTTTACTATTATGTAAAATTTAATTTTTAAACTTATTATCTCTTTGTTTAGGTAATTGTAACAGAATCACTTCTGGAAATGCCTTCATCATAAGGAATCCTCTTTGATAAGACTTTGGTAGACCAATGATGTCAACATTATATAGGTAATCTATATAAAATTCAATATATTATCTAAAAATATATCATTCTTTAATACAACCTTTTGTAAAACTTCAATTCTTGACATACCCTTTCAAAATTTTCATAAACCATTCAATGAGGTATATCCATATATAATGGAATGGACCATATAGTTGAACCTATCTAACTAACTGAACCATCAGGTAAAACATTATATCAAATAATGGTGGTGGTAAGAACATCTCTAATTCACACAATATGACTCCAACCTCCTTATTCATGATATGAAATTTCATTAGGTCTATAAATTTACAACATATGGATTTGAAAAAGAAGCGTAGTTTGGTGAATTTATGCCATATATTTTGAGGTAGAATAAAATAGAAAGCAACATGCATAAAATCTGGCATCAAAAAATGACAGTTGTGTGATTTTAGTCTTTATAACTTATAATTAGTCATTGACATAATATTATTGATATTTGATGAATACCCATATGAATTTTATAAACTATTGAAGAGAATAAAAAATTGAATTTTTTTCTATCTAGATGGAGTTCAAGACACTGAAGGAAGAGAAGTACACCCTTAACTCTTCACTTGTTCCAAATCTTCCCTTATCCCCATGTCAATCATGTCCAACCTAGAATTGATACCATATTTCTTTTTTTTCTATGAACATTTAGTAACGTTATAATAACACTATCAAATAAATTTTTTTATATATGAATGACTTTAAGAAAATATATGACATACAAACTATTCCAATATGATAATTAAATGAAAATAAATCTCCTCTTCCATTCTGATTTCATAAGGTTTTTCAAAAATGGTTTACTCAAAACAGTGTCAATATCTTTTACTTTATCAACTAGTTGATCACCTGTTATTAGAGATGGTGTTGTACCTTGTTTGATATTCCCATATAATGCAATAATATAGGATAAGTAATTATGTTGTTGAGGTAAAAATTAATGATGTACAAAAAATATAGTTTTCAAACAAAAATCAATCGAACTGAATGTGTGTGTTTTTCACAAATGGGACACCCCAACATTCCTTTTATTTTTTAGCCTGATAAATTTATATAAGTGGGGAAGTTATTTATCATCATGTACAACATGTCCCTCTATGTGATTTTTCACTTCCATGATCATCATATACTGTAAAAAATGTATCCCATATCAATTTCAAATCATCAATCAATGGATCCAAGTGGACATCAACCCCATTACTAGGTTACTTTGGACCAGATATAAGCAAAGGCAACAAAATGTACTTTCACTTCAGGCATAAACATGGAGGTAAGTTATAATTTACTAATATGATGGTCCGTATACTGTGAGTACTACTATGTTCACCAAAATTATTTATTCCTTCTATAAATAATTCAATATTAAAGTTTCTCAACTCATTTCCAAATTTATTATATTTGTAATCAATTTTTTCCAGTGAGGATAATTTGTTGGATGACGTAGGTTCCCATCTTTAAATCTTGTATCTACATTCCATTTCAATTATATCACTATTTACTAACATATATACAATATTATAAACCATGTAATCATTGGAATTTACCATACATATATTGAAGGACTTGATTCATTTTTTCTTTTATAGATCTATGTCACACTTAGGGCATTTTATGAGAGATTCAGGGTCCTTACAAAACTATATGAAATCATTTGAAAAAACATATATTTTTTATAGATTGATATTATTAGTTTATTCATAAATTTTTATTTACTCTATTTACTTATTTTCAATTAAAATTTCATAATTGGTGTTAAGTACTCATTTTTTTAATATTAAACATAATTTTTAAGAATTATTTTTATTAACCAATATTTGAGTCAATTTACTATTTTAATTATAACACTCACCCCAATTATCAAAAGTATCCAATTATTGTTTTTTGGGTTACTAATTCAATTTTATACAAATAATTCAACTTGAGTTTAGGACTATTTTTTCATTTGAAGGGTAATATGTGCAACACCCTGAAAATTCTAAAAGTGTAACTTGTATTCGATAGCGTATATGACATGCAACACCAATCGCATAAAGTAATAAAATATCATCAGTATTTATAAGATATTTAATGCTTTAAATAAATTAAATATATATTTATACCTTGTAATTCACAAGACACTGAGTTAGTGTGTGTCTCATGCAACAATTAGTTTCTTTGATGTCTTACATTACATGCAATACTGAGTTTTACCGACCAATAATATATTATTAAAATATTATTATTTAATATAAAATGATATAAACTAAACATTATGTATATTATTAAATAAATTATTTAAATACATGGTTTACAAAAATATTAAATGAATTCATTGGTTACTAATTAATTATAAATGAATATAAGAACCAATTGAATATAAAAAGAATATTTTTATAGAAAACAATTATTATGCTCACAAAACTGTTTTACCCTAATAAATTAAATTAATTAGAATTAGTGAGTGATATTAATGTAATATATTTATTATATATTAAATATAATATTATTTATATTCACATAATATGTTTTATATACATAAGAAAAGAACAAACCCAATTTTATGCATAAAATACTATATTTTTATTAAGGCACTTTTACCGCATTTTAATGGAGAACCTATTTTAAATACAATTTGGGAACATTTATAAATATTATATGTCAAAATAAACTTAATATTAGAAATATAAACAAAAAAAATGTGAGTGTGGAGTTTTGGTATTTTTTTGTAAGGTTTTATTTTTTAATGAATAGTGAAAATACTGAATTTTAGTTCAAAAATTATTTTTCATCTGATTTACTTACAAGGTTAATTAAATTTTAAATTGGTTTTAAAGTTTAATTAGACCATATTTCTATCAATTAATTCAATTTAGGTCATTGGAATCAATTTAACTTTTAAATTGACTATAAAAACATACCAAACTTTTAGACATTTTTACTTTAGAAACCCACATTGTTGCCCCGTCCGCGAGATTAAATATAAATTGACATCAACCACTTTTTTTATTTGAATTTAGAAAAATCGATTCCATATTTGGATTCATAATAGTTTATAATTTATATTAATGTCAAATTAATCTTTAAAAAAAATGAATTTAATTAAAATTAATTACAATGATTAAGGTAACATTAAGGTTAATGTGGGACTGAACCTTAATATTAAGGACCAAAATGACCTAGACACATGTTAAAAATCCATTTTATGGAAATATTTAGACCCTATAATACCTTTTATATATGTTTTTACTTTATGGGACTACTTTAAATGTAAAAAATGTGTATGAAATTCTATTGTTAAAATATTTTAAGAGTGTCACTCCTCTTCCACTATAAAAGGCCTCAACCTCTCTCCCTTACTCACAACTATCAAGCCAATTTGGATTGAAAACTGTATTCCAAAATAGCTTATAAATATCCCTTAACTCATATTATAATCCCCCCCTTAGGGTTAAATCATTCCAAGGAATATTTTTGGTACAAACCAAAAGGAGTTACCCGATTAAGAGGTAATATCTTTCCTTAATCTCTTTTGTTTTATTTCCATTATCCACCCCCTAAAATATTATTATTCCATGATTATATTACAAAAAAAGTATAATAAATATACTTAGTTTATTTATGTTAATTTTTCTACCTAAACATATACACACTCCCATCTAATGGACAACGAACATACTCTTTATATGAATGGAGAACTACCGCCTCATGAAATGATGATTGTTTGTTCTTCCTTTACAACCTCTCATGGTGGTAATTGAGATAGAAAATCTATTTATATATGTTATATATTTTACATATTATTTATTTATTAATATTTAATTCTTTTATAACACATACCCTTATACTTTCCATTTTGTGTAAATACGACATCACCGTTTGTGGAAGTATGGACTACCGCCTCCTAAAAGCAATGAGATTCGATCACACGATACATGGAAAGTATAAAGGATTATAATAATTAAAAATTTGATACATAAGTTTTTATATGATATTAATGACATAATTACATTTCTATAAATAATATATATATATATATATATAATTTTCATTATTACCCGTTCACACACTAAAAAGTGATAATGTCGGTCGTAGATGTGTGGACTACCACCTCCTCGACATGTTGTTATTACTTTTAAATCATAATAATTCTATTTATAATTATATTTGATAAAATAATATGGTATTTATTTTATAATTATAATTCTATAAAGATATGGCGTTACTTATCTTCTTTCCATAACGATTATTGAAAAATGAGAACGATACTCATGCGTACATGCGACCTACGATGATTGTAATGTTTATTAATTTTTCATTAACATATTCAATAAGTGTTTTGAAAATTATTACTGATTTATAAATATTATAATTATTTCATTATTATTATTTTGGATATGTTATATAATGACCCATTCACCATAATTGTCCTACCAAAGTTTTTTTAACACTTAAACAGGATTTGGTCAAAATGAACAAAGTAAACAAAGTTGTTTAATTAGTTTTTTACAAAATAGTAATAAGTGAAATAAAAGTTATGATTAACAAGAAAAATGTTCTCAATCAAGTAAGTAATTTACATAAGTTTTTTATTCCATAATATAAAGACATGTGAGACAAATCAGACTCAAGGTAAGGGATTCTCATCTCACTTTTTTAAATATATGGGATAAATGTCATATTCAATACTTATGTATTTTGTGTGGTGTACCTACTACACCATTTTTTGTGTTATATAATTAATCCTTTTACCTTCATCGTATTTAAAAGTTTCATTTAATTTTATTCCTTCATAAGGCTTATGATTCACTATGGTCAAGGTAGTATGTGACACTTTGAAATGTTTAAGGTCTATTTTTCTTTAAGAGTAATTTTAATTATATTTCCATGGTATTTCCATTAATGGAAATTATATGACCATTTTAATTAAAACCTATAATTTTTTTATCCTCTGTTTATTCATGACAATTTTAAGTAATAATAAAATTTCCACTATTTAGTACTCAAAATGTTTTAGAAAATGTATTTAAGAAAGGCTGACTTCATTTCTATCTTTACTCAGAGAACCTATTTCTTCTAAAACCCTCATTTTATTAAAAAAAATTTAAAATATTTTTAACATGATTTGATAAATATATTTTTACCCAATATATATTTTACCAATGTTTTCAAAGGAATCTTCTAATCTCTTTCCAACAAGGAATTTCTAACCTTTTTATCATGCAAAAGGAAAGTTATTTTTACCTCATATGGAAAGTATAAATTTACTATCCATAATTTCTTTCAAGTTTTCATTGAAAGTTTAAATGTTTAATTTATAAGGATTTTTTTTTTCTAAAAGTGATTTTCAAAGAAAAGGTTTTTCAAAACAAAGGATATTTTCCTGAAGAGTGTTTTTAAGAGATATTTTTATTTCTATTCAGCAAGGAAAACAACACTTTATATTAATCCACATGGGACATATTTTGTTAACAACAACATTATTCTTCATATGGATAGTTTATGATTAGTTTGTCCAAGGATAATATTCCCATTCAATTCCTTGATTTATTTGTTAGTCCCCTTGAAATATTCAATCTCTTATGATCATTGAATATTGAATTTCGACTAAATTATCTATTTAATTTATCATGGATATTACTATTTCCTAAATAATATACCATTTTATATATAAAGTCTACTTTGACATTTATTTTATTATTTAAGGAAATATTGATAATTCTGTATTCTATTTTCAATACGGATACTTGATAAGGCATATTATTTATTTTTGTTATTTGATATGAGGAATGCTTTGGATCGGTAATGACAGGTGGATCCTGGACTTTATATAGCTCATAGATGCATTGATAGGTTCTGTAACACCCTTCCCCTACCTCATTGTCTTGAGGAGGTAGTGAGGGTTACTTGGACTTAAGCGACGTTCCCAAGGTGCTAAAGGCTCGTAATAAATGTTGAGGGCTCCGAGAATAATTGGGAAATGATTTTACCTTGAGATAAAACTAACCAACAACCACAACTAAATGATGCATGTCAAAAAAACCAAACTCATACATTACTAAAGAAAAACAGATAATCCATAATCTCACATGCCAACACAACCCAATACAACATCAGAGTACAATGTGGAAGACTCAACATGAACACCACAATCCATGACACCACCACAGCTCCACACCAAGCTCCAAGCTCCAAGTTCCACCAAGACATCACAATGCACCACTAAAGGAGGTTGATGCCTTACCTTTTCCCACATCATGGTACACAACATCTGCAAAGACACCAACATTCCAAAGCAGGGGGTGAGTACTAAAACTCAGTAGGTTTTCCCCAAATGACTTCCCTACACATGCCACTAGGATAAAACCGTTAGCACATTTATATAAGACATTTTATATAAAATAAAACACAAGTGCAACCATTTTCATAAGCCAAATGTGCCCTTACCAGGTCATCGCATCCAAACCAAGAAACCCAGGGAAAGATAAACCAACATGCCATAATCCATTATATTTCTCACATATTAGCACAACAATTACATCTTGCAAATCAATGCAAAATAATAACCAAAACATCCAAATGGTGGCACTTCCGTCCAACCCGTTCACCCTTTCACAATTAGTGGCACTTCCCGTCCACTTATACATTGACGGTGGACCTTCCGTCCTCTATCCATACCCTTCATTATAGTGGTACTTCCTGCCCACTTCCACACAACATTTCAAGCAATCCAAAACAATATCAAAACATCATGCAATCAACCAATTCCATTTCACATCAATCTCGTTCAATAAATCAACCGTTTAATGAAAATAATTTTTCATGCCCAAGCCCCATTTTAAAAAAAAGACCTCTTTATTGAAACCCATTTTTCATCAACCATTTTCACAAATCAATCTCATCAATCCCATTTTAAAATCTCCATTTTAAAATGCACAATAAAAACATTTCACCATGAAACCCCCTTTTTTCCAAAAACACCCAAATGGATTTCCAACCAAAATCACACATCATCACACAATTAATTTCCATCATGAAGAATTAATTGTAACATGTAACTACTAGTTAAACCCAAGTGGAGTTGAGAAAGAATCCACCTACCTTTAGGGTTCCTGAGAAATCGACCCACGAACAACCGCACCTCAAATCTGGCGAACGCACTACCGAAACCTCCCTAGATCACTTTTACTAACATCCACAAGCCTTAATATTAACATCCAAGGCAACCCCAACCCTATATCTATACAAAAAAAGTTTAGATCTAGAAAACCAAGAAATAGAGGGATGTAGATCTAGAGGAAAATACGAGAGGAACAAGAGGAGAGACTTACCTGGGAGAAATCACATTGAATCTACCTTGAAACCCCTTCGAAAACCTTCCAAAATGAGTGGGAGAGCACGCTAAACCCCTGAGAACCCAAAATCATGAGTAAGGCTCGAGTGGGAGGAAGAGAGGAGTGAAATGAGGCAATCCTGAGTGAGCCCGGGTTTTAAAACCCTAACTTTAAGTGGCTGCACGGTTAGCCCACACGGTTTGGCAAACCGTGCACTAACCATGCGCACACCACTACCTCGAGAGCCAGTGTACTCATCGTTTTCTCACAAGGTTTTTAAAACTGTGTGTAGGACGTGAGAGGCCTACTGTCTCGAGAACAATGGTTAACACGGTTTCCTGGGGAACCTGCACGGTTTCCACTAACCATGATCAAACCGTGCACCCCTTAAAAAGCCTCCAAACTCATCCAAAACCATTCCAAACTCTCCCAACATCATACCAACTCATTCCATGCACTTTAAATACATAAAAATGCATAAACAAATGCCACATAACTCAAACCAGGGGTTCTACATTCTCCCCACCATTGGACTTTCCGTCCTCAGAAAGTAGTGAACCCTCCCTTTGCCGGAAGAGCTCAGGCCACTGCTCGATCATCTCTTTCTACCGCTCCCAAGTCTCCTCTTGAATATGACCATGTTGCCACAAAACACGAACTAAACTGATGCTTTTACCATGAAAGACTTTCTCTTCCTATCCACAACCCGCACTGGCACGTGCACCAATGAAGCTTCCGGTTCTTTCTCAACATGATCCCATCGAATCACATGGTCACGATCCGGCTAATACTTTTTCAACTGCGACACATGAAACACATTGTGCACCACACTAAACCATGGTGGCAAAGACAAATGATAAGCCACCTCACCAACCTGCTCAAGAACCTGAGAAGGTCCTATATACCTCGGAGATAACTTTCCCTGCTTTCCAAACTGACGATGTCCCAACCGAGGAGGGATCCTCAAGAACACCTGATCACTCACCTCGAATGACAATGGTCGTCGACGATGATCCACATTCAATTTATGACAACTCTAAGCTGTCTCCATTCTCTTCCTGATCAACTTGATCTTATCCGTAGTCTCCTAGACAAGGCTCAGTCCAACCATTGAGGACTCGCCCGTTTCCACCCAACATAGTGGAGAACGACCCGACCGCCCATACAATGATTCAAACGGAGCCATCTGTATGGATTCCTGATAACTGTTATTGTAAGAGAACTCAACCAAAGATAGGTGCTCCTCCCATGAGCCACCAAAATCCATAACACAAGCCCGCAACATATCCTCCAGAGTTTGTGTCATCCTCTCAGATTGACCATCCGTCTGAGGGTGATATGCTGTACTCATCGTTAACTACGTTCCAAGGGATTGCTGAAAGGATTTATAGAAATGAGATGTAAGTCTATGATCTCTATCTGATAAAATCAAAACTGGAACACCATGCCTCTTTACCACCTCCTGGATATAGATTTTGGATAGATCCTCCACCGTATAAGATTCACGAATCGGGATGAAATGGGTCAAATTCATTAGCCGATCCACTATCACCGAAATGATATTGTGCTTCTTGACAGTTCTTGGGAGACCTATGACAAAATCCATCACTATCTGCTCCCACTTCCAAACAGGGATTGGTAAAGACTACAACATTCCTGCTGGCCTCTGATGCTCTTCCTTGACCTGATGACAAGTCAAGAATCTCAAAACAAACTCAGCCACACTTCTCTTCATACCAGCCCACCAGAACTGCGCTTTCAACGCTTTATACATCTTCTAAATTCCAGGACGAACAGACCACCTGGAATGATTATACGCCCTGAGAAGATCCTCCTGACAAGAAACTGGTACAAACATCCGATTCTGAAAACACAAAACTGAATCTCCATTCAGTTGCAAACCCTCAATGGTCTCCCCACCATTGAGTCTCAACCCCATAGTCAAACACTCAGAATTAGATATCTGTGCCTCTCTAACCAGTCCAACCAAGTCAGGAACCAACAAAACTAGAAAGAAGACCACTCTATCACCCTATTCCTCACATTCCAACCACATATCAGCTATAACCGACATCAACTACCACTTTTCCGATGCCTGTTTCACCATCCGAGCATATGATTTTCTACTTAATGCACCCGCCACCAAATTTCCCTTATCTGGTGTGTACATCAAGTCAAAATCAAATATATGGAGATACTCCATCCATCTCCTTTACCTCAAGTTCAAATCCCTTTGTGAGAAAATGTGCTTCAAGCTCTTATGATCTGTATATATTGTTAATTTCTCACCGAAGAGATAATGACGCCACACTTTCAAAGCATGGACCACTACTACCAACTCCAAATCATGAGTTGGGTAATTCTTCTCATGCACTCTCTACTACCATGAGCTATACGCAACCACATGATTCCCTTGCATGAGAACACACCCCAACCCTGATCCCAATGCATCACAATACACCACGTACCCTTTTCCTAGTTCTAGCAAAACTAAGATTGGTGCCGATGTAAGACGACCCTTTAACTCTTCAAAACACTGTTGGAACTATTCATTCCACTGGAATGGAACATTATTCCTTGTCAAAGCTATCATTGGTGAAGCCAAACGTGAGAAATCATGAACAAAACACCGATAATGCCCAGATAGACCAAGAAAACTGTGTATCTCAAACACAGTCTTTGGCGGTGGCCACAAGATAACAACCTCTATCTTTTCTAGATCCACTAAAACATCCGTTTCAGAAATCACATGGCCAAGAAAATGAACTTCCTGTATCCAAAAGTAACACTTTG
The DNA here is from genome assembly GCA_963277665.1 of Viscum album. Taxonomy (NCBI): domain Eukaryota; kingdom Viridiplantae; phylum Streptophyta; class Magnoliopsida; order Santalales; family Viscaceae; genus Viscum; species Viscum album. The sequence continues at coordinate 1,793,560,087 of OY728145.1, forward strand.
AAAATTTGGCATACAACCGATGATCCCTCAATATCCCCAGTACTATCGCCAAGTGCTGCTCATGCTCCACCCTTGTCTTTGAATACACCAGAATATCATCCACAAACACCACCACGAATGAATCCAGATATCTCTGAAATATCTGATTCATCAATTCCATAAACACCGCTGGCACATTTGTTAGACCAAAGGGCATAACCACTTATTCATAATGGGCATATTTGATTCTGAAAGCAATTTTAGAAAGATCCTCTTTCCTCACCTGCAATTAATGATATCCCGACCTCATGTCGATCTTGGAGAACCACTGGGCTCCCATCAACTGGTCGAATAGGTCATCAATTCATGGAAGTGGATATCTATTATTTATCATAACTTGGTTAAGTCTATGATAATCAACACATAGCCTCAAGGTTCCATCCGCCTTTTTCACAAACAACACTGGCACTACCCATAGAGATGTGCTTGGCCAGATAAACCCTTTCTTTTATAACTCATCCAACTGGATTTTCAATTCCCACAATTCAGCTGGTGCCATCTGATAAGACAAAAGTGAGATAGGACTGGTCCCCAGAATGAGATCAATCGTAAACTCCACTTCTCTTACGAGAGGTAACCCAGAGAATTCATCAGGAAAAACATCCACGAACTGGTCCACTCCTGCCGGAGGAACACTCTGATCAACACCCTCTACCGATTCCAACGACAATACCACCAACTGATATGATAACGTACCCACTGCTAGTGCCAACAAACCCATTGCACCCTACCTTTCGTGCTTCTCTCCTCTAAATAGATGTCTAACACCATCGTGTGTCGTAAAAGCCACTTTTTGCACATCATAGTCAATGTGGGCCTTAAAATCCACCAGCCAATCCATTCCCAGGATTACATCATACCCATCCATATCAAGTATTGAGAAATTCTACATTAGATAAACCACACCCACAACAATACAACATTTTCTACACAAGAAGGCTCAACACTCTCTTCAACCCAGAGGAGTTTGTGGTTTTAAAATTGAGGGCATCATTTCTACCCTTAAACTGAACAAATCAACCACACGTGCAACAATAAAAGAGTGTGAAGCACCCGTATCAAACAACACTTGCATCAAGGTAGAATTTAAAATAATAGTACCTCTCACCGTGGATGGTCCCGACTAATCATCCACTACAACCTACTCAGCTCCAAACACATGTTTTCTTGCCACACTTTGATCTTTATTGTTATGCTGAGGCGTCGTGGTATTTCGAGAATCACCATCACCCACTTTACTCTGTTGTCGAGGGGTATACTGCTGGACCCGTCCCGTCGAAGCATACGACGTCAGCGATATCTGAGGAGTGTCACGCGCACCCGACCTTGGAGCATTCTAACAATAACGCTGCAGATGCCCCATATTCTTACAATTATGACATGCTCAAGGTTGTGCCGTACAATCCTTCTTGATGTGGCCTTTAGAACCACACTGAAAACATCCCAGTTTGCTCTGGGAATTCGGAGGAAGATTCACCGATCCTACCATTGGATTATATGCTTTATTCCCGCCCTAGAAATAAGTGTCCCTCTTCCGCTTGAACCCAGCGTTAGAGTTCCCACTATTCGCCATTGGTACCACCATGCTTCCTCCGACCGAAGCTCCCAAAAGATCCCACTCATCCACCAAGGCTCTATTCACCATCTCCATGTAATCATATATACACAACACCTCTGTCTTTGAACGGATTTCTTGCCTCAACCCCGCTTCAAAGATCCTTTCCTTCAACGACGTGCTACCCACCACCTCGGGTGCAAACCGCACTAAGTTCATAAACTTAGCTGCATACTCTATCATCGACATCAGCTCTTGCTTCAAACTAAAGAAATTAGTCATACGCTGAATTCTAAACATATGTGGGTAGAATTGTTTGTTAAAAAATTCCTCAAAGCCTTCCCACATCATACCCTGGTCCATCCCAGCTTGGGATACCAACTCCCACCACTGAAGGGAAATATCTTCCAACATATACATGGCCAACTTCAATTTCAGCTCTACCGATGATCCCAAGAACTGAAAGATATTGTTCATTCTATTCAACCATGTTTCTACCCTTTTCGGCTCTGAATCACCCCTGAAGACGGGTGGATTCTTCTTTTGAAACAAAACCGCATGATCCACATGACTTTTTTCATCCCCTCTATTTCCACTTCCCACATATTAGAAAGCATGCACTATACTTTGCACTAGCTGCTGGTTCACCTGAGCCTCAGGTGAAACCAGATTCTCAGCAGCCTCCTTCGGTTGGTCTCTACGATGCCTACCTAGTGCCATTTCTATAAATAAAAAAACAAAAAACCATGAGTCTCACTTTCGTAGACATAAAAAGATCCCATTTCAAATCACATTTCATAACATTATCACAACCAAGCTTACCACCAGTTCACATTTTTCCTCATGTTCCATGTTTCACCATTTTGAAAACCCAACCATTTTCAAAATACCAATTTATTCACATTACAATTTCACATATTCTTATCAAATCATAAATCATTATACCCCAATGAAATATGCATCCTAGAGGGAAGTCATTTCCACCATGCATTTCATGCTCATCTCATTGGCTATACCCATGAGAATGAGATATCCAATGCCTATAATTGTCTCCAAAACACTTATGTACCCAACTCCCTGGTAACTTGAATTTTAGCATAAAAGGGTTAGCTACATCCTTTTATGCTATAAATTCCAAGTTCCGACATTACTATGCCTTTCTACCATCCCGACTTAAGGAATGTACCACAATGAATGTCAACACCAAATCCGAGAATCAACTCCAAAGGACCGAGAAAACTGATACCACTTGTAACACCCCGCCCCTACCTCATTAGCTTGAGTAGGCGGTGAGGGTTACTTGTCCTTAAAGCAACGTTCCCAAGGTGCTAAAGGCTGGTAATAAATGACGAGGGCTCCAAGAACAATTGGGGAACGATTTTCCCTTGAGATAAAACCAACCAACAACCACAACTAAATGATGGATGTCAACAAAACCAAACTCATAAATTACTAAAGACAACCAGATAATCCATAATCTCACATGCCAACACAACTCGATACAACATCAGAGTATAATGTGGAAGACTCAACATGAACACCACAATCCATGACACCACCACAGCTCCATACCAAGATCCAAGCTCCAAGTTCCACCAAGACAGCACAACGCGCCACTAAAGGAGGTTGATGCCTTACCTTTTCCCACGTCATGGTACACAACATCTGCAAGGACACCAACATGCCAAAGCAGGGGGTGAGTACTAAAACTTAGTATTTTTCCCCAAATTACTTCCCTACACATGTTACTAGGATAAAAACGTTATCACATTTATATAAAACATTTTATATAAAATAAAACACAAGCGTAACCATTTTCATAAGACAAATGTGCCCTTAACAGGCCATCACATCCAAACCAAGAAACCTAGGGAAAGGAAAACCAACATGCCATAAGCCATTATATTTCTCACATATTAGCACAACAATTCCATCTTGAAAATCAATGCACAAAAACAACTAAAATAACTAAACGGTGGCACTTCCGTCCAACCCATTCACCCATTCACAATTAGTGGCACTTCCCGTACACTTATACTTTGATGGTGGTGCTTCCGTACACTATCCATCCCCTTAATTATAGTGGTACTTCCCGACCCCTTCCACACAACATTTCAAGAAATCCAAAACAAGATCACAACACCATGCAATCAACTAATTCCATTTCACATCAATCCCGTTTAATAAATCAACCCTTTATTGAAAATCATTTTCCATGCCAAAGCCCCATTTCAATAAAACAACCTATTTATTGAAATCCATTTTTCATCAACCATTTTACCAAATCAATCTCATCAATCACATTTTAAAATCTCTATTTTAAAATGCACTATAAAAACATTTCACCATGAAACCCCCTTTTCCCCCAAAAACCACCAAATGGATTTCCAACCAAAATCACACATCATCGCACAATTAATTTCCATCACGAGGAATTAATTATAACATGTAACTACTAGTTAAACCCAAGTGGAGTCGATAGAGAAGACACCTACCTTTAGGGTTCCCAAGAAATCGACCCACAAACAAACGCACCACAAATCCGGAAAACGCACCACCTGCACCTCCCTAGATCACTTTCCCTAACATTCAAAAGCCTTAATATTAACATCCAAGGCAACCCAAACCCTATATCTACACACAACAAGTGTAGATATACAAAACCAATATAGGGGGAGATGCAGATCTAGAGGAAAATACCAGAGGAACAAGAAGAGAGACTTACCTAGGAGAAATCACCTTGAATCTACCATGAAACCCCTTTGAAAACCTTCCAAAATGAGTGGGAGAGCACCCTAAACCCCTGAGAACCCAAAATCTCGAGTGAGGATCGAGTGGGAGGAAGAGAGGAGTGAAATGAGGAAATCCTGAGTGAGACCGGGTTTTAAAACCCTATCTTTAAGTGGCCACACAGTTAGCCCGCACGATTCGGCAAACTATGCACTAATCGTGCGCACGCCGGTGCCTCGAGAGCCAGGGTCCGCACAGTTTCCTCGCACGGTTCGGAAAACCGTGCACAGGCCGTGTCAGGCCTACTATCTCAAGAACAAAGGCCTGCATGGTTTCTTGGGGAACCCGCATGATTTCCACTAACCGTGCTCAAACCGTGCACCCCTTAAAAACCCTCCAAACTCATCCAAAACCATTCCAAACTCTCCCAACCTCTTCCCAACTCATTCCATGAACTTTAAATACATAAAAATTCATAAACAAAGGCCATATACCTCAAATAGGGGGTGCTACAGGTTCTCATTAGACAAATATGTTTCACAAATTAAATGTGTTTATATCCATAGTTTTTAACCATCTTGTGAAAGTTCTCGATGGAATAGTTTTTCATGTGCCTTTGATATGACATCCAAAAGTTAAGCATTTCCATCATTTAGATTAACTTATAATTTATCCATGAGATTTTTCATTGACATATATATGGATGCATTTCATTTTTAGTTCATTGATTTCTTGGCACGTGTTTCAATTTCATACCTTCCGATATTTATTTTTCTTTATCAAGTTATTAAAATGGAAAGTGTTTTCACTTACCTTGTCTTATTTATTATTAACTTTCTTCTCATCCTATTGATTACTTAACATGTGTGTTCAGTTTTTTACCTTTCCATTTTAATTTATCCCTATTGATTTATTATTTCTTATGCTATAATTTTCCCCCACTGAACATTTGACCTCACCCTTATTATGTTTCCTTTACCTTAGAATCCAAGAAATGTACTATGAATGATATGTAGGGTTATAATAAATGGAATAAATTTATCCCTAAAGTTATTTAGATAAAAATATGTTGTAATTAGTGTATTAATTTTTAATACAAGGCTCATGTATGTATCTAGTTTACCAAGACTACAAAACTGATTGGTTCTTTGGGATTTGATTCTTTGTAATCAAGCAAATGTAATTGATAGTATACACTGGTTTCGAGCCTTCTAGGCTCATGTAGCTATAGTTGGTATCAAAGGAAGTTTAGTAGCAACTACGGGAACTAGATTAGGGAAAACATATATTAGAGAACATAACCCTAAGGTTGAATTTGAGGATAAGTGTATAAGAACACCCTATAATTTTAGTAATTTAGGGATTATATGGGTCTTCCTAGAAATACATACCTATCTGGATACTACTAGTGGATGTGGTTTTGGCGTATATGTATCTAATAGTAACAACTCCAAAAAGGTGTTTTGGTCCTGACTCCATGTAACCTAGTACATGAAAACATTCCTTACTCTACACCTGGTTTGACACTCCTAGGAGATATGCTATAATTTAAATTTTCTTTACAAAACATTATGAAGTATTTTGACCGTGAGTAACCTAGGTTAAACATAATCTATTTTAAATTTAAGATAATGTTTAATTATTTTTAAATCCTATAGATGGTATTGTGGATAAACTCTAGGACAAGGAATGATCTATATGAAAATAAGTGGATGGAGTATTTATGCATTAGGGTTGTGATGAAAACATTTTTTAAAAGGATATTTAGTGATTAATATTATTTCAAGGATATAAAACATATTTATTTTAGGAAATTATATTAATATGGTTTTAGAAAAGGAAAACCTATATGTAGGGTGAAAATCCATTGAATATGGAAAGGTCGCAAGACTTAAACCATTGATCGAAGGATGATAAGGGATTTATGCCAACCACTGACCTATGCAATGTTCTGGTTAATATGTCATTATTTTTAGTTGAACAATTTTATGAATAGATACTATTAATAACACCGTGGTGTTTATTTAAAGTTTTAGAGATTAATTTCCTTACTATAATAGTTTTGGAGAATAGTTAGAGAAAATATTTGGACTTTTCAATATTTTATGCACCTTAAGATCCTTTAGAAATGTATTTTAGTGCTTTAGGCATCAAAATTAATTTTTAAATGAATTGGAAAATTTATCTAAGTATAAATAAATGTTTAAATTCCAATTATAGAAATATATAAAGTGTAAATACGTAGTTAAATAATTCCTCAACATTAGGAAAACTATTTTCAACCAAAAATGATGTCCCAATACCTTAATTTTTGTTTAACCAATTTACTTAGAAATCATACTAGATTTATGGAATTGAGGCCCTCAAATTTCTATTGATCATTTTCTTGTTTGTGATTTATGACCTCAATCGCTACCTATAAATATTTATTCTTTTCCTATAAGTACTTCTCTCTACTTGTTGCAATGTTCTCATACTTAGAGACCTAGTTACATGTTAGTCCACGTGACCTTTGTAATTATAATTTTCTTTTTTCTTGGGGATGTTTTACAAACCCTTCTCATTATGTGGGATTTTAAACATAGAAAATATAAAATAATATATCACCAATATCATGTTTAAATATCAAGGTTGAAATTTATTTAAGGTGGGGAGAATGTAAAACCCCCAAAATTCTAAACGAGTAACTTGTATTTAATAGCATGTATAACATAGGCACCAAGCACGTAAGGGAATATAATATCCAGAGTATTTATAATATATTTACTATTTTAAATAAATTAATTATTTTTATAGCTTAAATTGTATTCAACTTTGAGTTATCATATTCCGCATGCAATAATGAGTTTCTTCGATGTCTTGCATTACACGCACGATCAAGTTTTACTCAACAATAATATATTACTAAAGTATTTTTATTTAATATAATAAGATACAAACTAGCCATTCAGAATAGTTTTAAATAAATTATTAAAATACATGGTCTACACTAATATTAAATTATTACATTGGTTACTAGTTAATAATAAATTAATATAAAACCAATTAAATATAAAAAGAATATTTTTATAGAAAACTAATCTTTTTCTCACAAAGTTATTTTACCATAATAAATTAAATTAATTTTAATTATAGAGTGATAGTAATATAATATATTTATTATATATTAAATATGATATCTTTTATATTAATCCAATAAATTATATAGACATAAGATAAGAACAAACCCAATTTTATGTATAAAATATTATATTTTTATTAAGGCACTTTTACCGCCTTTTAATATTGAACCTATTTTAAAAACAATTTTTAGAAAATTTATAAATATTATATGTAAAAAGAAACATAATATTTGAAATAGAAACATAAAAATTAGTTTAGGATTAATTTTTGGTATTTTTCTGTGACGTTCCATTTTTTAATGAATAGTGAAAATACTGAATTTTAGTTCAAAATTGTTTTTTCGTCTGATTTATTTACAAGGGTAAATTATATTTTAAATTGGTATTAAAGTTTATTTACATTATATTTTATTCAATAAATCCAATTTATTTCATTGTAATTAATTTCACTTTTATTTTTACTATAAAAACATCCCAAATTTTCAGACGTTTTTACTTTAAAAACCCACATTGTCACCCCATCCGCGGGATTAAATTTAAATTAATTTCTACAACTTATATAATTTGAATTTTAAAAAATGGATATAATATTTGGAATGAGAATAATTTATAATATCTAATAAGGTTAAATTATATTTTGACAAAAAATATTAGTGAATGTAATTAAAATTAATTACAATAATTAAGGTAAAATTAAGCTTAATAAGGGGCCAAATATTAATTTTAAAGGCCCAAATGACCTAGAAAAAAGTCCAAAATCCATTAGATATCCATATTTCCACCCTATAATCCCTTGTATTTAATTATTTCTCTTATGGTATCCACTTGAAATGTGAAAATCATGTATTGAATTCCTTTGTCAAAATATTACAAGAGTGCCACTCCTCCACTATAAAAGGCCACCACCTCTCAAACAAACTCACACATCTCAAGAAATTTTTGATCGACCAAGATATAACCAAATATCTACTCAACATACCTAACCTAATCCTATAAGCCTCACCTTGGGAATAATAAAATCCACGAAAGCTATTTGGTATAAATAGAAAGGAGTTACCTGGTTAAGAGGTAACACCTTTCCTCAGGCTCTTTAGTTTTATTTCCAATTTCCACCCCATTAAATCTTCTTATTGCATGATTATATAACTATTTCTAACACTTTAGCTGGGGAATACACATCCATCTATTTTAGGATGATGAGGACGCGCTGACTATTTCCCTGCATTCCCGCTTTCCAAAGGTAGGCAACATCCATCTCTTATTCAGGGATGTTTGCTCCTTGATCGAAACGAGATGATGGGATTTCAGTTTTTCCTTCCATGGATTCCTCTCTGGAACTATTCACCTAGTTTGGGTCTCCCTTATAGATTAAGGCATTTTTTGTGAAACTCTTCCTGGTTCCATCTCTTCATGGATACTGGTTAATTACAATGCTTCTATCGGGACATTCCAAGGGGTCTGTCCAAGGCAGCAACCTTCAGTCGGAGGAGTAGTCACGTTGAACATAATTGGCGTGTCTGGGCATTGGAACAATAGTGCGTCTTGGTTTCTTCCCCTTATTATAGAGCTTTTCAAAGGTGTATAAGCATGAGACATCCCACGTCGAATGCGGGGAATTATATTCCATAGGCATGTCTCTGAGGTTTTCCTCAGCTGCCCATGTTTAACAAAAGGTATGCCGTGAGTTTAATGTTTGGAATAGATGGATCAGACTAATCATAACATTGACAGGAGTGGATTAGATGGGTTTAATCCTTGGAGGGAACACTAATGTTGGGGCTAAATCATGGTTAGTTACCCGATTACTACTAGGAGTAGTGATGAGGTGAATTGGAATGATCTCACTGGGATGTGGCGGTCTGGGTAAGAATCAGGATGGATGATAAAGAATTGAATGAAGTAGTGTGGTAATGATATGGAACCATCATTAAGGTGATAGTAGTATTAGGTTTGAGCCTCTAAGATACTTCCTACGTATCCCCGTGGTAGGGAATCAAAGTCCGCGTTGTTCGGTGAGGCGATGGGACACCTAAGGAGGTGACCCATATGAAAGGGACCAGAAGGAAGTGGAACCTCCAAGTTAGGGAATAAACTTCCCGAAACACATAGGCTTAGATAAAAGACCAGGATGAGACATGGATGATGGGATTGAACCTCAAGGAGGCTTCCTACATACCTTGCCTTGGCAAGGATCAAAATCCACGTAGTTCAGGATGGGGGCATAGAATCCGGGTGTATGCAGAGGACAATGACCCGATGATATTCAGGGGATTATGCATGGTTAGCAGCCCAAAGTTGATCTGAGGTTCGAGGGATGACCAGAGATATGGGTCCCAATGAAAGGGGAAATAATGGATTATTTCTAGATGGGGATCACAATAGTTTACTACTGGATAAGGGTACAACGGCTTACCGCTGGATGGGGGCACAACGACTTACCTATGGATGGGGTTGAACCTCATAGAGGCTTCCTACGTACCCTATCTAGGAGAAATGGATCAAATCCTACATTTTTCACAATGTTGTTGGTTAACTTACGTGAAGGGTTACGTGACCAATGGTTATTGGGATTGAACCTATGGGAGGCTTCCTATGTACCTTACCTTGGCAAGGATCAAAGTCCATGTAGTTTGGGATGGTGTGTGGGGCTTACACTCTAGGCTTCCCATAGAGTATTTCAGGGTCAATTCTTACTATAAGACTATGTGAGTCATGATCGGTGTGATAAATAAGAGGCAGCAAATACGTGACAATCACATCTCAAAAGGTGCATCCGTGGAAGTGGAATGGGTCTTACACGTGGTTAGCAACCCAAAAAGGAAATAGGGGATTATGCGTGGTTCATGGTCCAAAGAGGAAATATCGGCTTACATGTGGTTAGTATCTAAAGGATATGGAGATTGGGACTTACTCCATGATGGAGGCTGAGAAGGTGACAATGCCCAAAGGGAGAGGTATTTGGCATGGAAGAGAGGAGGGCTCCGGTGCCCATCCCCCCTCTCTGGTCCTTGTCCAAGAAGAAGATAGGAGGATCCGGGATGCTACCTCCCACAAGAAAGGCTAGGGGATTACGCCAAGATGGTTTCCCTTTCACTGTGGAAAGATGCTGCTCCAATAAAGAGGTTCCTATTCCATGTGGGGAAGATCTCACTCCCGTGGAGATGACCAGGCATAGAGAATGTCTGAGATGGGGCACCCCAAGTAGTGTGCACGGGGTGAGGCCACAATTCAACATCTTGTGCTGAGGAAGATGTATCTTGGAAGTTTAACATCCTACAACTCAGATGAGGGGGGTTCAATCTGCACCCATAAGACTTACATAACTGATACCCTCTTTCCCTTGGGGAAGGGAAGGCATCAGCAATTCCATGGTGAGGGGGTGTTATGGAGTGATCCATTGAGGGGTCCACGTTAGCGTGGCTATGTGAAGAAGTAATAGCCGTTAGCATACCTGGGTGATACTAAGGAGCAGTAACGATGGATTGGGATTACGCCTGGAAGCTACCTAGGTTCCACTAAGAAGTGGCAACAGTGGATGGGGCTTACACATGGAAGCTACCCAGGTGCCTCTTAGGAGTGGCGACGATGAATAGGGCTTATGCAAGGAAGATTCCCATAATGTGTTCCTCATGTCTGGACATGAAGGAATCCCAACTCACTAGTGGGTTGAGGAATATAATTGGGGCCAACACCTATGCACAAGTGCACAAGTGGGATAACGCCAAGGGCATTGGAATCAGTCTGAAGAAAGGGAGATGAAAAGTGTGAATCACATGCCCGACATTCGTAATGCGGTGAGGGTGGCATGACGATAGAGGATAACTATTGACTGTGTTCGAAACACAGTATCCATATCACGATAGCCTAAAACAGGGACAAACAAATGAGGGTTGACTATTTACCGTGTTCGAAACACGGGACATGACTCAAGTGTTGTCCAAAGTCTTCGGGGGAGTTGGCCTAGGATAGTAGGTGAGCCGATGCAGCATGGGATCGAGGCATTAGTGGGCCCCTTTAGACATGAAAGAGGACGGAGATCCAAATGTAGGACACACGAAGGATTAGGTGGAGTGATGTAATGTTTGAATGGATTCCAACGCTCTTGAAATTATGCCACTATAATCATGACATGAGGTATCTTATGCTTGTCACATAAGCCATCTCTTATTTGGAACAAGAGGCATCCTATTATTGAATGATAGGGAATACTACAGTTTATAGTCATGTAAATAGGACTATTGGAATATTATGCTTGGAGCATAAGGCATCTCTTATTTGGAGCAAGAGGAATCCTATATTTTATATATAGGGAGTATTATAGTTTATAGTCACGTAGAGAGGACTGTTGGCATCTTATGCTTGGCGCATAAAGCACCTCTTGTTTGGAGAAGAGGCATCCTATATTTGTAACATAAGGTGTACTATAGTTTATAGTCATGTAGATAGGAATATTGGGAATAAGTCTTCTAGAAATGGCTGGTGTTGGGACTTATGCAAGAGAAACCCTTTCAGGTTCAACTTAGTATAGAAGTCAGGTGATGGAGTTTGGAGGAGTTTCTTGAGGAATGGTTTGAATCAAGGTACTCGGGGAATTGATGATGAGAATATAAACTCATTACATGGGAAACAGACCAAGAGAAATATGTCAACTCAAGGTGTTTCATGGTGTAAGGAGGAGTATATCAAATCATGGTATTTCATAGGTGGAAGGTGGGTGCGCATAAGGGAACAGTGGAAAATGCCGACGTACCGGCCTGAAAATATCATGGTGCTACTCTCCATTTTTCATGGGGGTTAGTGATGGTAGTGAAGGGAAGGCGTGCACACAATATGGGAGATGTGTACGCAATAGAAGATTTGTGCATGTAATAGGAATGGAATTGTGGGAAATAGGGGAGATTTACGCATAATAGGGGAGGAGTGCGCCCAATTGGACAGGTGCAGCACTAGTGCACGCAAAATTGGGAACAATGGCACTGTTGCATGCAAAAATGATGCGTTGCACGTAAAATTGGGTTTTTAGGCACATTTATGTGCAAAATCGATGTTTTACATGCAAGATGGGTGGTTTTGCACATAGGTGTGGAAAATACGAACTTATGCGCATTAGAGCGGCAGCCAACCTCCGGGGGCCCTCCGGGAAGAAGGGAGTGCACTTGTATTTATAGAAAAACCGTTGGGACGTGGTGCATGTAAAATTCTGCATGAACAAGTGGTTTTTGGAGTGACTTGTAGCTAGTGCACACACAAAGGGGCATTTGACATCGTATTTGGCACATAATAGGCTTACACGAGGGGTTGCATGCAAAATTCCTTTTATTTCACGCAATATTCCCTTTTTGCACACAAGATTCTATTTTTTCAAGCAATATTCTATTTTCTCACAAGATTCCCTTTTTGCATGCAATATTCCATTTTTGTTCGTAAATCCATACTTTTCCCCAAAACCGTCCTGGATGTCCATTTCCAGCAGCCTGGCTTCGAACGACCATAAATTCTGATCTTTAACTCCATTCAGGCTCCACGACCAGTCAAATAGAAGCTTCCAAAATGAACTACGCTATGAAATCATATTTGGCAGCATTCTGTAAATTACATGGATGCGCTATCTGGTTCCAAAAATAAAAAAATTATCCTAAATATACTAAGATTTTTTATGTTAATATTTAGACCTAAACTTACACACACTCCCATATAATGGTTAACAAACATACTGTTTATGTGAACGACGAACTACCGCCTCATGAAATGATGATTGTTCGTTCTTCTTTAACTGCCTCTCTTGGTAATAATTATTATGTACACTATATTTATATGTGTTATATATGATTCTTATTATTTATTTATTCATCTTTAATTTTTTTATAACAAATACCCTTATACTTTCCATTTTGTGTAAATACGATAACACTATTTGTGGAAGTGTGGACTACAACCTCTTAAAAGTGGCGTGATTCGATCAAATGATACATGAAATATATAAAAGACAATTATAATTAAACATATGCTACATAAATAAGATATATATGATATTAATGACATAATTACCTTTCTTGAAAAAAAAATTATATATATATATATATATCATTTTCTTCATTACCCTTTCACACACTAAAAAGTGATAATGTCAATCATGGATGTGTGGAATTCCGCCTTCTCAACATAATGTGATTTCTTATAAATCTCAAGAATTATATATATAAGTATATATTATTATATAAAATGTTATTTATGATATAATTATCTTTCTTGAAATATGTGGTGATACTTACCTTTTTTTCAAAATGATCATTGAAACATGGGAAGGTTACTCATGCGTATGTATGACCTACTATATCTATGATTGTAGCACTGATTAATTTTTCATAAACATATTTAATGATTGTTTTTAAAAGTATAATTTATGTATAAATATGATAATTATGTCATGATAATTCTTCTGTATATGTTATATAATGACCCTTTTGACCATAGTTGACCTACCAATGTTTTTTTGACACATAAAACCAAATTTAGTCAAAAAACCTACCTAAAAAAATTGTTTAAATAATTGTATACAACATAGAAATAAGTTGAATAAAATTTATGATAAACATGAAAAAGGATACCTATAAGGTAAATAATTAACATAAGTTTATAATTCAGAAAAATAAAGACACACGAGATAAATCATACTCAAGGTAAGGGAATCTCATCTAACTTTTTTAAAATTTTTGAGATAAATATCATATTCACCACTTAATTATTTTGTATAGTGTACCTACATCAACTTTTGATATGTTATATAATTAATCATTTTACATTAATGGTTTTTAAAACATTAATATAATTTTATTCCTTCACGAGGCTTATGATTCTAATGTTTCAAGGTGGTATGGGACACTTTAGAATGTTAAAGGATTATTTTCATCAAGAGTACTTTTAATGATATTTAAACAGAATTTATATTAGAGGAAATTATTTGACTATTGTTCAATAAAAACATTAATTTTCCTATACTTTAGTTATTCATGACCATTTTTAAGTTATATTACCATTTTTACACTCTTTGGTACTCAAAATGTTTTAGAAAATGTTTTTAAGAAAACCCAAATTTATTGGTCTTTTTACTCAGAGAACCTATTTCTTCTAAAATCCCTATTTTCTAAAAAAAATTTCCAAAAAATTTTTAACATGATTTTGTAAATACATTTTTACCTTTTTGTTACTGATGTTTTCAAAGGAATATTCTTATATATTTCCCAACATGACATTTTTCTAACCTTTTTACCAAGAAAATGGCATTTTCTCTTTTCCTCATACTACAAGTATGAATTTAATCTCTAAAATTTGTTTGAAGTTTTATTTGAATGTTTAAAAGGTTACTTTTTAAAGAAATTTTTTCAAAATTGATTTTCAAAGAAAATGTTTTTCAAAATGTTTTTCCAAACAAATGATATTTTCCTCAAGAATGTTTTTAAGAGATATTTTTTTTTCTATTCATTAATAACAACAATCCTTTATTTTACTCCACATAGAATATATTTTATTAATACCTTTCGTAGTCATCATCTAGATGGTTTATGGTTGGTTTGTCCAATAATAATATTCAAATTCACTTCCTTGATTTATTTTTTTCTCCTCATGAAATATCCAATACCCTATGATTATTGAACATTGAATTTACCCTAAATTATCCTTTTCCTTTATCATAGATATTACTATTGCCTAAACTGTATACCATTTTATATACAATGTCTACTATGAAAGTTATTTGATTATTTGGGGAAATATTGATAATTCTATATTCTTTATCTAATACAAATATTTGATAAGTAATATTGTTTATTTTGGTTATTCTATATGAGGAATTATTTGGACTGGTAATGATGGTTGGAGCCCGAACATTATATTGCTCCTCGATGCATCGATAAGTTCTCATGAGACAAATATGTTGTGAAAATTAAACGGGTTTCTATTTATTATTTTAATCCATCTTGTGAAAGTTCATGATGATTTTGGTTTTCATGTGCCATAGAAATGACATCTAATATTTAATTATTTCCCACATTTAGATTCATTTATAATTTATCCACTAGATTTTTCACTGGCATATCTGTGAATGCATTTCATTTTCAGTTCATTGATTTCTTGGAATTTGTGTTAGCTAATTACCTTTCCATATTTATTTTTCCTTATATAGTTACATTAATAGAATGTATTTTTATATACCTTTATTTATTACTTATTCACTTCCTTTTCAGCCTATTGATTACTTAGAATGCGTGTTAAGTTATTTTCCTTGCCATGTTGATTTATTCATATTGATTTATTATTTCTTCCGCTACAATTTACCCTTACAGTTCATTTTAGCATACCATTTTTATGTTTCCTTTGCCCAAGAATCCAAGAAGAGTTCTATGAAATATATGCAGGGATATACTAGATGGAATAAATTGATCCTCAAAGTTTTGTAGAAAAAAATTATTTTGTATTTATTAAATTAATTTTTAATGAAAAAATCATGTATGTATCTTGTTTACCAAGACTAATAAACTGATTAGTTCTTTAGGATTTGATTCTATGTGATAATTTCAATGTAATTTATATCAAACACAAGTTTTGGGCCTTCTGAGGTCAGGGCTCTAGAGTATGGACCACACAAGAAGGAAAAAGAATGTGCCAAAGAAATTGAATCACCCATGAAGATAGAATTTATGAGCTGAATATAGAATCACAAATTCGATTAAAGTATATAATATGTTCTTTCATATTCAAATGAATCTGGGAAAAAACATTTAAGGTAAAAATCCACCAAAAAGGGGCTAAATTGATCTATTAAACTTAATCCCACCTTTCTGTCTGAGAATTAAAAATATCCCACCATTCATAAATTTTCTCCCAATCCAATTCACCAATTGATTTGAAATGATATGGTTTTAAAGGAAATATTTAGTCGATCAACTTTTTAGAATAAATGGTTTGTATTTTAGGTAATATCATTATCCAAAAACCCATTCACATTATGGCCTTCAAAATAGTATTGATAAAAATGGATAACACAACATTATTTAGTAAAACAGTCATAACATTTTTCCAAAATTCCAATGGACACAAAATATGGAGGTTGTACTATAAACATCTATATATACAAACATTAATAATAATACTTTTCTTAATTTGTCTTTATAAATTATTTAATTTGTGATCCAAGTGGAGGGGAAGATTTATAATCAAAATAGTCCACCACATTGGGCTATAAATACATCCACCAATTCTCCTTGAAAGGGATTGGCATTTCAGAATAGAGGAGGATAAATTTCCATGACCAAATCCTTTGTAAATTCCTTTTAGGAACTTACAAACTCAATTTGTTTACTTGATATACCTTTCCACCACTCTTTATTTTCATGTTATTTTGTATTCTTCTTCATTTGAAATCATATAAGATTGTTTTTATTTCAATTAAATATTATTACATGATTCTTCATCTTCATCTTGAGTTTTTTCCGTGTTCTATTTTGAAATATTAATGGTCTTATTAAAATAGTTTAAATCAAGTTAAAATCCATTTCTTCTTTTGCTTTCTCATTCAGTCAAAAGTGCATTTTTAACCCTCTTCACTATTTATGTGCATGTTTTGTCCAATTTTTTTCTTATCCCCATATTTGCATTTGATTTATGACTTATCACCATAAATATATTAAACCAGATTAATAAACATCTTAATGGATAAATAAATAATCAATTGGAGTGAGTCATAATTTGGGTATGTTAAGTGATTGATAACTTTTTCTCATTGAATATTCTTTAGGTTTACATTGTGTTTGTTAAACATAAAATATCATGGATTAATGAATTTTTTTGTTTAATGTGTGGATTTAATGGATTATTGGAACCCTAAATACATTACTATAATTAATTATTTACTCAGATTCTAACCCTATTTATGTTAAGTCTTGGATTAAAGGCTCAAAACTTCATAATTCCAATCAAAATAATCTTGTGAAGTGGGTGTTAATTTAATACAATATAAAGAAAATATCAAGTATATCATAAGATTAAATACCAAATAATGAAATCACCCAAATATTTATCAAATTTCTAAACCAAACATCATCCATAAATCAATTTAATCAGGATCTATAGTCCCCCCCATTCAAAAGATAAACAAATATGAAACAATCGACTTTAAAATTTGTTCTGTCGCTGAGTATTTGATCCCAATGCCATTTTTCTTGATTTTCAATGTGTTATCCTATGATTGAGAAAAATAATGCATTTAAATTTGGGGGATATTTTTTCATTCTGTGAGTTTTTGGGAATTATTATATATTTATGACATCTTGTAAAATTTATATTGAAAAGTGTTTAAAAAAAACTGAATAAACAACAAAAAATGAAATAAGAAATGGGTTGTGTCTTGGGCGGGTCAAAAAACACTCTTCCCCAACCTTTTATCTTATTATAACTATTATAATTAGTTCTGTGAGGAGATCAAACAAGGGTTGGAAGATGAGTGTTATATTCTTTTCAAGCTTAAATTTTGAAAAATAATATTAAAAACACATATCATATTTTCTTGTGTCGTTGGGAGATTTTTTTTGAAAATATTTAATAATTTTATCCCATTAAAATTTTCCCCATATCTTGTATTCTTTACAAATTAATGCCCTTGAAAATATGTATTTTCATTTCTTTCCATGTTTCATTTTAAAAGAATTGTGCATTTCTTATTTCTATGTTGGTGTTTTACTCCTCTTCTCTAATATTTTGGATATTATATTCCTTCTTTCACATAGCCAATTAAAAAACCTTACAAATACCTATTAATTCTTGTGAAATTTAGAATAGTGAATAGAATCTGAGAGATGTTACAAACTACAAGATTTTCACTATTGGTTGGTGAATGAGTAAACCTCTTTAAATAGTTTATTTCATCTTTAGAGGAGTAGGTTTTGAGTGCCCAAAATTTTCATTTCCAATTATCAGCATTAAAAATGAATTTCTTTTGGAAATTATTTTGGTAATAATTTTTATTAAATTATTTATTTATGAGTGAACTGTAGGTTCCAGGCACAACAGAAGTGCGTTGGTGGGTCTACCCAACTTTAATTTTTTCATTAATAACAATAAATTTGTGATCCTTCATGATAATAAAATGCTGGATCATCAGAATAGAATGAAGAATGAAAGAAAGGAAGGGAGTCCTATAATCATAGAGAGGATCCTCATATGTTGGATATAATTAATTTAATTAAAATATAAGAATTAGCTTGATGGAATTATATCTCCGTTTATATGTCTAGTCATGATCTGACATGATCTATCATTGCGTTATAGAATCCAAGTATAGGATTACTCTAGCGGTGATCCACATGTGATCCGCGTATCTTTGGACAACGCCGAAGGGATCTCCTAGTGTTAGATTAAAAGAGCCTTCACTTGAAATGTCTACCTTTGGTCACCTTCAGAGTTTCTTATAAAGGGCTCTCCTTGATCTGGTGGAGGAGGATCTCACCATACTTTGAGAGCGTTCTTCGAAGAAAAGAATTTTCTCTTGGTTTGAGATATTTCTCTAGATCCATTGTACACAACCCCAAAAATCACTAGGATAATGAGAATTATATAATTGGGATTTTAATTACTTAGAATAATAAAATGAATTTATTACACAAAAGCATTTATTCATTTCATTTATTTCTTAGTAAGACCCCATGTCTAATAATAACAGTTGACTATTATTATAACTTGACATGAACTAAGTGAATTACACCTAATATTATTTAATTAAATAAATGATATTAATTCTCATAAATCCCTAGAAAAATTACATGGAGTGAACATTAATATACACGACGTGTACTTTTGTTTTTCCATTTTCATTATTTCCTCCACCATATCTATTAGACCTTGAATAATGGATATTTATTTATTAAATAAATATCACTACATTATTCGCTAATAAATATATATTATTTCACCGACAATATATTCTCTCGAATAAATAGTGTTGAAATAAATGCGATCAGTCATCCTTGAATAATTATTAAACTAAAATCAAGAATAATCTTTATTCAACTAGTTAAATTAATATTTAACTGAGATACTTGGACACACATAGTGTGTGCCCCTCTAGGCCTCTTTCTTAGTGGAATTAGGTGGATCCTATCTAAAGTCCAATGTTAGAGTCTAGAAACATGCCAAGGAACCCATAGAGAAATAAGTTAAATCCAAAATGACGTGTCACATATTACAAATGCTTACTGTGTAATGTAATCCCTTTGTCTCGATATCTTGAATCAAGTGGGTTGCATACTAGTACCATTAACCCATGTGTTCGATTATTATTTCTTTGAATTTCTAGAATTGAACTCGCCCATTCTTTACCATGGACATATATTTATTTAGGCTATATCCATTCCATCAAAGGGCCTGAGATATCTACTTATGTAATGGAATAAAAGGGACAAATTCTTTCTCACATTATCTATTAATGCCGTATTACTCAGGACGCACCCAAACTATCCTACCAATATGTGAACAGTGTGTTGTCATAGTTTTTGTTAACACATCTAAGTGAAAGAGTTATAATACCCACTAATAATAATCTTAAAGTCTAATGACCAATACACACATCTAAAGATAAGAACATCCAATGACACTATGAAATGTGGATTTACTAATGGAGGGTCTCATTCTCATAATATCCTCTTGGATATTACCAAGGGCATACACCATGGGAAGATGCCTCAAAGTTTTATGAGTCCTCACCCTAATGGCCTGTATTATTTGTGTCCCTCAAATAACATCATCTGACCATAGAACATATATATTCAAGAATAGTTTTTTGGCACTTATAGGTTCTCATCATAGTAGGGATCCGCTATGAACCTTTAATGCAACAACTATCCTTAGGAAATTATCACATGAATTTTCATGTAGAAGAATAGTCAATATGTGATATGTTATTTATTAATGAATAATGTACAAATTAGTTGGTTCTAGGCCACCAACTCCAACAGACTCCCACTTCGACTAGATCCAACTACTAACAACCTTTAACCTGCTATCTCTCACATGATATTCATGCTTCTACTGAGATTGGCCTTTAGTCATGAGGTCTACCATATTCTCTTTCGTGGACACTCTACTCACTACAACTTCACCCATTTGATAGAAATCCCTCAAGAGGTGATACTTTCAGAGAATGTACTTTGTACATTGATGTGACCTTGGTTCTTTTGCAATAGCCACTGCTACAGTATTATCAAAATACAATGTGATAGGATCTTTACTTCTAGGAACCACATCAAGATTTTGGAAAATGTTCTGAATCTAGACTACTTCTTTAACTACATCAGAAGATGCTATATATTCAGAATCCACTGTAGAATCGGTGAATACTAGCTGATTTGAACTCTTCCAGCTCACCACTCCTCCGTTGAGACAAAAAACATATCCTGATTGAAACTTCAGATCATTCTGATCTTTTTAAAAACTAATATCATCATACCCTCTCATGAAAAGCTCCGTGTCTCCTCCATACACCAAGAACACATCTTTAGTTGTTCTCAGATACTTAAGGATATTCTTAACCACAGTCCAATGATGTTCTCCTGGATATGCTTGTTATTTTCCTACCATGTTCAATTCATAGTCAAAATCAAGCCTGGTACATAACATGGCATTCATTATGGATCCTATATCCAATGAATATGGGATCTTACTCATCCTATATTTCTCCTATTGTGTCTGAGGACACATTCTATTAGAAATATATAGGCCATGTGACACTGGAACCAATCCCATCTTGGATTGTTCCATACTAAATCTCTTTAGTATTTGGTCAATTTATGTACCCTGATTAGTCCATGAAACATCTTGAATCTATCATGAATGATCTTGATCCCTAGAATGTAGGCTGCTTCACCTAAGTCCTTCATAGAGAAACACTTGTTCAACCAGTCCTTAAATGACTGTAATATTGGTACATCGTTTCCAATAAGTAAAATGTTTTCAACATATACTACTAGGATAACGTCCTCATTTCCATTAAACCAATTATAAACACATGAATCACATTATTTCTTAATGAAACAAAATTCTTTTATAGCTTCATCAAATAAAATGTTCCACAACCTGGATGCTTTCTTTAATCTAAAAATGGATTTCCGCAACTTACAAACTCATTTGGATTCACCTGGTGTCACAAACCCTTCTAGTTGTGTCATATAGACACCTTACTAAAGGTTCCCATTAAGGAATTTTGTTTTGACATCCATCTACCAAATATCATAGTCATGGTAAGCTGCTATGGCAAGTATGATTCTTATGGATTTAAATAAGAAAAATTGTGAGAAGGTTTCATCGTAGTCAATTCCTTGACACTGACTGAATCCTTTATCCACTATCCTTGATTTATAGGTAATAACTTGACCTTCCATGTCCAATTTTCACTTGAATACCCATTTGAATCAAATAGTCTTTACATTACTTGGCCAATCGACCATAACCTAGACTTGGTTCTGATACATGGAACCCTTATCAGAATTCATAGCTTCTTTCCATATTGTAGCTTCTAAGCTTTCTACTACTTCCTTGTAGAAGATAGGTTTATCATTTTACAACAACAATGATTCACCATGCTCGATGACTAGGAAACCAAATCTCTCTGGTTCCCTTACCTATCTTGAGCTTCTACGCATTACTTGTGCTTTTAGAACCCCTTCCATGAGGACCTATGGAACTTGTTCCTATACTAACTCTTGTGTATCTTGAGCATCAACTTAGTCGATGTCAATATTTATCCCACTATCCCTTTTGAGTATGTGCTCCCTCTCAAGAAAGATGTCTTTTCTGGAAACAATCACTTTCTTGTCTGAAGGGTGATATAGGTCATATCCTTTCATTTCCTTGTAATATCTTATAAAGATACACCTAGTTCCCTAGGGTTCTAGTTTGTTTCCTAATAAGGCCTTAACAAATGCCTCACATCCCCATACATGTGTGTGCGAAAAAATGGGTTTCATTCCATTTCATAACTTAGAGGGAGTTCCATTTTCCACCTTAGTTGGTACTCGATTTAATGTGTATGCTGTAGTTTGTAATGCATATCCCCAAAAGGATAATAGAAGATCTGAATGACTCATCATTGACCTCACAATGTCCAACAATGTGTGGTTCATCCTTTCACTAACACCATTCCACTGTAGTTTATAAGGAGGAGTGAGCTGAGATAGAATCCCAGACTCCCGTAGAAGATCGATGAACTCTTGGTTCAGATATTCTCTACCTTTATCTGATCAAAGTTTCTTTATATTCTTACCAAGATGATTCTCTACTTCATTCTTGAATTCCTTATATTTTTCTAAGGACTCTGAAATATACTTCATTAAGTATACATAGCCATATCTACTCAAATAATCAGTTAAAATAAGGAAGTAATAATATCCACCTCTATATTTTACTGTAAATAGACCACACACACCCATGTGAACCAATCCAAGAAGCTCTGTGACCCTTTCACCCTATCCACCAAAAGGTGGCTTGGTCATTTTACCTTGTAAACATTAATGACATCTATCAAGTGGTTTTAACTTAGCAGAGTCTAAATATCCATCTTGGAAGTGATTTATCAAGCACTTCTCATTTACATGACTGAGACGGTGATGCCACAACTGGGTTATGTATGAGTCATGTGAGTTTGTTTCGTTATCGATTTCCAATAGTTAGTTTTTGAAATTTAATACATATAAACTATTATTTAAATGCACCATACCATAACGTACATTGTTCTTATAAAAGAGACAACCCTAATTTCCAAACATGAAAATAAATCCATCCATATCCAAAAATGATACAAAAATCATGTTCTTAGTAACACTAGGAACATAATAATAGTTATGTAAAACCAAAAGCATCCCAGATGGAAATGAGAGATTCTAATCACCAATGGAAAATATAGCTAGCCTCGCGCCATTGGCAGCTCAAAGATCCACCTCTCCTTTGACAATCTTTTTAAATCTAATTGGTTCCTACATTTGAATACATATGTGAGCCTCACAAGCTGTATCTAATACCCAATGTTTAGAAATGGAAATATTACACTCAATAACGAACACACCTTTAGCATCGCCACACTTTTATGTGAAGTTCCTCTTCCAGTGGCCTAGTTTGCGACATGAAAAACATACCGCCTCCCATTCCTTGACCTACCTCTAGATATTCCCATTCATGGAGGGACGGTGATTAGGGGCTTCAGACTATTTATGAATCCTTAGCCCATTGGCCTTGTCCTTCCTTTTCTTATTCACCATAAGGACTGCATGTTTGTCATGCAGCATGTCCTTATCTACCAAGAAAATTAAGGTCAAAAGTTCTGATATAATCTTCCAAATTTTCACATGTTGTAGTTGACAATAAAGCTAGAGAAGGTATTGGGCAGTGATGATAGAATGATATCTATATGCAACTCATCTGGGAACTTAATCCCTAAGATGTATAGGTGTTCAATATAGCCAATAATCTTGGATATATGCAGCTCAACTGGCACAGACTCTCCTAGCTTAGTTTTAAAAAAAGTGTTAGAGATCTCATATCTCTCCTTTTTTACCTTCTCTTGATAGAGATCCTTAAGGTGAGACATCATTCTATACACGTCCATGTTTTCATGTTGCTTCAAGAGATCATTATACAAGAACAATAACATAAAACATTGGAAATCTGTGGTATCATCCATATGTTTCGTATAGAGATATAGTTCGTCATCACTGACCTCTTTTCAAGGCAAACTAGAATAAGACCCTCCAGCACATACAATTTCCTCTCGCGGTGAAGGATGATGCGTAAACGCCTCTACTATGCATGGAAATTTATGATAGTGAGAAGGTTTTCCTTCTCAAGTATGGTTCGTAATGATATTTTTGAAGTTATTTTTTCTTTCTGTTTCTAAAAATTAAGATGAAAAAAGGTTTATTAATTTATCATGAAAAAACTAAGACAGATAAATAATTTAATACTTATTAGTATCCCACTATTTTATCAAAATCCAATAGCCCTCACAATTGAATTCGGAATATTATATTTCCTGAATATTCTAGCAGAAAGGATCCATATTTTCCTTTGTATTACCCCAACTAGGGTTGGTCAAGAAACATGAAGGGTTTTAGGAAGGCATTCTAAATGACAACTGCATTAACTCGCAGCTCCTTGATCCGCTGAGTGGACTCCCCAATTCTGAAATCCTTTTATTTTGGATTTCATCAACCTTTTCTCTTGGTCTCACCAAGTCCTATTGTGGAAGTCAACCCTTGATGCGAACCAAGTCATTTCAAACAAAAACCATGAATTATAATTCCATAATAATTGAAATCACCCAACTAGGGTTGGCCAAACACTTTGAACTATGGTTCGATTCTAACTAAGATTATAGAAGCCTATACCAACTTAATATTTTCTTTGAGGGATTTTATCCTTATACGTAAATTGTCATTTTATTATCTTTGATTACATGTTTTTTAATTTTAAGTGGGATATACTAATGTGTTTTACCATGTCAAAGATAAAATTTATGCATAAGCTATTCTTATTTTTGTTCCATCTTGTATGCTTGTTTAATTCATTAATTGTGTGATCGTGAAAACACACCCATAATAAATAAACCTTGAAATTGACTGAAATAAAATAAATGGCACAATAATGAGATTATTCTATTGGTTAGTTTTTCTAGCGGTTGATAAACTAACCCAATACCTAGGGGATAAAAACCTTGAACCTTTTGGGTTCGTGTTTATATCTTTCCACCAGTCCACCTTTATATCTCCTTAGATTGGTTTCACCTTGGCTCCTAACTTGAGTCGCCTCCACTAGCTTTGGAGCTCCATCTATTACATATGCTTTTATCTCACTCGTGGGTGAGGGGTAAAATGGGGATTTATATAAAATAAACCTTGGGCATGTAGGCCTTACATGTTAATGATGAGAAGGCTCATAGGACAAAAAATTTAATTTAAATAAATAAATTAAAATAAACCATTCACATACAAAGGTCTTGGTCTAGCTCATGATCATCCATACATGCAATGATATTTATGCATAAATAAAAATATCATTCAATTCATTAATTGTTCTTGTTTTAGATAAATCATGTTCGAATCAATTATTTATCTTTAATTAATCAATCCTTTTATCTTAAAACCTTTTCCTGATTTTTCTTGAGATTCTCATCCATCATAATTTTAAAAAAATAAATTCTTTTAAAATTATCTTTGTACATAACTTGTACCTTGGATGAAACCTGGTGAATTATCATTCATAACTACCCAATAAGTAGAAATGAAAATTATGTAGATGTTAAATTAAACACATACATTTAGAACATCGATTACATGTTGTGACTTAGATTTAATCCTGCACTGTGGTACATGTCTCAAGGGTTTGTATAATATAATAATAAATTTTTAATAAATCTACATAATTTGGATGAGTACACGGTGTGTAATTCAAATTACATGGTGTGTAATTTTGTTCACCGTCCATCCAAAGTACACGCCCAGGGAGATGGCGTGTATATGTACTTCCGAAATCTTTGGAGTACACGACGTGTTCAGTGGGACACACGCCGTGTAGTATCTGCATTACAAGGTTTCCAACCGGGAAAACTGTGTATGGGGTACATAGTCCAACCCTAACCCAAATTTATTACACACCATGTTTAGTGGGTCACACAATGTGTACTCTGGAAACTGTGTGCCACATGTTCCTGGTCAACACACAGAGTCTTAAAGACTTAGATAGAATCCAATGACATGACCTGGATTGGAAGACCATCCCAGTGCATGGAACCTATACTACATGGTGTGTACTACCAAATACATGCCCTGTGTTCTAGTGTTTTATGACCAGGAAGATTTGGTACCTCCAAATGAGATCCGCTGTTTTATTTTAATCAAAAAATAAAAGAAAAAATTATTTCTATAAGGTGAACGAGAAATGAAAAAGGAGGAATAGATCATGATATTCATATTTATAGAACGATTAACTTGAATTGAAACAATTAAATTATTAAATGCATAAATCACCAACAAAAAACTAAATAATTATAATCAACAATATGACTCACTCTGATACCACTTACAGGTTCCAGGCGCAACAGATGTGCATTGGTGGGTGTACCCAACTTTAATTTTTTTGTTAACAATGATCAATTCGAGATACATCAAGATAATAAAACGTAAAATATTCAGAATATAATGAAGAATAAAAGAAAGGAAGGGAGTATCAGAACCATAGATAGGATCATCATATATTGGATATAATTAATTTAATTAAAATAAAAGAATTACCTTGATGGAATTTTCTCTCCGTTGATGTTTCCAGTCACGATCCGATGTAATTTTTCGTTGCGTCGTAGAATCCAATTGTAGGATTCCTCTAGAGGTGATCCACATGTGCTCCACTTAGCTCTGGACATTGCTGAAGGGATCTCCAGGTTCTAGCGCAGAAGTTACTTCTCTTGTGATGTCCGCCTTCGATCGCCTTGTGAACCGCTTACAAAGCGCTCTCCTTGACCCAGTGGAGAAGGATCTCTCTCGTACCTTTAGAATATTCTTGGAAGAAAATAATTATCTCTTGTATTGAGATATTTATATATATCAATTGTTCCCAAACCCAAAAATATCTAGGCTAATGAGAATTATATAATTGGGATTTTAATTACTTAGAATAATAAAATGAAATTTTTACCTAAAAGAATATATTCATTTCATTTAATTCTTAGTAAGAGCTCATGTCTAATAATAACAGTAGACTATTTTTATTACTTGACATGCACTCAATTAATAACACCTAATATTATTTAATTAAATAAATAATATTATTTCTCACAAATCCATAGAAAAATTACACGGCATGTATATTAATATACATGGCTTTTACTTTTGTTTTTATATTTTCTTTATTTCTTCCACCACATTTATTAGACCTTGAATAATGACTATTTATTTATCAAATTAATATCACCACCCTACTCACTATTAAATATATATTATTTCAGCTATACTATATTCTCTCGAATAACTAGTGTGGAAATAAATGTGATCCAGCATCTTTGAATAATTATTAAACCATAATTAGGAATAATCTTTATTCAACTTGTTAAATTAATATTTAACTAAGATACTTGGACAACCTTAGTGTGTGACCCTCTATTCCTATTTCTCATTGGAATTAGGCAGAGCGTGCTGAAAATCCAAGGTTAGCATCTAGAAATATTCCAAGGCACCCATAGAGAAAGAAGTTAATGCTGTAATGACATGTCACCTCCTACGAACGCTTACCTTGTAATGTAATCCCTTTATCTTGTATCTCGAATCATGTGGGTTACTTGCTAGTTCCATCAACCCATGTGCTTTATTATTTTTCTTGACATTCTAGAATTGAACTCACCCATTCATTACCCTGGCCATGGATTTATTTAGGATATATCAATTACATAAAAGGGATTGAGATATATACTTCCATTATAGAATAGAAGGGGAAAATCCTTTCTCACATTATCTATAAATTCAGTATTACTCATGAAACACTCAACACATCCTACCTAGCTATGAACAGTGTGTTGTCACAGTTTTCGTCAATACATTTAAGTGTGCGAGTTGTAATACCCATTTGTTTCCTCTGGAAATGGGGGTGACTTTGTTTGTTTAAGGTTCAAACTTTCCAATCAGTTTCTAATGGGTTTATTCGTATAACCAGAAACATCCAATGATTCTATATCCATTTGGACCTACTTTCTAAAGGTAGGTTCCCATTAGTTGAGAACTGATGAGACTTAAGAATTTTCATTGGTCGAGAGGATGGGAGGTCGGACTCATCACACCTTTTTGGGGGGAATTATTGTCTACTCCGGGACTCTCTTAAAGATTTGAGTTATGTTCGTAAATCCTTATTAATTTACGAAGCATGAAAATGAGTTCTTCCTTCAAATATTGCAATCAATGATTGATATGTATAAGATTTATAGAATATTTTTTTATGTATTTGAGGTTCTTCATCGAAAGAGAATCATCCGTATTTATCAGAGATTCTTAGTCAATGGTATCCTTCAACACATTATATAGAAATATCTTGGTTAGTATGATAACCATACTGGTTTTAAATCCACTCAGTGGGGAACTTGAAGTTTATTGTCATTCATAAGGACATGGATTATTTCGGAGTTGGGATCATACCCGCAGATGGGATACCTACATATCCTTGTTAAAGAGGAATCAAAACCCACATAGTTCGGGAATTAAGATATAGTTTAACGTCATATTGGACGGATGAGAATTAATGGGTTATGGGATTGAACCTTATAAAGGATTCCTACGTACTCTACCTTTAAGGTAGAGATCAAAGTCCACGTAGTTCGATTAAGAATTGTGGGGATTACATATGATTAATGTACCAAAGAGGTGTGTCATGGTTACTTTTACACTCTAAGTTCACGTGAGTCATGATCGGTGTGAGAAACAAGAGGTATTAGTAAACCTGATGATTTGTGCCACGAAAGATGCAGTCAAAAGGAATGATATGGGACTTATGTATGTGTGACTTCCCAAATAGGTGAAGACTAGGATTTACTCTCGGAAAGAAACCTAGGAATAAGGTCCATAAAGATATTCGTGCTTTATGGATATTTGGATACTCTAACTTGGGGATTATTCCTGAGAAGGATGCCCAAATTAGGGGGACTTGGGGCTAACTCTTAAGGTGGATTCCCATATTAAAGGGGAATTATGATTGGGTTTTATTCCTGGGAAGGAACCCCAAATCAAAAGAAATTAAGACCAGGGCTTAATCCTGAGAAGGAGGCCCATGTTAAAGAGATTTGTAACTTGAGATTTACTCATGAGAAGGAGGCCCAATTTACGGGGACTTATGATTGGGTTTTATTCCTAAGAAGGAAGAACAAATCAAAATAAATTAATACTGGGGATTACTATTGGGAAAGAGGCCCACATTAGGGAACTTGGGGCTTTCTCATAAGGAGGATTCCCGGATTAAAGATCTTATCATCTTAAAGGATGAGGTTGAATGAAGGAAATATCTAACCTTAGTGACATAAAGATATGTAAATCACGAGGTTTTGAGAGATATTCCATAGAATTCCATTTCGATAAGTAATCCAACAAAGGAACCATGCCATAAATGGCTTCGAAGAGGGTTTTTAAGGCTAAATATTGAAGAGGAGAGGTGGATTTGAAGAAAAGAGTTGAATATGCAGGAGGGCCACCCAAAAAGAGGCAGGTGCACAAGTCTTATTTGGGCGTGCAAGTCTTGGTCGCGTAAGTATACTTGCACGACATGGGTGTACTTGGTAGACGGTTAACCGATAGGGTAATACATGGGAGAGACTTGACTCAAGCCCTTAGTATTATCCCTAAAGTCTTCCAAAAGGGTGGCGCACAAGTTCTGTTGAAGGGATAAGGTGGCATGTAGGTGTGGCCATTTCCCTTAAGGGTTATACACTTAGGCGCGCAAGTGTTGATGAATTTCAACACTTAGGCCTTGTTCCTCCTCTTTAGATCTTCCATTCTAGGTAAGAAATTACCTTAGAAGTGTTCGGAAGACTTTATGAAAAGACTAGGGCACCGATAGATTAAATCTCACTTTTGGATTTATCGTCCTTGAAATTGGGGGCCCACATGGGGTATTTATAGGCCATTGAGGACCTTGGGAAAAAATATAATGGGGTTCGCAAGTCACCTGTGTGACTAATATGTGGCACACAAGTATACTTGCACGACCATAGTGAAACTTGCGCGATCCATGCTTAAAGAAATCCTTGTTCATTCCTTTGTCAATTTTTGATGTTCTTTAAAGAATGAATCTCTTTGTGCTTAAGGTATTCCCCTTTTTCAGTCATTAGACTCTATGACGGAAAGGAGCGTCAACAACATTAATAATAATCATAAAGTGTAAGGACCAATATGCATGTCTGCAGATAGGAACATCCTATGAAACCATGAAATGTGGATTTCCTATTGGTAGGTATCATTCTCATAATATTCTCATAGATATTACCAAGGGAACACACTATAATAAGATGCCTCAAAGTTGTATAAATCCTCACCCCTAATGTACTATATTATTTGTGTCCCTCAAATAACATCATCCGACCATAGAACTTATATATTCAAGAACAGTGCTATGGAACTTCTGGGTTCTCATCATAGAAAGGATCCACTATAAATCTTTAATTCAACAAATATCCTTAGGACATTATCACATGCATTTTCATTTAGAGTAATAATAAAGATATGATAAGGTATTTATTAATGAATAAAGTAAAAAGTAGTTAGTTCTAGGACACTAACTCCCATATGAACCAGTATATACCCCCCATGATTGGTGAAAACAAAATGTTAATATTTGGTGGTGAATGAAATTGATTTAGTTATGTTTTTATATATTTTTTTCACGAGGACATGAAAAATACTAAGTGTGTGAGATTTTATGTCATGAATTTATTTATAACTTTTTTACTTACTCACTTTACTTATTTTCAATGAAAAGTTTATAATTGGTGTGAAATACTCATGTTTTATTGCTAAATATAATTTTTAGAATTATTTTTTATTAATCCGTAATCAATTCAGTTTTATATTTTAATTATAAATATCACCCTGATTATATAAATTATATGATTCTTATTTTTTCGGTTATAAAATTTCTAGAATACATGGTTTGTATTTGAGGATATATTTATTTCCAAAAACCCATTCACATTGTGGCCTTCTAAAAAGAATGTATGAAAATGGACAACACAACATTTTTTAGTAAAATAGCCATAAATTTTCCCACAAAAGTCTAAAGGAATAAAACTTTGGAGGGTGTAATCTAAACATCCACATATATATATATATATATATTAATAATAAGAGTTTTCGTGATTCAAATTTCTAAATTATCAAATTGGTGATATAAGTTGAATGGCGTATTTAGAATGCAAATAGTCCACCACCTTGGGATATAAATACATCCACCTCTTCTCCTTTAAAGGGTTGGAATTTTAGAATAGATGAGGATTCATTGGTAAGACAAAATCCTTTAAAAATTCCTACTAGGACCTACCAAAATCATTTCTTCACTTGAAATTACTTTCCACATCTCTTTGTTTTCATGTTATTTTGTGTTCTTCTTCATTTGTAATCATGTAAGTTTTTTTTATTTCAATTAAATATCAATGATTGTTTCTTTATCTTCATATATAATTATTATCCACATTATTTTGTACAAAATTAATGGTATTAAAATATTTTAAATTAAGTTAAAATACCTTTATTATTTCTTTATATCATTCAGTTTAAAGTTCATTTTTTACTCTCTTCACTATTTGTATGTGTGTTCAGCTCAAAATTTTTTTACTTATCTCATTATTTTCATTCAATTTATAAATTATCACCATAATAATAATAAACTATATTAATAACCATCTCAACTGATGAGTAAATCATCAATTTTGGTGAGTCATAATTTGGGTATTTTAATTGATTGAGAGTCTTTTCTTGTTGAATATTATTTAGGCAAAAATTGTGTATGTTAAACTTAAAATGTCATGGATTAATGAAATATTTTGTTTAATGTGTGTATTACATGGATTATTAGAACCATAAGTACATTACCATAAATAATTATTGATTGATATTATAACCCTAGGGAGGGAATCTTGCTACTCCTCTTTGGATAAGGTATTACCGAAATCTAAACAGTTAATCCAGGATGTTGGAACTAATCTAGTGAGGCCAAAGAATTTTTTTTCTCTGCCTCCTGATTTGAAAGTCCAAAATATTTTTAGCAAATTGAAATGAGATTTGAGTGGAGTGACTTCTCAGGCGCGGATGGTACCTCATAACAGTACTGTGATCTTGGGTAGTCTATCTAAAGATAGGCCTAGAATTTATGAAGCTACTGTTCAATCTAAAAATAATGTGGATCAGAATGTTGTGGTTGTATAGGGTGGTACTAAGAAGAGGCAGGATATAGGTGCAATGGCACTTCCATAAAATGCTAATAGTGTGGGCTGAGTGAAGGCAGAAAGTAGGGTGAGACCAGAAAGAATTAGTTCAAAGGTAACAGTCTGCAATCCTTTTTAGTGCCTTGAAGCTAATACCCCGAGACAGGAGGGGAAAAGGTATCGAGAAACTACTATTGTGATGAATGAGATTTATATTGAATATGTTGATGGTGAATATGAGATACAAGATAGTGGATTCAAAAAATATGTACAAATTTCTAAAGAGATTGATGATCGAGTTCAAGAGTCAGAAACAGATGGGGGGAAGGGCATCCATAAAGAGAGGAAAGATTATTCTTATTTTCCTCCTCCGATGGAGACACAGTCAAAAAATAAATTGAAAGGAAAGAAGAAGGATAATCAGTGTAAGTCAGAATATGTGATTGAGAAATCCTTGGAGTTTCTCATGATACCAGGTGAAGAAGAAGTTGAACAGATTCTATCTCTCAATTCCACTGAAGAAAAAGCTGCAAAAATGATGGGGAGATCATTAAAATTTACTCTCAATGATGAGAAATAAACCTGTATTGTCAAGCAGGACCTAATATTAGATGGGGGTTTCAATAATGTGGAGATAAACTTGGATGAGTACATCCAGTCTTGGGACAAGCTGGCCTTTAGGGTCAAAGATCTTATTATGGATGAACCCAACACTCAGGTGAACAAAATCTACTGGAAATTATTTAGGGAGATTAACTTTGGTAGACTTAAATTGTACTTTAATTATTTTGTAATATCTTTTGTGGTTGAACCCAGGGTTTCTAACTTTTTACTTAAAAGTTTTTAGAAATTAAAAATATAATTTTCAATTAGATTACAACCCTAGTCAGGTTAAGTCATGGATTGAATCCTCGATGCTTGGGAATTCTGATCAAAATCATATTGTGATGTGGGTGTTAGATTAATGTAATACAAATCAAAGATCAAGGATATAATAATATTAAATCCCAAATAATTAACTAATCCCAATATTTATCAAAATTGTTAAATCAAACATCATCAATCAATAAATTTAATTAATATTACCAAACAATACCCCATGAAAAAAAAATCAAAAATAATAGACACTAAAATTTGTACCATTGCTGAGGATTCGAACCAAGTTTCATTATACACATTATCATAGCATCAATCCTTTCAAAGTTTGATAGGTGATAATTTAATACACTTTAGAGATCATTACCATTGAACATAGAATTTGTTTAGTGTCATATGTTTGATACGGTGGTTTATTTTCTTCTTGTATCATATCATTCAGGAGACCAAGTAGTTCTATAAAGTTTGTGGCACTCCATCGACATCCAAATATTAAATTATATAACTTCAATACATATAACAATGTTGTGTATTTAGTAAAACTAGTATACAATGGTCTCTTATCATAGTTATTTAACATCTCAAATAAATTTTGACAATCACAAAGGTTATCTTCAATTTTCATTGTCATTTCTTCCTTGTGGTCTCCATCGTCATCTATATTGGTATTCATATAAAATGATTTATAAACCATAGTATCATCCCAATAGGTGTTCAAATTAACTTATTTTACATGTTTAGAAAAAAATTTATAGATATGATCTATTCTATGACAAATTAAATGTTCTTGACACTCTTATAGACCAATTTGTCTTGAATAACAACAATGTAAACACAAAAAAAAAGTATTTGAGAAGGGTCGTATGCATGAACTATTTCAAATTTGATGAACTATTTTACTTAGTATTTGTACTATTTTGTAAAATGATTATCATTCATCCATTTTAGATATATATCCATCCTATTGTGTTTGTAAAATATACATTTTTTATAGTAAAGAAAAAAATACACATAAGATATTCATTATCAAAGGTGAAAGTTATAGATAATTCTAATACGGGAAACCCAAAATTTGACTATTTCAAAGAATTTCATTATAAATTAAAGAAAATGGGTAACTGAATTGAAGAAAATAATTAATTCACTATAGTAGGCGTTATACTCTAAATTCATCCAAATGTGAAAGTTATATACAAATGTCATCCTCATCAGCTCATCTTCTAAATATTTATCATTTCATTTTGCTGTTTGAGACTCATCCTTCATATCTTGTGGACATTCACATGTGTTTATTGAAATACTCAAATCAGTCATCAAACATAGGATGGCTACTACTCATAGTATTAACATAAACATAAAAGAGATGGGGGATGGCAACTAATAAACAAATTGGAATAATAACTATTTAGGAGATGAAAATAAGGAGGATGATGGTTGTAATCCAATGTGTTTTCGAAAAGGGGTAACCCCACCCATTTTTAGAATTAGATGGATCGTAATCAAAGATTCCTAAGGGTGGAACCAAAATTAAATATTAAATAATTTTATGTTTTTATATGGATTAAAGTAAAACATATATAGTTTTTATTAGATGTGTCATGAAAGAAATAAAGTTATTTTTAAGAAGTATTAATGAGTGGGTTATCTTTTTAAAGATGGTTATAATTTTATAAATTTATAGAAAAATAACTGAACCATTTTTTTATTTGGGATTAGTAAAAATTTATGGTAATTATGTGTGATAGAGAAAATATATTTTTGGCAGTGAAAAATTGATTATATTAGATAATGATATAATTAAATACTAACATAAAAAGTTTGGGTTGATATGTTTTTATGATGAAAAAATAACATTGATAGATATTTTTTACGGATTATAATTGAGATATTGTTAATAATTAAAATAATGACGAAACATTGAAGGATATTAATGTTGAATTGACTAGAATAGGGGGGAGAACATGGGGATGAGGTAGAATAAAAAAAAGACATAGATGGTGAGGAAAATGAAAAAGGACTATCAACTATAAGAAATACAAGAAAGTTTGAAATCAAGGAAGAAAATTTCATTAGTGATGGGATAGTTTTAGTTCTAACTCAGAGGAGTAATACTCTACAAAAAAATCAAAAAAATTTCCATCTCAGGATGAAATCATTTTGAGAGGCTGACAAGGATGATAATTGGATCTAATATATGCATGAGGAGCTTTATCCAAATAAGAAAAATGTTGCATGGGAAATTGTTCTAATGATGGAAGACAAAAATGTTATCAGAACCAAGTGGGTGTTTTATAATAAACTCATCGAATATGTAAAAGTTTCACAAAAATAAATAGTGGATAGTTTGAATTGAAAAACTAGATGGGTTTATTATGGATGAAAATGAGAGAAAGGTGTTCCAGATAAAGAATTAATTGTATAAGATAAATAAATCACCGAGGACCAGGTATTTAAGGTTGGATCAATACCTATGAAATATTTTTTTAGCGAGGTTGAGTTTATCACAACCTCTAAATCAAGAAGAATAATGATCAAAGTATGTTTGTACTCATATATGTTGAAGATGTAGTATTTAAGTATTGGATAAAGTACAATGAAATTTTTGTGTGTGTCTTATGAGGTATGATACTGAGATGTCTATAATTGGTTAGTTAAATAGTTTTCTTAATTTATAGGTGAATCAAAGATATAATAACACATTAATTTCTCAGTAAAAATATGAAAAAAGAGTTTCAAAGTAATTTTAAATGGAATATTTCAAACCAATGACAACACTGACAGCTATATGGATGGATTTTTTAAAAATATGACAATTGTAAAGAGGTAGATGTCATTGAATATAAGCATTAGGAGACTATTATACCTCACAAAAATATGACCGTACATTGGGTTTGATATATTTCAAGTCGTACAGTACCAATGCTGTCTCATGTAGAGACACATGCTATCGAGGAATACAATACTTCAACATATCTAAAAAATAGTTAATTTTGGGATTTTTTATTATAGGGAAGCGCAACTGAAGTTGTTGTGATACATGGATGTGGGTTGAGAAGGTTTAGTGTATAATCGAGGGAAAGAAAAGATATAAAGACCTATATTTCATTTGATCCTTGGTTTCATTTGATCCTTGAATTGTTTGATCCTTTGATCCGAGCCTTGGAATAGTTGGAGCCTTGATTATAGCCTAGATTTGAGCTTGGATTCGACAATAAGCATCATCGGTAGTAGGTGGCTTCCATGGAGAGATTTGAATATAATGAACTGGTTTGAAATGATTTGGGTTCTTACAATTGATTAGTATACTTTTATCAATTCTTCCAAAAAATGGTGATAAAGATCCCTTTTATCAGCATTATGTTAATAGGCACTGATAAAAGATTATAATTATAATTATTAGTAAAAAAGTTAAATATATTTATATAACTATATATATATACAATAAAATATACATATATATAATAAATATATTCTTTATTTAAATATATTTATTATAATTTTACAATTATTTAAATATATAATTAATTATTTATAATTATATAAATATTTTTCAAAAAATAATATTTATATTATTATATATATCTATATAATTATATATATCAATTTAATAAATATATATAAATAAAATTATCATAAATATATTAATTATTTAAATAAATTTATTATAATAATATAATTATTTAAATATATATAATTATTTATTTATTACTATATAAATACTTTTTAAAAAAATAATATTTATTTATTTATAATTATAAATGTATAAATATATTAAATACACATTTATAAATATATTTATTTATAAATATATTTTTAACATTATCAAAGAATATTTAATCTTAAGTGCAAGCTTGTTAAAATGTGTCAAATTGAATAATTAAAAATGAGTACACATAACAATATTGAAAAAATCAATATGTTTTGTTAATTAAATATAAATTATTAATAAAATATGGATATATATTAAAATAAAGATGAATACATTTTGAAAATATTATATTGTAGTAAATATATATATATATATATATAAAATAAACAATAGAAATTGATTAAATTCCAAAAAAACATATTAAAAGTTAATAAATAATACCTAACTTTAATAATATTAAAAATAAATAATTAAAATTTTCTGATTCAAAACATAATATATTAAATGAATCATGTTACAATGAAATTCTAAAATCAATTCTAAATTTTGGATAAATTACATAAATATTGTACGTGTTTCTGTATAAGATTTCATTAATTACATAAACATTTGTGTGTATAAGTTGTATATAAAAATGTATTAGTTATGTATATGTATGCGTAGTCAATATAACACAAGTTTGATCTATGTTAAATTGAAAAATAAAACGATATTCATTTATGTCCATTACTCGTTGTAATTTGTCATTATTTTTAATTCATATTAATTTTTAATTATAAACCAGTATTAACTAAATATAAAAATATTTAATGTAAAATCATAATTTTTTGTATTATCTAATTCATATTTATATAAATATAAATATATATATATACATATATATATATATATACATATATATATATATATTTAATATATACTATTTATTAACGTTATTAATAGTCATTTAATCAATAAAATGTTTAATATTTTTCTCAATTTACATATTTTTAATTTTTATTTGATTAATTTTCATTATATATATATCAATATATTTAATATATACTATTTATTAGTATTTATAATTTATATATAGTACTATCAGTTTATTCATCTTTATCAATAATTCTTTAATAATAAATATTTTAATATTTTTTTAATAAACTCATTTTTATTTGTTTAATTAATAAATTATTTTCTTTTTTAGAGCTGTATCAGCGCTAAAAAAGCACCAATAAATAATATATTTATGGACACTAAAAATTACATTCTAATTAAGGGATCCTTTATCAGTGCTAAAAATAAATCACTGATAAAGGTTACCCTTTATCAGCACTAAAAAACCACTGATAAAGGGTACCTTTTATGAGTGATTTTTTAGCACTCATAAAGGGAATATTTATCAATGATTTTTGAGAGATCTAATAATGATCAAAACTTTTAAAGGCCTATTTTCTAGCAGTGTAGGGTGAATCTATGTTTTGAAATGGCCCTTTTATTGAAATTATGTGTTGAACTCCAAGTGTTTTATTAAAAAGGGTTTTGTAAATGGATTTCAAATACTAATTTGAAATGAGTGTGTGGTTTTCATTTTTAGGAGATTACTTGATGGATATTTTAATGATTTTACTGAAAGAAAGGTATGTCCTTACTTTATTATTGAAGGCATGTATGGACCTTAGAAATTGTTAATGGTTTAAAAAATGTTATTATTATTTTTCAATGTTTTGTATGGTTAAGTTGTTGAACCTCGGTAACTGAAAAAGAAGCTTAATAGAATGGTTGATATTCTGTACTGATGCTCTAGGATTGGGTAGTATACTATATGGATACACTATTATACTGAGGTTCTGAACACTGATAATATACTGTGTGGTTTAAGTGCCAGATTGATTCTCTAGGTAATGATGGTATGCCATATGGAATAAGATGTTGGACTAGTTCTCCTCATCTTTGGGGCTGATCCAGAGTGATTCTCTAGGAACCATTGATGTTTATGTGTAGAAGGATGTTGTAATGAGGCTTCAGGCACTACAGTAATACTTTATGATGGGTTGGTTAGACTTGATACCATGTATTGGTACCAACAGTTTTGTACATGTTAAGGTGTTAGACAAAGGTTCCATACATGGTTGAGATTGATGTTGATATTTGATTAAAAATCTAGACTAATATTCTAGGCACTGATAACATGGGTATATGATATATGTACCATGGATGTATATTTTATACCTCCCGAGTTAATTAGAAACTAAATACCCTTTATTTGATATTCATATTATGTAACCTCATATATTATGATTTAGATGACTGATCCAGGTCGATACAGGTTTGGTTTTATTGGGGATTGCATTAGAACCTGAGGTCTAATGGGTTACTAATTAGATAGTGGTTTATGTTGATGTATCTCATTTTCTGTACTATTGATTAATCCCTCTGTTTATCTGGATACATTGTTTCTTATACTAGTATTTTCTTTAGACCCCATTGGTGGTGGCCTACTGAGATTTACTGACATCCAGATCAAGCTTCCACTCTACACGAGTACCCAAGAAACTCTCATATATTAATTGTAGGCACAAGTATGGGTGAAGCCCTATGTTGAGTGTTACATAATTTGATAGGTTATCTCATATAATATTATAGTACAAGAGACTGGGTATATGAAATTAATCAGATTTGGGTGTAAGACCTAATATATTAATTTTTTTAGTTTATTTTTATATGTGTGATTGGCTTGGTGGGAGATCTATGTTGTATGTGTTGTATATATTTTTGGTCTTTTTCAATATTTCATTTTACTGTAACAAGATTATATTTATGTTTATTTATTCTTTCCCTATACTCTGATTTGTATGATGTTTGGTTATTTACTTCTAGTTGTGAACTCTAATATGGGGGTATAGTCTGCACACAGTTCACCACACACCCCTCTGATAGTTGGAAGCCTCTAACGTATGAAGAGGTGCGTTTGAGGTCATGTGGAGAACCGTATTGGGGCACCGATTTAGTGGGTCCCTAGTTAGGAAATTATAGATACCAACCATGTTATAAAGGTTAGAACATTACCATTCTTGTATAATCTCATCTTGAAAACCCATTTTCAACCTACATGATTTATATCAACTGGATGATCTACCAAAACCCAAACTAGATTTTGGTATATGGAATCCATTTCTCAATTCACATGAATTTGGAAATTTAAATTTTTTTGAATAGCATAGAACATACTTGTCAAACTAAGGATTATTATTTTTAACAAATAAAGTTTCAACTTCTTTGATGATTATAAACTAAAATAACAATGGATCTTTAATTGTTTTTTACTTGTAACACTGAGAGATTTTAAAATATATTTTCTTCCTATAAATAAATATTGTATAGATACCATGGTTCACATGAAACACAAAACTAAAATGATATAAGACATTTTAGAGGAATATTATTATGAAAATTTAAGAATAATAAAACCACTACAAAATACAATGATGTAATCAATTTTAAATACACAAAAATAAGATTAGAAACACTTTATGTTTTAAAATGATATTTTTAATTAAAGTATATTTCCCTTATAAATTATTATTTTGATTAAAAATGTAAATTTATAAAATTTAGAATATAAATTTGAAAAAATTAAATTTATTTTGAATTCTTTATTTAAATATTTTCATAAGATTAATTTTTGATATTTATAAAAATAATTACTTTTTAGGTGAATAATGAAAAAATATAAATTATTATAATATAGTTACTTTTATGAAATTATCATGTTATAAAGATGAATAATTTTTTTAAACCTTATTTTAATAAAAATTTATATTTATAAAGTAAAATAAACCATTAAAAAACTATAAAACCCATGATTTACATTTTGAAACCTTGAGTAATATGTTACCATAAAAACAGTTTCAATTCATTTAAATTTAGAATGTGCTTTTACCAATTGTAGAAAATAAAAATAAAAAATTGAGTCTCAAATAAATATATTTATATTATTTAATAATATCAATTTTAATTTTTAGAGTAAAAATATGATTATTCTGAATGAAGTTAATTATTGTGATAATGGTAAAAATATTATTTTTTAAGAGTAGTTTTAATTACATTTTGCACCATTTATCTAATAAAATATTTTAATATATTCTAAAAAATGTATCCAATATATTTTACAAACCATTAAATAAATAAATTAACTGTCATTCCATTTTTAATGGATACAAAATAAGTCTAAAAACATTTAACGGTGAAAAAAAAACATTTTTTTGATTATATAAGTTTTCTACATATTAAATATTTTAATTATAAATTTAATTTTATCCTATTTTGAAATTGAATTAGATTATATGGAGCCTAAATTATGATTAATAGTATATGAATTTAGTATAGAGGGTTAGAATATTTTTTTATATTAAATGTAGATCACTTTGTTAAAAACATGTTACCTAGGTAAAAACTAAAATGATAAAATAAAGTGGTTAAAGGAAGGACACATGTTTAAAAAATATAAGAAAATGTGTGTTATATGATTTAATTAAATTACTTCACCCAAAAATACTTTATTTCTCACTTATTGAGAAATTTACCCTTGAATAGTGATTTGATATTATTGAAAAATTGTGGGGATTCACAAAGGTTTTCTTTTTAATCACATATAAAGTGGGATCACATCAACCCTTTCAATTATCAACATTACCTTTAAGATTTCCTAAAAAATATACTGATTTTTACTCTCCCAGAAGTACCTTTCACTTAATAAATACCCTAGTCAATATATGTTTTTTGAAGACATTAATGTTATTAAATATCTTTGTATAACCATTTATTTTATATGGGTTTATAATTATACAATTATTCACATAATCATGAATGTTTTTACTTATAATATAACATTTTAAAAGGATATAAATCCCATTTTCTTTCTATGGGTTCTTTATGATATGATGATGATTGGTTTTATATATCACACATATGAGTGGCTGATGACTGATGGGGTCTTATATCTCCCTAAAATTAACTGGTTAATCATTATATATTTTAACCCTCAATAGATTTTAAAATAACACTATTTTTATGGAGTATAAGAATGCAACATTGAGCCTAAAAGAACCAAAATATATTATTATTTTAATGTTACGGTCATAAAATAGCTATTTAATTGGTGGGTATGAATAATATTGACCATATTATGAAAATATATAATGGTAATACTCAATAGATATATATTATTTAATTTCTAGTAAAAAGAACTCAATTTTTAGCAGTTATTTTATTCTTAAAACATGTGTTTTCATTAAAAATATATTTTTTTTATAATATAATATTATATTTAATTTATATAAATTTTATAAATTTTATTTAATAAAAATAATATCATTATTTAAATTTGTGTTTCAAAATTATCTTAGAGTTAATGTTTTGGATTTTACTTAAAAGATTGATTTTCTAGTGAATAGTTAAAAAACTCTTTTTATTGATAAATATATTTTTGTTTCAAGCATGTAATGACGTCCATTTTGTTTTAAAATTCTTTAAAAGAATCATTAGTTCTATATTATTCTGGTAAATCCAATTGAGTTCACTCAAATCCATTTTTTGGTTGAATTTGGTACAAAAACGTTTTTATACTTAAAATGCATTGTTATAGAAAAATATTTTTTATTATGTTCTGTGTTTTAATCATAAATTAATTTATGCCACTTATTAAAATATATTACTGAGTAATTGATACTATATTTTTAATGAAGTAGTAAAAATTTCATAAAGATAATTTTTTTATCATTATGAATTTTAATCATAGTAAATTATTGACATAACAGTAAGTGTAAATCTGGTAACTAAGGTAAAAATAATATTATAAGGACTAAAAAATGAACCTATAAATTATATTTATCTTATTATATGATATTATTTATTCCATATCCATCACATATTAAAAAATATGGAAACATGGTTCCATTGTTCTTTGATTTTGACCTTTATAATATTTTTATAAAATATAAAGTAAAAAATGTCGATTTCTTGCTTTTAATATCTACAATATATAGTGATAATGATAAAAATAAAAAATATTTGGATATAAATGATTATTTGAAAGATAAATTATTTTTAAATCCTGGTAATTTTTTTTAATTTTTATTCATGAAATTATAATCTTAAATACTTAAGCAATGTCAACATAGTGCTTTTGTAAGCACTTGAAAAAGAAATTAAATTATTTTGAAAACTATAAAAGAAATATTATTTTGGTGAGTTAAATATTAAAAATAATTTTTCATATAAAATAATACATTAGAGTAGTTTTAATAATTTAAATTTAAATTTAATTAATTTATGTCTTTTTTCATAGTCAAATTACCAGAATAGTGTTAAAAATGAAATCAATGATATTTTATGTTAAATATATTTTAATAAAACACATCAAAATTATAAAAAATCACATAAGAGGAAAATTTTATTTATTAATCATAAAATAATTCATATATTTTCAACTTATTATCCAATTATCACCTTATAAGTAACAATAGAACCATTTAATACTGAAAAAGGTATTACTATAGTTAAAGTTTTAATTGGTTTACCATTGGATGAAACCAAAATATAAGGTTTAAAATTATATCTAAACCAATATAGATTTAATTTTTTTTCATATATTAACACAATTTAACACTAATATTTTAATACATTTAATTTATCATCCATTTTATATGTGTTATACACATATTATATTATACTATTTTATATATTTCAAAAAATGACATTTATGATATTTCATAATACACAATATTTTATTAAATTATTTAAAAAAACAATATTTATTAAAATTAATATTTTTTTTTAGAATATCAACTATGGTCCTTTTATGATTAACTTATCATTTAATACTAACTTTAGTTACCCCTAAAGAGTAAAAAAACTATGTTATCACGGTAATTGTTAAAAGGGTTTAAGGGGGTTAAAACAAAAAGATAAGGATGAAAAAAACACCTAAACTTATATAATTTTTTTATTGGATTATTTAGACTCATAATCATCTTATATTTTATTATGATAAATTTTGAGCCTTATTAACATGAAAATTTGTTTATATTAATTTAATATTTTAAGATATTCCAAGAATACTCTTCCCCAACTTATTAAGTGGAACCCACTCTCCTTTTATATCCACACTTCATGATACATTTTTTTCATCCTTTTCCTACTAAAATATCTTATTAACATCCCATAACACATTTTGGAGGTCTTTGTTTATACATAATAGCATGCTTAGAGGGATTAAGGTGTTAAGAAAAGGAGGTTGTCCAAAGAAGAGGTATAACTTTTAACTGAATGTTTTAGTTTTATTTATTCTTCTACATCCTTATAATATTAGTAATACATGATGAAATAATAACAAAATTATATTATATATATTTAAATTATTATTTTTTATTTTAATACCCAATATCCATTTTTCTACCATAAAATTAGAAATTAAA
The DNA here is from genome assembly GCA_963277665.1 of Viscum album. Taxonomy (NCBI): domain Eukaryota; kingdom Viridiplantae; phylum Streptophyta; class Magnoliopsida; order Santalales; family Viscaceae; genus Viscum; species Viscum album. Next base: position 1,793,604,497 of record OY728145.1, read on the forward strand.
CTACAGTTAATGTGTATGGTGGACTATCGCCTCATGAACTGATATAATTTATTCTCAATAACCACCTCTCATGACTGGATATAATGATTGATTTAATTTTTATATATGATATTAATGAAAAATTTATTATTCTTATAAGATAATATATTATCTAATTTATTACCTTTCCATCCATTGAGAAATGATAGTGTCATTCATGCGTACATATGGACTACAACCTCCACCAAGTAATATAATGAGTTTTCCATCACTACATCACATAGATGACATATATAAGTTTTTTTAGAGAAATAATATTATATTTATTATATAGTAATCATTTTTTAGAGATAAAATAATAATTAACTTATTTTCATAATGTCTATATATAAATGGAAATGTAACGCATGCATGCGTATGACTTACCCCCTCCATGATTTAACATCGGTCCTTTTTCATAACCATATTTCAATGACTTTATTAAAATTATAATTTATGTATAGATATTATAATTATTTTATTATTATTTTTATATATATTATGAAAAAATGACCTAATTTACCATAGTCAATCTACTAATTTCAATTTAGACATATGAACCAAGTATCGTCATAACATCTAGACAAGAACTTAATTAATTAAGTAATTAAATATCACATTTTAATAAATAAAATAAAATTAATAATAAAATTTAAAAATATTATTATCCAAGTAAATAATTAATATATATTAATAATCTTGGATGATAAAGAATGCATGAGACAATTCACACCTAAGGTAAATGGTTTCTCAACTCAATTTTTATTTATTTGGGTATAACTCTACTTATTTTACTATGTTATATCTTGATAATATGTGAAATGAACCATTATGATTTTATATTGATTTTTTTGTATTTAAAATTTTCAAATATAATCACTTCATTGATTAATTCTCACTTCAATGATATGATCTTTATAATGGTCCCTAGTCCCACATTTGTTTCTACCAGACATATGCCATATTCACCACTTGTTTCATTAATGTGGTGTATATACTCTACCATTGACATAATATATAATTATTAGCTTTTTATTTAGGGTATTTAATGTATAATTTTAATTTATTTCATTACTGGGGTTATTATTGAAATGTTTCCAAAGTAGAAAAAAATTATTTTTAAATCCCATAATTATTTGGGATTGTTTATGTTTAAGTCTCCCTAAGGGGAATTATATGATCATTCTATAAAAAATATTTTCATCTCCCCCAGTTGTTTTAATTTTTTTTTTGTTTCCTTTCATTTTCCTCTTTTATGTACTCAAGATATCTAAATAATGGTTTCAAGGAAAAATGATTTTTTTCTATTTGGTCAGGAATATTTTTATTCCATGACCATATTTTCATTCAAATATTGTAAAGATTGTTTTTCTATTTTATAGGGATTTAATAAAAATATTTATACCCATGTTTATCTATTTTAAAAATGGTTTATATAGAATATTCTTTCCATTTTCAAAATTATGAACTTTTTATCTTTTTATAGAAAATGTGGAAGGAATCATTTTTTTAATGTACATGGAATGAGTAAAATTTTACAAAATTATTATCACTCAATGATTTGAAGAATACTTTAAAATATTACATGATTTTTTTAAATAAAACTATTTCTCTAATATTTTGTAAATTTTTAGCTTCTAAATGTTATTTTCAAAGAGAAAATGTTCTTTTCCTCAATAATATTTTTAATGGTATTTTATGGAATTTTTATTCATCAATGAGAACAATGTTGTGTATTATTTATAATCTATTAGGGATATATTTAATGAAACCAATATTATTTTTTTGAAAGGTTTATGATCAGCTATAATAAGGAATGTATCAATATTTTGTATACTAGTTCTTCCAATATAAACAACTATTGATTTTTAAGGCGTGTTGGTTAAGTTATATTATTCATTTATATAATGAATGCATTAGAATTTTTATGTGATAGGTGGGGTATAAAATTACATATCCCTTCAACTCATCGGTATGTTTCATGACAAAAATTATTTTAGGTATTTTGATAAGGCCTTACCCATTAATGTAAAATTTCTTAGAATGAGGCCTATATCGTAATATTAAGATATTCAACATTATGCATTCCATCATTATGAAATTATTTATTGATTTCTATATTATTATTTTAAAATTTATAATATCCATGGATAATTTTAAAGATCATATGATTAGTTATATGAAATTATTTCATCATTATTTATTCCCACCATACTATTATTCTTGTTCAAGATATTTATTAAATGAAATTAGTTTTCGGTTATTCACTATTACATATTGATTATTCTTTATTTATTATATGATATATTCCATTAATCAAAGTCCCTTACCGATCACTTGATCTCACACTTATTTTTGTTTCCTTTCCCCAAGATATGAAAATAGAATCTTTATTTTTTCAAGGATGTATAATTTTTACATTCACTATGTTTTTATATTATAAGTGTAATGTGAGATTAAAGTATTTTTCTATTTTACAAAGACTATAAAACTATTTGGTTTTTTGAGACGTGATCTCTTGTATCATATGCTAATGTAATAAATTAACCAATGATTCTAGTCTATAAGGATCTGGGTATTTATAGTTGGTATTAGAGGAGGATTAGTCGAAACTATGGTAACAAGATTTATGGAAACATAGATTGGGGAACACAATCTTATGATTTATTTTGATGATAAGTATAATTAAATAATAACATCATAATGATTTTCTAAGTAAGAGATTATGTTATTTTCCTAGAAATAAATCCGTTTATAAATACTAAAGCTGGATATGGTTTTGGAAAAGATGAATCTATGGGAAATAACTTTGAAAAGAGTTGGTCGAGTATATCGCATGCATCGTTCTAGTGCATGGTGAATTTTGCCTTACTAAAAACCAAGTTTGATACTCCTGGGGTATTTTCTTGGTTAAATTCACATTTTATATATGAACCATTATGATGAATTAGGGAAGAGAACCTATATAAGTCTATGATATACCAAAGAAATATTGGATAAACCTAGAGTGTCTTGGGTTGATAAGTTTAAAGGAATAAATACCCATTTTTATGTTTTATGTTATGGTATTTGAAGAATATTAAGGATATTTATTGAGGCTTTTATGGAATACAACCCTTTGGTTTAGTATGTGTTTAATATTAAATTTCACTTTAGTAAGAATTATTTTATATTTTTTGGATATAAGATTATTTTTATTTATTAACTTTAGGGTTACTATGATCATTGATGTTAAGTTTATAATAGTTATTTAATATTAGTTTATTTTTTTATAAAAATAAGTTGTATGGGAAACCTTAGTGGTTAAAAATTTATTATACTATTAATGTTATTTTGAGTATTTTAATCATATATTTTTAGAATTTTATGGGAATTATCTTAATATAGTTTTATAAAAAGGATGACCTGCATGTTGGGAGATAACCCATCACATCCAGCAAGACCGCAAGGCTTGAACCCAAAACCAAAGGGAGACAAGGGTGTATCACCTACCACTATCATACATGTTTTTCTTATTAGTATCCCATTATTTTTAATTAAATAATTTGATGGATACAGATTAAATTGATTTTGGTAAATATATTATAGGGTTGAATATTTATTGAGTTTTGTGATTAATGATATTTTTGGAGATGTTTAATTTTTTGGGGGTATATATAACTTATAGTTCTAATATCTTATTTAACATGAAATATTATCTTGGAGGAACAAATTTTAAATTTTGAAATTTTGAGGTTATTTGTGATGTAGGGTTATTTATTTATGGAATAATTTATGTCGAACATTTGTTATTATTGTTTATTCTTTTGATATTAATGTTTTATTTACTCATATTAAGGTTTATTAATATTAAATCATCTTCGATAAACAATTTTTCTTACGGTTAAATTATAAATATAGGAGGAATAAATTATCATTTTCTGTGGATCTTATGATCTATTAGTAGTTTATTTTAGTGCTTCAGGCATAAAAAATTAATCTCTAATATTCATCATTTGGTTAAAAGGATTATGTTGTGTTATAAATTGAATGAAGGAAGAAATTATAATTTTAAAGTAAGTATATTTCATTATGTTTACAATTTAGTTGGTAATGAGATCCATAAACTTTAGATAAATTGTCTTGAATTAAATGTTATAGTTTTTCCTTCTTTTTGAATAAATAAATTTTCTATTAAACCAATAATGATTTATGGTATTTATGATATAATCATTATTCTGTAATGATAGAATAATACTTAGCATATTTATATCATGATCATTGAGAAATGGAAACCTTACTCTTATGTATATATGACTTACTATCTCTATAATTGTAACATAGTTCATTTTTCTTAACCATATTGTTTGGTTGGTTTTAGAAGTATAACTTATATATAAATATGATAAATAAATCATGATTATTATTCTAGATATGATATAATAATGACCTCTTTTACCATCTTTAACCTACCAAAGTCATTTTAGACATATGAACCTAATATGAAAAAAACATCTGATGTGGAATTAATTGATAAAGTAATAAAACCTAACATGGTAATAAATAAAATAAAAGTAACGATAAACTTTAAAAACTTTATTAATAAAGTATATAATTAAAATAAGTTTTATGTTTTGGTATATAAATAATGCATGAAATGAGTCAGACCTTAGGTAAGGGGTTTCATAACTCAATTTTCATTCATTGGGCTATAATTATAGTTCATTTACTATGTTATTCCATGATTATGTGTGAAGTGACCTATGAGTGTATTATTTTTTATTTAATATTTTTTCGATATAAATATTTCATACATAATTACTTAATTTATTAATTCTCACTTTAATGATACAATCTTTATAAGGGGTTCTCATATCACTTTTATCTCTGTGAGACATATTCCATTTTCACCACTTTTCTCTTTTATGTTGTGTATATAATGTCCCTTTGATATGAAATATCATGGCTCCCTTTATATTAATGTTATTTAGTTTATCATTTTAAGTTCTTTATTTCATGGGGGTTATGATTCAAAAGTTACCAAAGTGGTAAGGGTTTACTTCATAGTCTCATCATTGTACATGATTATTTATGTTTAAGTCATTTTTTGGGGAATTATATCGTATTCTATATTAAACCCAATATATTTTAATCTCATATTTTTGTTTTAAATTATATTTATTCCCATCATTTTCCACTTTTAAGTACTTAAGATATCAATAAAATATTTTTAAGGAAAACTAAATTAGTTTTCTATCCAGTCCAGAATATTTTTCTTTCTCATCCGTATTTTATTTAAAAATGGTTTAAATATTGTTTTTAATATTAAAATGGATTTATTAAAGATATTTTCACCCATATTTTACTTTATAAAAACAGGTTTTAAACAAAATGTTTTGAAAACTTTTTTTTAAACAAAATGTTTTTGAATTTTATCCAAATGAGGTAATTTTTGAATTTTTACCAAAAATGTGAAAGGAATCGTAATTTTAACATACTCTACATGAATGAATTTTCTCACCTCTATGACCTATAAATTCTTTGAGAAATAATTTAAATGTTTCAATTATTATTTTCAAAAACTTTGTTTCCAGATAATCTGTATATATTTTGTTTTTATAAGTGATTTTAAAATTGAAATGGGTATTTTCCTCAAGAATGTATTTAATGACATTTTATTGTATTTTTATTCATCAACAAAAAATCCATATATATTGTTTATACTTCATTGGGGATATGTTGTAATAATACCATCCTTATTCATTATATGTATGTTTTATTCTCATTTTTATAAGGGAAAGTATTGACATTATATATGCTAATTATACCAACATAAAAAGTTATTGATTTTATGGCATGTTGATTAAGTTGAATTGTTTATTAATTTGATAAATTCATTGTAAATATTATGTGATGGGTGGTGTACATAATTACGTATCCCCTCAATGCATTAGTGGGTCTCATTAGACAAATTGCTTTTGGTATTTGGCCAAGGCCTTACCGATTTATGTTATATTTCATTACAATAGACATTAATGGTATGTTTAAGATGTTGAAAATTATGTATTACATAATGATTAAATTAGTTATTTATTTCCACATTATTATTTTAATAGTGATGATATACATGGATAATTTTGCAGATCATGTGATTAGTTATATTACATTATTTGATCACTATTTATTCCTACCATATGATTCTTCATGCTCGAGTTATTGATTAAATGGATTTTTTTTCAATTATTAACTTTTTTCATATTTAGTAAGCTTTATTTATTATATTTTAGCTTTTTTTATTCACATTTTCTTAGTAATAATATTTTCAAACCATTATTTTTCATTTCCCTATGATATGAATAAGTAATCACGAATGATTTCAAGGATGCATAATTTTTTAATTTTGCTATGCTTTTATATTACCAATGTAATGTGATATATAAGCATATATCTAGTATACTAGGACTACTATATTATTCAATCATTTGAGAAGTGATATCTGGTATCATATACCAATGTAATAAACTGACCATTGATTTTGGGCTATTGGGGTTGGTTTCTTCAAATATCTTCTGAGATAGTTAGGCACATACATAATTATTTCATTCACAAATGTGTGGGAATAATGGGTTTTATCGCATTTTAATTTTTATACATAATGAGTTTTATACCATTTTAATTTTTGTATATAAGGATTTTGTTCATAAAGTCATTGGAATAATGATTTTTCTTAGAATATTTTCCTATTATTATGATTTTTCCACCATTCTATGATTATTTTCTTTTCAGAATATGTTACATTACATTTTGATACCTCTTTTCTAATATATTCTACACTTTTATGTTACTCTTTGACTTATACCATGATTATGGCCTATTTGTTATTGGTTACATCTTTATTAGGTATCCTGATTATACACATAAGCTCAACTTATGATCACTTGTGATATTTATTTTTTTCTCTTATTTTTTACTATTAATAGTAATTTTATTTCACCCCTTTATTATGTTTCTATTTCACCAGGTTATAAAGATGAGTGAAATTTATAAGAACAATTTAATGGAGTCTTTAATGGCTCAATTATGGAGAAATTCATACAATTATCATAAAATAAATTTCTTATATAGATGATCTTCAAAGAAACTAAACCTTACATTATTGGGGTATTATGATTATTTGGGGAAGTAATGTTTAAATTATTAAATAATATACTTTCTATCTTTGGAAATATCACCTTGTATTAATGGTATTATTTAATTAGATTGTTTTTCATCACTTCCTAAGAGTGCTGGTATAAGAATTTATATTTGGAATCGTTTTATAGTTTAGTTATTATTAGTGATTAGGTTAAGATAACATTATTGAGAACCCTAGAGATAAGTCTAAGTATAGGACAACAACAACAAAACATTAGTAATGTAAAGATTTTATGGTTTTAATAGAAATAATATCTATGTGTGGATACTACAAGTCAATAGGGGCTCTAGAATGGATGTATCTAGGGGTATTAACCCTAAAAGGGGTGTATTGGTTATTTAATAAATCTTCACTTGGTGAATGATAAAGAGGTAAAATAGAACACCTGGTTTGAGATTAATGGTCTAGATAATTTTGTTAATTCATTTTCTATTTATGAACCATTATAATGAATTTGAATATGTTTAGATTAGAGAACCAAAAAAGAAGTGATCATGGATAAAATAGATTAAAATTAAAAGTTTCATGATTAAATTTATATATTAATTGATATGGGATTTTATTGATAAAGGGTAAGTCCAAATTTGAAAAAAAATTCTTAAATTATTTTATGGGTTAGAATATTGTATGGATGTTGCTGATAATTTTGGGAAATTTATTTTTTAGAATAGGATAAGAAGTACAAGATAAACTAACTTAAAGGAATTCTTGATATACTAAAAGTATAAAGGATTAAATAAATATTTTATTATTGATGACATATTAGTATTGGGATTTAATATTCATTTGAAATTTAACTTTGATTTTATTGAATACCATTTTGGGGTGGATCATGAAAATAAAGCTGTGAATTTATCTCTATAGAAACTTCTAATGAATAATTTTTTGAATAAATAGTTTTTTACTCTTACCAAGGATAGTGAGGTGGATACCTTATAAGAAATTATGTCTTGTGAAATTTCCATCTTTTAGGTACCCTTAGATATTATTATGAGTATGATACAATTAAAATTTCTAGGACATGATTTTTTATGGATTGGGGGAGAATGTAACACCCTGATATTTTAGAAAACATTTTCCCTTTAAATAAACATTGTATCCATAAATTGCTTCACATGAGATGCTGAATTAAAACACATAAAGACCTTTTATATTAATATTATTAATAAAATTAATGAATAATAAATCCCCTACTAAACTAATGGTTTTTAATTAATTTGAAATGCATACAAATAGGATTAGGATTAATTGATGCTTTAAAAGATTATTTTTCAATAAAATTATTTGTCCTTTATAAATTGTATTTTCATTTCAAATAAATTTCTTAAATTTTTTATTTTGAACATAAAACTTTTACCTTTATTTTTTATTCAAAAATGTTATATTATTTTGGGGTTTATTTTTGATATTTTTTAAAATAATTATTTTTTTGGTTAATAGTGAAAAAATACCAACTTTTATTAAACAAACTACTTTTATGAAATTTTCCAAATAAAATAATGAATTCAAAAAATTTTGAATCTATATTTCAACAAAAATATATATTTATAAAGTAAAGAAATAATTTAAAAATAATAAATCCCATGTTTAACAATTTTGAAATCATATGTAATATTTTACTCTAAAAACTTTTTTTTAATTTTCTTATATTATAAATTATATTTAATCAGTTACACATAATAAATCTGAAAAAATGGATTTTATATCATCATGTTCATATTATGTAATAATACAAATTTTAGTTTAAGGAATAAAAATATGATTACCAAAATTAGTGTTAATTACCACGATAATGGTAAAAATGTTATTTTTTTTAAAAAAATATTTTATAAAAATGGTGTAATTTTTATCTAATCAAATTAATTAATCAATTATAAAAAAAATAATCTAATATAACGCCTAAACATATATATTTTAATGACTCTTTTATGAAATTAATTGGAAGATATCTAATTATATTTTCAGAGCCAGTCGTTGGGATGATGTGAGATTTTTGTGCTCCAGTGAGCCTCATATTGACATCATATAAAAATTAAATATATTAATATCATGAATGAATTTTTTTCTAAAATAATGGAAAAACACTCATAAAGACTCTTGGATTAGAAATTTAAGACTATGGTTGTGTCTATAATACAGGCTTAATCTTAGGCATGACATAAACATTGTCATCATTGAGTATTTTGTGAAAGTGAATTCATGGGTGGATTAATAATATAATAAATTAATCGATTATTTTATTGTTTTTTATATCATCATGAACTAACCTCATCTAAAAGTATACTACTATAAACCCTAGGGTTATCTATATAACCCTAGTGATTTTGATAGGATCCGATGTAGGACGTTTCATGGATAATCGTTGACAGATCATGCCTTGGCGACTGGTGTGGCAAGATAACATGTGTATCTCATTAACAAAAATGGTACATAATCATTATTCATCAATGATCAATCCAATATTGAGGTAGGATGTTTTATTTATTATTATTTATTGTTATTTTTCATCCTATTTAAAACATGAGTCAATCCTCCCAAAAATATTGATTCACGAATCAAGAGTTAATTTGTAGGTTTTGTTTTATCTTCATAGAAAATTAGAAATTGATCATTATTATTATTTTTTCTATGAAATTCATATCTATTAATCGATTAGTACAACAATGAAATGAGGCTAACACAAACATTAACTAATATATTTCCTCACATATTTATTTTGTTCATTTATATCTTTTTTCTTTATGAATCCATCATTGGTATTTAGTTTGGCTAGTGGTTTGAAAAATACTAATTTATAAATCAATGGAAAACTATTATTTAGTTCATATGATTGATGCTGAGGGTTTGATATCAAGATCAATGATGTTATTGAATTGTAATGAGTACATAAAATGGTTTAAGATCAGATAATAATTTCCCATTTCTCATTTTGGTGTGCGGTGATGGCTTGGTGTGATGGTGGAGGATTCTTCAAAAGGAATCAAGTACTTGATTTAAGAAACCAACAATGAACAGGCTTAGAAAACCTCACATCTGAGGTTGTTAGTGGATTAGGTATTATAAATCATGGTCTTCGAGTAGTCACACTTGGATTATTATTTTCTAAGTAGGCCCTAGTGGGATATGTTGTGAAAGAGTGGTACCAAAGTGAATTTTTCTTAGGAACATAGTTTGTAGTTTTTTATAGCTATAAGATTGGTTTGGTTTATATAAAAAAAGTGTTAAGTGTTTTGAGTTTGGATTTTAGTCTAGGGACTAAAATTTCAGAATTGCAACTGACATATCCATACACCAATACTTTTATAACCTTCTTGTCGACTTGGTAAATATAGGCATTGGTCACAAGGAAAATATATATACATGTATCATTTATGAATGAGTTGTGGTTTTCTTATCCTTCTTAAGTCAGATTCCTAGATAAACATAGTGATTGTGGTATATACTATCTATTTTAGGGTACCACCATGATGATTTTCATCTAGGATTTTATACCAGAATTGAAAGGAAGATCCCCTTATTTGTGAGGATTCGATACAGGGACATTTTAATGAGGTGGTACCTTCAGGTATTTTTTCATCCATACCTCCACCATTCGAACAATGGATGATATTTGCAGTACTAGAGGATTGGGCATGTTGGATGAGTGTTCTTCACAAGTTTCAATATTAATGAACTCTTAGGTTTTGGGGTGTTCTAAACCCCCAAGCATTTAAGGATTTTATCGAGGTGGTTTCTTGAATTTTTCACCTCATCAGGACAAATGTAGACCAGATGGTGGTCCTGTTGGAGAGCTTTTTTCATGGATATATAGAGATATAATGAAGGTTAACGAATCCATTGTGTGACAAGGAGTCTCTTTCAAGGACATAGTTTGATCTTGTTTTTAGAGAGTATTTTTCTCCAGCTACATTGTGTTTTTTTTGCTTCTAGGAGCTTATATGACTTCAGAAGGGAAAGAAAACTGTGGCTAAGTATTCACCTTGGTTTACCAAAATCTCATGATACTCGATGGATATTGCATGTGATCATTTCTTATGGGATCATGTAAAGAAGATAGGATTATGTAGAAACATCTAAGCCTATATTATACCTCTATATATTACTACTTATTATTGTGTGTTAGATCATGATCTAGTAGTAGAGATATTTCTAGATGTGTAGAAACCAACAATGGGTCCAAGTGGTGGGAACAAAGGAGTTGAGACTTCATAAGTAGGTAGTTGAATATAAACATAGGGATCTAGATGTGTGAGATGTTTTAGAATGTGATATCAAGAAATATGGTCTATAGTTGAGGTCTCTCAGGATGGTTCTAGTCATTTTAGGTAGAGGTGCTCTACTGGAATTATAGATATTTGTGACGGGATCCCGTTGCAAACAGACTTTAGGAACGGGGGCTCATCGCAAATAGACCGTTTCAGAAAACAGCGTCGCAAATACATATTTTTGTGACGAGAAAATTTCCCATCACAAATAAGCCTCGGATTATATACATTATATATCAATCAACCTTTTGTGATGGTCCCGTCACAAATACTATTTGTGACGGGATAATTACCCGTCATAAATAACCACCTCATTATATATATTATATATAAAAAACATTTGGCGATGGGTCCATTGCAAATAGTATTTGCGAAGAACCCACTGTCTTGTCGCAAATACTAATATTAAAAGAATTATATTATTATTATTAAAATAATAAAATCATAAAAATTATTATTATTAGTAAAATAAAAAAACATAAAAAAATATAATACTAAAAAAATATATTTAATAAAATAATGATTAATAAGAAATTAATATTAATATTTTTAAAATAATAAAAAAATAAAAAAATAATTAAAATTATCAATATTTCAAAAAAATATAAAAAAATCATAAAATATTATTATTATTATTAAAATAAACAAATATTAAAATATATAAACAAATAATAAATAATAAAGTATTAAAAATTAATAAAATTAAATTATGCAATATTTGCACCAATATAAAATACAAAAACTATAAATAGTTTGTTGGTCGGAGTGGTTTACTCAAGAGGGGGGTGAATTGAGTACCAATTAAAATTTCTATATTTAAAAGCAGTGTCTTAAAGACCCCCAAATAAAATAATAAATTAAACTGTAGTGAATTTATATTAATGTAGAGATTCTGTTAGGTTCTCAAGGGATTGATTAATTCCCAGTTAATCAACACAGGAGTGTGTGATTATCTTTTGAAACTAACTTACTAATCTACACTTAACATAAACACTTGCTAATTTAATTATCAAAGTAACTTTAAAAAAAGTATTGGTTTTAAAGTGATTAGCAGCGGAATAAAACTTTGAAATAGATGGCACAACAATGTAACCAAGAGGTTCAGTCTCAAGCCGAGACTTAGTCCTCTCAAAAGTTTATATAAAAATGATCCACACCCTGGATCGGGGTTCAACAGTTTACAACTGTCCAGGTCCAAGACCTCTACCACTGTTCTTCGTGGGAAACAGTACAACAGCAACCAGCTGTCCAGGTCACACACGACCTCTACCACAGTTCTTCGTGGGAAAGAAAGAATGAAAGAGTTTTGTAAGGATTTACAGATCCTTCAGTTTGAGTACAGGAGACAGTGTATGTGTTAGATATAGCAGATAACACACACTGCTCGAAATGAATGGTAATAAATCACAGAACAAGAGATGTAGAGTTTAAAGATTGTTCTGGTGATTTCAGTATAGCTCTGGACTCCTTTGAATTTGATTAGAAGTGAGTCTGAGTCCTCTTCTTGTTTCTGTTGAGAAACAGAGTGTCGTATGCTCCAGGTTCACAGGTGGTGAGAATGTAGTCGATGAAGTTCTTCTTGTATGCACAGAACACTCCTCGAGTATGCTTGATTGTCTATGAGCTTCTCTGTGTTCCTCTTGTGCTTGTGTCGTTTTTGGTATATTGGATGCACCGCACTTTTTTGGTTCGCTTCTTGTTGTTTGTATTCTTCACACGTTCGCATATATTTCTGGTATGTAGCCTTCTCGTATTTATCTCCCATCAGGGGACATAAAAGATTTCTTTTCAGCAGGTACGAGGTACGGGTTCCTGACATCCGAAAACCTTTATCAGGTATTTGAAAAATCATTAAAATGTACAATATGACCGTTAGATAGATTAAATATAGGAAATAAAGAAATTCAAACAGTGAGTTGAGTGATCGGTAGGTAATCAGCATCGGTAGCTTGAACATCGGTAGCTTGAACATCGATAGCTCAATGTCATTAGTTGCTTTGACTCTATCGGTGGCTCTATGCGTCGGTTGGTACATGCATCGGTAGCTCCATGCGTCGGTAGGTACATGCATCGGTAGCTCCATGCGTCGGTAGGTACATGCATCGGTAGCTCCATGCATTGGTGGCTGTGAGTCTATCGGTAGCTTCGTCCATCGGTGACTCTTATTCCATCGGTAGCTATTTATACTTACACCGGTAGCTCTACGTTTGTATCGGTAACTGTATTTATAAGTACATCGGTAACTCTGTGTTAAGTCTATCGGTAGCTGTCTGTCGGTAGACTAAGTCTATCGGTAGACTGGTTACCGGTAGCTCTTTATCAGTAGCTATAGGCAGATTACTTATCTGTTTTATGTAGAACACATACGATTGTGTTAGAATCAATTTATAACTTGTATGAACATGGATAAATGATGATTAACATATTCCAAAGACTTATTTTAAAAAGGTGTTATTGGTTTGATCATAGATTTAAAAGAATTAAAGTATAGATCAACAATACTTAACAATATCATAGAGAATGAAGACATAATTGGGATTTTCAACACAAATAAATACATGATTGAGATTATCAAAACAGGTGAGGTCAACAATCTCCCCCTTTTTGATAATCACAATTTATGATATTGGCATTTAACATAGTGAAAATATAATAGTAAAGAGTATAATATTGAATTCAATTTTCTCAGAGAAAACAACATCATAGATAATAGAAATAGTATGATATAGACATAAGTTATCAGAGGTAAAAATAATAAGGTACTATATAGACATAAGGTATCAGAGATAAAAATGGAAACAAAACAAAGGATAATGTGTTTCCCCTTATGCCTTATTTTTCTCCATTGAAAATATTTCTCATTTTGTTCTCCTCCTTATTCTCTCATAAAAAGTTTCTCCCCCTCTCTTATTGTTCTCCCCCTTTGTGATAATCAAAAAGTGGGAAAGAATATATATATATATATATAGGAGAGAAATAAAACAAAGAGAAGTAAAAAGTGGTCTGTATTATAGTAGTCAAAAAGTATAACAAAAACAGATTACAAAGGAATTCCTATCAAAAAGCTTGGCCACTGGTTCAATCCGCATCTGCAATGTGAGATTTTCCTTTGGGATCAGAAGGATGCTCGGGTGGTGAGGATTCAGGTGAAGGTTTGGGAATGCCAGAAAAGATCAAAGGAGGCTGGGCCACTGACACAGAGTCAGGCTTTTAGGTTGAAGATTTTTGGGTGATCATTGGTTTGAGGCTTTGAATGGCTTGAACAGGAGTCAGCTGGACTGAGGAAGCAGTTGAGGCAGAAGCAGGCAAAGCAGGAGAGATGATGACTGGTCTAGCATCAACATGCAAGAAGGGCAGCAGCAGATTTCTAAAATCCATAATAATTCCTCCTCCTCTTTCCATAGCAGAGATGAAATCATCTTTGTTCTCCATGAATTTCTCTAAGGCAGGAGTCAGTTCTCTCAGCTTGCTCACTTGTTCTTTGAAAGCTTGGGTGACTGGAGGGAGCTTCATGTGTTCCAACATTAGCTTGAAGTGGTGTTCGAGTTGATGCTTGGTGAAAATTTTGGAGAAGTAGTAGTCCACTTTGCTTTTTATGGCTTCTTGAGAGGCAGAGGCTTCTCTCATAAAATCTTGAACTATCTTCATGATTTCTCTGGAAGAATCCCTTGTAGAGAGCACCACTCGGCTTAACTCTGATGAGTCCCCAGAGCCACTGGTTGAAATAGAACCAATCTCCTCATTCAATATTGCTCGAACTGAGTTCATATCAACTGATGGTTTGGATGTGAGAGGGCCAAGAGAGAAGGAAACAGTTTCTTTAAAACTCTTTGACAAACCACTGATTAGGCTTTGAACTTGAGAGTCTTGTAATTGAACATGATCCTTCACTGAGGTTTTGAAACTTTCAAACACTGAGACAAACTGGCTGACTACACTCTTCACATAAGCTAGGCCCTTGTCAGCTTGAGACTTGGAGCTCATATAGGAATCCAAAGCAACAACTGATGTCTTGAGAGCTTCCAGATCAGCTTCGATTCTTGAAGACTGAGTCTGGCATTCTTTCACTTCTTCCATAAGCTTATACATAAAGGAAGATAAATTACAAGCCAGAGATAGCTCGAAGGACCTCTCTAGAATTTTCATTTCTTCATAAAATCTTTCCTTCATCTCAGTAACTGAAGCACTGAATGATTCTTTTATCTCATTCTTCATGGATTCAAGATCTGATTTGGAAACAAAATCACTTGAGACAACTGCAGCAGATCCCCTTGCTGAGGCCAAATTAACTACAGAAGTAGTCATTATTGAATTAATTGAGGATGCAAGAGAGGTTTCCATTAGCTTCACTTCTTCAACAAAACTGGATTTGAGGTCCTCTTTCAGCTTACTCAAATCATGAAATCTGACTACATCGTCTGGCAACAACTCAGCAGCAAGATCATAATTGGTCTTTAGTCTATCCACAGACATCTCATTGTCAGAATCTGGATAATCCAATCCACAGACTATAAACCCTGGGTCTTCTACCCAGTCTCCAAGATCAACAGCTACTGTAACATTTCCAAGCACAGACTGATGCTCCCCCTCAATGGGTGCATTCTCATGTATCACAACAGCCTTTGCTGCTGGCCGTTCTTCATCAGAATCTTCTACCACAAGTTCTACAGGTGCAGCATTTAGAAGATCTTCTGATACAGGTACAACTTCTTCTCTATCTCTTTCTTCTTCAGCAGCAGGTATAGCTGAGTTTCCAATTAAGGGACTCATACTTAACTTACCAGAAGCAGGCGATTCAGATGCATTCTCCATTTCCTCTTCTTCTTGGTGAGGTACAGACTGGTATTCCTCATAAGTAGGCAAAACTTCCTCTACTTTTCCTTTCCTAGAATAAACCAGTTCTGCAAAAGGACTTGGGGGAAAGTCTGGATCTCCTCCAACATCCATAGGAGTTTCTTCTTCTTCTTCTTCTTCTTCTGTCTCATCACTATAAGCAGGTTCCTCTTCATCAGGTCTTAGACTCGGATCTCTCATATTCTTTGGTCTTGAGGGATAATCCACAGGATTAAACCTATCATAGATTTTCTGATCATCATTGACCCATTCTCCCTTCCATGGGTTCCAGTTAATTTTCATATACTTGCAAACAGTCGAGGTGATGCAGAAATTGTTCTTGACTACAACTGTCTCATCCTGAGACTCAGCTATTTCTTTCACTTTTATCATCACTGAAATCAGCTTGGCAAAGAACAAAGCATTGGTCTTTGACTTTGGTCTAATCATGTCTTCCATTTGAAGCATCAACAATCTGCACAGATTGACTTTTACACCATGTCTTAGCAAATGAAGAAGATAGATATCTTGATATCTCAGATTTGAAAAATCTCCTCTCCTCGGTATCAACACATGCTGAACAAATTTGAAAAGCAGTCGATTCTCTCCATCCATTTCAGCAGCTACCACTTGCCTTTGATTTCCATTACCAGTCAGTTCTTGTAAGGCGGTCTCATAATCAAAAATGTCACTACTAGGTGGCATTGCTCTTGATACATACCCAGAGACACCTTCATGTGGTACTTTTAAACTCTAAGCCCACTCTACTGAAGAAAAAGACATCTCTTTTCCATTTACAAAAGAGCTTACCCGATTCTCATTCTCAGACTTCTCAAAGGTTACAAACTCATAGAACTGCTTTACCAATTTCGGGTAGTATGGGCCATTGTTATTCGAGAAACAATCCACCCATTTTTGGTCTTCCAGAATCTCGAGCACTAAGGATTTGCTAGGCAGTAGCCATTCCATGCACAGTTCCTTCTCGATTACTATATCTCTATTCTGCAAGTGAGGATTCACTGGCCGCCTTCCCGATCTAGTTTTGACTTCACTAACACTGGCTTTATGCTGTGTCTTCTGCTTCTTAGCATTTGGTTCTGCACTTTCATCTCTGATGATAGGAAGCTTGGTTTTTGCCATCGCGGGTTTAGGGTTCTTGGTCGATTTGGGTGCTAAGGTTCGAAGGTGAGAGATTTTGAGCTCGGTGAGGTAAGAAGTGGCTTAGACTTAGTTTTATCATTTAGGAATTCCAAATAAACGATTAAAATAGAGTAATAAAATAAAATAAAACGATTCGTATTCTTGGCGGCAGACAGAAGTTTTGAACTTTGCATCGGTGTGAGTTAATCATCGGTGAGAAAAACAAATCAGTGAGAGTTGTACATCGGTGAGAATTTCTACGTCGGTGAGAAACTTACATCGGTGAGCATTTTCACATCAGTGAGAATTTCACATCGGTGAGAATTTTCACATCAGTGAGAATTTCACATCGGTGAGAATTTCCACGTCGGTGAGAATTTCACATCAGTGAGAATTTTCACACCGGTTGTGATTAAACATTCCCAGTTCATGTCTTATGAAACTTAGCCTATCCGAACTTAAAGGTTTAGTGAAAATATCAGCCAATTGATGTTCAGTGCCAATAAATTCAAGATAAATATCACCTTTTTGATAGTGATCTCTTAGGAAATGGTGTCTTACATCTATGTGTTTGGTTCTAGAGTGAGATACATGATTCTTAGAGATGTTTATTGCACTGGTGTTATCACAGTTGATTGAAACATGTTTAAAAACGTATCCATAGTCCAAAAGAGTGTGTTTCATCCACAGAATTTGTGCACAGCAACTACCAGCAGCTATATATTCTGCTTCAGCAGTAGATAATGCAACCGAGTTCTGTTTCTTACTACACCAAGAAACTAAGGATTTTCCAAGCAAATGACATGTTCCTGATGTGCTTTTTCTATCTAACTTACAACCAGCAAAGTCAGCATCTGAATAACTCATTAACTCAAAGGATTTTCCTTTTAGGTAAAACAAACCTAAGTTAACCGTGTGTTTGAGATATTTAAAAATTCTTTTAACAGCAAGCAAATGAGATTCTTTTGGGTTAGCTTGAAATCTAGCACACATACACACACTAAACATAATATCAGGTCGACTAGCAGTAAGATAAAGTAAACTACCAATCATACCTCTGTAATTTGTTTGATCAACTGGTTTCCCAGTTTCATCTGCATCCAATTTACAGGTAGTACTCATAGGAGTTTCACTTTCCTTGATACTATTCAGACCAAAACGTTTTAAAAGATCCTTTGTATATTTACTTTGATTCAAAATAATACCATTTTCATTTTGAAATACTTGAAATCCAAGAAAGTACTTAAGCTCTCCCATTAAGCTCATTTCAAATTCATTTTGCATACTTTTTGAAAAATCAGTACATAAAGAGTGTTTAGAAGATCCAAAAATAATATCATCAACATATATTTGTACAACTAAAACATCTTTAGAAATTCTTTTAATAAAAAGAGTTGGATCAGCAATCCCTTTAGTAAAACCTTTTAAAATAAGGAAATTGCTAAGTCTATCATACCAAGCTCTTGGAGATTGTTTTAAACCATACAAAGCTTTAGAAAGTTTAAAAACTTGATTTGGAAAATGGGGGTTAGCAAATCCAGGTGGTTGTTCTACAAAAACATCTTCAATTATAAAACCATTTAGAAATGCACTTTTTACATCCATTTGATATAACTTGAAATCCAGATGTGCAGCATATGAAAGTAAGATCCTAATGGCTTCTAGTCTAGCTACAGGTGCAAAAGTTTCCTCATAGTCTATGCCTTCTTCTTGACTATATCCTTGTGCAACTAGTCTAGCTTTGTTTCTAACTATATTTCCAGATTCATCTACTTTATTTCTAAAAACCCATTTTGTGCCTATTGTCAAAGTGTCCTTGGGTCTGTCAACTAATTCCCAGACTTTGTTTCTTTCAAACGGATTTAATTCTTCCTGCATAGCTATTACCCAGAATTCATCATTGATAGCATCATTGATATTTTTGGGTTCCAGCTGTGAAAGAAAGGCTTGATGTTCAACCTGGTTTCTTAGAGAAGCTCTAGTTTGTGTTCCTCTATCAAGATTACCAACAACAGCTTCTAAAGGATGATTCTTTAGAATTCTCGTTGATCTAGTAAAAGTTGGACTAGAAATTTCAGGTTCATCTATAGGTTCGGGTTCAACAGAAGCAGATTCTGGAGAAAGTCCAGAACTGGATACTTTTATAACAGGTTCTTTAGATTTATCATTAAGGTCCAGAATAGATAAGTCTTCTTCAAGATTTTCAAGAGAGGTTTTAGGCTCATGTGGATCAGTTTCATCAAATTTGATGTGAACAGATTCTTCCACACATTTGGTTTTCTTATTGAATACTCTATAGGCTTTACTTGAAATAGAGTAACCCAGAAAAATTCCTTCATCACTTTTGGAAGCAAACTTATCCAGATTATCTTTAGTATTCAGAATAAATACTTTGCAACCAAAAACTTTAAAGTAATTAACCTTAGGCTTTCTATTTTTCCACAATTCATAAGGGGTTTTCTTAATAACTGGTCTAATCAAGACTCTATTAATAACATAACAAGCTGTATTTACAGCTTCAGCCCAAAAATAAATAGGTAGGTCATATTCATTGAGCATGGTTCTAGCAATTTCTTGAAGAGTTCGGTTTCTTCTTTCTACTACACCATTCTGTTGGGGTGTTCTAGGGGCAGAGAAGTTATGAGTATAGCCATTGTGTGAGCAATAAGATTCAAAATCTTGATTTTCAAACTCACAACCATGATCACTTCTCAGGGTCTTAATCTTGAGTCCACTAAGATTTTCTACAGACTTGGAGTATTTAACAAAGTAAGAACAAGATTCACTTTTGTGAGCTAGAAAATATACCCAAGTATATCTAGAAAAGTCATCTACAAGAACATAAACATAGTGCTTCCCATTTAAACTAGAAACTCTTGATGGTCCAAACAAATCCATGTGAACCAATTCAAGTGGTTGAGAAGTTGAAACTTCTTTCTTTGATTTAAAAGAAACTTTGTGTTGTTTTCCCTTTTGACAGGGGTTACACACTCTATCATTTGGGAATTCTAACTTAGGTAGGTCTCTAACTAGGTTTTTCCTAGAAAGTTTTCTAAGTGAGTGAATGTTGCAATGTCCTAATCTTCTGTGCCATAGCCAAGATTCTTTATGAAAAGCATTCAAACAATTAATATTCTGCTTAGCTAAAGAATTCAGATTAACAGCATAAACATTTTCATTTCTTAAGGCAGAAAATACCAAAACATTATTAGAATCAAAAACTTTGCAAGAATCATTTTCAAATTTAACATGAAAAACATCATCACATAACTGAGAAATACTTAATAAATTGTATTTAAGGCCATCAACAAATAAAACTTTAGAAATCAAAATTGAATCAGTGTTACCAATCTGGCCTAGGCCGATGATTTTCCCTTTTGAGTTATCACCAAAGGTGACAAAGCCTCCATCAACTTTTATTAAACTCTTGAAACAAGAGAAGTCTCCTGACATATGTCTTGAACATCAACTGTCCAAATACCACGTCTCTTTATAGGAGCTCTTTAAGCAAGTTCCCTACAAAACAGATTTAGATGGGAGATGATTTTGGTACCCAGATTTTCTTGGGTCCAGACAGGTTAGCCAATAACACTTTAGGTACCCATATTTGTCTAATGGGTCTCATATAATTTGTAGAATTGACATGCTTTGAAAGATAAACTTTATTAGATCCATAGCTATGTATATAACTGGTTGAAACATATGAAGTTCCAAAATTACCTTCATTCTGTCCAGATTTAGAAATGAATCTAGTTTTAGAAATTTTCCTTTGTCCAGGTTGGTATCCTATACCAGTAGTATATTTAGGTGCTACTTGCTTTCCTAGCATCTGTGTTAGAGTATTCTTGCCATTGGTGAACTTCTCTAAGTCTTTTCTAAGTTGCTCATTTGACAGTTTCAGTTCTGTATTTTCTTTTAACAGTTGAGCATTTTTCTCTTTTTCAATAGTAAGTTCGGTTTTAACTGTAGTGGTGAGAGCATGCTGTTTCTTTAATGACTTGTATTTATCCTTAAGTTCATTACATGTCTCTTCCAGCATATCACAGTATTCAAACAGTTCAGATTTAGACATGTTATCACCTTCAGAATCATCTCCAGAATAATATGAATTTGAAGCAGGAGTTTCAACAGTTACCTCAGAAGTGTTTGCCATAAAGCACATGTTGGCTCGATTCCTTTCAGAGTCTGAAGATTCAGCTTCACTTGTTCTGTCTTCTGAAGCACTCCAAGTAGCCTTCATAGCTTTCTTAAACTTATTGTCCTTATATTCATATTTCTTTTTATACTTCAGCTTTGGACAGTCGGCTTTAATGTGTCCTTTTCTCTTGCACTCATAGCAGACAACATCATCTGAATTGTCATTCTTCTTCCAGTCCTTTTTCCATTTGCCTTGGTGATCATACTTACCCTTATAATTTGTTTTTCTGAAGAACTTCTTTTTCCTATAAAATTTCTTAAATCTTCTAGCAATGTGAGCCATCTCAGCATCACTGTCAGAATCACTTCCACTGTCTTCACAGCTTGAACTTTCAACTACAGCTTGAAGCTTTTCCTTGTCCTTATTCTTTGAGGTTGAGGATTTGAAAGCAACAGACTTTCTTGCAGGTTCATTGTCTTCCTCTTTGTTCACTTTAAGCTCTTCTTCATACATCATCAGCTTGCCAATTAGTTCCTTGACAGGTAGAGCAGCTATGTCACATGATTCTCTGATTGAGACAGATGTGCCTCTCCATCTATCAGGTAGACATCTCAAAATTCTCATAATTTGTTCCTTCGATGAGACATCCTTTCCCAGCGAGATCATTGTATTGAAAATTTCGTTGAACCTGAGATACATGTCAGAAATGGGTTCGTCAGGCTTCATTTTAAAATTATCATACTTGATAGTATAGGTGTTCAATCTCATTTCTTTAACATTAGTTGTTCCTTCATGAGAAACAGCTAAGGTATCCCAAATTTCAAAAGCAGTTTTACATGCAGAAATTATATTAAACTCTTCATCTCCTAGAGCACAGTACAAGGCATTCATAGCTTTATAGTTGTTATTGTAAGCAGTCTTTGTAGGTTCATCCCAAGTAGATCTAGCAGTAGTAGGAATTTTGTATTCTGATTCAATAGCAGTCCAAATATCAAAACCTATTCTTTCTAGATGGATTTTCATTTTCAGCTTCCACTGAGCATAATTAGTTCCATTGAAGAAAGGTGGCCGGTTAGTAGCAGCACCCTCAAGTCTATTGTCCATGATGAGAAAATTTTAAAGAGATAGAAATTTAGAAATAACAGAAATTTTAAGAACTTTAAAATACAACTAAAATCACAGTTCAAAAGCAGAGTACTTTTAGAAAGTATTTTCAATCCTCTGATACCAAGTGTTGGTCGGAGTGGTTTACTCAAGAGGGGGGTGAATTGAGTACCAATTAAAATTTCTATATTTAAAAGCAGTGTCTTAAAGACCCCCAAATAAAATAATAAATTAAACTGTAGTGAATTTATATTAATGTAGAGATTTTGTTAGGTTCTCAAGGGATTGATTAATTCCCAGTTAATCAACACAGGAGTGTGTGATTATCTTTTGAAACTAACTTACTAATCTACACTTAACATAAACACTTGCTAATTTAATTATCAAAGTAACTTTAAAAACAGTATTGGTTTTAAAGTGATTAGCAGCGGGATAAAACTTTGAAATAGATGGCACAACAATGTAACCAAGAGGTTCAGTCTCAAGCCGAGACTTAGTCCTCTCAAAAGTTTATATAAAAATGATCCACACCCTGGATCGGGGTTCAACAGTTTACAACTGTCCAGGTCCAAGACCTCTACCACTGTTCTTCGTGGGAAACAGTACAACAGCAACCAGCTGTCCAGGTCACACACGACCTCTACCACAGTTCTTCGTGGGAAAGAAAGAATGAAAGAGTTTTGTAAGGATTTACAGATCCTTCAGTTTGAGTACAGGAGATAGTGTATGTGTTAGATATAGCAGATAACACACACTGCTCGAAATGAATGGTAATAAATCACAGAACAAGAGATGTAGAGTTTAGAGATTGTTCTGGTGATTTCAGTATAGCTCTGGACTCCTTTGAATTTGATTAGAAGTGAGTCTGAGTCCTCTTCTTGTTTCTGTTGAGAAACAGAGTGTCGTATGCTCCAGGTTCACAGGTGGTGAGAATGTAGTCGATGAAGTTCTTCTTGTATGCACAGAACACTCCTCGAGTATGCTTGATTGTCTATGAGCTTCTCTGTGTTCCTCTTGTGCTTGTGTCGTTTTTGGTATATTGGATGCACCGCACTTTTCTGGTTCGCTTCTTGTTGTTTGTATTCTTCACACGTTCGCATATATTTCTGGTATGTAGTCTTCTCGTATTTATCTCCCATCAGGGGACATAAAAGATTTCTTTTCAGCAGGTACGAGGTACGGGTTCCTGACATCCGACAACCTTTATCAGGTATTTGAAAAATCATTAAAATGTACAATATGACCGTTAGATAGGTTAAATATAGGAAATAAAGAAATTCAAACAGTGAGTTGAGTGATCGGTAGGTAATCAGCATCGGTAGCTTGAACATCGGTAGCTTGAACATCGGTAGCTCAATGTCATTAGTTGCTTTGACTCTATCGGTGGCTCTATGCGTCGGTTGGTACATGCATCGGTAGCTCCATGCGTCGGTAGGTACATGCATCGGTAGCTCCATGCGTCGGTAGGTACATGCATCGGTAGCTCCATGCGTTGGTGGCTGTGAGTCTATCGGTAGCTTCGTCCATCGGTGACTCTTATTCCATCGGTAGCTATTTATACTTACACCGGTAGCTCTACGTTTGTATCGGTAGCTGTATTTATAAGTACATCGGTAACTCTGTGTTAAGTCTATCGGTAGCTGTCTGTCGGTAGACTAAGTCTATCGGTAGACTGGTTACCGGTAGCTCTTTATCAGTAGCTATAGGCAGATTACTTATCTGTTTTATGCAGAACACATCCGATTGTGTTAGAATCAATTTATAACTTGTATGAACATGGATAAATGATGATTAACATATTCCAAAGACTTATTTTAAAAAGGTGTTATTGGTTTGATCATCGATTTAAAATAATTAAAGTATAGATCAACAATACTTAACAATATCATAGAGAATGAAGACATAATTGGGATTTTCAACACAAATAAATACATGATTGAGATTATCAAAACAGGTGAGGTCAACATAGTTCATATTATTACAAATATAGAATTCAAATATTTTTAACATAAAAAAAAATCATTGGGGGGTCATCTTCTGGAGGAGGTGGGGGAGATGGTGGAGGAAACTCCATCCCTAAACTACAAGTTTGATGACGCATGTACTCCATCTGCTTGTGATGCAGCTGCTGCCGCTGCTGCTCCCATCGATGCATCTACTCCTCATGTTGCTGCTACTGCTACTGCTGCCACCGACACATCTCTTCATGATACTTCTGCAAACTCTCTATAAGATCAACCTGAGTTCGTAACTGCTCCTTATACTATGTGGCAGTAGATGATGCCTCTCCATGAGCTCCTCTAGATATGGAAACTGACATCGCAACAGTACTATAATAAGTACCTGGAGTCAAATGAGAGTCGATACCAACTACTCGGCCCTTCTCAAAGCCATACTGAGTCACCTGAATCCATGTTGCCTCATCGAAATAGTGGGCACTGGTCTGCTCAATCATCTTATCCTGACTCTCAGCCTATGTTCGAGAGGTCGCAGCCTCATATGACTCCTTCCATTCTAATTTAAATTTAAAATGGTGAAAATATTATATGCATTTAATTTTCAAACAGAAAAAAATAATACTAACCACAATCTGACGCTGGAGATCACCTCTAATCTCTCTAGTGGATGGATCACTGTACATCCTCCGATAAATGTCGAACTCCGTAATATCAGGATGCTCGACTGCCTACAGAAATATAAAATAAACTATTTATATTTAAATTTATATAAAATATTTAGAAAATATACTTACCAGATGATCTCTATGCGTACTGAATGTACGGTTACCAGCTCGATGTGTCACCTCCTGTCTCCCCCGATTCTACTGTCCCACTGAAGATATCCTCTGAAATCCACCACCCAACCAGTGTAAACACAATCCATCCCAAAAGTGATATAAAAAGTACTCTGGTCAGTGGGCTCTACAAAACTCATCAAATTCGGTCACTCCTACTTTATTAATGGCTGTTCTTCTCAAATTGTTCAAAAACTGACGGAAACAGTCACCCATAGACACCTGATATGCCATGTGGATAGCATCACACATGCTTTCATCGATGAGATACCATAAACCCTAAAAATAATTTATAATATCAAGTTATTAATAAAATAAGTTTCAAAATAAATATTCTTTATTTACGTACCCGCCAATGATCAAACATGTCGCGCCACACATCAATGAGAATCTATTCCCATGTGAACCACGACTGAGAAAAATAATTGCGTAGGATAGTGCTCCCTTGTCCAATAGATACTTGTGAAAAAATATGAAAAAGTAATAAATAATCAAACAATTAGTATAAATATAAATAAATAAATGAAAGATAATTAAAATATATAGGTTACCATACCTCCGTGCGCATGGATCGAAACCAAGACAAGGACGTCACTCGAAGATAGGGTCAAGAATCATCAATCGCATAAGACTGCACCCCCTCCGCGTACCCCAAAAACCGCCAATAGGCTAAGGGTCAGATGTTCCAAAACCCCCCTCATCCAAAGGTAGATTAGCCTCCTGCAACTATCAAAATATATCAGGATCCATCTGAAACACAAAATGATTGTTGTTAGCAGATAGTTGAAAATAAATATTATATATAAATATATATTACTTATGATTATAATCAGCATTTAACTGTGTCAATGTCCATCTTCATCCTCATCTTCGTAGCTATCCATGTCAATGTCTTCATCTTTCTCCTCAGCATCATCAATATCCATACAAGTTTTGTTTTTATCATATATTGTCATTTTAAATTCATTTGTAACATCATTAACATCTTCGTCATCACCGATCCTTAATTGTGGGGTGTTATCATCTATATTCATGCCTCTTTGTAAAAAATATGGATTTTGAGCTATCTCTTGAAAAGTTTCAATTCCTTCTACTTTAGCGGAACCACATTCAGTTTGAGTAAACTGATTTTCCCAAGTTTTCATTTTTATTATGCTCCCCCAATCACTCAAGTCTCTTAAAGTAGCACAATACTTTCTGTAATAAATTTGATGTGCCTGTTGATCCAGAAAAAATGGTTCATTTACTACCAGAAGACTTTTATATTTAATATCGACGATTCTATGAGTTAGATGAACATGCAAGCCTCTCTCAATATCCAACCACAAACATTTTAACATCATTATGTAATTCTGTCCTAGATAACACAACTCAATAATTTCATCCAGTATGCCATAAAAGTCAGCTTTAGTTTCTCTATGATGCGATTATCTCAAGAAAACTCCACTATTCATTGTTTTTTTGATTCCCCATATGCACGTGTATGAAATGGAAAACCATTCACTACATATGAATTATAATATTTAACCATTTTGGATGGTGGGTTACTCAATATACATATTCGCTTATCAATTTTATCATCATGTTAAGTCACCTGAAAATTTTTAGAACAATTATGAATATGATAAATAATAAACAGAATTTATATTAAACCATCAATAATTTATGTTACTAGTTTTTGAAACCATTGAGAATTTTTTTTGTCAGCGTTCTTCAGGAGAAGATGTTGTAATTTTTAGAAGTTGTTTTTTGATATGATTATCATATAACCTATAAATAAAATAATTTTACATACTAAAACATAAATTATAGAATAAATGATAGAATCACTCACATCACAACTGATGTCATTTCTTCACAGCCGAGCAAAACCTATGTATGTGCTCTGTGAAGTTTATTATCTAAAATCCACCATTAATGAACTCCACCAAAACCAAGATTTGGATGATTAAAAAAGATAAATGATTGTCCATTTTTTCATTAACATTCCCCACATTTCTTCCCTTGTGATTGTGTTTTGAGTGATATTGAGATTCAAAATAATGAGAGGAGAAAAAACCAATTTTCTCTTGCAAATAAGCTTCAACAATTGAGCCTTCATCTGATGCTTTGTTACACACTTTTTTCTTCAATTTCTACATGAATCTCTCAAATTGGTACATCCATCGAAATTGTACGGGACCTCCAAATTTAGCTTTATGTGGAAAATGTAATATCAGGTGTTCCATTGAGTCAAAGAAAGCTGGCAGAAATATTTTTTCCAGATTACATACAATTACAAGAACATCTTCTTTCATTTTTCTTAGGGCATCGTTGTATGTTGTCGCTGCACAAATGTCTCAAAAAAAATACGATATGTCTGTTATCGAATCCCAAATCATTGAATTCAACAATCCTATGAATCCAATAGGCATAATTATTTCCATTATAATATGACAATCTTGAATTTTTAATTTGGTAATATAACCATTCTTAACACATCTACCCAAATTGGAAGCACAACCATCTAGAAGTCTCAAATATTCAATCCACTGAAAAAATAATAAGTGACTCTCTTTGGATATTATATAAGCTTATTTTGACTTCATTAACCTCTGTGATCTGACATTTTCAAATAGTTCAAGTTCTGGTCACCTGCAAATTTGGGGAAGATCTAATCATGCCTTTACAGTATCTTTGGTCTTACCTGGTGTATCCAAAACTATATGAAATAAATTATCAAAATAGTTATTATCAATATACATTACATCCAATATGTGGCGGACCAACAAATTAGACCGATATGGAAGATCCCAAAAAATGCTTCATTTTATCCAATTATGTTCTTTCCCAAAGCCATCAATTTTTTGTTGGTTTACTGTTGGCCCAAATGTGATGGGAGGTAATAGAAATACAACTGATTTTAACTCTTTAAAAAAGATAATATTTGTATGTTCATCCATTTCAATTGTACCTTTTCTGAAATGAGATTTTTTCCTCTAAAAAGGATGATTGTTCGGAAGAAATCTGCGGTGATAGTCATAATAGAAATGTTTTTTTTCCGTTGACGAGAATAAAAGATTTTTTGTCTTTCATATAGTAAGGATATGATTTAGACCATGTGTACTTGACGCACGCCTGTCGTGGGGCGTGGAAAAACAATATTTTATTTACCTAAGTATAGTATAGAAGTTGATCCTAGGTAGTCTCCCGAAGAGGAGTGCACACAAAACAAGGTTGTCACTTTTTGTTGGTTTTCGTAAAAAGATTGGTTTTAACTAATTTGAATGACTATGAGAGAAACAAACAACAGAAATTGATTGATTTTAACAAATTATAAAGACGGTGATCAGATTTGGTTCGGCTAGACTTAGTGTTGTGC
The DNA here is from genome assembly GCA_963277665.1 of Viscum album. NCBI lineage: Eukaryota > Viridiplantae > Streptophyta > Magnoliopsida > Santalales > Viscaceae > Viscum > Viscum album. The sequence goes on from OY728145.1 coordinate 1,793,633,324, forward strand.
CATCATGGTTTCCAAATTTTATCTCTTCTTCTTCCTTAAACTGGTAAGAGTGATGTGATGAGAATTTCCCTTTCTAAAACCTTAGATTGGTCTATCCTCCTTCCAATGTGTTTAGAGTTGTAGAAGGTCTCTTGATTAATTAGAGCAATCCCAGACCTGGAATTGTTGTTCCCTAATAAACCAAGATTTCAGCATACAATCCTACACACGTGCTTGACAACCGTCGAGCAATCACCACCCAACCCTAATCATGTTCCACCGTATACAGATTAGAATTGGGTGGAGGGAGATGTGATCATCGACCAAAGCAATTTATAATTTCATAATAAAAACCTTAACACAACCGCATTCGGAATTTAATAATGAATTATGAATTGGAACCAGAAGAAGAAAGAAGAACAAATTTTATTCATTTCAAGCACAAAACTCAAGCACAACACAAAGGTCCAGCCTCCCCTCTTTCCGATCACTCAAATGAAACTACCCCTCCATGGATGGGGTAAGCGAGATAATTCGGGAGAGGAGAGACATTTTAAAACAAAATAAATAAAAGAAAAAAATCTGAGAAGTTCTTCTCCTGGGTGCCCGAGAAGGAATGGGGTGGAGAATGGGATGTCTTGAGGGGGAGGAGCTCTCCTCCTTTTATAGGCAGAATTCGACCCCCGAACGTTTGAGCGTTTTCTACCCCATTAATGACCTCTTCACGCGTTCCACCCTTCATGAATGTTGTGCACAATTATCTTGGACGTCTCTCCCCAAAATTTCAGCTCATTTGAAAACCGGATGGAGGAGTTATGAATTTTTTATTCTCGATTTCTGTTTCTGGATGAAGTTTCCAGGATGGTTCCTCCAAATGTATGTCGTTTAATGGACTCCTTAATGACTTCCAAACTTCACCAAATTTCTTGTAGAGTCGCCACTATATGTCCTCGTCATATCCCAGGTGGAAACACATCATTGAGATAATTGTAAGCCTAGTTTGATGTCTTTTATTTTGGGTGGGTCCATGCTGTCCGCCCGGAAAAATTCCCAACTTCAATGAATTGTTAGACCCTTTAGATGGCCGAATCAGCTCCTGGTCCAGAAGACAAAAATTATGGAAATAAAATAAGGATTATAACAAAATTTTAATCATAAAATTTGGAATTTTATTTTTCCAGAAATGACCGAAATACCCCTGACGTAAAAATCTGTCAAAAATCCAGAAATAGTCGTTTTTCACATTTGGGTTCAAAATAACACTAAAACCTAAAAACATGACAATTACCCATCCAATAACACTTTTTTGGGAGTATAAACAATGATATTCAATATAAATTAATTGAAAATATTTGCTCTATCAATTCCCCCACACTTAAACTATGCTTATCCTCAAGCATAAAATCTCAACATGGAATTCAAAGGGCCCCAATGTCACCAATATTTAAATTTCAAATGGAATAAAATCAAATGATTATCAATGTCCAATCAAATTTTCCAGTTCCACAAAAATAACAATTTAATTTCCCATTTTTCAAAGAAACAATCAATTCATGCATTTTACTTTTCCCCTTTGAAAAATAATGAAGCTTCTCCTTTCATTCATTCAAGCTTCTCAATTTATTATTATTAAACATGCCAAATCATGACCTACCTCACTTTGAATATTTTCTCTCATCACTCATGATACAATTAATAGTGGAGTTATGCTCATATCATGAGAACATGCTCCTTACCCATAGGCTTGTAAAGTAACTACTTTCTCCACTTTGTAAAGACAAAACACACATAAAATCATGAGGACTTGCAATAAAGGTTCAAATGACTCTGTGGCTTAGGGTTGGTGGGTAAATGATTGAAATAATTTAAGGCCAGAAGTAGGAGGTTTGACTCTTAAGTACAATGCATGATTAATCAAGTGAAAACACAAGATGAACCTCACTCAAATCCCCTTGAAATGTGAATCACAACACCACTCCCCTTTCAATGACATGGGTCATGAGTCAATAAATGATTACAAAGAATGATATCATCCAAGTTCTCCCTGTTTTTTGTGAAGCTCCAGAAAGGCACAGCTTTATTTTCTTTTTTTTTGTAAAGCTCCAGAAAGGCACAGCTTTATTTTTTTTTCTTTTTTTTTTCTGGAGAACCGGATGAAATGAAAGAAGCATAATGAAATGATGACTCATGCCCAATTTTCTAATAATACATTGCCCAAAATGATGACACACACATTACACCACCCAAAAGTGATACATATCCCAAGGAACGCACACGAAAGGCCCTTCCCCCACACTCAAACTTGAAATAACCATGCAAAAATACTAAAAGTGCGGGTAGGTAAGGAAAAATTGGATTGTAATGTGGCTTAAACCTATAAGGAAATTCATGGCATCTAAGGGCTTACGAAGGATAAATGTCAAGGTGGGTCTTAGGATAAAATGTGGCTAGCCAAAGAGATGCCTCAATCATTTTAAATGTGGTTTTGTACAGTCATAGCTTTGACAAGTTTCAATACAAGTTCTAGTAGGTGGCACGTCCCAAGATCACTCAAGAAATATGCTCAAGATAAAATAGTAAATATTTGGTCTAGAAATCCTCTCAGGAATGAGAATATGATATTGGACAATCACTCATGGCATGATTAATAATAACAAATTAATTCACATGAATTTCAGAAATTCAAAGAATGAAAAAAATGGAAGGGAAATTTCATTTACATGAATCAATTAATTCCCTTAAATCATGAGTCCTTATTTCAATATCCTTGATTCACTTTAATCATCCAATTATCCATTTTAATCATTCAATCTCAGAAACATTGAAATCTAAAACATAGAATCACTGGATTTCTATGAAACTCATGTCTCCTAGAGAAGTCAAGTAAAACATGAATTCAAGCATGGGCATGCCCTTTTTTTGATTAATTCTTTAAAAGACTAAAAAATGTAGGGAATAAAGTTGGATAATATAGAATTGAAACTCATACTCCCCTGTCAAATGGATCATTTTCTTCACGACGTATAATCCCACGACACCCTCTTCATTAATGGACCTGAAAAAAAAAATGAAAACAATTGATAGTGCAGGCCCATTCAATCATGTTGGTAAATGACTAAGAAGACAAGTGGAAAATGGGGGAAAATGCGGGTTGCCTCCCGGTAGCGCCTTTGTTTAATGTCGTTGGCTCGACAACACAAACAATTTTTTTTTTTTTTTTTTTATAAAAAAAAAAAAAAAAAAAAAAATTCTCCTGGACTACAAATTTCCTCCCCCACACTTAATTGATGCAGTGTCCTCAATGCATGTAAATGGAATTTTTTTATTTATCTTTCAAAAATATGGAGTTACTGCATTTAATCAAGTGTAAAGGAATGATGCAACCTGGTAGGTGTTCATTTGTATTCAGGATGAGGGAGTGTGATCTCCTCCACTGGTTCTTGAGGTACAGTCCCATGGAACTTCTTCAGCCTCTGCCCATTTATAGTGAATGGGTTTCCTCCTCCTTCCTTTTGAATCTGCACAGCACCAAAGGGATATACATGAGTAACAGTAAAGGGGCCTTCCCATCTGGAACGAAGTTTACCTGGCATAAGCTTAAGTCTGGATTTGAAGAGTAACACGTGATCTCCAGGGTTGAAGGTTCTTGGTTGAATTATCTTGTCATGGGCCATCCTCGTTCTCTCTTTATAGATCATTGAGTTTTCAAAAGATTCCCTTCTAATTTCTTCTAACTCCTGCAACTGCAATCTTCTTTCTTTCCCAGCTTTCTCAAGGTCCAGATTCATCTCTCTGACCGCCCAGTAGGCTCTATGCTCCAACTCCACAGGAAGGTGGCAACTCTTTCCATAGATCAATCTATAGGGACTCATCCCTATCGGTGTTTTGTAGGCCGTCCTGTATGCCCATAATGTATCATCTAACTTTTGGCTCCAGTCCTTCCGGTTGGGTTTAACAGTCTTCTCCAGAATGGCTTTGATTTCTCTATTAGAGACTTCTGCTTGGCCATTTGTTTGGGGATGGTATGGGGTAGATGTTCTATGATGTACCCCATACTTCTTCAGCAATGCTTCCATTTTCCTGTTGCAGAAATGAGTTCCCTGATCACTGATGATTGCTCGTGGCACGCCAAACCTACAGAAAATGTTAGCCCTAACAAAATCACAAACAACTTTTGCATCATCAGTTCTGGTTGCTTTTGCTTCCACCCATTTTGAAACATAGTCTACAGCCAAAAGAATATATGAATTTCCAAATGACATTGGGAATGGTCCCATGAAATCTATGCCCCAAACTTCAAAAATTTCACAAAAGGTTATTGGTTTTTGTGGCATTTCATGTCGTTTGGATATGTTACCAGAAAATTGGCATTTTTCACATCTTTTACAAAATTCATATGCATCCTTGAATAAGGTGGGCCAGTAGAGTCCAGATTCTAAAACTTTTCGGGCAGTCCTCTGAGGTCCAAAGTGGCCTCCACATGATAATTTATGACAAAATTCAAACACTGATTCAATTTCACTTCTTGGCAAGCATCTTCTTATGATTTGATCATTACAAATTTTCCACAGAAACGGATCTTCCCAAATGTAAAATCTTGATTCAGATTTAAGCTTATGTTGTTGATGAGAGCTTAGATGAGAGGGTACCTGAGATGTTACCAAATAGTTGACAATGTTGGCATACCATGGTATTTCACTGTTGATGATGTAGAGTTGTTCTCCAGGAAGCTCATCATTAAGTGGGTTCTGCTTTGGTATTTCTGATTCAGCGGTGTGGGGTAGTCGACTCAGATGATCAGCCACTTGATTTTCAGTCCCCTTCTTATCTTTGATTTCCAAGTTGAACTCTTGTAAGAGTAGCATCCATCTCACCAACCGTGGTTTAGCATCCGCCTTTTTCATTAAGTACCTAAGAGCTGCATGATCAGAAAAAACAACAACTTTAGTGCCCAGAAGATATGATCTGAATTTATCTAGTGCAAAAACGACTGCAAGGAACTCCTTCTCTATGGTTGTGTAATTTATTTGTGTTTCATCCAAGGTCCTTGATGCGTAGGATATGACTTGAGGTTTGTTGTCAATTCTCTGTGATAGAGCGGCTCCCACTGCTTGGTTGGATGCATCACAAAGTATCTCAAAAGGGTAATCCCAATTGGGTGGCTGCATTATTGGTGGTGTTATCAGCCTTTCCTTTAATTCATCAAATGATTCCCTACATGCACAATCAAAATTAAAGTTAGAATCCTTTATAAGTAATCTTGAGAGAGGAAGAGAAATCTTACTGAAATCCTTGATGAATCTTCTGTAAAATCCTGCATGCCCTAAAAAGGATCTAACATGTTTGACACAAGTTGGATATGGTAAGGAATTTATTACATCAACTTTTGATTTATCAACCTCAATCCCATTTTGTGAAATTATGTGCCCCAACACTATCCCTTTTTCAACCATGAAATGGCATTTTTCAAAATTTAAGACAAGGTTCTTTTCAATGCATGTTTTCAAAACTTTTTCCAAATTTCCCAAGCAATGATCAAATGAATTGCCAAAAACTGTGAAATCATCAAGAAACACCTCCAAGCAATCCTCAATGTGGTCCGAAAAAAATACTCACCATACACCGTTGAAATGTACCTGGGGCATTGCATAGCCCAAAAGGCATCCTTTTGTAGGCGAATGTTCCAAAAGGGCAGGTGAAGGTTGTCTTCTCCTGGTCTTCTGGTGCAATTGGTACCTGAAAATAACCTGAGAATCCATCTAAAAAACAGTAATGAGTATTTCCAGCTAACCTTTCAAGCATCTGATCAATGAATGGAATAGGAAAGTGATCTTTTCTAGTAACTTGATTTAGCTTCCTGTAATCTATACACACTCTCCAGCTGTTTTGTATTCTCATGGGGATCAGTTCATTTCTTTCATTTGTAACAGTGGTCAGGCCAGTTTTCTTGGGGACTACATGAATTGGGCTGACCCATTGAGAATCAGAGATTGGGTAAATGATATCAGCTGCTAACAATTTCTCAATCTCTTTCTTAACGACCTCCATGATTGTGGGATTGAGTCTTCTTTGAGGTTGTCTAACTGGTCGAGATTCACTTTCTAAAAATATCCTGTGAGAGCATACCTTAGGGTTGATTCCAGGAATATCACCTAAACTCCATCCTACAGCTTTTACATTCCTTTTGAGAAGGTCAATCAATGTTTGTTCTTGTGAATGGGATAGGTTATTTGCAATGATTACTGGCAATTTCTCTCCTTCCATTAGGTAAGCATACTTCAATTCACATGGCAAAGGCTTCAGCTCTAAACATGGTGGTTGTTCAAGGGATGATATTGAATTTATGTTTCCTACTTCTAATGTTGAATTCTCTGGAATAATCTTACTTCCTCTTAACAAATCATCGAAAAAATCAGATTTTACCTCATCCTCCAACATGATATCAGAATTTTCAGGTTCATGGGAGTTATAAAATTCAAATGAAGAGTGTTCTCCCACAGATAACAAGTCATGAAGCATACCTGAGTCTTCAATTGGTTCTATACCTTCATCATGGGCGATTGCATAAAGTGAGTGATTGCTGGATGAGTGTTTCATCGTATCAAGAATATTGAAGTGTACCGTACTATCTCCGAGCTCCATGGTGAGGGTTCCTTCATGCACGTTGATGATTGTTCTTGCTGTTTTCAGGAATGGTCTCCCTAAGATGATGGGAGATTGGGATGATTCTTGGTCTTCCTCCATGGTAAGGACATAAAAGTCTGCTGGAAAGATTAATCCTCTCACTCCTACAAGTACATCTTCAATGACTCCAGCTGGGAAAACGGTGGATCTGTTTGCTAATTGTACCACCACCCGAGTTGATTTTAGTTCTCCGATCTGCAAAGATGAAAACACAGAGTGAGGCATCACATTTATCGAAGCTCCAAGATCACATAGTGCATCAGTAAAATTTAATGAACCGATAGTGCAGGGAATAGAGAAAGTCCCTGGATCTTGACATTTTTGCGGTATCGGTGGTGTGATCAATGCCGAGACGCTTCTTCCTAAGTTGATTCTTTCATTTCCATCCAGCCTCTTTCTTTTAGTACATAGCTCCTTTAGAAATTTTGCATATTTAGGGATTTGCCTGATTGCATCCAGTAGTGGAATGTTAATCTCAACTTTTCGGAATGTTTCCTGAATTTCCCGTTGAAGTCGTTCTTCTTCTCCCTTCTTTGACTCAACCAATGCTGATGGGAATGGTGCTGGAATATCCTTTTTCTCCCTTTGTTGTTTCTGCAATGGTGTTTCTAGTCTTTCTTTCTTGAACCTTGTTTTTTCTACTTTGTTGTTGACTCCATCTTTTGGTTGGACAGGATGAGCTTCAGCAGGTTCCCTAGATTCATCCTCCTCATATTGTTCTGGTGGTTTGAGCTCCTTCCCGCTTCGGGTTGTGATTGCACTAACATTCTCTTTTGGATTGGGAATTGTTTGTGCAGGAAGCTTACCTTGGTTCTTGGTGAAAGCATCCATAATGCTTGCAAATTGATCAGCTAGCTTGTCCATCTTATCTTCTATTCCTGCAACTCTTGTCTTCAGTTGTTGGTCTTCATTTTTCGGTGCACTTGTGGATGGTTGCTCATAATTCTTCCGCTGGAAAGGTGGTGGTTGAGAAGTTTGTTGTTGTTGGAAGGGCTTCTGATAAGGTTGTTGGAATGCTATCGGGTTCTGATATTGCTGTTGAAAAGGTGCTCTGGCTTGGTTCTGTTGAAACCCATACCCTGGTTGGGTTTGCGGTTGGTATTGCCTTTGTTGATAGGCTGCAGCACAACTTTCTGTCCCCTGCACTTCCGGACATTGATCAGTGTAATGAGAATTAGAAGAGCATAAACCACATACCTGATACGGTCCTTGTTGATCCTTCACATGGTTCACAGCTATTTGTCGCACCAACCTGGTGAGTTCACCCATTTCATTCCTAATTAAATCTACTGAATCAGATGTTCTTACCTCATGGATCCCTCTGGTGATCGTACCTCGAGTGCCAAACTGCTGTGAATTTTGTGCAATCTTTTCAATCAGAATTCGTATATCTACAGGTGATTTATCAGTGAGGGCTCCTCCCGACGAGGCATCTAGTAGATTCCTGTCATTGTCAAGCAATCCTTGGTAGAAGCACACAAGGAATTGGTCCTCTTCTATTTCTTGGTGTGGACAACTTGCACAAAGCTTCTTGAAACGTTCCCAGTATTCGTAGAGTGTTTCTCCAGTTGATTGATGGATGACATAAATCTCCTTCTTTATTGCAGTGCTCCTAGATGTTGGGAAGAATCTTTGTAGAAAGCATTTTTTTAGATCTTCCCAGTCATTGATCTCCCCTGGTTGTAGATTGTACAACCATTCCTTTGCTGCTCCCTCTAGTGAGAAGGGGAAAGCCCTCCACTTCACATGCTCTTCCGCGACTGCTCGAGGTTTGAAGCTGGAGCAGACATAGGTGAATTCTTGAATATGTCGATTTGGGTCTTCACCTGCAAGACCATGAAATTTAGGAAGCACTTGGATCATGTTAATTCGCAATTCAAAATCATTTTCTATGGCAGGAATTGCAGGTTGATAATTTTGATTGACAAATTGAGGTGCACAGATGTCACGTAGGGTTCGGTTGGGATTTACAGCCATTATTAAAGGTTCAAAGTCTTCACTTAAGGTATCACTTGAATCGGTGAGATTGATTTCTTCAAATTCTTTGGGAAGATTTTGATTTTTCAATTTGGTTATTGTGCGCTCAATTTCTGGATCGAATTCTAATAAATTGCTATTTGAACTACGGGTCATTCAAAAGAAATTTTTTTTATTTTTATTTTTTAAAAAAAAACTTTGAGGCACTGCCTCCCCGGCAACGGCGCCAAGTTTGACGCACGCCTGTCGTGGGGCGTGGCAAAACAATATTTTATTTACCTAAGTATAGTATAGAAGTTGATCCTAGGTAGTCTCCCGAAGAGGAGTGCACACAAAACAAGGTTGTCACTTTTTGTTGGTTTTCGTAAAAAGATTGGTTTTAACTAATTTGAATGACTATGAGAGAAACAAACAACAGAAATTGATTGATTTTAACAAATTATAAAGACGGTGATCAGATTTGGTTCGGCTAGACTTAGTGTTGTGCCATCATGGTTTCCAAATTTTATCTCTTCTTCTTCCTTAAACTGGTAAGAGTGATGTGATGAGAATTTCCCTTTCTAAAACCTTAGATTGGTCTATCCTCCTTCCAATGTGTTTAGAGTTGTAGAAGGTCTCTTGATTAATTAGAGCAATCCCAGACCTGGAATTGTTGTTCCCTAATAAACCAAGATTTCAGCATACAATCCTACACACGTGCTTGACAACCGTCGAGCAATCACCACCCAACCCTAATCATGTTCCACCGTATACAGATTAGAATTGGGTGGAGGGAGATGTGATCATCGACCAAAGCAATTTATAATTTCATAATAAAAACCTTAACACAACCGCATTCGGAATTTAATAATGAATTATGAATTGGAACCAGAAGAAGAAAGAAGAACAAATTTTATTCATTTCAAGCACAAAACTCAAGCACAACACAAAGGTCCAGCCTCCCCTCTTTCCGATCACTCAAATGAAACTACCCCTCCATGGATGGGGTAAGCGAGATAATTCGGGAGAGGAGAGACATTTTAAAACAAAATAAATAAAAGAAAAAAATCTGAGAAGTTCTTCTCCTGGGTGCCCGAGAAGGAATGGGGTGGAGAATGGGATGTCTTGAGGGGGAGGAGCTCTCCTCCTTTTATAGGCAGAATTCGACCCCCTAACGTTTGAGCGTTTTCTACCCCATTAATGACCTCTTCACGCGTTCCACCCTTCATGAATGTTGTGCAAAATTATCTTGGCCGTCTCTCCCCAAAATTTCAGCTCATTTGAAAACCGGATGGAGGAGTTATGAATTTTTTATTCTCGATTTCTGTTTCTGGATGAAGTTTCCAGGATGGTTCCTCCAAATGTATGTCGTTTAATGGACTCCTTAATGACTTCCAAACTTCACCAAATTTCTTGTAGAGTCGACACTATATGTCCTCGTCATATCCCAGGTGGAAACACATCATTTAGATAATTGTAAGCCTAGTTTGATGTCTTTTATTTTGGGTGGGTCCATGCTGTCCGCCCGGAAAAATTCCCAACTTCAATGAATTGTTAGACCCTTTAGATGGCCGAATCAGCTCCTGGTCCAGAAGACAAAAATGATGGAAATAAAATAAGGATTATAACAAAATTTTAATCATAAAATTTGGAATTTTATTTTTCCAGAAATGACCGAAATACCCCTGACGTAAAAATCTGTCAAAAATCCAGAAATAGTCGTTTTTCACATTTGGGTTCAAAATAACACTAAAACCTAAAAACATGACAATTACCCATCCAATAACACTTTTTTGGGAGTATAAACAATGATATTCAATATAAATTAATTGAAAATATTTGCTCTATCAGTACTCTAGACAGATAACATGCCATATGCCAGAAAATCACTAATCATCCAAATCAATGCAGCTTTTAATATGAAATTTTGTTTCATAGCAACATCATATGTACTAATACCATCACTCCACAATGCATTTAACTCATCAATCAATGGATTCAAAAAACATCAACATTATTTTTTGGATGTCCTTGGATTAATAGAGTCCAAAAGATATAGTTCTCATTCATCAACATCCATTGAGGTAAATTGTATGGAGTTATAAAGATAGGATAACATGAATACTAACTACCATAAGAACCAAACAGACATAAACCATCAGTAGAAAGACCCAATCACATGTTTTGGTCTTCTAAAGAAAAATAAGGATGCAGAAGGTCAAAATGTTTCCATGAATCACCATCATATGGATGATTCATGATTTTATCAGTTTAAATCTTGGTTTTGTTCCATGAAATCAATGACGCTGTGTTCTGAGACATAAATAAACACTACAACCTGGGTGTAAGGGGGAAATATCTTAGCTATTTTACTGGAATCAATTCAGACTTCCCTGGTTGAGGTTCTTTATACATCAATTTTCCACATGTGAGACAACTATCCAATGACTTATTTTCACCAGAATATAAGATGAAATCATTTGGACATGCATGAATATTCCGATAACTAAGGCCCAAATTACAAACCAGCCTCTTGCTCTTATATTAATTTGCCGACAATACATTTTCTTCAGGTAACAGTGTTTTATCCGAAGAAAATATCTGATCAAAATAGTTTTTTGACATTGCATTAACTGATTTAATAACCATAAACTTTTCAACCGCTTCTAATTTTATTATCTTGCAACCAAGATATAATGCATCCTCAGCAGACCTCAAAAAATCATAAAATTCAGATGGTTCCAACTCAAGAGTTAAATCACTATCATCTTTAGTTTCAGTTTTTTGAACAAATAGAACTATAAAATCATGTACTAAATTTTGAAACTGTGATGGATCTGGAATCAAGTTATTAGTATCTTCTATAGAACTACATTCACCGCGTTGATACCAAAAAATATAATCTGTTTGAAAACCAAACCACAAAATATGTCCCCCAACCTTGTTAAATGTGTCAAACATTCTCATATCACATTAATTAAAAGCACGCTTAATTATTCCTTTGGAAAGATATTCTGGTTTGATTATGCAAATGATAAGAAAGCTTCAACACCCTCAATATAAACAAGATTTAAACCAGAAACATTTGGATTTCTAGGCTGATTTATCCAAGCGTGATTATATAATAGTGACTGATGTCGATTTCCTTGTTCCATATTTTTATACAAAATATAAATCATCAAAATTTTTGAATAATTTGAAATTATAAAAACACTATCTTAAGAAAGAAAATAAATAATTACAATTACTTCTTAATAATTACCATTAAATTTAGGTGACACAATTTCTAGTGGATTGACGACTACTCTTATTTTTGAAGGCTCATTTAGTTGCATCTTTCTCATACTGAAATCACAATGAAGAATCTGCTCAGAGGTATGCTTATTCATTCTCGTGCATATGAGAATTTATAAGCGCACCTCTGAGCAGTTTCTTTATTGTGATTTCAGTGTGAGAAAGACGCAAGTAAATGAGCCGTTGTACAAAAAAGCCCCCTTTTCATCAATGAATCATCTTCTTGCAACTATCACTGCCTAAAAACATTATAAAAATGTAGTCCTTCGAATTCATATTCAAACTTGTGCATACGAGATTGGATATACATACATAGAAGAATAATTTTCATAATGTTTTGAGTCGGTGAAAGTTGAAAGTAGAAGAGTCATCGAGCAAAATGAGTGCCGTCAATACACTAGAACTTGTTCCAAGTTATTACAAGTTATTATAATTTATTCTTATTTATTCTTATTTATTCCTATTTATTACTATTTATTCCTTTTTATTACTAATTATTGCTAATTATTCTTATTTATTGCAAATTATTCTTATTTATTGCTAATTATTCCTATTTATTACTAATTATTCCTATTTATTACTAATTATTCCTATTTATTACTAATTATTCGTATTTGTTACTAATTATTCCTATTTATTACTAATTATTCTTATTTTTTACTAATTATTCCAATTTATTACTAATTATTCATATTTATTACTATTTATTACTATTTAGTCCTAAATAGTACTATTTAGTCCTAATTAGTACTATTTAGTCCTAATTAGTACTATTTAGTCCTAATTACTACTAATTACTACTAATTACTACTAATTACTACTAATTACTACTAATTACTACCTGCCTCAGAGTGACATCTCCCCTTCCTCACGGTGGCTAGGGTTTTTCCTCAGGCTTTTCTTCCCCTTCCCCCTCCGGCCAGGCTCGGTTCGTGTAGACTTCCTATGGATGCTTCGGTGTAGGTGCGACTAGGCAACATCATAGCACGGTGGGGTTCCGGCGTTGTTCGGGTGGTGGATTTCTGGCATGGTGCAACGGTCTTTAGATCTTGATGTCATTACATACTGGAAGAACACTGGCCTCTCGCTCGGTTTGACGCAGCTCCTCAGCGACATCGCCTTTGATCGGCATAACTTTGATTTTGCGGTGACGATGTGGAGATGATGGATCTGGCTCATTGGTTCAATCTGGCATAGTCAGGTGGCGTCTATGGCATGTATTTAGGACAGTTTGGCATGGATCTAGCTTTCAGGGGGGGGGATCTTTTTTTTTTTGCAGGATTGAAGGGTTTATGCAGAGCCGTCGCTGATCGAGTTCCTCTATTCCTCCTTGCGACTGCCTGGATTCATGACCGTTGTAGGTTAGGGCGGCTCAGATCTGATCATTGGTGTATCCTCTTCGGGAGCTTATGCGGATGGTTGGAGATTCTTGCTGATGGTAGCAAGGGGTTTCCCAGCGGTGGCTCATATGACTGGTGTGAAATTTTGGTGTCGTTTTTGTGCTTCTTCTGGTGCTCTGGTGGGTGGTTTGTTGAGATCGATAGTGTAATGTCCGTATGAGATTGGTGAATGTTTTATGAATCTGGTTCTATCTCGAAGGTGGGTAGTGCAGCTGGACTCGATTGCAAGAACATACCCCAAAGGAGGATTCAGAGCTAGAGGCTCATCTTTGCAGTGTTTTTTGGATTCGGTTGTTGAGAGGGTATGGTGTTTGCCATCGGATTGGGATCATGCTTTGACATGGGACACTTGCTAGCTGATTATCCTTGCAACGATGATGGACTTTAACATGATCATTGGCTGGGGAGGGGCACCTTTTTGTTGTCATTCTGGTTGTACTCCTTTTATCCTTCGAGTTGATTTTTCTTAAGTCTGATGTATTTGGGTATTCCCCCTTATTCCCTTAAAACGGGGATTTATCAATAATAAAAAATTAAATGCCTTTAGGCCATTGGATACTAATTACTACTAATTATTACAAATTAGTATAAATTATTCCTAATATTACTAATTATTCCTAATTATTACTAATTACTCGTAATTATTACTAATTATTCTTAATTATTACTAATTATTCCTAATTATTACTAATTATTCCTAATTTTTACTAATTATTCCTAATTATTACTAATTATTACTAATTATTACTATTTATTACTAATTATTCCTATTTATTACTATTTATTCCTATTTATTCCAATTTATAACTAATTATTCCTAATTATTACTAATTATTCTTATTTATTTCTAATTATTCCTATTTATTACTAATTATTCATATTTATTACTAATTATTCCGATTTAATAGTAATTATTTCTATTTTTTTTACTAATTATGCATAATTATTAGTATTTATTATTATTTATTCATATTTATTAGTATTTATTAGTATTTATTACTATTTATTACTAATTATTCCAATTTATTACTAATTATTTCTATTTATTAATATTTATTCCTATTTTTTACTATTTATTCCTATTTATTTCTAATTATTCCTCACTATTCTTAATTATTACTGTTTATTTCTAATTATTACAAATTATTCCTATTTATTTCTAATTATATCTATTTATTTCTAATTATTCCTTGTTCCTAATAATTTCTAATTATTCCTAATAATTACTAATTATTCCTAATAATTCCTAATTATTCTTATTTATTACTAATTATTCCTATTTATTACTAATTATTCTTATTTATTAATAATTATTCCAATTTATTACTAATTATTCCTGTTTATTAAAAATTAGTACTAATAATTTCAATTTATTATTACAAACAAATACAAAACAATTTAAATCTAATTAAACTAAAACTAATAAAAAATAATTAAAACTAACATAAAAAAATGAAATAAATATTAAATAAAATAAAATATAAATACCTTTAAACTTGATCTTCTATTGATGTAGACGACTTCAAAACTTTTTCGTTAAAAAAAAATAACTCAAACAAATTCTCACTCTCAAGATTGGGTTGAGAGAGAGAGAGACTGAAAGTAAGAATTGAGAAGAGGAATTGAAAAAATGGATGGGGGGTATATATATGTTAGATTAGTTGTGACGGTATTCCTGTCACAATAGGTCTTTGTTGCGATGGGGCTCGTCGCAAATACCTTTGCCCGCATTAATTGTTGTCAACGGTTAAAAGGGTATTTGCGACGGTCACCATCACAAAAGTTACCTACTGACACACGTTTTGCGACGAGGCAATATCCCATCGCAAAAACCCATTTACTGCTGTTGGGTATTTGCGACGGGACCCATCGCAAATACCCTCTGAGCGGCGAACCATTTGTGACGGGGGAATTACCCCGTCATAAATAACCTTCTCATCCCAAAAAACCATTTACTGCCGCCAGGTATTTGTGATTGGTCTCGTCGCAAATACCTCTGAGCGACGAAATATTTGTGACAGGAATATTCCTCTCATCGTAAATAACCTTACCGCGGTTTGGCGTGCAAACTGCACCAAACCGCACATTACTTTTTGCGACGGGTCACCAAAACTCGTTGCAAATAACTTTTTATTTGCGACGGGAAGACCCCCCCATCACAAATAATCTCTAGACTGAACTATTTGTGACGGTAAATAATACCATCGCAAATAGCCCAAAGCAAAATATTGTTTTTCCCGTAGTGGCGGTGTTACTCCTTTGATGGATGGTGAAATCATGTGTGAGATTGTCTCAACCATCGTACATCTGACCGAGAGACAATGGATGGGACACCTATAATGTGGAATTATTAGAAGAATGGAGGTATGTAGGGTGAAAGATGTCGAAGATGAGTAGGGAGAGTAGCTGAAGGTGGCTGATAGTTTTACATATTTTCACCCCCACCCCCAGGTGGTCCCCTCTAGGCTCAAGGAGCAGGTGGATAGTTGACTGCAGGAAATGGATAACTATGACCTAGAGGCTCTAGGTTTGATTAGATGTATGATTAGTTTCTTTTCTACCTTATATTATGTTCTCATTTATACAATTACAAGCCACTATTTTCTTGTAACATCCCTTGTTCAAAATCTAGATATTTAGTATCATGACTCTACCCATGTTGTGGCTCAAACCGCAACTACCCCAAGCTCGCCTCTATAGGCCAGTGGTGGAGACTAGCACCGAAGGAACAAAAAACTCAGGGATGAATTTTCTTAAGAACCTGTACACACACACAACCAACTCAATGTAGAAGTACATATGGAAAGGATCAAAGATGCAACACTATTATAAAAAAAGCAAATATAGAAGAACCACTAAACAATATAAGTACAATATAGTAAAGTTAAATAAAAAATGGAAAAAATACATGACCAACCAGAAAAGTGTCAGAACCTAGAAGTAACTGAAGATTAAAACACATGGGGGAGCCCCACTCCCGGATCCCATGATATGACCATCATACATGGTCCTAGCACCTGAATACCTATGATCCTATGAAGTCCTGATCAACCTGTATATCATCTGTATATGGCATAACATGTGCAGGAAAATCCCATGCAGGGATGAGTATAAAATTACTCAGTATGACACCTTGAAAAGGTGTAGGGGGAGTCATAAGAGATACTCTAAATATGAAATTAGTATATAGAAAAGGTATAATAAAAGGAGTGCATCGCAACCCAAAAAATTATTTAAGTAATCTTATCCAAGCACAAAGATTTAGAAATGGTGGGAAGATGAACTTCTTATAGATTCTTCACTATTAATAGCATGAGAGTACACTAATCCAACAATGATAAACTACATAAAAAAGAACGTGGCATACCCCACACGTCCTTAACTCTACTAGAAATAGAGTAATAAAGACCCATGGAGTGGTTACTAGAAATAGAATATATATATGCTCAGTCAAAGAAACCAAAATAAGAGAGAGTAAGGGGATATCCATCTCACAGCTCATCCAAGAGAGTGAGTATCCAACAACCCCATAAGTGACCACCATCGATTCCTAGAATCCCACACGTCTACCCTAAGCTAAAAGTCAAAGGGACTCAATCAACACACCTTTATACTATTTTCTTTGGGTGACACAATCTAGCCCTCACAATTTTAGATCACAACACAAGGACGCGTCATGGAGGGAGAATCATCCCTCTTCCTTGTGATTCCAATGGTACATCAAAGCATGCCTCATCACCGTGTTACACAGTCGAGAGGTCATATCAATGTTAAAGATCCATTCCCAGCCCAGCTGGAGGATGCCACTCAACATCGGGTATCCATGACCAAGTAAGTTAGGGGGGATCATCACACAAAAGTCATTAGGGACCCACTACATATCCCTGCTAGAGGGTACTGGATGGAAAGAATCATCGATGAGACCCACTACCCATAACCACTATAGGGATGCCCAGAAATTCCATTGGGGACCACCGCCCAGCTAGATGTTAGTCCAGAACAGCTCTGGCGATCCCTGTTGGATGGTACCTCTTGGAAAGCATCGAGAAACCACACTAGCCATCCATGTTGGATGGTAACCTCTCGAAAAAGTACAAAGAAACCACATTTTCCATCCCTTCTATATGGTTTCTCTTAGAATAATGTCGTTGTAGTCATCGTGTGCCAACCCTAGAAGGTGTCACACCCAGAACGTCTAGTGTCATATTGTAATGTGGTACACAATGTGTGTGGGGCCCACAAAATGTGTGACCCCACCTCATCACTTGACCGTGTACCTAACCATTATCGGGGACTAAATTTTGAACAAGTACCCCTAGTCATGCCAAGATACTCCTAGAGAACATGGAACGTCTAGTCAAAAGGACGATGAGCGCAGAATTCTCCTTGTTGATCCAAAGGATCAAAAGCATAACTTTGCTAACACACTTCCTCAAGCGACCCCGGAACATTTGACCATATCTCTCCATACATCTTCTCCACTCTCACAAGAGTCATAGGTGACATAAGTTCTAGGTCCTATTCAAACATAAAATAAGGATATCACACCAATATTCCTTTCAGGTTTCGACATTTAATGAGATCATAAAAAAGGATCTTCAAATCCAAATAGATCACACTATTGAGATCGTTGCATAAAAACATGCCAGATTGACCATTCATTTTCCCCAAATAGACATCTGATGGAGAAGTCACAAGTCACCACATTGTGCTCAAAAGACATCATTTGGGGACCATTCCTTGGTCCCCAAACAAATAACATAGATCACATCATTTTGATCATCATAAAAAACACATGATATCGACTACCCATTCATTGAGAACGAATACCTGGTGAAAAAGATGTATTTCACCACAACACATGTAAACCAGGCCTCATGAGTCCTACAGATTGGATTTGGTTTTAAAATCCGAAAGTAATATTGAAAGGTCTTCACAAATACCAGGGTTGCACAACTATAACAGAACGTCAAACAAACATCTCATTTAGAAGATAGGTCCGACACAAAAACCCCAAATTATAATAATTAAATTATAATTATTATTAAATCTTGGTGTTTCGTTCAACCGAGCAAAAAACCAAGAATTAAAATTACCAAACTTATCTAAAAATATTTTTCTAGATGAGGGGTACACGTTTCTATAGGAGAGTCAATCAGATGCCTGATTTAAGAGAAAAGGGACTTTAAAGTTGTACAACCCAATTTCAATCGGTCCAGCCCATTCTGGTTAGACTCTTCCACCTGGGTGGGCAAGCTATGGATGGCCTGATCTTGCTTCACTGGCTGGTGGATCACCTACCACGAGACTGAACCTCCTGCTGTCAACCTAGCCCACGCGCCCCCGACCTAACTAACTGGTTCTTAGCCTTGGGACCCCTTGGTGTCCTCTTGTCAACACGGTGAATCGTGTCACATGAGTTGCTACCGCATGGGGTCACATTCCACGATCCCACATTCCTAGTGATCTTCCTATAACCTCACCATTCTAATGCCACTATAATCCCTCTCTCCTATTAGCCTACTCTCCACCTTGGTGTCCCGCCGGTCAACCACCTCCGCTTTGGACCCCTTTGGCTCCACTCCACCATCCCGAGGCATGCATGCCACACCACCATGATGCTAAAACAGAGCTCCATCCTCCCACAAAAACACTTCCCTACAATTCCTCGGATCCTCTGCCTGACCATTGTGCTACTGCTCATCCCCTCCTCCTATCCTTTGCTCACCAAATGGCTACTCCGGCTCACATGCCCAGCCACTACCACCTGAAATCACGACCACCGCGACAACGTCGAGTGTCACCACCAGTGATGGTTCTCCTATGGTAATTTACGAGGACCAACAAACCTCTTTAATTTACCTGATTGTAGACCCAAAATGAGATTGGGGTTCCCCATGATGAGAGATTCATATATCCTACCTCTAATTGATGATTTGATGGTCGATTGATGTTTCTATAAGTGAGCGATGAATATCCGTAAAGAACGAATGAATTTAAAATAAAAAGGGGATTTAAAATGGTGATTGGAAGGTTGACATTTTTGTTTAATTATTGACTTGATGTTCAAATCAATGGAGTTGATGAAAAATTTAAGAATAAAAATTTGGAATTGAAAAAAGAGGTGTGAAAAAAAAATCCTACCTCGATTCGTTCGTCATTGATGAACTCACCTGCTAGTGCTTCTACTTCAATCTGCCAAAACGTTGTTCTTAATTTATCGAAGAACAAATGAGAGATAGAAATTTTTGGGGATAGAGGGAGTGGGTGATAGAGGATAAGGGGATATCCCTAATCCTAAATACTTCAGTTTTTAATTATAGAAAAATAATAAAACCCCCGCTATGAGTTGTGGAAACTGAAACTCCCATGTTGTCTCATTTTATGTCACACTTAGGTAAAACACCCCATTCTGAACTCAACGCTGGTCATGGATTTACAATCCAAATCCTCCTTATAATGTTATTTGATTCATCTTTTGAGATAAAATAATTAATTTTAATTAATTAATTTATTATTTTTCCCTGGGTGACTTTTCTCATAGAAGTATCACACTGAAAAAAGTTATGCCTGCCTAGGGTAAAAGCCACGTTCCGAAATCAATAGTGGCTTCAATTTTCTAATATGAGATACTGTATGAGATTAATCTGATTTCAGTCACATGTATAGTTTAAAAATACTTAATATTTTTATAAAAATAATTTCGGGCACACCAAGCCTCAGAATTTCATTTCATCTTTTCACTTAGCTTTGGATATATTCCTAGAAATATTTTAAATTCATACAAAAAAACCCAGGTCTCTACACCATTCCCTCCAATATTTTCAACCCCTAAAAGCAGAAACAGGGAAAACAACTCAGGATACTACGGCCTTCCATGGCTCTACCACTCCCAGGAAAACCTATATGTTTTCATGCTGGCATAGCATGCAAACCAAAGGGATGATCCATCCTCATAAGGTCTACTCTTGCCGATGACGCACATAGAAACATGCATGTACCTCATCATCTACAACACATGGGAGACTTTATGAACCCACTCTATCTATTAGGGTAAAGGAAAGTCAGTAGGCAACCTCTCCATCTCTTAACACTCTCTTGAGCGACCTGAAGGGACTTGGGGGATAGTTTGTCTCCTCGGCCAAATCTCAATATCCCACATCACAACTGGAATTAATGTTTATCCCTAGAACAGGGTCTCATGATTACCTCCTTTAGAATATCCATCTCATGAAACAGTCAAGGATATCTTGCCACGTAAGATCTCTCAGTCAATGTATCACAACCAAGACTCTCTTATAGGCTCAAGAAGCGATGGAGTCAAAACCATTGACTGAAGAAAAGATGTACCCTCCTCCTTCATCGGGGTTAGCTCCGGGGAATCTAACTATTTTGAAACTTCCCACACTAGGTGAGTATAGAAATTTTTTCTAAGGGAATCTACTGCAATGTTTTCCTTTCTCATAGTATAGACTATCTTGAAGTCATATTACTATAAGAAGTTTAACTAGCGTTGCCACCTTAGGTTCAAGTCTCTCTGGGTGAAGACGTACTTGAGACTTTGGTGGTCTATGCAAACCACAAAGTCATATCCCATAATGTATCATCTCCACATTCTTAGGGAGAAGACTACCACTTCCAACACTAGATAGTTAGTCGTTTTGTTCTATTCATGGGGTCTCCATCACCTCAACCTGTACTTAATAAGTGCAGTATCAAGACTTGACGTTGAGCACGTAAGGTACATTTGAATAGGGTAGGTGAGTAAACTTGTCTAACCATAAGAATATAGTTAAAGAAATCAAATGGAATACCCTGCATGTCTTAGATACCCTTTGAAAGAGAGAAATCTGCAAACCAGATACTCTACTACACCCACTAGCGATATCCCGTGCCAAAAAGTTCCATGTTGGAAAAACAACTAGAAAATCCAGGACCTGCTCCGACACTCCATCACATAACCTTTTCCTGAAAACATAAGTTAGAGGGGCTCATCCACCACACCTGGATACTATATTCTTGGCCTATATTGACTTTACCTCATGGTTTTTCATGCATAAAAAAATGCATCTTGTTGGGGGAAGTACCCCGCTTCCATATGCATTCATAGTTACATCCAACAACTCCGACGTAGGGTTACACTTATTTCCCATGTCACCTTGGTAAACCTCAAGTAAGGAGCAGGGAGAAAAGTATACTCTACACAATTTCTAAAAAGTTATACTGCAAAAAGTATAAAAGATATAGTCCATACCTCTTATCATCTCATGCTCTATAGGATCTTAGACATCCAAAGCTTGGGGCCATCCATGGCCCCTGCTGCAAGATTCTTGAGCTTGATGTGGGCCTTTTCGCGGCGGTGGAAGGACCTCATAATGTCATCCACCAGATCCAAAATCTCTTTCTCCACTTCTAGCACCACCTCCTTGGGGACCACCTTGATCATGGAGATTTCTCTATCATGGTGGTCCACCTGTTGCCTACCTGATGTTCAAAGGACGTTTGGTCGGGCAGTCTCATGCCATGTGACCTCGCCCGTCACAAGAATAACATCGGCTTTCTGGAGGTTGTCCCTACACTCTACGTTTCATAAGCCCCATATGACTACATGCATGAGAACAATTATAAGGAGGCATACCACATCGATATCCTTCCATCTACCACGTGCTAGCTATGGCAGACACCTCACATATATTATGCTCTCTACTATAACTAGCTATATGGTGTCCCTATGATAGAAATTCCTCTATCATTAGTGCCTTCTTCAGTACCTTGACAATGGTGGGGATTCACAAAGTTACATTGATAGCACACAATTCTCTGCGGTGTCCTAGATCAAACCTTCATGTTCAGAAGTAGTCATTGCGAACAAGTATAAAGAGTAGTTTGTAAGATTCATAAACTTAGTTGTGTACTCAGAGCCACTATTATACCTCCCTAATGAAGCTCCAGAAGCTCCTAGACCTAAATGGAGTATAAGAAGTAGGGGTAATAATCCTCATGAAAGAGATTTTGGAAGTCATCCCATGAGAGTATCAACTCATAATGTATCTAAGTAACCAAGCTCCACCAATACCTAGCTGCTCCATGGAAAAGTTGGGTTTCCAAATCCACCTTCTGATCTACTGGTGTCTTTATAATCCTGAAGAGGTGGACCACTAGCTCTATCCAAACCTCTTCTTTCTGAGGGTTTGACTCACCATAGAACTTTAGTGGTCTCTGGCATTAGAACTCATAGGGTGCGCTTAGCCTGTGGGCGTCCCCATCCCGCTCTTCTAGGGCTGTGTACTGCTAAAAAGGTGGAGCGGATACTACCTTCTAATGTGGAGAAAGGGGATCACATGAAGGGTCCTGAACTAAGGTCTTGTCGCTCACATAATCATTGTCATGAACTAGAGCTGGTATCCTGGATGGCTGTCATCGTGGATGCCTCCTGAATCCATCGAGGAGAACTGAAATCAAATGAGAATATATATATATATATATATATATATATACCAACAAAAATGTGATCTGACTCAAGAAGGATATCAAATTCCAAATCCTATATGATGCATGTACCATTGTTCCCTGCAACAAGTGTCTCAGGGCTCCGAGTTGACAAGAAGGTAATCAAGATCCTGGTGAATGGATACATCGCCCGCTCATACCATCCTTGGACTCCCTGGCCAGAGTGCCACTCTTGAGAAACTTCGATACTATTTATCAAAACCCAACCAATCCTCTTAAAGAGAAATGTCCAAACAAAATCCCAAGTAATAAAATTTCTCTAATACCACTTTTTCATGACTTGAACTATTCTAGGGATAAATTTTCAACTACCCCAAGCCCCCCTCCATAGGCTCGGTGTGGTGACTAGTGCCGAAGGCACAAAAAACACGGGGATGAATTTTCCTAAGAACCTGCACACACACACAAAACCAACTCAATGAAAAAGTGAATAGGAAAAGGAAGCAAGATGAAAAACTGTTATAAATAAACCAAACATGCATGAACCACTAAATAATACAAGTATAGTACAGTAAACTGAAAGGAAAAAGGGAAAAAATACACACCTAAGAATAAAAGTTCCACAACCTTCCAGTATCTAAAAATAAAAATATTTGAGAGCCCCACTCCTATATTCCAATATACTACCACTATACATGGTCTAAGAACCTGTATCCCTATGCTACTCTAGAAACATGATCAACTTGTCTGTCATTTTCATAAGGCATGACACATACGAGAAAATCCCATGTAGGGGTGAGTATAAAAATACTATATAGGACACCCTTAAAAGGAGAAGGGGGAGCCTTAAGAGATACTCTGAAAAGGAAAGCATTAGACATGATAAGGAACATTAAAAAGAGTGTAGCTAAACCCCAAAAAGGAGTTAATTAAGCTCATCCAAGCACAAGGATCTACAAATGGTGACAAGATGAAATTCCTGTCAAGTCTTCTCTACCTATAGAAGGCGAGTATACTCATCCATCCAAGAGAAGATAAACATGAAACGAATGTGGCATACCACTTATGTCTTCACCTCTATTAGAAAGAGAGTAACCAAAACCCAAGGAGCAGGGACTGAAAATATAATATATACATATTCTCTGTCAAATAAACCCAAATGAGAGATAGTAAGGGGATCCCTATCTTATAGATCCACCTAATAAAGTGAGTAGCCAAAAATCCCGGAAGTAACCACCATCGATGCCCAACATCCCATACATATGCCCTGAGCTACAAGTTAAAGGCACTCAATCACCGCACCACGATACAATATTCTTTGAGAGGCACTTCTCTCTCCCTAAAAGTTATAGTTTAAATCAAAAGGATGTTTATTTGTGGGAAAATAATCCCTCTTCCTCATGAGTCCAACGGTATGTCAAAGCATTCCTCGTCCCTATGTCACACAGCCGAGAGGTCATGTCAATGTTGAGGATCCATGCCCAAACAAACTAGAGTATGCCACTCATCATTCAATATTTTTTCCCTTGTATGTCATGGGGGATTGTCACCTAATAGTCAATGGGGACCCATTTCCAATCCCCACTAGAGGGTAGCTCTCGACAAGCATCATCAACATGACTGACTGGCCAACCTCGCTGGATGGAAGCCCGAAACTTCCATCAGGGACCACTTCCCAACCTAGCTGGAGGTAAGCTCAAAACTTCTTTGGCCATCCATAATCGATGGTACATCTCCAGAACCATCAAGGAACCACATTGGAAATCCTTGCTGGATGGTGCCTCCCAAAAGAATGTTTCTTCCGTCATTGGGTGCCACCCCGGGTAGGAGTCACACCGAGAAAGTCTCGTGTTGTATCGTAGATTGGTACATGGTGAATGTGATTCCCACAAAACGTGTGACCCCACCTCATCACCTGCTCTTGTGACAAACCATTCTTGGGTACTAAATTGTGGACAAGTACCCCTAGGCATCCCAAGATACTCTAAGAGTACATGCCATGTCTATTCAGAAGGTTGAAAAGAGCATGACGTTCTCCATTGATCCAAAGGGTCAAAAACAAAAATCACTAACACACCTCCTCAAGCACCCCTTGAACATTTGACCGCATCTCTTTATACACCTTCTCCACTCTCACTAGAATCAAAGTTTTCCTAATCCATGGGTTCTCTTCAAGAACAAAATAAGGATCTCTCACTGATATTATTTCCATTTTTTTACATTTAATGAGATAAAAAAGGCTCCGAACATCCAAACAGGTCACACCATTGTGATCCTTGAAAAAAAACATGCATGATTTACTATTTATTTCCCCCAATGGACATCTGATGAAAAAGTCACAAGTATCCACGTTGCACTTGAAATAAATCTTGTGGGGATCATGCCTCAGTCCTAAAACAAATTACACATATCGCACCATTGCAATCCTCACAAAAAAACATGCGAGATCGTCAACTCATTCATCAGAAACGGATACTAGGTGAAGAATATGTATTTTACTACAACACGTGTGAATTGGGGCTTGTGGGGCTCCCACCTAATCTTTGGATCAAAAACCAAAAATTAGTTTTGAAAATTTCCCACAAAGACCAGGGTCTCACCACTGCTGATGACGCATTAAATGGACATATCATTTAGAAGATAGATCTGAAATTAGAACCCCGAATAATATTAATTAAATTATTATTATTAAATCTAGGCGTTTTGTGAAACTGAGAAAAAAAACAAAGACTTAAAAGTCATGAAAAATTCTAAAAATATCCATATCAATGAGAGGAAAATGGTTTCACATACATTGTGTCAATTGGATACCCAATTCAGGAGAATAGTGCATTTAAAGTAGTTCAACCCAATTTTAAAAGGTATAGCCCATTCTGGACAGACTCGTCCACCTGGGCTGACCTGCTCAAGCTGGCCCAGTCCTACTTCACAATCCCATGGCCCACCTACCATTAGACTGTACCACCTGCCTTTGGGATGACCCATCTACTTTTGTCTCCACCCGTGCGACCATGATTTGGTTGCTGTCCATCCACCTCAGGACCCCTCGGTGTCCCCTCGTCAACACAACGACCTTCATCATGCAAGTCGCTACCTCTTGGGTCTCACTCTATGACCCAAACTTCCTAGTGCTCTGCCAAGCACCTCACTATCGTGAAACTTCTAGAATCACCCACCCACGCTAGCCTACTATCCACCTCGATGTCCCTCCGTCCGGCCGCCTCCACTTGTAACTCCTCTGGATCCACTCCACCATCCCGATGCATGCCTGCCGTGTCGCAGTGCCGCTATGCTGGAGCTTCGTCATGTTTCCACGAAACTACCTTTCCACTCCTCAACTCTTCTTCTTAACATATATGCCACCTCTCAGCTCCTACCATCATCCTCGGCTCATCCACCCGGTTCACTACCTCTACTCGCCGACTGCCTACACTGGTTCACACACCAGGCTGCCGCTTCCTAAAACCCTAGCCACCATCGCACTACTGAGCGTTGACGGTGGTGCCGGTGCTCTTGTGGTCCCTTCCATGGAAAACTAAACATCTTTAGTTTACCTGATTGTGAACACAAAATTGGATTGGTGATCTCCATGATAAGAGCTTTGTAGAGCATGGATCTAATCAACTATCAGATGGTCGATCGATGAATCCGAATGTGAGCATCGAATATCCATGAAGAACAATTGTATTTCAGATTAAATGGGGATTCTAAATAGATATTGGATGATGGATGTGTTCGTTTGGAATTTTACTTGATGTTACAAGCAGTGAAGTTGAGGATGAATTCAAGATTAAAAATTTGTAATTGAAAATGGTTGTGCAAAAAATAAAAAAGAATACTACCTCAATTCGTTCATCGTTGATGAGGGCACCCACCAATGCTTCTGCTTAGATCTGTTGAAACTTAACCCGTGGTTCACTGAAATAAGTATGATAGAGAGAGATTGGTGGGGATAGATAGATATATGGAGAGAGGATTTTGGGATAACACTAATTCTAAAAATTTAAGTGTTTATTTATATAAAAACACTGAAACCCCCCACCAACAGTCGAGAAAACTGAAAATCCCATGCCCTCTCATTTTATGTCATCCTTTAGAAAAAACATCATTCCGAACTCCACGACGGTCTTAGATTTCCAATTAAAATACCCATTCAAAACTTACTTGATTCTGAATTTTAAATAAAATAATTAAATTTAATTCTTTTATTTAGGATTTTTTATCCTGGGCAACTTTTCTCCCAGAAATCCCACACCAATAAAAAATATGCCCCAACTAGGTTAAACACTATGTTCTAATCTCAACTATGGTCTCTTATTTCTTATCCGAGCTACTATTTGAGAATTATCCCATTTCCATCATTTATATAGTATAAATATACTTAATATTTTTATAAAATTAATTTTGGACACACCGGGTCTCAGAATTGCACGTCGTCTCAGCACATAGCTTTGTAAATATTCTTAGAAATACTTCAAATTCTTATAAGGAAAAAACTAGGTATCTACATTTCAGTTGAGCCATTATGTTGAAATTTACACTGGAGACTCCTATGAAAGTTGAATAAGTGATTAGACACAACTATCGAAAGAGTGATTTGATGATTTTAGGACATATTTCCTTGTGGGATATCATTGTAGTAGTGATTATTATTTGTGGAATCATCTTAGACATGGACTTCCTATAAAAAGTATGTACAGATTGGATTTTTGAGGATGATGATATGATGTTTCCACATATATAAGATAAAATTTTCCATAATAGGTTATAATAAGACCTATGATGAGTAGGATGTAATCATGTGAAGGATAGTGCAACCAATTATTCACCAGTTGGATAGAATTATTCTTAGAGTAGTGGATGTTATGGGCTACCAATTTCTTATGGTGGTGGAGTATAAGGATGTCTTTATTGAAGAAATTTCGATCTTATCACCCCACTAAAATATAAACTTCTATATAGTCTTAAACCCCTAGACGACCATAATATCATCACCATTATATCATATGGATCCCACAGAGCTTCATGAACTAAGGGTGGGGTTTGAGGACTTATTGAGGAATAGATTTTTTGGACCCAATGTGTCAACCTGGGTAGCCCCAATTTTTTTCCATGTAGATAGATGAGATCTTGATGTTGTGTGTGTATTGTCATCACTTAAAAAAACTGAATATAAAGAATAAGTATCCAATATCAAGGACCGATGTCCTCTTTGACCAGTTCTAAGAAGTATGATGGTTCTCATGGATTAACCTCATATTAGGTTATCACCAGATACATGTATGTGATGAGGATATACCAAAGATGAAATTGTAATGTCTCTATAGTCACTATGAGTAATTGGAAATACCATTTAGCATGATGAATTTATCTGTAGTTTTCATAGGAATCATGAACCCAGTATTTTATTCTTTCTTTGAACAGTTTGTATTATTCCTCATTGACGATGTCCTATTGCACTTGGCATATGAGGAGGTTTGTGTCAGACACTTGGGGATGTATTATACTTACTCTAAGAGAACCAGTGTTATTAGAATCTCTTTAAGTGTCACTATGGGATTCAATTGGTCTAATTTCTGGGAAATTTTATTTCAGTTGAGGGTGTAACAGTGGACCCAGTGAAGGTTAAGGTTCTGTTAGCTTGGGATCCACCCAAGAGCATGATGGAGGTTTAGAGATTATTTGGGTGGAATTTAATTATAGGATATTTGTACTTAATATCTCTAGAATATCAGCAAATTTGACTGCATTAACCTAGAAAGGGAAGCCTTTTGTTTTTAAAAAAGGTTCTAGGAGGTTTTTTGTTGTTGAGATAGATGTTTATGAGCACCCCAATCTTTAGATTTCTAAGAAGTGCGTCAAGTGAATGGTTTTTTATGATTCTTTAGGCATTTGAATTGGTATTATTCTAATTCAAAGGTAGGTAGTGATAGACGATAGGTCATGAAATTTGATACCTCATAATCAGAACTACATGACAAAAAACTAGTGTGGGCAGTGATATTATTTTCATTGAAGATATGGTAACACTACCATATGGGTGAGTAGTTTATCATTTATTCTGACCGTAATATCCTCAAGTATATCATATCTTAGAATGAATTTAACTATATAAAGATGTGATGGATAGAGTTCATCTAAGACTATGACATTGAGATAGTTTATACTCCTATAAGGGGGAACTTTTGTTCCACATTCTCTTAGTAAGAGATATTCCTCTAAGTTATTGGCCAATGTGCCAGAGTAGTTATCCAAGTTATAGTTATAATTAGTGGGAAATGATAGAATATCATATATCCATTATATTATTTTTATCCCTCCACTTATACAAAGAGTTAGGTAGGCTTAGTGTGGAGGTACCAACTGTGATACCGTGACTACTTAAATATCCACTAGATGTTCTCCTTATTGATTTTATGAATGTGGGGAGTAGGTTATACTTTTTATAGGTTGGATGGTGATACTATTGATGTTTTAGGTGGAGTATATGATGGAATTTCATGCATACCATTTAGTGGAACATCCTGGTGTGGAAAACATGTGTCTGGACCTCTAGTCATAGTTTTAGTGGACAATATTAATAAGTGTGTAGATTGTTTTTCTCTCGATGCCTCAATTTTTAGTAGCTGAAGGCTAAGAACTAGGTTCCAGTAGGTTTAGCTCAACCTATTGAGGTTTTAAAGTGTAATTTTGATGGAAAATATATTGACATCGTTACAAGGTAACCATTTATGTCTTGTGGACATGATGCCATCTGGGTGATTGTAGACAACTCACCAATTTGGCCCACTTCCTCATTATATGACAACGGATTTTAGTAGAGATATTGGGATGTATTTAAATTTTTTATATAGTATGGATCCATGGATATATTTTGATGATTGTTTCAGGAAATAATTTTTTCTTCACATCATAATGATAGAGGGGATTGCAGGAGGACTTTGTGACCCAGTCATGGTTGATTCGATCATTTCACACCCATATTGATATCCAAACTAAGTGGACCATTCAAGTACTAGAGGAAATGTTTTTGGATTTCATGTTAGACTTTATCCATAGTTGGATGGATCACCTACCTTGGGGGAGTTTTTATTCAACAACATCTACCATTCAACCATCAGTATGACACCATTTGCTTCCATTTATAAAGGACCTTGAAGGTCATCTCAATATTGGACTGATTTTGGTGATTCATCACTCATGGGCCCAGAATTGGTGCAAGTGACAAAATATAAGTTTAATATAATAAAATAGTTGATAAATACAACCCATATCTATTATAAGTCTTATGAATACCAATGAAGGGGAATTTGTTGTTCAAGGAGGGAGATGAAGGTTTATTAAATGTATCACCTTAATGTGGATTTTAGAGATTTTATCAGGGAATCAATTTTTCTCAAAGATTAATTTTCCCTATTAATATACTATATAGAGATGGAATGGTGATGTTCCACATGGATATACTACCACAGTTAAAATATATATATAACATCTTTGACATATTAGAGACAAGGTATTACATTCGTGACCTCTCTTATGTTATCAAATTGGGTTATCTGGACATCGAGGATGAAGATACCTTTTCAGAATACCTGATATAGATTGAGTATTGATGTGATAAGATACTTTGTGGATGATAAATTCACTTGTTTCATGTCCATTAGAAACATGATAATATTTAGGAGAAACCATAGGAATGAGAGACCCAGATACGAGCTCAGTACCCACATCATTTTGAGTAGTCCCTTTTTTCCTTTCAGGAAGAAATTCCTTAAGGCGGGTAGATTTTAATGTCTCTTTTTCCCATGAAATGATTTTTAATATATCTAGTAATATTTTTGAAGCCTATAATTATAAATATTTTTGATTTATTGGTCTATTGAGCTTGATATTGATATTATAAATTTTTTAAATATATTAATATCACATGTGCACTATTTTCTTAAAATAATAGAATAACTCTTGAACATATTATTATATTAGAAATATGAGACCATATTTGAGTCTAGAATGTGATATTTAACATAGGCATGATATAAAATTCATTTACATCAGGCATTTCACTAATTTGAATTCATGCGAGGATTAGTAATTTAATAAATAAATTAGTAAATTATTTATTTATTATATCACAATGACCTAACATCCTCTATAAGTATACGAATATGAAAAATTCCTAGGGTTAACCACATAACCCTAGTGATTTCTAGAGGATATTATGGAGAATATTTCATATATCATCATCTATAGATCATTACTTTGGGATTGGTGTTCCAACAAAACTTTTAATTCTATTCAACCTCAATAGTTCAAAACATACGTTTTGGGTGATATATCCAATATTAAGGTAGGATGTTTAAAATAGTTTGATTTATCCCCAATTTTTTATCCTCTATCGAATTTGAGTCAATCCTACTGAAAAGATTGATTAGTGTATTAGTGTTTGATTTGTGGGTTTTGTTTTATCTTATTGGTATATTATGAATTGATTCACCTTATTCATTTTCTCTAACAATTCCCTTTTGTTCATAGATTCATATGATAATGAATCGAGGCCGATAAAAACATTAGCCTTTGTTCATTCCTTATGCTTTTGTTTTTTTTAAAATTTTTCCCCATTTTTCATGCATTCATCATAAATATTTTGTTTAGTTGGGGGTTTGACAAATGATGGGTAATGAATAAATGTGCAACCATTCTCTAGAGTATTTGATTGATGCCGAGGGTTTAGGATTTAGATCAATTATATGATCGAAGTGAGATGACTTCAAATATATATTGAGACTGGATAAATGTTTATAATTTCCTAGTTTGGAATGTGGTGATGGTAGGGTGTGATGGTGGATGATTTTCAAAGAATAATTTTGGACTATATTCTATCCACTAGAAATTACTGGGTTCTGATGTACTTAGATCTTAGGTTATTGGAGATTATGAAGTAAAAATAAATAGCTTGGGGTAGTCCCACATGGAGTACCACCAACCAGGAGGGCCTTGGTGTAATGGGTGATGAAATATATAAATATTTCAATACTCATTTTATTTTTATTCAATACTACATATGATTAAGAACACTTAATGATAAAAAATTCTACAACATAGTTTTATATATATTAAATATATCAATTATAAATTAAATTTCCCTAATTCAGAAATTTAATTATAATATATAGAAACAAAATTTAGGTTATGAACATTAAAAATTGGTAATAAGGGTTAAAAAATATTTTTAAATAATTATTTATTACTTGGATGAAAACTATTCACAATGGTAAAAACCAAAACAGGGGAATGAAAAAACATGTGGTAGAAGTCTTAAACATGCTTAAAACATTGGTGAAAATGAGTGGTATAGGATTTATATATCTTATCCAATATAAATCTACATTATTTTTAACTTATGTATTCATTGAACCATGAATAGTTTCATTCTTCTATTGAAAAATAATTAGTATTCACAAAAGTTCCCTTTTTTCATTTATAAATAGGGATCACCTCTGCCCTTTCTAGGATCCAAATTCCAATGGAAATATCAGTGAACACCAAAAAATATTTTCTCTTTTATATGTACAATTTTAATCCTAAATAACCTAATAAATATAATATATCTTATTACCATCATTTCCAACGATACTTTCAAGATAAAGTTTATGGTCTTTACATGAATATTACTTAATCATAAACTTTTTATTCTTAATCATTATCGTAAAAACATATACTAACCAAAGTAATATAATGAACTTAGTACCATTATTATATTTAATTTTTATTTTATCAATATAAAAATGATTATTTATTTATTCCCTTAAAATTATAAAAACAATAGAATGTCAATCATGGGTATGTGCAGACTACCGCCTCTAGGAAATAAGATCTTTAATTTTTCATCACCAACTCTGATGGATTATTTTAATGATTGGATTGATTCATAAATGTGATATTTATAATTTATTTATTATTCTTAAAATAAAATTTATAATATACACTTATCCCCTTTTATTTTTTAGAAATAATGATGTTAACCATCTATACATACAAACTACTGCATCCATGATATAACATTTTATGTTTTTAACCATGATTTTCATTCTTTTACCACGACACATTAAATATTATTAACCTACTAAAAAATCTAAATAATAATATTATTCATTTTTTATAGTGATATTATACACTTCCTAAACCATACTCACCCATTAAGTTTAACATTTATTTCTTGGGTTATTTTAAACACTTATATGAATAACATCACAAAACTCTATCATGGATGACTATGTGAAATTAAATAATTATTTTATAATATTTTAAACATAAAATTATTGTTGGTTTATGGTGATGAAATTTTTATATTATGTATTTATATTATCATTTAAATATTATATTTGATCACTAATATTACCAAAATTAGCTAAAACTGATTACACTTTCATAAAACATAACTAAAATATTATGGAATGAGATAAGAGATTTATAAATCAAAAGAGTTAATCTGATATAATAAATTAATTAATATTGGTAAGGTTAACTTGGTATCATAGAATGGTTACCAAAATTTGTATTATAAATAATATGTGAAACAATTTGTCTCATTAAAACCTGATGGTAATAAAAATGTATAAATAACTAATATATTCATAAGAAATGATCATAATAGAAGAATATAATTGATAATGTATATGAATAAGGTTATAAAATTTAATATTATGATATTTTTTATAGTAGGATATATAAAATTTGATTTATAGAGGAATGAAGGTAAGGGTTTTTTCTAACTCAATTTCCTTCCATTGAGTTACATGCCTTCTTATTAAATTATATTGTTCCATTTTTTTATTTATTATACATAATGAAAAATATATTATGTATGTCCTCCATATTTTAGGGGCTTTAATGTTTTTCCTTATAACCTACTTTTCAAAATATTTTTACATTAATGATTATGTTATATATAATGGGTTCTTTCTATAAGTTTTTTATTAAGAAATATTTCATATTATGTATCATGATATCATTGATATGGTTTGATTAATTACTAATGGATTTATTTTAAAATATTTCTATAATTCATGGGGGTTGAAAAAAAAATATTTATCTTTAAATAGCCTTCAATTCAACGGATACTATTTTTATAAGGGATTCTTTATCTCATTTTAAAATACATGAGATGCATTTAATACCACACATTGTGTTATATTTTATATGGAGTATTCAATAAACTATTTTTCTCATGTATGATAGATACCATTCATTTCTTGAGATTTTAATTTCCATTTCTTAAACTCCCTCTCATGTTCCCCAAATTCTTATGTTACTAAATCCATGATGGATATTAATATCTCAAATCATCTTTATTGAGTTATAATGACTCTTCATAAATTTATTTCTTTTACCCTATGCTTTTAATTAATGTTACTTTATATTCATTTATGTGGAAAAGACTTTATAATTTAAAACCTTCACCTTGATGGGTTTATTTCCCATAATGTACATAATTTTTTGTGAATAATTCCCATCCTCTTTAATGATGATTTATCCTCCATGTACACAATTTCCTATATATACTATTTTTATCTTTATATTTGGAAACCCAATTAAGTTTCTTATTATTTGACATTGATATGTATATTTTACTCTATTCAAAATGATATTTTTTATACCTTTTATGGTGTGGAATTTAATACAAAATGTTATGAATTTTTAAAATGGTTTTCCTTCCATGATCAATTATTTTATAATCCACTCCAAATTTCCTTGAATTAATCTTTATAACTTTTAAAGTATCCAATATTAATGGTTTATTTAAAATGTAAATGGTTTTAAAAAATCACATCATGTTTTCCAAAAATATATCTTTTGAATATAAACTATAAATTAACCTTTTTTAACAATGTAATAAATATTTTCTAAATGAACTTTTATGCTTTTTATTCTATTTTTATATTTATTTCAAAAAGATTTATTTCTGTAGAAATTATTTCTTGGAAATCCTTTCTAAATTATATTTTACTATTTTTGGGGATTTATCTGATGGAAATATTTAACAGTAATTGTCTTCACTGTTCATTGAATGTTTATGAATAGTATTTCAATGTATTTCTTCTACAAGAACTTCATTTTTCATTCCATTGATTGAAACGTGTTCACCAAGATTATATACATTTATTGATTAGGGTAATTATTGACTTAATTTTACACCCTTTATCTATATAATATAAATAAAATATGATTTATTGTCTTGACAAGAGGTTATTTATGAAAAAAATTCATGAATATCTTTGCATACACATTTACATTCCATTAGAATATCATGTTATGATTATTTATGGAATATTTAATGCTTTCCTTATATTCTTCCATATGTAAATGATAGTAATACCATTTTCATTACATGGTTCTAGTATGGTATAATGATGATTGATTTTATCTGGAACAACTATATATTAATGATGGTGGTTGTGGTCCTATATCACCATCTAATTCATAGGTTATACATGATATATCATTAGATATTAATGCATGGATATAATGAGTTTATTAATAATGACATGAACATAATGAGTTTGTTCAAATTTTAAATTGAGTAAATAATGAGTTTATTCACAATGGTATGGGAATAATGAGTTTTTCACATTTTATTACATGGACATAATGAATTTTTTCAAAATGTAATGGTCATAATGAGTTTAGTAACTTGTTAATCTTATACTTATGATTGTTCCACCTTTCTAATTTTTTTTTCATTTTTGAATATGTTATATTCTATATTTATGACTATTTTTTTAGATAAAATACACTTTTATAATATTAGATGACTTATTCAATGATTTATGATCTATTATTTGTTATTTGTAATATTCTTATATATCTTGATTATACCCATATTCTCATCTTATAGTCACTTATGATCATTGATTTTCAAAATTTATGTTACCCTTATAGGGCTTTTGAGAACACCCATTTCTTATGTTTCTATTCCCTCTAGTCATGAATATGAGTGTAATATATGAAAAGTTTATAAGGGACTCTTATGTGTATATATTATAGATAAATGTTAACAAGTACCATAAAATAGGTTACTAAGGTATTTGATCCTATAAATTATTATTTATAAAGGTAAATAATAATCCCTATTGAAGTTATTTAATACATTATAGTTATAATTTAATTTATCATGTAATTTTAATAGATTTATTTGTAAATAATTATTTAATAATATTTTTGAAGAAAGTTTATATTAATTTATTAATAAATTGTTTTAAATTATGATAAGTAAAATAATATAAAAGATATGATTAATAAAATATTGATCATATAAGTAATATAAACAAAGTAGAAATAAATTAATTAAAATGATAATTGAATATAATTTTTTTTTGAAAAAAAAAGATTTATAATGTATACATATATATTAAATAATTCTATTAATATTAGTAAAATTAATTTTAAATTAACTTATGTTTTAAATAATTGATATAACATTATCCCACTGAGGACCCACCTCAAATACATGTGGGTCTAGGGGTTAACCATATAGGAGGTAGGTCGACTGGGTAGACCCCTAGTGGAAGGGGTAACCACCTGCATATAATATGGGATTCATAGTGAGCGCATAACACATGAACATGGTGCTCAATGTAGTTCAATGGGAAATTTGGTATTCCCGATCCATATATGTGTGTGAATAGTGTGTATTGGTTCTGACCCCAGTGCCTTTTACTGAGTGGGGAATGATGGGGAAAACATTATGAGTGAGTTCTAGACCTACAAAATTTATGATGTGTGATTTGAAAACACTAGTACTTTTCACCCACCTTAAAAACACTTGTATATAATGACAGTTATCCTGTTTGATCCATCCCAACTGTTTGATATCATCAAGGTGTATTCTTCAAATTTTCATTAACATAATAAAACCCCATCACATTTATCATCTTATTCTTTGGAAATATGGAAAAATCTTTTTCTGCGGCTACAAGATCGGTAAGCAGTCCAGCACTATACCCCCAGTATTATCCTCCTTCAGCAACAAGACCATAACTCTCTATCCCTAAAATAATAAAATTGGAAACTATGAAGATCCCTCAACCAAAACAACATCTCACTCTCAATTTTACTTCAATATATAGTAATAAATCACATCAAAATCATGGCATACAAAATGTACTAAAAACTATTTGGAAGAAAAAACATTTTAAAGAAAAAAGGACTTTCTTATCATTCCTTACCTTACAAAAATAATATAAATGAATGTTAATTAATTTTATAGGATATATAATATACTTGTATTATAATAATAATTTACTAAATAATAATGAATTTAATCTATTTAGATAAAAATAAATTTCAATGATAAATTTTTTTTTATGAGAAATATCTCATTTTCTTCGAAATATTTTATCTTCATCTCTAAAAAAATGATATTAAATGTATGATTTATTATATAATATAATATTTAAAAACAATAAATGTATATTTCATAATATAATAACTCTTTTTTATACCTTCCAATCACGTGACTAGGTTATAATGGTCATATTTAAATAATAATGTTTCTATAGTATATTATAATTCATTTATTCATGGTTTTGTGTGTAGTAAACCCAATCAAGCATAAAATTAATTTAAAATAATATAAAATAAAATATTTTGGTGTTATGTTTATTATATTTTGAATTAATCCCATAATTACACCTTTTCTCCATCTTTGTATGGTAAAATATTATCATGCTTAAAGGTGCCTAATTATGATGCAATATTCTTATCAAGAATTTTGACAATTTTCCCTGCCCTAAATTATAGATAAAGAACTTAAATCATGATATTTATTAGCTAAAGATCAATATAAGAATAATCTACATTTATTATCTAGAATTATCACATTTCTATATTATTTGATCTTAGATAAAAAATATGAAATATTATATATCACTTTAGTAAGCTCAAAATTATCTTATGTGTCACCTAAAAAATATATTCCATATTCAAAGAATGATTTTTTATATTTTGAGTGAAATATTACATAATATATATTATATATTTCATATAATCTTAAAGAAATTATGTATGATCTAAATTATAATACATATCAGAGTTTAGATTTGAATTTTACACATTTCTTTATGAACTTTATCATATATTTTTCATGTAAACTCGACATGTAATGTATTAGTAAGAAAACTATACATGCCATACGAATGATGTTGCATATCAAAGTATGTGTAATTTTATTTATTACATGTCATATAGAATATATTATTTTTTAATGAACTTGTGTACTTTACCAATATTCTTTTATGTGGGTTCTTACATTTCCCATTATGAATTATTAAGCTCTAACACAGAATTCCTAAACATCCTTAAATCTGCTCAAAAACTCTTCAAATAAACATAGGGTTTCTCTAGGAACATCATCTCATCTAGAAACATCGCAATATAAATTATAAATTCTTCAACACTTAAAATATTTATTTATCACAATTCTCATAGAATATTGGGCATGTAATTATTATTTTTCAGTATTTCATTTTATTTCCAATTACTCAATATTTTCCTCACCTATTCTCATAAAAAATTCTTATAAAATTCTCATTAATTAATTATTGTATTAGTTATTAACCATTATAAATCTTGTATCTAGCATATGATTCTCCAATATTCACTATTATAAATGGTACTATCTATATAATTCAAGATCATCGGTATTGATAACAAAAGGATAAAAGCTCACCTATATTCATGAAAATATGCACTATTTAACTTAGAACCTCTTAATGATCATAAAAATATATCTTCTCAAATATTTAAATATTAGGTAATAGATAGATATTTCATAGGTGATTAACAATTTTCAATGATTCTAATTAAGTCCAACTCAACAATAATCAAATATATAAGCAGTTTCTTCAGTGAACCTATTAATCTAAAAACTATGAGAAACAAAAAATATTATTTTTTTAATACTTATTTTAAACATAAGAATACTTTTATAATACATGAATATACCTATAGAATAATATATAATAGAATAAATCACCAGTTATGATTCAATGGATTTCATGGATGTGCCAAAAATTAATGAACTCTTTAGTCATCCTTTTTAATTAAATTTTTAATCAATAATAGAATCATATAATATTTTAAATAATTGGGATCCTCATATTACATAACATATATTGAAATATTATATTATTGAAAAAACGTTACTTATTGAATATAAATACCTTAAACAAATCCCTTATGATCTTAAATATCCCCTTTTGGATTTGTTTTCATTATCCTTAAATACTTCAAGGAAAAAAATTAATGATGATTTTTTTTCATAAGTTCTTATATATTATGTTACCTATATTATAAATAAATATGATGGATAAAGCGTGAGGTGTTTTTATACTCATATTATAATCCAATTAAGAGAAAAACATCACATTCACCTCCTTTTTTAAACATGAATTACTTGAAAGAAAAAATGGAATTAGTTGTTTCTAATTATTGAGACATAAATTATTCAAATCTATGTGATATAGTTTAATTTAGAATAAAGTGAGATTAATATAGGAATAAAATCAATCCATAACAATCTTAAATTTAGATACTCACTTAGAAATATCCTTTTTAAGACTATTCACATAGATCTTTCAAATTATCATATGCACTCAACTAAAAAAATCATAAAAAACATTTAATCCCAAGAATTTTTCTTTCCCTTAAGTTTAATTTTTTAGATAAAAAAACTACCCCACATGATAATTTTAATTTATTCAATGAATTTAAAAATGAGAAATTGTGATAATAATATTTTGAATTCAACAATGCTTATATTTCAATATTTTCACATGAAATAAAAAATTTATAGTGTATTATCAACATAAATCCCCCTAGGATATAAGATCTATTAGTCTCTATCATAACTTATATTTTTCAATTGTAACTTAAATCATATATTTATGATAGTTGTTTATGTTTTGTAAGGATACAACACAATACTAAATAAAATACTCTACGATGGATAGATTTTCATGTAATATAGTTGTCGCAACATTTATCATGTTCTCCTTTTATGTGAATAACCTTAATTTCCATGAAAAAAACTCAAAAAAATGGTAATTACATGGATTCACTAAAGAACATTTGTGTGATAAATCACATAGATATTTTCTCTTTAACATAGAAACTATATTTTATTTAGCCTCAGTTTGTTGTTAAGAATTCATAGAATCTCCACAATTTTTTTAGATATGAATCACATTATGAAGTATTATATTATTTCTTTTCAAAATCTTCTTTTAATATATAATTGGATTTTCACATTTTCTAGATAGGAACAATCTTTAATTTTTTATTACTAATTTGTTTTAATATCTAGTTGGGATGGAAAAACTATATTGTATTCTTTAAAAATATTTCCATATTTATAAGATTTTTTAAATGGATTCTAAAAATTATTTAGGTGACAATTTTTAGAAAAACTGTAATTTTTTTCCTTTATGATTTCTTCCACCATACCTATACTTTTTTCCATTAAGGTAGATTATTTTATTTTTACCAACGTTCTTAATCAGAAATTGATATTCATTAATTTCTTAAAAAAGTCCATGATGTGTAATTTTATACCATGGTAGAATGAAACCTTTCATCTTGGTGTATAATCCTTTTCAATATTCTTATTGAGTGTGAATTGTTTACTACTCTTCTTTAATTACACTCAAAGGAATTCCCATATTATCTTTGCTGATTATTTTTAAAATTATGCAGTCTTTTAACACATATAACAAATGAATAATGGTTGATTGGATTTTATGAAAAATCATAAAACTAAATACCACATGTAGTCTA
Organism: Viscum album; assembly: GCA_963277665.1. Taxonomy (NCBI): domain Eukaryota; kingdom Viridiplantae; phylum Streptophyta; class Magnoliopsida; order Santalales; family Viscaceae; genus Viscum; species Viscum album. Next base: position 1,793,673,919 of record OY728145.1, read on the forward strand.
ATTTTCAGATAAATCTATAATATTCTAATTCTACTCATAATAGATAGAATTTTAATTTATCTGTACATTGTTTCAACTCATCAAATTTTATTTTAATTTTATATCTTACCCTTTAATATAGGACTTTTATATCATATTATTTTTGAGATTTTAAGAAATCAATCAATAACATTATGTATGAACATATCATAACTCTAATAATGCCTATGAACCTTTTCCTTTAACCTTTAATAGTAATCGTGAATGAATTTTCACCTTGTAGTTTTTGGAATAATCATTACTTATTTTTTGAATGAATTTTTAATCACACTTGTTAAAAAATTTTACATACACCCTTGATCTAATTATGGATTTATTATTAATTATTCAACCTATTATTTCATAAAATCCTAAATATAAACTATATATTTCATGCAAGAAACATTCGTGAAAATAGGTTTTTCTCAAAAAAATGTTACATTTTATAGAGATCCTATAAAATATATATATTTAAATGATATAAATATATTCATTATACTAAAATGAGTTATTTTAGACATAAGACTCTTTTCGAAAATATCAAGGGAAACAAAACTTTTCAAAGCTTCTTGGGAACATTTAACTTGTGTCACTTATAGATTTCTTAGTTTGAGTTCTAGTTTAAGGCACTTGTATGAAGGATTTTTTCTCATCTACATCAGACCTTAATTTTTCATCATAATATATCTTCTTCTTATCATAGGGATCTTTACTGATCTTTCACTTATTTTATAATCAATGATCATTCTCTTTTTTTTATATTTTCCTTGATCTCAAATTTTGCATCATTGACATTACTAATATCTTAAAATGCATAAATAATCTCCTCAAATACCTTTTAATGTTTTATTTATCATAAAATGTCTTTTAAAAATATTTTTATAATTGATATTATTTTTCTCTATTAAACCATATAAGTTATTAATTTCCTTCCTCTTCTTTAATGAGAGTGTTTCGATTTTGTGTATTCCTAACTAATTCCCTTTCCATAGATTTTCCCATCTCTTACCATTTTTTCTAATACTATAGTCCCTTGATTAAATAAAAAATATATGTAGAAACATCAACATGTACTATTTTAAAACAATCCTTTATTTATTTGTAAAATCCAATAAGAAATTTATTCTATAGATACTCTTCAAAAATTTAACAATATTATACCAAAGGATATAAAAAAATTTCATAAAAAATATTACCCATTAAGCACATTTAATATGTGGTGAATCCACTTTATCCTTTCATTGTTGGGATATTTTTCTATAATTTTTGGATTTTAATTACTTTTTATTCTTAAATGTTTTGGATGATATGGAATCATTATTATCCTTCATAGGAAACCCATTAAATTATTCATATATATACTTCATATAGATCAATAAAAAAATATTATGAAAAATTGACCCAATCAGAGGTGGAACCAACTATGATAAAAAATATTGTTCATATTGAGATCTTGTAGTGAGACATAGAGCAGGGAGGAATCAATGTGAGTAATTTTTTAAAAATTCTTTTCTATTTTAATTATCCCTATAATTTTAAAAACTTTTTAAATATTCAGATGAATGGATCTACTTATTAATTATCAACACACTACACCATATGTTAATCAATAAAAAATCAACAACAACTAAAAATTGTAATTTCTCAAGGTTTTCCCCATAAAGTTCATTAATAAATCCAAACTATGTTTGGGTTTATCCCAAGACATGTATATACACCAATAGAATAAAGTAAAAATAGGTGGGAAGGTATTATCGTTTACATTGATGTTATGCCCTAAAAATCATATGCAGTCTTCTGATAGACCCTTTATTTTAATTCGAGTTAGTTTATAATATAACTCCCAATATCACTAATGATAATAATATTATTCTCTCCTATTTGATGAAATTTATTTATGATGATATACATTCTTCCTAAAAAAATGTCTTTGACTATCATTATGAATTCAGTCATAGTAACATGGACATTTTCATTGTACTCTTATTCTCAATATTAGAATTATCAACGCATGGAAATAAAATTTCACTTCTCATTATCTTTATCCACTTTCACATAATATCTTAAATGGCCAAAATAAAATCAAATAAAAATAAAACATTGATCTTAACTCAATGTTCCCCTTATTATTCAAGGTAATTGAAACACATGATATGCATTGGAAATAACTTTATAAAAAATCCAAAATTTTATTCTTCTCCATCTTGTTTTGATTCCATGATATAGGGGTATCTTAGGGAAGTTATCTATCCCATTTCTTTATTTATCTTCTTCCATGAATCACAAGATCAACGTTTCTGAATATATTTTCTCTGTAACGACCCAAAAATTCATTAATGAAAATACTCTTGATCTAATTAAATGTCTTATTAAATAAATGGTTATATAACATATGCAATTATTTTGTTTTATGTTTCTATATTTTAAAATACCATTACGAATTATGACCATTTATCATATAGTCATTGAACAGTGATCACATGATTAGTATAAATATAGGGCTTTAACAAATTCAATTTACTTAGATAAAGGAAGTGATGGCCTCATCTAATAGAATTTACCCATATGAAGCCCATTTTTCAGAGCTCATAAATAAGGTGGAATCATTAGGCTTCACTAATGACCAAGACCAAGCTGAGATTCAATATGTTAATCTCGAATAGAACCGCCTACGAGAGAAGTGAAAGTTGATAGAGATTACCACCCGAGGAATGTTATCCGAGCCACCCCAAGAGTCTATCACCATCGCACACCTTACCCTTCAGTCTTATACAGGTGTTATAGGGGGTTAGGTAACAAGAACATAGCACTATGATTATGTGCATTATTTTTGTATATAATAATGAATATACATTCATTTTATTATTGTTACTTTGTAAATAGTTTTTAAATCGCTAATATTATTTTTCGTGAATATTCAATTAAGAAATATTTTTTGATGAATTCAATGATTTTTAAATCAAATAATATTTTAATAAATTATTATTATTATTAAATAACTTTTTATTAAATATAAATGATTGTATAATTTTATGAATGCAATTGTAATTTTTATTATGGTTTGAAATCCTTTTTTGTCTAAACCCATGAATTTTTGATAAATGTCAGTTTTTTATTTTAAAAGAAAAAATTCTAATATTTATAACATTATTTAGATAAAATAAATATTATTTTTGGAATCAGTATGTCGAAATTATCTAACGGTGAATTTTTCAAAATTTTCTGAGATAGTCGAATTTTTGGGTAAAAATTAAATACCGTTTAAATATATAATGTGTTTTATGACATCATAATGACCCAATAGTGATGTAATAAAATACTATAAATGATATTTTTTTCCAATATATGTTTTACTATTAAAATAATGTTATTTTATGTTTTTTTGATTTATTTTACAAAACTTTAGTGGACCCTCCAATAGTTATAAAACATTTTCACTTTCTAAATGAATTTACTTGAGAGTGTGACTCACCTCCACATAAGGAACCATATTATTTTAAGAATTTCGGCCATTTTACTTATAAAATATTATTTTATACTCCCCTTCGAAAAATATAATGGGAAAAAACCATGGTCTGGTTTGTGGTATTGATTAGTTTAATATGTGGTGACCCAAACCTAAATAATAAAGAATTCCCTCTCCTTTCGTATATAAACCCACACAAGATCCCACTTCCTCTTCACTAAAATACTTTGGAGTTAATCCAAACTCTTCCATTATCTACCTATAATCCTTCCATGGTGCCCCAAGATCCCAAGAATCCTCTCTCAAGCCTCTCCCAAGCCTTTGGAATCACACTTCCATGTAAGGGATTTCCTCTTTTCTCATTTTTGTCTCAATTTCAATATGTTGTTATACAATTTTAATTTCAATTACAAATGTTGGGGTATGATTTTTCACATTTACCGTACTTCCCTCTTTATGCTTGAGATTTGAGATACCCCTTTCACTCTCATTTATTTCCTCCCATGCATACCAGTTACCATGCCGAAATTCCATAAGGAATTTATCCCTCCTCATTTACATTCAAGAAATTACTTTGTATTATGAATATAAATTACTTTAATTATGTTGGGATATGTTTCTATATGAACCCCTTACTTTCCATTTCATTTAAATATGATTATAAACCCCTTTATCTCTCATCAACCATTTTTACGAATTTTTATGTCACGCTGTTATACTGTCAAAACTTCATCGTGATTGTCCAAGCCAAAATCATTGTGTAGTGAATAGCATACCCGTGTATCTATCAAGGGTATTCACCTTTATGCACATATACATATTTAATGGTAATTTAATTTATTTATCCCACATTTCTTAATCGTGGAATAACTTTTGATGTTGAATGATTCTATGTTATATGATCCATGTGGCACACTTATGTATGAAATGAAATGTTTAAGAAGGGTGAACCCTGATAGTGATCCAATGCATTTAGTAATGATAAATATCATGATACTTCAAGTTAAATGAGGGTTTACTAAAGATAATTCAAGTTAAATGAGGATTTACTTATGCTCCGTGTGCAATAAGCCTTGGGTCATGCTAAAATATTGTTAAATGTTGTTTCCACATTTCCATGTTATGTTAATCATGTTATATCATGCCTTTATATAAATTTTTATCTTATGCTCCATTGATATGCCTATTTTATAATATGTATTGTATCTTTCATGTTATGCCTCGTTAACTCCCTTACTGGGATTTATAGCTCTCCCTTTTGTTATACATGTCCTCAGGTTATCCCATGGAATGCTATGTACGAAGGAATGTAATGGTCATGTAAAGGAAGTTTTCAATAAGATATTGCATCCTATGTCTTAAGTTTTTATGTAATGTTCCTAATAACCAAGGAAACTAGAACTCCTGATCTTCTATGTTGTATCAAGTGAAGTTTTCTATGTAATAAATCATGTCTAAGTGTGTCATAAAATAAAGGGTTGTTATAGTTGGTATCAGAGGATAGGTTTAGTTATTTTTGGGATTAGGATTAGAAAACCCTAGTGAAGGCTTAGGGATAATACTATGTGTAATAAAAACAGATCTAAGTTTTTGTTAGTATTGAGTAAGTGGTTTATCAAGAAAATACATCCCTGTATAGATATGAGCAAGTAGAAGCGGCTCTGGAACAGATGTACCTTGGGGTGAAAACCACGATAAGGAGTTTTGGTCTTGACCTAGGGTATCCTGTTACACGACAATGTGCCTTGGTGCACTCTTGGTTATGAAAATCCTAGGGGATATGCATCAGTAAATTGACAATCTTAGTATGAACCTTTATTAAGGTAATAAAAAAAATTCCCCTAAGAATATATGTTAGAAATTAGGTCATGGATAACATAGATTGAATCCTATAGATTCATTAGTTAAGGAAAGAATAGCTATTTATAATACATATATTTTTTCATGGATTACCCTTTATGTGTTACCCCTAACTTCCCTTTTTATTCCAGCCAATGGCTGGTAATAGGAGGACATGGGCTAAAAACCAATGTGAAGACCAATGTGATGACTTTTCTAATGAAATGTCTAATCTGATGGGAGCGGGAATCACAGTATTTGCCACGATACACTCTCTGTTAACTCAATAATTTAATAGAAACATGGGTCAAGAGGAATGTTCAACCCCCCCTAAGAAAGAACAAGTTTCTATTGAAAGATTCATGATACAAAGGCCTCCAACTTTTAATGGATCATCCAATACCTCAATCGTCAAACAATAGATCAACTCAATTGAAAAGATCTTCTCCATACTTCAATGTTCCAAATAAGAGAAGGTTCTTCTGGATGATTATCATTTGGAGGGTGAAGTCGATCAATGGTGGGAATTGATCAAAAATATGAAGCCTGAGGAGGAGATAGAGGAATTGTAATGGAAGGATTTCCAGAAGATGTTTATTTGATAAATAGTTTCCACACGTCCTCCAGCTTAAGATAGAAAGGGACTTCCTTTCCCTCAAGAAAAAATACACCGAATATGTCGGAGCATATGAGGAAAAATTTATAAGGTTTTCACGATATGTCTCCACCTTTGTTGTTACCCAAGAATGCAAGGTTGACCACTTCTTTGGTGGGATAAAACCTAGCCTGCAGAAAGTGCTGGAGATCCGTGGCTTCGACAGTTATAAAATTTTTTTCTGATGTTCCCTCAAGGTCGAAATGGAGATCGAATAATCTCAAGGGTATCATGGGGATAAAAATTGTAAAGTGGAATTAAATTATAGAGGTTCGACGGATAAATCCAATGGTGCTACGAAAATCCAACAGCCTACTTTCCAAAGGTGTGGAAAGAAGAACCCTAGAAATTGCCTGAAGGGGACAAGGAAATGCTTTATGCGTGGAAGAGAAGGGAACCTAGATATTAACTATTGGAAAAAAAACCTGCAGCTGTGATAGAGGAGAGGAATGCTTTGCTCGACCCTTAAAATGTTGTTCATTGCTTTAACTACAAAGAACCAGTGCACTTTGAAAACCAGTTCCCTATACCAAGGGTTTTCGGAGGCAACCAATAACCTCCAAGGCAAAAAGGGAGAGATTTTTCCATCACTACTGCAAAAGTAATCCCTGACAACGAAGTGGGGACATGTACACTAGTTATTAATTCAAGAATTGTGAACGTACTTTTCGAATTTGTTTCTACACATTCTTTTATATCCCAAATGTTTATTAGAACAATCCAAACACCCCCACAAATCATGGAAGTAAAGATTTCAGTGAGTTTGGAAAATGGGGCTATCATTGCATCCCATGAATATAACTCCTCCCCTATCATAATTTGTGGAGTGAACATCCCAGAAAACCTTTTCATACTCCCTATGGTGGAATTTAATGCAATTCTTAGCATGGATTGGATTTCCTTATATAGAGCCGACATAAATTTCCATGAGAGGGAAATCACTCTCCATATAGAGAATCGACCCACGATTCTATAAAAGTGAATGGAGAAAGATGAATATTATTTAGCTCTATCATATCAAGAATGGATATTACTTCCCTATGAGCACGTGTATCTAGCTCAAAGGATTGAGTCCAAGAAATCAACCATCCTTGAAGACATGCCTATTATGAGGGAATTCACTGAAGTGTTTCTCGAGGAATTTCCTGGTCTTACTCCTAGAAGAGATGTTGAATTCTCAATTGACATTATACCAAGGGTGTTGCCAATTTCCAAGACTCTATATAGAATGGCTGTTGTAGAGCTTGAGAAACTGTAGAAAAAACTATAGGATAATATGGATAAAGGATTTATACACCCAAGTGCTTCACCATGGTGTGCACCAGTCTTCTTCATCAAGAAGAAGGATGGGTCAATGTGCATTTTAATTTATTTTCGTGAGATTAACAAAATCACAATAAAGAACAAGTATCCTATCCCAGAAATTAATGAATTATTCGATCAGCTATGTGGGGCACAATTCTTCTCCAAGGTGGATTTGTAGTTGGGATATTATAAATTAAGGATGAAGAAGGAAGATATCCTGAATACTGATTTTCGTACAATATACAGGTACTATGAATTCATAGTAATTCCATTCGAACTCAATAATGCTCCAAAAATGTTTATGGACTTGATGAATAGAGTCTTTAGAGATTACCTAAATATATTTTTGGTAGTCTTTATATATGATATTCTAATATACTCCAAAGATAAGGAGGATCATGAGGAGCATCTAAGAAATGTACTATAGACCTTGGGGAAGGATAAGATATATGAAAAGTACAACAAGTGTGAGTTTTGGTCGAATTAGGTCCATTATTGGGCCATATCATCACAAGCAATGTGATATCATTGGATCACTCCAAGATAGCTGCAATTGAGGGATGGCTGAGGACAACTTCAGTAACAGATATCCATAGCTTCTTGGGGTTAGCTGGATATTATCGATGATTTGTGAGAAATTTCTCACGATTGTCCAAACCTCTTTCCAAGCTAACTCAGAATGGAGTAAATTTTTCATGGAGTGATGAATGCAAAGAAAGATTTAAGGAGTTGAAAAAATGGATTATCAGTACACCCGTGCTCACATTACCCATAAGTGGAGAAATATTTGTTGTATTCAGTGATGCTTCAAAGAAGGGACTGGGCAGTGTGTTGATGAAAAATGAAAAAGCCATTGCCTATTATTTAAGGCAATTGAAAGTTCATGAGCAGAATTATCCAACACATGATCCGGAGTTAGCTGCGGTGATATTCACTTTAAAAATTAGGCACCATTATCTCTTTGGGGAGAAGGGTTAAATATATATGGACCACAAAAGCCTCAAGTATATATTCACACAAAAAGAGTAGAACATGCACCAACGAATATGGTTAGAGCTGATCAAAGACTATGACTGCTCAATCCATTATCACGCTGGGAAAGTGAACAAGGTGGAAGATGCTCTAAGTAGAAAGGACCTAATGATTCTATCATTTATGAGAATTGAGAAGGATCAAATATTCTTAGATTTTATGAAGATTGATATGGGAATCATAAAGAAGGGAACATCATCAATCCTTTCACAAATGATTGCTCAACCATCTCTTTTGGAAAGGTTAAAGGATGCTCAAAAGAGTGATGTGGGAATTCAGAAGATGGTGGAAACTATTAGAAAAGGTAAACACTTGGAGTCAAATGTTAATGAATATGGAATTGTGAGATTTGGGAAAATACTATGTGTTCCATCAAGTCTAGAGCTAAAGAAGGAACTTTTGGATGATGCACATAGTTTAAATTTCTCTATTCGCCCAAGAAACACATAGATGTCTCGAGATATCCAAGAGAATTATTGGTGGGATAATATGTAGATGGAGATCACTGAGTATAAATAAAAGTTTCTAGTGTGTTATCAAGTGAAGGAAGAGAGGAAAAAGTCTAAGAGGACGATGAAACCATTGCCCATTCCAGCATGGAAATGGGAGAACATCATCATGCAATTTGTCACCGGACTTCCAAAGACATCCAATGGAAATAATGAAATCTGGGTTGTTTTGGATTTCCTTACAAAGTCTGCACAATTCATTGCAATTTGAGAGGATTTCTCATTGGATAAACAAGCACAAATATATATCAGGGAAGTGGTAAGGCTGCATGGAGTACCACTATCTATTATATCTGTTGGAGATCCAAGATTCACCTTTATGTTTTGGAAGAGTCTTAAACTTGATCTGGATATAAAAATAAACCTCAGTATGACCTATCATCCTCAAACTGATGTCCAATCTAAGAGAACTATTTAGAAACTAGAAGATATGTTAAGATCACATTCAATGGACTTTAAAGGAGGATGAGATCAACATATTCCTTTTGTTAAATTCTCATATAATAAGAATTTTTACTCAATCATCTGAATGGAACCTTATGAAGCCCTGTATGGGAAGAGGCGCATAACACTGACATGTTGGGATGAAGTCAGTGAGCGTAAGCTGCTAGGATCAGAAATGGTTGAAGAAATGCTGGAGAAGGTGAAAAATATTCAGCAGCATATCAAGGTAACACAGAGTCGACAGAAGAGTTTTTCTAATAATTGTCGATGAGACCTTGAGTTTATAGTTAGAGACATGGTATTCCTACACATATCTCCATAGAAGAAGGTCAAGAGGTTTGTAAGGAAAGGGAACTTATGTCCTAGGTACATTGGCCCCTTTATGATTCTTGATCGTGTCAGGGCTGTGTCCTATCGACTAGTACTTCCCCCTACCATGGACAAAGTACATGATGCCTTTTTTGTATCCCTATAAAGGAATTACATAGTATACCCTTCACATGTACTCTCTTTAGAGGTAGTACAGTTAGAGTATGATCTTTCTTATGACGAGAAACCAGTAAAGATCTTAGATCATAGGGAAAAATTCCTACGAAAGAATACAATGCCCCTCGTGAAGGTGTTGTAGAGAAACCACAAGTTTTAAGAAGTGACATGGGAATAAAAGGAAGTGCTGAATCATATTTACCCTTATCTTTTTCAGTACGGGAAAAGGAAATTTTGAGGGTGAAATTTCTTAAGGGGGGAAGATTGTAATGACTCAAAATTTCGTTAATAAATTTTTTTCTTGATCTAATTAAATGTATTATTATGTGAAATGGTTATATAACATATGAAATTATTTTGTTTTATGTTTCTATATTTTAAAATACCATTAAGAATTATGACCGTTGCTAATACATCCTTTGAACAGTGATCACATGATTAGTCTAAATATAGGGCTTTAACAAACCCAATTTACTTAGACAAAGGAAGAGACGACCTCATCCAGTAGACCTGCCCCATATGAATCCCATTTTTTAGAGCTTGGTATGGAGGTGGTGGAATTATGATTCATTCTTGTCGAATCCCAAGTTAAGATTCAACATGTTAAGCTCGAACAGAACCACCTATAAGAGAAGTGGATGTTGATAGTGATTACCACCCGAGAAATGTTATCTGCGCCACCTCAAGAGTCTGTCACCATCGCACACCTTACCCTTTGGTCTTATGCGGGTGTTAAAAGGGGTTATGTAACAAGACCTTAGCACCATGATTATGTGCATTTTTTTTGTATATAATAATGAATAAACATTCATTTTATTATTTTTACTTTGTAAATAGTTTTTAAAGTGAAAATAGTATTTTTAGTTAATATTCAACTAAGAAATCTATTTTGATGAATTAAAGTATTTTTTAATAAAATAATATTTTAAAAAAATATTATTATTATTAAATTAATTTTTATTAATAATAAATGATCTGATAATTTTATGAATGCAATTGTAATTTTTATTAAGGTTTGAAAGCCATTTATTCAAAACCCATGAATTTTCGATAAATGTAAATTTTTATTTTAAAAGTAAAAATCCACATATTTAGAAAATTATTTTGATAAAATGAATATTATTTTTGGAATCAGTATGTCGAAATTATCTAATGGTGAATTTTTCATAATTTCCTGAGACTATCGAATGTTTGGGTAAAAATTAAATATTGTTTAAATATATAATGTGTTTTAGGACATCATAATGACCCAATAGTATTGTAATAAAATACTATAAATGATATGTTAGGCTAATATATGTTTTACCATTAAAATAATGTTATTTTAGGTTTTTTTTTATTTTAAAAAACTTTAGTGACCCTCCAAGAGTTATAAAACATTTTCACTTTTTAAATGAATTTTCTTGAGAGTGTGACTCACCTCCACATAAGAAACCCTATTATTTTAAGAATTTAGGACATTAGTCATATAAAATATTATTTTAAACTATCTTTTGGAAAAAACCATGGGAAAAAACCATGGGCTAGTTTGTGGTACTGATTAGTTTTATGTTTGGTGACCCAAACCTAAATAATAAACAATTCCCTCTTCTTTCCTATATAAACCCACCCAAAATACCCTTTACTCTTCACTCAAAGAATTTGGAGTTCATACAAACTATTCCATCCTCTCTCTAGAATCCTCTCAGGGCACCCTAAGCTCCTAAGAAGCCCCTCTGAAGCCTCCTCCAAGCCTTTGGGATCATACTTCCAAGTAAGGATTCTCTCTTTTCTCATTTTGGTCTCAATTTCATTATGTTGTTATACCATTTTAATTTCATTTAAAAATTTTGGGGTATGATTTTTAAACTACACCATACTACCCTAATTGTGTATTAATTATTAGAGACCACTTTCACTCTCATTTAATGCCTCCCATGCACACCCATTATCATGCCGAAATTCCGTAAGGAATTTCTCTCTCTTAATTTACATTCAAGAAATTCCATTGTATTATGAATCTAAATTCATTTACTTATGTTGGGACATGTTTCTATATGAACCCCTTACTTTAAATTTCATTTAAATATAATGAGAGATCCCTTTGTCTCTTGTCAACCATTTTTATGAATTTTTATGTCATGCCGTTATGCTGCCAAAACTGCTCCATGATTTTCCAAGCCAAAATCATTGTGTAGTGAATAACATACCCATGTCTCTATCAAGGGTATTCATCTTTATTAACATATACATATTGAATGGTACATTAATGTGTGTATTAAACATTTCTTAATCATGGAATAACTTATGATGTTGATTGATTCCATGTTATATGATCCATGTGGCACACTTATACATGAAAAGAAATGTTTAAGAAGGGTGCACCCTGATAGCACTCCAATGCATTGGGTAAAGATTAGTATCATGATAATTCAAGTGAAATTATAGTTTACTCATGATTATTTAAGTGCAATGAGGATTTACTCATGCTACATGTGCAATGATCCTTGGCTCAAGCTAAAATCATGTTAAATGTGGTTGCCAAATTTCCATGTTATGTTAATCATATTATATCATGCCTTTATGTTCATGCTTATCTTATGCTCTATTGATATTACTATTGCATAAAATATATTGTGTCTTTCATGTTATTAATCTTTAACTCACTTACTAGGCTTTATAGCTCACCCTTTTCTTATGCATGTCCTCAGGTTATCCCATGCAATGCTAAGTACGAGGGAATGTAGTGGTCATGAAAAGGAAGTTTTCAATAAGATGTTGCGTCCTATGTTTTAAGTTGTTATGTAATATTCTTAAGCCCCAAAGACACTATAACTATAGATCTTTTATTTTGTATCAAGTGAAGTTTTCAATGAAAAAAATCATGTCTATGTGTGTAATAAAATAAAGGTTTGATATATTCTCTCTCAAGGATCTCTCACTTTCATTAATACATTGGATCCTCTAAGGTATTGTAGAATCTGTTTCTTCTTACTCTCATATAGAAAATCCTCCACCTCTTAATCTTATAATTCTTCTCATTAGGCTCATCCTATTAATAGATCATTTGGGGGTTTTCCCGACATCCCTATTCAATAATTTATCACATGAGACTATTCCTTAAGAACATGTCTCATTGGCATCATGTTAAGATTCATCAATTTCACTTCCAAGAAAACATACACCAATAATAATCTTCAATGTATACAAGATCATAAGAGGAATATACTCAAGTAATTCTATTTTAAAAGTGATGAAATTTTTCTACTAATAATACCACTAATTTTGATCATCAATATTTTTTTAAAATCATTTAATTTTTAATTATAAAATTATTACAAAAATACCATTTCAATTTATAAATTTAATCATCCTCAAATTATTTATTTTATTCTAAATTTAATTTCTCCTAATTTTTTTACAAATTTCCTATATCATCAATATAGTGTAAGGTTATAGCTGATAGTGAACTCTTTTTCTCAAAACGTTCTCCAAATTATATTGAACTAGAATAAAGACTCAATCAATGGAATCATGATATTAAATACCTGAATATAGACATAAGAATCATCTCATTTGAATATATTGATGTATCACATTTAATTATATTTATATCTCATATATGTAATATAAAATCTTACCTATCACTTCTAAGAGATCAAATTTATATTATATATCAGTTTAAAAATTTATTCTATATACTCATAAGGATCTTAAGCATTTGTTATAATATAATACATAACATCTGCGATATGTTATGTATTAACTTAAAAAAATTCTTCTTGATCAAAATTATCTTGTAAATAATAGTGAAATGTTGAATTTTACTCATTCAAACATAAGTATTATGTACGAATTGGGAGAGAACATGTGTTCGAAAAAAAATCATAAATATAATTTTAAAGATTTTAAATATCATAATGTGACTATAAGTAATTTTTAAGTATCATCAAGAACATATTATGTATCTCATAAATATTTTCAACTTTACCAATATTATGTTATGATATATTTTACATATTAATTCCAAGATACTTCACTAAAAATGAACTCTTTAATCTCACTTTTTCATTAAACATTTCATAAATGATATGATACATTAGTGTCTATAATTATTGGGCTCCTTAAATTTCCCAACACATATTGATAGCTACACATATTAATAACAACTTCACTTATTAAAATAAATACACTCAATAGAATGCACTAGTCTCTTAATTATTAATGAGTATTAAAATTTTAAAATCTAATTTTACTTCAAAGATCGAAACCTTTCCATTTCAGAAATTATTTTTAAAATTTATTTCAAACAACCATAACCATTAAAATAATCATGTTTGAAACTTATGATTTATAAAAACTCTTAATTCCATAATTTGTTAATCAAGAGAAAAAAAAGCTTATTGTGGTATATATATATGAGATTTTTAGAAGAATAAAATTGTAACCTTATTTCCTAATGTGAATAGATAAACATATTGATAATTTTAGGAACATATCTTTATGTGTAGAAATAAAATATTTTTTAAATAGAAAATAAAATTAAAGAATCAATTTCATGTAAAAGCATGAAGAATTGGACGATTATTTAATTTAAATTCTATGTTACTCTAAAATAATTTAGTGGTACATGACTTAAATATATCAATTATAGATAAATTCATTGATATAAATTTCCTTGGGGTGAAATTGATAATTGTGGTCGAAATTAAATGAATAAAAGTTTCATATTTTATTTAATTTATTCATAAAAAATATACTCAAACAGATCAAATGTATTTTTAATTTACATTAGTTTTTATATTTTTTCAAATATTAGAATAAAATTTTATAATTTAAAATATTTATATTTAAATAAAGACATATTTTTTTATAATTTTTTTTTATAATTTTCATGTTTTAAATGTGTGAATTGATGAGGAATAAGTGAGGTGAGAATTGATCCAAGAAAAAAAATTTAAATCACATGAGATATTTATTTTGGAGGTGTAATATATTGTGATTGATGTATGCCACATCCAAGCGTTGGATCAAATTATGTATAAAGATAGAACAATTTTAAGAGGGGGAGAATTATATGTTTAAAAACTTTTGTTTTTAATCTTAAAGAAAACTTTTTTTTAAAAAATTTAAACAAATTAGATTCACTAAACCCTTTTCAATAAGGTTAATTAAAAATTACGTCAGTTTGATTTAGATGACTATTGTAATGAAATTTATACACAGGATAACTTAAAAGTGATTATATATTAAAGAAAATATAATATTAAATCATAGTTTATAAAATAGAGAATGTATAATAAGTTACACTTTCTATTTATTAAAAATTGTAGAATAATTAAAGAAACATATAACAGAATAAGTAGAACAAATGAAATGAAATATTTTAACACAAAGAGAAGGGTATACAATGTCATTGGATAAAGTTACCTTGATTTATACTTTCAAGAAAGTCTATCTTACCCAAAATAGGGTAATCCCTCGATCCCGAAAATATTGGATGCAACTTCTGTCTTTCTATCCCTGAATGCCCTCGATTAAGAAGGTAATCAGAACCTATGTCTTCTTTTATTGAGGAGCCCTCGATTAAAGAATCATACACACAAATAAAATCTTAAAGATACAAACTGATAAGGTTTTTTTTATATTGACATTCTCTTACAATGGTTACAAACACCAGAACAAGCATTTCACTTGAGAGAAAATCAATAGCATATAGACACACACATTTGTAGAGAACTATTTACAAATGATGAAGTGATTAGGTATTTATAGGTGTGGAGTCCAATGGTCGACTAGGTCTCCAACAATCATATTTTTTCTAAAATTTTAGAGGGAAATGTAGTAATGACCCAAATTTTCATAAATGGAAATCCCTCTTGATCTTATTAAATGTGTCTTTATGTTTATATAAAATTTTAACTTTATTGGTTTTTTGTTAAGAATTTTTACTGTTGATAATATAGCTGTTGAATAGTTATCTCATGATTAGTATAAATATAGGGCCTTAACAAATCCAAATTTACTCAGATAAAAGAAGTGATGGCCTCATCCAGTAGAATTGCTCCATACAAAGCCCATTTGTCAGAGCTCGGAAAATGGGTGGCGTCCTTGGGCTTCGCTCTTGACCAAACCCAAGATGAGCTTCATCATGTCAAGCTGGAATGGGACCGTCTACGGGAAAAGTGGAAGTTGATAGAAATTACCACTCGAGCGATGTTATCCGAGCCACCCCAAGAGTCCGTCACCATCGCACATCTTACCCTTAGGTCTTATGCGTCTGTTTTAAGGGGTTATATAACTAATCGATAGTACTATGTTCATCTACATTATTTTTGTATATAATAACGAATATAATTTATTTTCATTATTGATACATTGTAAATAGTTTTTAAAGTACAAATGGTGTTTTTAGTTATTATTTAATTAAGAAATCTATTTTATTAAATTAAGGTATTTTTGAATTAAATAATATTTTAATAAATTATTATTATTATTTGATTAATTTTATTATATATAAATGATCATATAATTTTATGAATGCAATTATAATTTTTATTAAGGTTTTAAATCCATTTTTTCCATAACCCATGAAATTTTGATAAATGTCGGTTTTTATTGTAAAAGTAAAAATAACATATTTAGAAAATTATTTATATAAAATAAATGTTATTTTAGGAATCATGACATTGAAATTATCCAACAATGAATTTTACATAATTTTCTGAGACAGTCAAATTTTTGAGTAAAATTTAAATACCGTTTAAATATATAAGGTGTTTTATGACATCATAATGACCCAATAGTGATGTAATTAAATAATATAATCTTTATGTTCGGCCAATATATGTTTTATCATTAAAATAATGTGATTTTGGGTTTGTTTGGATTACTTTTCAAAGCATTAATGGACCCCTCAAGACTTATTAAACACCTTGTCTTTTTAAATTAATTTCCATGGGAGTGTGACTCACCTCCATATAAGCAACCCTAATATTTTAAGAAGTTAGGACTTTGGCATTATAAAATAATTTTTTCCTCTTCCCTTTGCTAAAAATGATGGGAAAAAACCATGGGATGGTTTGTGGTTTGGATTAATTTTATATAAGGGGTCCCAAACCTAAATAATAATGAATTCCCTTCACCTTTCCTATATAAACCCACCCAAGCTCCCACTCCCTCCTCACTAAAAACTTTTGGAGTTCATCCAATTTCTGCCATAATATTTCTTGAATCCCCCCAAGGTTCCCCAATCTCCCAAGAATCCTCTCACATGCCTCTCTCTAGCCTTTGGAAGCACACTTCTAAGTAAGGGTTTTTATTCCTTTCCCATTTTTGTCCAATTTTCTTTAAGTTGTTTTGCCCTTTTAATTTCAATTATGAATATTGGGGTATGGTTTTGCACCTCTATAACGACCCGAAATTTTAAATAAATCTTGTTTCCTAATTTTATGTGTTATTTTATTTTGTTTTTATACTCAACAAAAATGTTTCATTTGATAACATGAGTATAATTAAAATGAGACTGTTGGGTTTTGACTGTTATTTGACCATTGGTCAATATGACCACTGGAAACTAAACGTTTTGACTATTGTATCTAAATACAAGCAATCTTAGTTAATTAATATAGAAATAAGATTCGATGGCCTCACCCAGTAGTATTGGACCGATCGAATCTCATCTAACAGAACTTGGGAAAGAGGTAGCACCACTGAGCTTTGCTCTAGACCAAAACCAAGCTGAACTTCATCGTGTGAAGCTAGAACCGGATCGACTTCGCGAGAAGTTCAAACTGATAGAAATTACTACTCGTGCGATGTTGGCCGAGCCTCCCTCAGATTCTCTCACCTTAGCACACCTTACACTTAGGTCCTATGATGGTGTGATAAGGGGCTGTGTAAGGAGACCGTAACTGCCTTGTGTAATCCTTTGTTTTAAATAAAAATTGGGATTTCTTCTTATGATGAAGTTTATGAATTTTTAAATGTCCGGATAAATATAGTATGCATATTTTTTTTATGAATTTTAGAGAAAGGATATTTTAAAAATGTTTATGTAAACCTTAAATAAATAAAAATGTGTAATGATTTTCAAAAAATGGTCTTCTACAATTATGTTCAGTACGAAATTTCAAGTCTAATAAGGTCAACTTGATTTTTGATGAATAGTAAATTATGAATAGTGATTTTATGCTTAGGATTAGTAATGTGACCAAATGTATTAGTAATTTCACTCAAAGAAAGTTTTAATATAATTTAGACACCTAGATTAAGTAATGAGATTCAATAAAATGGGCAAATAACAGTTTCATAAATTATTATTCAAGTATTAGTTTTTTTCAGGTGAATAGTGTTTTTTAATTAAAAATTAAATTAAAAATATATATAAAATTATTTTTATAAAATGGATTTCATTTTTGAACTCAGAGCATCGATATTATGTTAAGGTAATTTTTGTGGATTTTTCTGAAAAAATGAATTTTCGGTGAATAGTGTGTTTATTTAAAAAATGAATTAAAAATATTTAGAATTTTTTTTATAAAATAGAGTTCATTTTTCAAATCAGAGCATTGATATTTGGTTAATGTGAAATTTTGGGATTTTTCTGAGGAAGTTGAATTTTCAGTGAATAGTAAAAATACAGTTTTTGGGTTTCGGTATGTTTAATGACATCATAACTGTGTCATGATGATGTCATGAGATATTTTAAGGAATGGTCGACTAAAGAGGATGAATTATTGGGTGGGGGTCCCCATGTGGCCTAACTCTATGAGAAGTACCATGGGAGGGCCCATGCATTTGAGAAAACCACTTTTGAGGTGTCCCTTGGACATTAATGCCTTGTCCCCTCACTTTCCCTATACATACCAAGCCCTCCTCTCATATTTTCGACTCCAAAACCATCCTCAACGAAGTTCTAGTCTCCTTACCTCTCAAGGAGTCCTCCCAAGGTGCCCCCAAGCCCTCAAGGTCCCAACCTTTGGGTTTTAAGAGTTACATTTTAAGGTAAGGGATCTGATCTCTCTCTTTCTTTTCAAGAAATCTCTTCTATGTAATTTCTTTTATGCTCCATGTTCTTATGTTAAAGGGTGTTATTTTATAATACTATTACTTACCTTTTCATGTTCACATAATTAGAGATCCCCTCTTACTCTCATTATTTCGTTTTATGAAGTTTTAAGTGGCGCCGTTAGGCTGCCGAAATTTTTGTAACTGATTCTTTCTCCCTTCTCATTTTTCAAGATCTATTTTCATGTAAAGTATTTCAAGTTCCTTTTTATTATGTTGGGGTATGATCTCTAAATTTATCATACTGATCTTTTATGATCATATGATGAGAGACCCCATTTGATCTCTTCAATTCATTATTTTGATGTTTTAAGTGGCGCCGTTAGGCTGCCAAATTTTTAAGTGGTTCTTCACCCTTCAAGTTTTGAAGTTCTACTTACATGTCAATTCTTTCAAGTTCCTTTTTATTTTGTTGGGGTATTATATCTATATCTATAATTCTGATATTTTATGACCATATGATGAGATACCCCATTTTATCTCTTCAATTCAGTATTTTGAAGTTTTAAGTGGTGCCATTAGGCTACCGAATTTTTAAGTGGTTCTTCACCCTTCTCGTTTTGAAGTTCTACTTTCATGTAAATTATTTAAAGTTCCTTTTTGTTATGTTGGGGTATGATATATATATCTATCATACTGCATTCTTATGTTCATATGATGAGAGACCCTATTTGATCTCATCAATTCATTTTTGTTGAAGTTTAAGTGATGCCGTTAGGCTGCCGAATTTTTAAGGGATTCTTTCACCCTTCTCCTTTTCAAAGTTCTAATTCCATGCCAAGTCTTGAAAGTTCCTTTTTATTATCTTGGGATATGATCTCTATATCTATCATACTGATATTTTATGTTCATATGATGAGAGACCCTATTTGACATCATCAATTCATTTTTGGTTGAAGTTTATGTAACGCTGTTAGGCTGCTGAATTTTCTTAAGAGAAATCTTATTTTTGTCTTCATTTCATGTTCTTCATTTCATATGGAATATTTTCAAATTTCATTACCATGTTCTTAAATCCCTTATATTCTGTCCCTCTACTATTTTATGGGTCATTTATGATTGTTTGACCCATGTCCCCTCTCTTTTCAACATTTTCTAAAACCCTGTAACGTAGCCGTTGTGCTGCAGAATGTTCGTCTCAAAATGCCTCTCTTTTTCTCAAAATTACTTCATGTTATTAAGTGGATACTCAAATATCTTATTTCTACAGGGTTATTCACATATATACAAAAATGTTCTATTTTAAATTCTGGGATTTACATACATGAAACCCGCTCTCCCCTTCCGTGGGTTTAAAGTGACGTAAAGATCATGCCTTTAAAGCAATTTTTAAAATGTTATGATTATGAAATGAAAACCATTTATTTTTTCTATATGGGTTATTTATGAAATTTTTGATGATGATATATGTGGCTCACATGATAATAAAGGCAAATTTAAGGGTGCGCCCTGATAGCGCTCCAATGCATTGGGTAATGATGTAACCACTAGAGATTACAATTTTCATGATACCTTGGTGAATAACCTTGGTAATTTTCAAATGACACCTTGGGGATGGACCTTGGTGATATGTTCATGATTGTCTATGTTAAATGTTACAGCCACATCTTCAAGTTATAAAAAATGTTATTTTTATTATGATATATCTCATGATTTATTTCTCATGCCTTAAAGTTCTTTTCATGACCTTATTGAAGTATCTCAAGTTCACATGTAATATGTTTCTCTTATTTCCCTTAATGGTCCTTCTGCTCACCCTTTCTTTTGATGTATGTCCCCAGGTTATGAGATGCAGTAATGAACCTTGGATGAAAATAAGGAGAATCCTTTCAAGTGTTTAAGAATAATGGTTTATGTTTTCATGTTTTATGTTCTTGGTTTCCAAGACACTAAAACCTTAAAGATCCTCAGTTTTGTGTAATGAAATGAAAGTTTATGTTATAAAAGGCGGGATTCTATAGTTGCTATCAAAGGATGGTTTAGTTATTTGTGGAAATTAGGACATGAAAACTGTAGGAAGAACCCTATAGAAAAGTTTAAATATAGGAAATCTTCCAGATATTTTGGTGAGTATTGAGTAAGGGGTTTCCAAGCAAATACATCCCTGTCTGGATACGAGCAGGTAGAGGTGGCTCTGGCACAAATGTACATAGGGGTAAAACCCAAAAACATCGCTTTGAGCTAGAATCGAACAGGAACTGGTACACGACAACGGGCCTTGTTTCACTCTTGGTTACGACACTCCCAGGGGATATGATTTTGTAAATTCATAAGCTTAGTATGAACCATTAATAAAGGAAAAAATATAAAATAAAATAATGATACACATGAGAATATACGATCATGGATAACCTTGATTGGAACCTAGGGGATCGCAAGTTAGGATATACTTTTATTCTACAAGTTTATCCTTTTATGCTTAAAGTTTTCTTTTCATGATTATTGGCAAAAGTATTTAAGCCCCTAATTATACTTTATCTTCTTAGTTAATGGAGGGAAATGGAAGAACATGTCCCAACAACCAATGTGATAGGAAATACGATGATTGCCATATTAATATGATAGAGATGATTAGGGGATTAAAAGATGATTATTATTTTGGAAGACTTTCACAATTTTGGGGACCCTATATGATTGATGTAAATAGATTACTATGGTATTTTCATTGAGGAGTAAGGTTGACTTATATTTTGAAGAATCGATGAATTTAAGGCGGACTTATAGTAATTTAGGTTACTTATGGAAACGATTAACCTATCTTGGGGTAAATATGTTTAGGTTAGTTACTTTTGTCATAAGATGTTAGGAGTGGTTGATGTTGTTTGGAGATGAATGCTAAAGTTTACCTTGGAAGACTATGTTATCAAATCCTTCTTGTATTTGGGTTTCAATCTTAGTTTGGTTTATTTTTAGGATCTTTTAAGGATAATTATTTACGGAATGGTCTATGATGAACTCTGGGTAGTACCATGGAACTTTGAAGATTTAAAAGTAGTTTCCATTCCTATGGGATTATTTCTTTTTGAAGAGTTGTTTTACCTTACCCTTTATGTTTTTGGGATAATGTTTAAAGATAGATGAAATAGATGGTTAATCTTTTGTGGATTATGTGATTCTATAGAAGACGATTCTTGTGTTTTTATGAGACCAAGTGTTTTTGAATGCTCATCGTTTGGAGAAAAGATTATTTTTGGATAGAAACTTATTAAAGGATGAAACTCTACATGAAGGTAGGTATATTTTCTTATGTTTTTGTTCTATGTAGTAAATGAATTCCTCAAAATTATGAAAAGAAACATAAAAAAAAATGTTATTGGTTTATGTTTCCTACTAGGTAATCAAAGACCGTTTACACAAATCATAAGTTTGGGATTTTCTTTTGGTTAACTTTCTCCTAATCATGTTCTCTATCACTCTCCCTCAGAACTGGACCATTTGTTTTCTGCTACATGTCCATGTTTTTCTACATGGAATCCTAGTGTGGGTTAACTCGGGTGGCCTTTGTACTTCACTTTTATTCTTTTAAAGTAATAGTTTTACTGACTCCTTTTCCGATGTGGGACTTTAAATGAAATTTCAAAACCCAATTTTAAAAATTGCGAGGACGCAATTTCTTAAGGGGGGAATATTGTAATGACCCGAAATTTTAAATAAATCTTGTTTCCTAATTTTATGTGTTATTTTATTTTATTTTTATACTCAACAAAAATTTTACATTTGATAACATGAGTATAATTAAAATGAGACTGTTGGGTTTTGACTGTTATTTGACCATTGGTCAATATGACCGCTGGAAACTAATCGTTTTGACTATTGTCTCTAAATACAAGAAATCTTGGTTAATTAATATAGAAAGAAGATTCGATGGCCTC
This sequence comes from Viscum album, assembly GCA_963277665.1. Lineage (NCBI taxonomy): Eukaryota > Viridiplantae > Streptophyta > Magnoliopsida > Santalales > Viscaceae > Viscum > Viscum album. The sequence continues at coordinate 1,793,696,593 of OY728145.1, forward strand.
ACCCAGTATTATTGGACCGATCGAAGCTCATATAATAGAACTTGGGAAGAAGGTAGCACCATTGGGCTTTGCTCTAGACCAAACCCAAGCAGAACTTCATCGTGTGAAGCTAGAACGGGATCGCCTTCGCGAGAAGTTCAAACTGATAGAAATTACTACTTGTGCGATGTTGGCCGAGCCTCCCTCAGATTCTCTCACCTTAGCACACCTTACACTTAGGTCCTATGATGATGTGATAAGGGGCTATGTAAGGAGACTGTAACTGCCTTGTGTAATCCTTTGTTTTAAATAAAAATTGGGATTTCTTCTTATGATGAAGATTATGAATTTTTAAATGTCCGGATAAATATAGTATGCATATTTTTTTTATGAATTTTAGAGAAAAGATATTTTAAAAAGGTTTATGTAAACCTTAAATAAATAAAAATGTGTAATGATTTCAAAAAATGGTCTTCTACAATTATGTTCAGTACGTAATTTCAAGTCTAATAAGATCAACTTGATTTTTGATGAATAGTAAATTATGAATAGTGATTTTACCCTTAGGATTAGTAATGTGACCAAATGTATTAGTAATTTCACTCAATGAAAGTTTTAATATATTTTAGACACCTAGATTAAGTAATGAGATTCAATAAAATGGGCAAATAACAGTTTCATAAAATATTATTCAAGTATTAGTTTTTTTCGGGTGAATAGTTTTTTTTAATTAAAAATTAAATTAAAAATATTTAGAAAATTATTTTCATAAAATGGATTTCATTTTTGAACTCAGAGTATCGATATTATGTTAAGGTAATTTTTGGGGATTTTTCTGAAAAAAATGAATTTTCGGTGAATAGTGTGTTTATTTAAAATATGAATTAAAAATATTTAGAAAATTATTATTATAAAATAGAGTTTATTTTTGAAATCATAGCATTGATGTTTGGTTAATGTGAAATTTTGGGATTTTTCTGAAAAGTTGAATTTTCAGTGAATAGTAAAAATACAGTTTTTGGGTTTCCGTATGTTTAATGACATCATAACTGTGTCATGATGATGTCATGAGATATTTTAAGGGATGGTCGACTGAAGAGGATGCATTATTGTATGGGGGTACCCATGTGGCCTAACTCTATGGGAATTACCATGGGAGGGACCATGCTTTTGAGAAAACCACTTTTGAGGTGTCCCTTGGCCATTAATGCCTTGTCCCCTCACTTTCCCTATAAATACCAAGCCCTACTCTCATCTTTTAGACTCCAAAACCATCCTAAACGAAGTTCTGGTATCCTTAACTCACAAGGAGTCCTCCCAAGGTGCCCCAAGCCCTCAAGGTCCCAACCATTGAGTTTTAAGAGTTACGTTTTAAGGTAAGGGATCCGATCTCTCTCTTTCTTTTCAAGAAATATCTTTTATTTAATTTATTTTATGCTCCATGTTCTTATGTTAAAGGTTATTATTTTATACTCCTCTTACTGTCCTTTTCATGTTCACATAATGAGAGATCCCCTCTTACTCTCATTATTTCGTTTTATGAAGTTTTAAGTGGCGACGTTAGGCTGCCAAAATTTTTGTAACGAATTCTTTCTCCCTTCTCATTTTTCAAGATCTATTTTCATGTAAAGTATTTCAAGTTCCTTTTTATTATGTTGGGGTATGATATCTAAATTTATCATACTTATATTTTATGATAATATGATGAGAGACCCCATTTGATCTCTTTAATTCAGTATTTTGATGTTTTTAGTGGCGCCGTTAGGAGCCAAATTTTTAAGTGGTTTTCACCCTTCTCGTTTTAAAGTTCTACTTACATGTCAATTATTTCAAGTTCCTTTTTATTATGTTGGGGTATGATATCTATATCTATCATAATTATATTTTATGACCATATGATGAGATACCCCATTTGATCTCTTCAATTCAGTATTTTGAAGTTTCAAGTGGCGGCGTTAGGCTGCCGAATTTTTAAGTGGTTCTTCACCCTTCTCGTTTTGAAGTTCTACTTTCATGTCAATTATTTCAAGTTACTTTTTGTTATGTTGGGGTATGATCTCTATATATATCATACTGGACTCTTATGTTCATATGATGAGAGACTCTATTTGATCTCATCAATTCATTTTTGTTGAAGTTTAAGTGATGCCATTAGGCTGCCGAATTTTTAAGGGATTCTTTCACCCTTCTCCTTTTCAAAGTTCTAATTCCATGTCAAGTCTTGAAAGTTCCTTTTTATTATGTTGGGGTATAATATATTTATCTATCATACTGATATTTTATGTTCATATGATGAGAGACCCTATTTGACATCATCAATTCATTTTTGGTTGAAGTTTATGTAACACTGTTAGGCTGCCAAATTTTCATAAGAGAAATCTTATTTTTGTCTTCCTTTCATGTTCTTAATTTCATTTGGTATATTTTCAAATTTCATTACCATGTTCTTAAATACCTTATATTATGTCCCTCTACTGTTTTATGGGTCATTTATGATTGTTTGACCCATGTCCCCTCTCTTTTCAATGTTTTCTAAAACCCTGTAACGTAGCCGTTGTGCTGTAGAATGTTCGTCTCAAAATGACTCTCTTTTTCTCAAAATTACTTCATGTTATTAAGTGGATACTAAAAGCTCTTATTTCTACAGGGTTATTCACATATATACAAAAATGTTCATTTTTAAATTCTGGGATTTACATACATGAAACCCTCTCTCCCCTTCCGTGGGTTTAAAGTGACGTAAAGATCATGTCTTTAAAGCAGTTTTTAAAACGTTATGATTATGAAATGAAACCCATTTATTTTTGCATATGGGTTATTTATGAAATGTTTGATGATGATATATGTGGATCACATGATAATAAAGGAAAATTTATGGGTGCTCCCTGATATCTCTCCAATGCATTGGGTGATGATGTAACCACTAGAGATTACAATTTTCACGATACCTTAGTGAATAACCTAGGTAATTTTCAAATGACACCTTGGGGATGGACCTTGGTGATATGTTCATGATTATCTATGTTAAATGTTTCAGCCACATCTCCAAGTTTTGAAAAATTTTATTTTTATTATGATATATCTCATGATTTATTTCTCATGCCTTAAAGTTCTTTTCATGACCTTATTGAAGTATCTGAAGTTTACATGTAAAATGTTTCTCTTGTTTCCCTTAATAGGCCTTCTGCTCACCCTTTCTTTTGATGTATGTCCCCAGGTTATGAGATGAAGTAATGAACCTAGGATGAACATGAGGAGAATCCTTTCAAGTGTTTAAGAAGAATGTTTTATGTTTTCATGTTTTATGTTCCTGGTTTCCAAGACACTAAAACCTTAAAGATCCTCAGTTTTGTGTAATGAAATGAAAGTTTATTTTATAAAAAGGCGGGATTCTATAACCTCCCTCATGAATCCCTCTTTATGTTTTAATGATTGGATACCCTTTCTCTCTCATTAAATTCCTCCCATTTACACCCATTACTATACCGATATTCCGAACGGAACTTCTCTCTCATCTTTTACATTCAAGCAATACTTTTGTATCATGAATCTAAATTCCATTACAATTGTTGGGAAATGTAATTATATGACCTAATTACTGTCCATTACATGTAAATATGATGAGTAACCCCTTTATCTCTCATAAACCATTTTTATGAATTTTTATGTCATGCCGTTATGCTACCGAAATCACACCGATTTTTTAAGCCAATGTCATTGTGTAGTGAATACCATAAAATTTCTCCATCAAGGGTATTCACCTTCATGCACTTTTACTTATTGATTGTAAAGTTTCATGTATGAATTCCATATTACTTTATCATGGAATAAATGATTATGTTTTATGAATCCATGTTTTATGATCCATGTGGCACACTTATGCATGAAATGAAATGTTTAAGAAGGGTGCACCCTTATAGCGCTCCAATGCATTGGGTAAAGTATAGTATCATGATACGTCATGGGCAATGAGTGTTGACTAATGCTAATTCAAGTGAAACGAGGGTTTGCTGGTGCTTTATGTGAAATGAGGATTTACTCATGATCCATGTGCAATGTGCCTTGACTCATGTTAATTCTATGTTAAGTGTTGTTGCCACATTTCCATGTTATGATTATCATGCTTTATCATGACTTTATGTTTATGTTTTTCTTATGCTCTATTGATATGCCTATTTTCTAACATGTATTGTACTCCTCATATTATTCCATGTGTACTCCCTTATTGGGCTTTATAGCGCACCCTTTTCTTATGCATGTCCTCAGGTTATCCCATGCAATGCTAAGTCAAAGGAATGTAGTGGTCATGTAAATGAAGTTTTCAATAAAGATATTGGATTTAATGTTTTAAGTTTTTATGTAATGACCCTAAGACCCAAATACACTAAACCTCTCGATCTTCTTTGTTGTATCAAGTGATATTTTATGTAATAAATCATGTTTCAGTTTATAATAAAAGCAGGGTTGTCATAGTTGGTATCCAAGGATAGGTTTAGTTATTTTTGGGATTAGGATTTGAAAACCCTAGTAAAGCCTTAGAGACAAGACTAAGTATAAAAAAACATCCCTAAGTTTTTGTAAGTACTGAGTAAGTGGTTTATCAAACAAATGCATCCCTGTATGGATACGAGCAGGTAGAGGAGGCTCTTGCACAGATGTATCCTAAGGGTAAAACCCGAAAACAACGCTTTGAGCTAGACTCGAACGAGAACTGGTGCACGAAAACGGGCCTTGATTCACTCTTGGTTACAACACTCCCGGGGGATATGTTTTGATAAATTCACAATCTTAGTATAAACCCTTATTAAGGGAATTAAAAAAAATGCCGCTGATAATATATGTTAGAAAGTAGATCATGAAAAGCCTAGATTGAAGCCTATAGACTCATGAGTAAATAAAATAAAAGTTTATTTATAAGTCATAAACCTTTTTATTTGGATTACACTTTATGTGTTACCCCCTAATATTCCTTTTATTCCAGCCAATGGCCGGTAATAGGAGGACTCAGGCTTACAACCGATGTAAAGATCAGTGTGATGACTATACTAATGAGATTCCCAATCCAATGGGAGTGGGAATCACGAACTTCGTCATGATTCTATCTCAGTTAACTCAAGAATTTAATAGAAACAGGGGTCAAGAGGAACGTCCAAACCCCCCTAAGAAAGAACAAGTCACTATCGATAGATTCATGAGAAAAAGGCCCTCATACTTTTAGTGGATCATCCGATCCCACGATCGCTGAACAGTGGATCAACTCAATTGAAAAGATCTTCTCCATCCTTCAATGTTCTGAACAAGATAAGGTTCTCCTGGTGGCTTATCGTATGGAGGGTGAAGCTGATCAATGGTGGACATTGATAAAAAATACGAAGCCTAAGGAGGAGATCGAGGCGTTGGAATGGAAGGATTTTTGGAAGATATTTTTCGATAAATATTTTCCGCGCACCCTCCGGCTTAAGATGGAAAGAGACTTCGTTTACCTCAAGAAAAAAGATGAAGAATCTATTGGAGTGTACGCGGAAAACTTCACAAGGCTTGCACGATACACTTCTGGATTTGTCGTTACCCTCGAATGCAAGGTTGGCCGCTTTTTTGGTGGGATAAAGCCTAACCTGCGGAAACCATTAGTGATTCGTGACTTCGACAGCTATGAGGAAATTGTCCGATGTGCCCTCAAGGTCGAAATGGAGATCATAGAATCACATGGGTATCATGGGGACAAGAAGCGTAAGGTAGAATTCGATGCTGGTGGTCCGATGGATAAATCCAATGGTGCTAAGAAGATCCAGCACCCCACTTTCCAAAAGTGCGAAAAGAAGCACCATGGAAATTGCCTTAAGGGGACGAAGAAATGCTTCAGGTGTGGAAGATAAGGGCACCTAGCTGTTAATTGTCGGCAAGAAAGACCCACGGCTGTGACAGAGGAGAGGAAGGCTCTGTTCGAACCTCAACGCGTTGTTCAATGCTAAAAATTCAAAGCACCGGGTCATTTTTCAAATCAGTGCCCTAATCCAAGTGTTTTTGGAGATAACCAAGAACCTCCAAGGCAGCAAGGAAGAGCTTTTGCCATCACTTCTACTGAAGTGAACCCCAAAAACGAAGTGGTGATAGGTACGCTTGTTATTCATTCAATAATAGCGAATATAATTTTTGATTTAGTTTCTACGCTTTCTTTTATATCTCGAAAGTTTAGTAGAACAATCCCAGCGCCACCATAAATCATGGAAGTGAAGATGTCGGTGAGTACGGAAAATGGGGAAATCATTGCATCCCATAAATATAAGTCTTCCCATGTTATAATCTGTGGATTGAATTTCCTGGAAAACCTTGTCATACTCCCTCTGGTGGAATTTTATTCTATTCTTGGCATGGATTGGCTTTCCTTATATAGATCCAACATAAATTGTCGGGAGAGGAAAATCACACTCCATACGGAGAATCGACCCCCGATTCTTTACAAGTGTAAGGAGGAAGTTGAATATCCTTTTTCTCCATCATCTCAAGCGTGGATATTACTGCCTTATGAGCACATGTATCTGGATCAGATGATTGATTCCAAGGAAGAAACCATCTTTGAAGAAATGCATATTGTGAGGGAATTCGCTGAAGTGTTTCCCGAGGAACTACCTGGTCTTCCTCCTAGAAGAGATGTTGAATTCTCAATTGAACTTATACCTGGTACTTTAACAATATCCAAAACTCTATATAGAATGGCTGTTGTAGAGATTGAAGAGATGAAGAAACAACTACATGAGAATCTGGATAAAGGGTTTATACACCCAAGTGCTTCACCATGGGGTTCACCAGTCCTCTTCGTCAAGAAGAAGGATGGGTCAATGCGGATTTGCATCGATTATCGTGAACTTAACAAAATAATGATAAAGAACAAGTATCATCTCCCAAGAATTGATGACTTGTTTGATCAGCTGCGTGGAGCACAATACTTCTCCAAGTTGGACTTGTGGTCGGGATATTATCAAGTAAGGGTGAAGAAGGAAGATATCCCCAAGACTGCTTTTTGCACAAGATACAGGTACTATGAATTCATAGTAATGCCTTTCAGACTCACTAATGATCCAGAAATATTCATGGACTTAATGAATAGAGTCTTTAGATATTACCTAGACAAATTTTTGGTAGTCTTTATAGATGATATTCTAATATACTCCAAAACCAAGGAGGATCATGAGGAGAATTTAAGAACTGTACTGGAGACTTTGCTCAAGGAGAATCTCTATGAAAAGTAAAACAAGTGTGAGTTCTGGTTGAAGGAGGTATCATTCTTGGGCCATATCATCACAAGCAATGGGATATCTGTGGATCCCTCCAAAACAGATGCAATTGAGGGATGGCCGAGGCAAACATCGGTAACGGATATCCGTAGCTTCTTATGGTTAGCTGGATATTATAGACGATTTGTGAGAAATTTCTCATGATTGTCCAACCCTATTACCAAGCTAACTCGAAAGGGAGAAAAGTTTTCTTGGTGTGATGAATGTGAAGAAAGCTTGAAGGAGTTGAAAAGGAGGCTTATCACTACACCCGTGCTCACTTTACCCACAAGTGAAGATTTTTTCTGTATTTAGTGATGCTTCTAAGAATGGATTAGGATGTGTGTTGATTCAGAATGATAATGTTATATCCTATGCCTCAAGGTAGTTGAAAATCCATGAGAAAAACTATCCAACACATGATCTGGAGTTGGCGGCGGTGATATTTTCCTTGAAAATCTGGCGGCATTTTCTCTATGGGGAGAAATGTGAGATATATACTGACCACAAGAGTCTTAAATATATATTCACACAGAAAGATATTAATATTCCCCTGAGAAGATGGATAGAGCTCATCAACGATTATGACTGTTCAATCTATTACCACCCTAGGAAAGCGAAAAAAGTGGCGGATGCCCTAAGTAGAAAGGATTCATCGATTCTATCAACGATGAGAATTGAGAAGGATCCAATCTTCTTAGACTTGATGAAGATGGACTTGGGAATCATAGAGAAGGGAACATCATCAATCCTTTCATAAATGATTGCTCATCCGTCTCTTCTGGAAAGGTTAAAGGATGCTCAAAAGGATGATGTGGGAATTCAAGAAAAAGTGAAAGCTATCGAAAAAGAGAAATCCTCAGAGTTTAATTTTAATGAAGAAGGAATTGTGTGATTTGGGAAAAGACTATGTGTTCCATCAATTCTGGAGCTAAAGAAGGAACTTTTGGATGATACACATAGTTTAAATTTATTTATTCACCCAAGGAGAACAAAGTTGTATCGAGATATCCGAGGAAACTTTTGGCGGGATAATATGAAGAAGGAGATTACTGAATATAAATCAAAGTGCCTGGTGTGTCCGCAAGTGAAGGCAGAGAGGCAGAAGTCTAAGGTGATGATGCAACCATTGCCCATAACAGAATGGAAATGGGAAAAAATCACCATGGACTTTGTCACCAGACTTCCGAGGACATCCAAAGGCAACAATGCAATCTGGGTTGTTGTGGATCGTCTTACAAAGACTGCACACTTCATTGCTATTTGGGAGGATTTTTCATTGGATCAACTGGCACAGATATATATCATGGAAGTGGTAAGGTTGCATGGAGTACCACTATCTATTGTGTCTGACCGAGATCCAAGATTCACCTCTAAGTTTTGGAGGAGTCTTCAACATGCTCTGAATACTGAACTGAACTTCATTACGGCCTATCATCCTCAAACTGATAGCCAATCCGAGCAGACTATCCAAACACTTGAGGATATGTTGAGAGGATGCTCAATGGACTGTAAAGGAGGATGGGACCAACACCTTCCTCTGGCTGAGTTCTCTTATAATAACAGTTTCCACTCGAGCATCCAAATGCCACCATATGAAGCCCTGAATGGTAAAAGTTGTAGAAAACATGCATGTTGGGATGAGGTCAATGAACGTAAGCGGCTTGGACCAAAAATGGTCGAGGAAATGGTAGAGAAGGTGAAAACCATTCAGCAGCATATCAAGGTAGAACAGAGTCGACAAAAGAGTTATGCAGATAATCGTCGACGAGACCTTGTGTTTAAAGTTAGAGACATGGTTTTATCTACGCATATCTCCATGGAAGAAGGTCATGAGGTTTGGAAAGAAAGGGAAGTTAAGTCCAAGGTTCATCGACCCCTTTGATATTCTTGATCGTGTCGGGGCTCTGGACTATAGACTAGCACTTCTATCTACTATGGCCAAAGTACATGATGTCTTTTATGTATCCCTCTTAAGGAAGTACGTATCGGACCCTTCACATGTACTCTCTTCTGAGGTGGTACAATTGGAAGATGATCTTTCTTATGAGGAGCAACTAGTGAAGATCTTAGATCATTGAGAAAAATTTCTACGAAATAAGACAATGCCCCTCGTTAAGGTGTTGTGGAGAAACCACATGTTTGAATAAGCGACTTGGGAATCAGAGGAAGTGATGAAGCTGAGTTACCCACATCTGTTTTAGTGTGGGAAAAGGAAAATTTCGAGGGCGAAATTTCTTAAGGGGGGAATATTGTAATGACCCAAAGTTTTATTAATGGAAATCCCTCTTGATCTAATTAGATGTCTCTTTATGTTTATATAAAATTTAAACTTCATTGGTTTATGTTAAGAATTTTGATCATTGCTAATATAGCCGTTGAACAGTGATCACATGATTAGTATAAATATAGGGCCTTAACAAATCCAAATATACTCAGACAAAAGAAGCGATGGCCTCATCCATTAGAATTGCTCTATATGAAGCCCATTTGTCGGAGCTTGGAAAAGAGGTGGCTTACTTGGGCTTCGATCTTGACCAAGACCAAGCTGAGCTTCATCATGTCAAGCTCGAATGGGACCGTCTACGGGAAAAGTGGAAGTTGATAGAAATTACCACTCGAGCGATGTTATCCGAGACACCCCAAGAGTCAGTCACCATCACACACTTTACCCTTATGTCTTATGCGGTAGTTTTATGGGGTTATGTAACTAATCAATAGTACTATGTTCATGTACATTATTTTTGTTTATAATAATAAATATAATTTCTTGTCATTATTGATACATTGTAAATAGTTTTTAAAGTACAAATGGTGTTTTTAGTTATTATTTAATTAAGAAATCTATTTTAATAAATTAAGGTATTTTTGAATTAAATAATATTTTAATAAAATATTATTATTAATATTATTAGATTAATTTTATTATATATAAATGATCATATAATTGTATGAATGGAATTATAATTTTTATTAATGTTTGAAAGCCATTTTTGTCACAACCCGTAAATTTTTGATAAATATCGGTTTTTATTTTAAAAGTAAAAAATAAAATATTTAGAAAATTATTTAGATAAAATAAATGTTATTTTAAGAATCAGGACATCGAAATTATCCAACGGTGAATTTTTCATAATTTTGTGAGACAATCAAATTTTTGAGAAAAAATTAAATACCGTTTAAATATATAATGTGTTTTATGACATCATAATGACCCAATAGTGACGTAATAAAATAAAATAATCTTTATTTTTAGCAAATATATGTTTTAGAATTAAAATAATGTGATTTTGGGTATGTTTGGATTACTTTTCAAAGCATTAATGGACCCCTCAAGACTTATTAAACACCTTGTCTTTCTAAATTAATTTCCATGGGAGTGTAACTCACCTCTACATAAGCAACCCTAATATTTTAAGAAGTTCGGACTTTGTCCTTATAAAATAATGTTTTCCTCTTCCCTTTTCCAAAAAACATGGGAAAAAACCATGGTATGGTTTTTGGTTTGGATTAATTTAATATAAGTGGTCCCAAACCTAAATAATAAAGAATTCCCCCACCTTTCCTATATAAACCCACCCAAGCTCCCACTCCCTCCTCACTGAAAACCTTCGGAGTTCATCCATCCTCTAACATAATCTCTCTAGAATCCTCCCAAGGTGCCCCAAGCTCCCAATAAGCCTCTCACAAGCCTCTCTCTAGCCTTTGGAAGCACACTTCCAAGTAAGGGTTTTCTTCCTTTCTCATTTTTGTCCAATTTTCATTAAGTTGTTTGGACCTTTTAATTTCAATTATGAATATTGGGGTATGGTTTTTCACCTCCCACATAATGACCTATTTATGTTTTAATGATGGTAGACCCTTTCTCTCTCATTAAATGCCTCCCATGTACACCCGTTACTATGCCTAAATTCCGAAATGAACTTCTCTCTCCTATTTTACATTCAAGCAATACTCTTGTATCATGAATCTAAATTCCATTACAATTGTTGGGACATGTATCTATATGACCTCATTACATTCCATTCAATTTAAATATTATGGGGAACCCATTTCTCTCTCATCAAACATTTTTGTGAATTCTTATGTCACGCCGTTACGCTGCCGAAATCGCACCGCTTTTCTAAGCCAATGTCATTGTGTAGTGAATACCATGCCCTTTCTCCATCAAGGGTATTCACCTTTATGCACATTTACTTATTTATTGTAAAGTTTCATGTACTAATTCCACATTCCTTTATCGTGTAATAAATTATTATGTTTTATGAATCCATGTTTTATGATCCATATGGCACACTTATGCATGAAATGAAATGTTTAAGAAGGGTGCGCCCTTATAGCGCTCTAATGCATTGGGTAAAGTATAGTATCATGATAAGTCTTGTGCAATGAGTGTTGACTCATTCTAATTCAATTGAAATGAGGGTTTACTTGTGCTTTATGTGCAATGAGGATTTACTCATGCTCCATGTGCAATGAGACTTGGGTCATGCTAATTCCATGTTAAGTGTTGTTGCCACATTTCCATGTTATGATTATCGTGCTTTATCATGCCTTTATGTTCAGGTTTTTCTTATGATATATTGATATTCCTATTGTCTAACATGTATTTTAATCCTCATGTTATTCCATGTTTACTCACTTACTGGTCATTATAGCTTACCCTTTTCTTATGAATGTCCTCAGGTTATCCCATGCAAAGCTAAGTACAAAGGAATGTAGTGGTCATGTAAATGAAGTTTTCAATAAAGATGTTGTATTTCATGTTTTAAGTTTTTATGTAATGATCCTAATCCCCAAAGACACAAAACCTCTCGATCTTCTTTGTTGTATCAAGTGATGTTTTGTAAAATAAATCATGTTTAAGTTTTTAATAAAAGCAGGGTTTTCATAAATGTATAGTTGTCACTTACAATGGTCATAAAAAATAGATTAGATGAAATTATTTTAGCATAAGGGACAGTGTCTTTGGAAGCATTATTATGTCACTAGAGATTAATATATATTAGAATAAAATTATAAGAATAATTAGATAATATATTAACTAAACAGTTTTAATAAAGTTTAGAAATCAGATTCTTAAAAAAAGAAATTCGGAATTGATAAAGTTTGAGAATCATATTCTATAAACTGTGAGAATTGGAATAAAAAATCTGGGCAAATCAGAATTGGGAAACCATGTGAATCGAATATAAAATTGTGTGTGAATCGTAATTAAAATACTCTATGAATTGGATTCAAAATTCTTATATAATCATATTTTAGAAACTCTATGAATCAGATTCGACATTTTGAGAGAATTAGAATTGATATTCTGTGTGAATACAATTAAAATTATGAATCCAATTTTCAATTATTCGAGTTTCTATTTAGTATTAAGAAAGAGTTTTTAGGCTTATCTAGAAAATAGCATAGAATTGACTAAATAACATGATTCCCATTATAATAAGACTTGCATAAGTTTATAAAAAATATATTTAAAGAACATAAGAAAAATAATATCAAAGGAAATGGGTTTTGATTTCAAAAACATAGAGGAATGAGAAAATTCATAAGGAAATTATTGACTCAATAATCTCCCCCTTTTTACAAATCACAAACAAGGTTTTAATAAAATATTATTAAGACTGAAATAATTTAAATATGATATTTAAAGAAATAATTACCTCCCCCTAAGTTTAAAACTCTTAGAAAGATGAATATGACTCACTCCCTTTTATGATATGAACTCCCCCTAAGGATTGTCTTCTCTTCTTTTAAGTATTTTTCTTCTTTTATTAAGGAAATATCTCCCATATACTTAATGATATATTCTTGAATATTCTTAACCATTCTTCCCCTTTGGGATTTACCAAATGTAATAGAAAAAATATAATGTACCTGAAAATGGTTAGGAAACAATCTATAAAAAATAAGATAAATTTAATACTTAATAATGAAAATTTTTACAAAAAAAATTAGAGATAATTTTTTTAAACCTTCATCGACATTAAGGATTTAACTATAGCCTTCAACTTCTTCACTTCTTTGTGATCTTCTTCAAACTTTTCTAAGATAAATTCTTAATGTTGACTATTCTTTTCAAGGATTTGAGTCTTTTCTTCTTAAAATTGAATCTTTTCCTCTTGGGATTTGAATTTTTTAATCATCTCATATTTGCAAGAATTTAGCCTTTTGATCTCAGATCCAATTAAAATTAACTTTCTATTTAAATCTTTTACTTCTTTCATCTAAATTCCTTCTTCCTTCTTCATGGTTTCTAAAAAACTGTTTGATAGTTCTTTAAGCAAGTATTCAAATTCTTTAGAAGAATTCTTGATTAAATCAAATATATCATTATTGATCTACCTTGAACACTTTTTCATATATTTATAATATTTCCTATGGAAATGATAATCTTCCACAAAAGTTTTAAAATATTCTTCAAGCTTAATTAACTTATCCATTTGAAGGGTTATTGAGTTAGATTTTTGATTTAAATATTTTCGAATTATCTGACATCTTGACTCGATATTTAGAAATGTAAGGAATAGATTTTACCAACTTATTAAATGATTGAAAATTGAAAACTTATTCCATAGAAGTTGATGAGTTTTCTAATTCTGATTTTTTTTCTTAAATGTAACAACGTCTATCTGCTTCTCTTTGTCTTTCTTAGATTCAATTTTTTTATCGTCTGTTCTGTTTTCTTTTCATGAGAAATTTTAACAATGTTGTCTTCATCATAAACAATATTATCATAACCATAATTATATCCATAATAATCACTATCATTATCACCATCATCATCCCCATTGGAAGGTTCTTTTTAAACTTCACTATCAGTTTAATTTTTTTTCTAGGATGAGGTTGACTTCTAGATCTGAATATTATATTTATGAACTGATTTTTCTTCTATGGAAATCTTAGAATATTAAGATTGATATGTTATTATAGAAATCTTTCCAGATTGACTATATTTATGAATGTGTTCAGTTTCTTGAATCTTATCCTCAGTTTTATTCTCTCTACTTGATTCATCTCCTACTTGAGATTATTCTTCAATAATTTGAACTGAACCTGAAACTATTGATTTTCCTTTATCTGTTGGTGTATCCTCTACCACCATGGAACCTGTTTTCTGATGGAGGATGTCTGTATTCTTGAAGGAAGTATTTTAGAACAATTATTTCTTCTGATTATTTTATGGAGATTTTAACAAGTGTTGGTACAAATCTGCTTTTGATAAGTTTTTCTTAAACTTCTTCTCTTTAGCTTATTTTTATATTTCTTCATCCCCTTAGATTTTAATTTTTTTCCTCTACTAGATTTGACCAAAATATTGGATCTTCATATTTCATTTGATCTCTATCTTATATACACTTTTCAAAAACTTCATTTGGATAATATTTACACTTCTTTAGCTTTTGCAGTTTAGAAGGTTTAGATTTTATTTTCCTAGACTCAGATATATCTTTCTTATAACTTTCCCCAACTTTACCAACCATTTCAAATAAATAATAAACCCTTTTAGTCTTATCTTCAACATAATATTTCATTCTTCGAAGTGTGTAATCACTTAATAGAATAATCTTGAACTTCTCTGGCTTCAATGTACAAGTAACATTGAAAGAGTTTGAGTAATTAACAAAAAACATGGAAAAAGTTGCTGGAAACATGAGGATTTGAGACTTGATCGATTCATCCTTTATCTTAATGATCATAAAAAATATATATGTCATAAATTTTATCTTTTTTGATTTACAAGAAAATCTAGCATGAAGATATTTGTTACCATGAGGGTATCTTTGTCTTTTTTTATTGGAATGAGTAACCCCTAAATCCATTATACTATTATCTGATTGTTAGAAGTGAGATGATAAAGTTTTTTCTTCTTTATTGACTGGAGGCATAAGTATTTTATTGACTTTTTGATATTGAAAGAACCTTTTGATTCCGACATTTTGTGAGAAGGGTAGAAAGATTCTCCTTCAATGTTTATTACTAGGATCTTGGCTTCTTTCTCGAAGGAAATTGAGTATTATTTTGCATAACATTTAAGCTATACCTTTTATTTTCCTCCTTCTATAAAGACCTGAACTGATTCATAAAACTCAATATCTAGTTTTAGATATATTGGATCCTGATATCCATTGTTTTTTACAATACATGTAGATTGGAATCCTTGTAACTTTATGATCTTACTTTATAATGAATCATACTTGAGAAAGAAATCTTGATCAACTAACCTTTCTCAGAATATAAACCAATATTTGGATTTCTTTGATGCACCCATTCAACTTTGGGAAGATACTGACTGAGGATTTTGTATTTAAGGAAATATAAATGAATTAGAATGATGGTTTTGATGGATGGAATCAACTCTGGTAGAAGGTAGTGGTGATCAATTTGGGACATTATGGGGTCCCATTCTATATATAGTCAGTGAGGAGATTGTTCAACTTAAAATATTAACCTGATAGCTGAAAATAAACTGATCTGATCTGATTGTTGAAATTTATCTAAAGAATGATTTATAAGTTCTGAACTTTTGAGGTTTTAAAAAAACAAAATACTTTTAAGAAAACAAAAAAGTATTAAGAAAATATGATTCTAAAAATAAATTAAATACCAATATACAAAATTTAATATAAGAAGTAATAAGAAACAATTTTAACCTTTCATATTTCTAAGAATATTTATTAGTATTTGAAATATATTCCTCTTAGAAGTTTAAAATCCAATTTTTTTTAATATTATAATAAATTTTGAAGAAATGAGAGGAAGAAAAATATACTAAAAACCGAACATTTACTAAATTCTAAAAATTTTATTATGGTACAAAAACTTTTATAGATTCTGAATTTTTTTTGATAGGATCTGAAAAAAATTAAAGAAGAAAGAAAAAAATTCAAATTCACTTTCCCTATGAAGAGAAGTAACTTAATATAAGGATATAGTTTCAACAAAAAGTGTAAATTAATGATTAAAATATAATTATTATTCCTAATTTTTTTTAATTTATTCAAATATATCATAAGGTAATGGTTTTGTAAAAATATCATCAAATTGTTCTTGTGTTCTAATAACTTTTCAAATAATATATTCTTTTAGTGTGTGATCCCTAAGAAGGTGATCCCTAATATCTATGTTATTTTCACACGGGTGATGTGAAAGGTTTTTTATTAGGTCTATGACACTAGTGTTATCACATAGTATTTGAGTTTTTTTAAAACTCATGCCATAATCAGTGAGTGTGTGTTGCATCCACAACACTTGATCACAACAACTTCTATCTGCAACATATTCAGCTTTAGTACTGGAAAGTGATACTGAGTGTTGTTTCTTACAATAACAAGAAACTAATGAATCTCTTAATAAATGAAAAGTTCCATATGTGATTTTTCTATCCATTCTACAACCACAAAAATCAGTATCAAAAAAACTTTTTATTTTAAAATTATTTCTAGAAGAATAAAAGAGTCTCAAATCCTTAGTTCCCTTAAAAACAAACTTCTTTTCACTTATTTTAAATGGGATTATATTGTATTTTCTTGATATCTTTCACATAAACATACTAAAAAAATTAAATTTGAATGACTAGCCATCAAGTATAGTAAACTTCCTTTTATAGTTCTTAATTTCATTTAATTAACTGGTTGTCCAATTTCATCAAGATCAAGAATATTTAAGATTCCTATTGGAGTACTAATACTTTTAGTATTGTCATATATATACTTTTTAAGAAGATGTTTAATATACTTATGTTGGGATATATAGGTTCTTTTAGGTTTCTGAAAGATTTAAAAACCAAGAAAAAATGTTAACTCACCCATCGTACTCATTTAAAACTCATATTTCAAAAGATTTGAAAATGAATCGGTTAAAGATTGCTAATTTGATCCAAATATAATATCATCAAAATAAATTTGAACAATCAAATTTTTTTTGTCTTATTTCTTTATAAAATATTTTGGATCAGTAGTTCCCTAAACAAAATGTTTTTGTAACAAAAATCTTATAATTCTATCATACAAGGCTCTAGGGGATTGTTTAAGACCATATAAATCTATGGTATGTTTAAAAATATATTCATGGTGTTTTGTGTCTTTAAAACTAGGAGGATATTATTCACAAAATTCCCCTAAAATATATACACTAAGGAAAGCACACTTCACATCCATTTGAAAAAGTTTGTAATTAAAGAATGCTGTAAAGGCTAGTAGAATATGAATAGATTCAAGTCTAACTACTAGAGCATAGGTTTCTTCAAAGTCTATACCATGTTGTTGATTATGGCCTTTAGAAACGAATCTATCTTTATTTATTACAATTATTCCATTCTCATTACATTTGTTTCTGAACACCATTTTAACTCCAATTACATAGATTTTATAGGTATTTCAACCAAGGTCTAGACTTTATTCCTTTATAATTCATTTAGTTAATCTTTCACAGAATTAATCCAATTTTCACCACCTAAAGCCTTATCAGGACTTTTGGGTTCAAATTGTGAAATTTAAAGATTTTATAATTCATTTTATAAGGAATATAGAGTCCATACGGGTTGATTTACATCACCAATGATACTATCATTATGATGATTCTTAAGAAACAAATTACTTGGGTTTTGTAAAACTTCTTCATCAACATAAGGTAGAGAGTATTCTTGAGTGAATACTTTAGAAACATTTTCTTGAGTATTCTTCTTATTATAGGAGTCTTTTATCAAAGATTCATAATCAATTTTGGAAAATAGATCAGAAGATATAGGTTGGAATTTTTTAAAAATTAAAGGATCAGTTTCATAAAATTTAACATGTACTTTTTCCTCAACAGTACAAGAATTTTTATTGAAATCTATATATTCCATAAAGCTAGTGGAATAGTATATAAATATACCTTTATCATACTTGGGTGAAAAGTTATGTAGGTCATCTTTTGTATAAAAATTAATACTTTGCATCGAAATACTCTAAAGTATGCGACTTTTGGTTTTCATCCTATCTATAATTCATAAAGTGTTTTATTAAGAAATGGAACTATTAAAACTCAATTTATAGTATGAAAATAAGTACTCACATATTAAGTTTAAAATGTTTAGAAATTGAGTATTCACTCAACACGGTTCTTGTTATCTCTTGAAGAATTCAGTTTCTTATTTCAACAACACCATTTTCCTTAGGAGTTCTTGGAGCTGAGAAGTTATGAGTAATGAACTTTTTACTACAAAAAGTTTCAAAATATGAAATTTTAATTCTCCACCATGATCACTATGAATAGTTATTAATGGAAGGTTTTTATCATTTTTAAAATTGGCTACAAATGTTTTAAAATAACGAAAGGCTTCTTGTTTTTTGCGAGAAAATAGACCCATGTAAATATGGTGTAAATAACAACAAGAAAAAATACATAGTATTTTCCTCTGATATATCCAATTTGTGTGGGCACAAAAATATCCATGTGCACTAATTATACAGAATTAGTTGTTGAGAGTTAACTGATTAGTTTATTTCTTGACTTATGTTTCTTTCCATATTGATAAGAGTCGATAATATTTGAAGTATAAAATATAAGTTTTGATAGATCATTAACAAGTACTTAGTAAATTTGAATAATTTCTTAAGGTTACAGTGATATAATATTATATTCCATAACCAATATTGATATTCTATTTCACTAAGGCAAGGTAAGTATTGGCTCTTAAGGTCTTCTAAGTTAAATGTGTAAACATTCTCATGTTGATGGGCAGAGAGAATAAATTCATCCTTAGAATTGTGTACTAGGGATTTTTCATTCCTAAAATTAACAATATAACCTTCATAACATAATTGACCTATGATTATAAGGTTGTGCTTTATAACCTTAAAAAATAAAACATTTGAAATCAAGGATTCTTCAAGAAGAATAATGTTACTTATACCAGTGATCTTTCCTTGAGAATTATTTCTAAAGATTACCCTTCCACCTTTTATTTAAATAATATTTTTGAATAAGTATTTGTTACCAGTCATGTGTCCATAATAACCACTATCAATGTACCATGTTTTTCTATTTTTGGTACCTTATTTGTTTTTTTAAAAATGAAATAGTTAGGTTTTTTGGAATCCAAACATTCTTGGATCTACAAATATTAGAATTTAAAATCTTATAAATACTCATTTTTGTAGAAAAACGAGCTTTATGAAATAATAAGGACTACATTTTTTTTAAATATTTTTTTCCAATGTCCACCACATTGATACTTAGTGAAAATGGGGCACTTTTGGGAATAAAATAGTTATTGTTAATAACAGGATTTGAGTGAGAGTAACCAATTCCAAAGCAATTTGTTAGAGGATAAATTTGTTTATAAATTTTATCAAATTCTTCCTTATCATCTGTAAGGTTTGATAAAAGTTTCTTAAGAGAAAATATTTCAAATTTTAGTATAATGATTAAATTCTTATCCTTCCAGGTATTTGTTTCAGAATTGGGTTTTGTCTCTAAATTTTTTTTCTCAAATTTTTTTTCAAGATCCTTATAAAGTTTATCCTTTTTATAATTAACATATTTAGGGTTTAGATAAACAAAAATGATTTCAAAATATTTTTTATCAAGCTTTTTATAAATATATAATACTTGTTTTGTTAAAACATTTATTTTATTATTTTCCTTTTCAAGTTTCTTTTAGTTTTTTCAATTATCACTTTCAAGTAAATTAGAAAATCTTGAAACTTCATCAAATCATGGTAAAGAATTATCTTTTATTGAAGAATATTCTTAATCTGAAGAATTTGATTTTTCATAATCAAGATAATTATCATTTAAATAAATTTTTGTTAAGGATTCAATGGTGTGCAGAAATATTAATTCTTGAAAGGTATTCTGGCTAGAAGTCCCATATTCTTTTGTCCAGAATTTTATGAGGATTAATTAGAATAATATCCTCCACATGAACTCTATGAGTAATTTTCCTTTAAAAGATTATTTCATTTAGGATTTTAGTATCTTTTCTTATTCCTCTTAGAATTCCTATCTTTTCTATCTTTTCTTTTATGATTTGGACAATCATCTCTCCTATGTCCTAATTTCTTATAATTATAGCATGTTATTTCTGAATCATTCTTATCCTTCTTATTATTTTTCATATATCTATACTGAAAATCCTTCTTTCCAAAATTCATGTTCATACTTTTTGAAAGACAGGAAAAATTATTCTCTGAATGTTCAGATTCACTTGAATCTGACTGAACTATGACTTTCTTCTTGGTTGACTTCACTATTTTCTCAGGTGTCTAATTCATCATCTGCTATTCTATTTGACTCTAACTAATTAGGCATGATTTATATAATCTTTTCCAAAATAGCTTCATCTTACAATAATTTTTATCCCATATATTGTAATATATTTAAAATATTCTTAAATCTGTTTTTAACTTTAGTTACAGGTTCTCTATATGGGTAAAAAAAGCCTAATAGTCTTCTATAAGCATGACTCTTCTTGTCTTAATGACTTTAGCTGTACCAAAATGAGTAATCTCTAGTTTCTTCCAAATTTTATTTGGTGCTTCACAATATGATATCAGGATTTATATATTTATAGTCATTGGAAAATGTAAATTATTTTATCCCTTATAGTTCAGTTGATATTCCTATATCTCTTGACATGAAAATAGTCTAACATCTTAAATATTATTTTTGTAATCTCCAGTAAGCATTACAAAATTATAAACACCAATATTGATAACAAATGTATTCATCCTATCTCTATATTATTTGTAGTCTTTACCATAAAAAATAGGTTTTCTTTAGGATTAAAATTGTTTATGGAAATAACATTAAAACGTTCCATCTTTAGAATAATATGAAAAATATTTTTCCATGATACATGTTAGTGTAAAAAAATATATTTATAAACAAAAAGTTTATGAAAGAAATATCATTAAATTGAAAAATTAAGGTAATAAAATCTATGAGGAGTTAAAACGTACTCTGATACTACTTGTTGGATCAAAATATGTTTGAATATATAATAATTACAAGAGTAGTGAATTTTAATTTTAAAAAATCTAGTTTTTAATCTTAGAGAAAACTTTGTCTAACAAAGTTAAAAAACCGGATTCACTAAAACCTTTTCTATAAGGTTAATTAAAAATTCCCTTGGTATAGTAACGATGATTATCATAATTAAATTTATCTACATGTTTACTTAAAAGAGATTCTACCTTAAATCATATACAATATTAAATCAGAGTTTATACAATAGAGAATGTATAATAAGTAAAACATTCTATTTAAAAGAAATTAATGCGTAATTGAAGACACATGTAAAAAAATAGAACAAATGAAATGAAATATTTTAACCGAAATAGAAGGTTATCCAATGAATTTGGATAAAAATAGCATGATTTATTCTTTCAAGATATAATGTCTTACCCACACCAGGGTAAGACCTCAATCCATGAAATATTGGATGCACTTCTGTCTTGCTATCCACACAAGCCCTCAATTAAGAAGTTAATTTTCTTATATATATATCTTCCTTTAGATATAATCCCCCTATTAAAGAATCAAACACACTAATAAAATCTTAAATAAATAACCTGACAAGGTTTATTTAATATTTACACTCTCTTAAAACAGTTACAAACACTGGGAATAAGCCGTTCACAAGGGAGAAAATCGACATCATATAGACGCACACAGTTGTCGAGAACTATTTACAAATGACGAGGTGATTGGTTATTTATAGTAATGGAGTATAATGGTCAACTAGGTCTCTAACTATCATATTTTTTTCTGAAATTTTGGAGGGACCTGTATAGCTGACACTTACAATGGTTATAAAATAAAAAATTAGATGACATCATTTTAGCATAAGGAAAAATATCTTGAGAAAAATTAATATGTAACCATACATGAGTATCTGTTATAATTTAATTATAAGAAAAATAGTAAAATATAGTAACTAATTGGTTTTTAGAAAGTTATGAAATTGGATTCTTAAAACAAAGAAAATCAGATTTGATAAATTATGAGAATAAGATTCTTTAATGTATGAGAATCAGGTTAAAAAATATAGGAAAATCAGAATTGAGAAACCATGATAATTAGATTAAAAATTATGTATGGATCAAAATTGAAAAGATCTATGAATCAAATACGAAATTCTGAGAGAATCGGATTTGAGATACTCTATGAATCAGATTCAAAATTTTGGGAGAATTAGAATTGAAATTATGTGTGAATATTATTAAAAGTATGGATCCAATTTTCATTGACTCCACTTTCTATTCATTCTTAAGAAATAGTCTGTTAGACTTATCTAGAAAATATAATATAAGTGATTAAATAACATGATTTTAATTATAATCATACATGAATAAGCATAGACAAAAATCTTTAAATAATGAAAGAAAAATAATATTAAAGGAAATAGGTTTGTGATTTCCAAAACATAAAATAACGACAAAAGTTATAAGGAAACTTTTGACTCAACACCAAGGATATGCTAGTAGTATGCTCAAGGGATGTGGTATCAAGGAATTGTCAAATAAAATTTCTAGTCACTATTTATGATTTATTGATATTTTAGGGTATAATATCTAGTTTTATAGAGAAACATCATAGGTCATAGCTTATGAAATAACATATCATAGTATACTACACTTTTAAAAATAATGATAGTTCCATGTAATGAGAAAATAAGAATTTTGTGTTTCTAAGGGATTGAAAAATTATCCCATTCAACTAATTACCTTTTTCAAAAAGTACATTTAATCAAAGAAGATAAAAGCGTGCAATCAATCTCTAACAACAATAACAATCTTCAGAATTTAGGATAATGATTCCTGGGTTTATAGTTGAAAGTAATAAATTATCTCTATTTATTTTTATCCAATAATGGACATTATGACTCAATCATAGGTAGATATATACACATATCCCATCCTTTTATTTTGGATAAATCTTATCCTATATTTATGTTATACTTGTATCAAACAATATATAATTTTTGTGTAACTAAGAAACCTAATATCATCATTATGATACCCTAACATCCTAAAATTCTAAAATTAAAATGTAATAAAAAATATCAATTCATGGATCAATAACCCAAAGATTACAATGAAACTTTATTGATTCTATAAGAGTGGGGAAGAAATATATAGGTTGGTTAATCCTTTGAAGACCCTTATGAATCATAGATTCCTAAGATCCACATAGAATCCATGCATGAACCATTTAGAGAAATGAAGATGATTTATAAGGATTATATATAATAATTAGGTGGGGAATCAAATAGTTTTAAGTGTGGGATCTTTCTCTTTTTGAATTGACAATGGAGAACTTTCATTTTTATTAGATTCTCATTGATTCATGGATTAGTTTCAATCGTAATTGGAAATATCATTCATAGATGTGGTGAAATAATCTTTTTAACAGGGGATATAGAGTATTTCTATCCTAATGAGAAAGGTATTTTGAATGGTGTTTCCTTTTTGAATCACTAGGTTATTTATTTTTCAAAAGTTTTGTCTTCATAAATCTCTAATATAAAAGATTTTAATAAGCCTTCCATCCTCAAAAAATCAGAGGATAGTTCTCTATATTTTTTTGTTGATCTAGAAACACTTAAGAATTTTTTTTAAATCTATATGTTATTAATCCTTGGTCATATATATTATGTGAAAGTGGAAAAACCCTAATACATTTCATATCTAAAAACTATAATTTAACATTTCTATAACTTCAAAAAATGGATTTTGATCCTAATATGAAAGGGATACAAGCACATAATCTTGGAGAAACAAAAATATTTTAATGCAGTTTGAAAAAAACCTAAATTTGAAATAAGTAATCTTACTTATTTTTGAATGGGATCCTCACTTCAATCCCTTTAACCTGCAATATACTAATTCTCAAGTCTAGGCTGAGATGCATGGTCTTCCTTCATTCTTCAGAAATCCCAATATCCTTAATGATTTATAATCATGTGTTGGAACTCACTAGAAAATTGATCACCGTACCATTAATAGAGATATGGGTCTCTATGAAAGGGTTCTCATTTATATCAACCTGGAAGAAATTCCATAAAACTTTATTTCTATTATTGTTGATGATCATAAATTCAAGTTTAAGGCTATTTATGAGCATATTCCTTCATACTATGATGTTTGAACAATGGTAGGACATGAAATGAAAAATTATAGGGTGGTTCATTAAATGGTAAATCTAAGCCATAACACCAAGACATGGAAGGAGGTTTCAAAAAACAATAATTATAAATCATTTGAGACTAAAATATGTGAATCATCATAGTAAGGAAATGTATTTAAATGTACCAAGACTATTATTACTAGTACCTCATGTTATTAACTTTTTGATGATGAATAAGACCACCTTATTACCCCTTCCTCAACTAAAAATCGAGGAAAAAACATCCCTAGTAAATCTTATAAGGATTGTTTCCCTTCATAGGAGGATTCAGAACCATATTTTAGTCTTTCCTAGGACATTATTTACCTTGTAACATCTCTTCACTTTGAGTAATTTTTTTTGAATTGATAAAAGTTTAAATAGAAAAGTTCATTAAAATATATCATAAAAGCCTATAGATTCCTATATATGATATGAAAAAGTGTCCTTCAGTGAGAAGATTTCTGAATCTATGGGACACTCAAGGTACTCCATATATATTAGAAGAATATATACCTATCATCCAGCTTAAATATGATGCAGACATGGGTTTTCTAGATTTAAATCCTTATAATATTTCTAACAAGGAAGCAAAATCTTCTTCAAACTCTAAGAAGGTAGAAACAATGAGAGATTTATAAAGAACAAGGAACATTGAAAAAAAAGAAGGTTGAATGAACCCCCAAAATGAAATTAAAATGATTGTATTTTTCTATAAATACCATGAACTAGACCACCCAGGAACATTGAGTTCCTTTAAAATTCATTTAAATAAGTACAATCATGATTTTATTAGGATGTATAATCCAAGGAGAGGTTTTTCTGATTAGGATTAATCCCCTGATAAAATTGGATATTTTTTGTTTGTTATAAATAAAACTTACACCAACACTGACAGAATATGGCTTCTAGATCACAAGTTTATTGATAATCCTCCCATTTTTTGTGCTGAAGAACATATTATGACATATAGTTTTTTCAGGTCTGGGAGAAAGTATTTATGTTTTTTGGTTTATGCTTTAAATAGTTACCTTGATAGGAGGGAACTTTGGATGAAAATAAGTTACCTATCTAATACCATTAATGATCCTTGAATCATTTTTGTATATTTTAATTCAATCCTATACTTTGATTAAAATATTGGTGTAAGGAACCGACCCTTGTTGACTGGAGCCAGTTCCTTATTTAATTACATTGGAAAGTAAACAAGTAATAGGAATTCCAAAATAATGATTAGTTTAGTAAAATTAGAAACATGATACATATAAAATCTCAATTTTACATCTTTAAAGGGAAAACAACACAATTTATTCCCTTAGAAACATCCATGCCTCCTAGATTTCACCTAAAAGTCATTCATAAATTATTTCCTCATATCTTGGTAAAATAAAACATAAGAAAGGGGTGAGATCAAATTCTCAGTAAGAGTAAGCAATAAATTGGAAGATAACGTAAACATTAGGCATTGCTAATAATTAGAAACACATGCCTTTACAAATAATAAACTTGAACACATTACGGCAGGAATATGAGTTGAGTAAATAATGCCATAATAAAACGTAATCATGGGTATTCTACTAGTCAAATATCCACATGAACCATCAATAATATTTTCATAATTATGGAATTCATAATGTGGGAAATCATAACCATACCGGAAAGGTCTCGTGCCAAGACCATAAATAATCATTTTATCAAGGCCCTGTGCCAAGAACATAGTTGGTCTAATGAGACCAACCAATGCACTAAGGGAATATAGAGGGCCCCAATCAACACTTAATATGTCCAATTCATTCCTCATATTAATGGGGATAATTATAAATAACATACACATTCATATTGAAAGTAATATATGAAATGTAAATAACTTTCCCCAAAAATTAAGCATAAACACTAACCATTCAAAGTAAATTGGTGAATGGTTTTAAGATAAAACATCTATATAAAAAATAATAATAAAACATTAAATTAAATATGGTAAATGATACCATGAAATATTCAACCCAATAATACATAATAATCAACAATAGTGTTGTAATATATGAATATTCTCTTATAAAATCTTCGAGTAATTATTGAGATAAATACTCTTCTACTTGAAAAGAGGAGTTCTTTTGGAAAAATATTTGTATAAAATCATAAGTTAAGTAAGATAGTATTTTCAAAATATAATTATTTATTTCATAAATATAATGGTTTCTAAAAAAATTTACAGTGTTCCCTTGAAAATTAGTAATAATTTGAAAAATTCCCTTGAATCAGACTTGTATTTTAGAAACAATTTTGAAAGTTCCTTTTAAAACGTGTAACTATCCATAAAAAAGAAAGTATTATGGGGGGTGAAAATATATATAACACTCACACTGAATTTATTATGAGTAAATAATAATACATAATAATTTAATTGAGGTAATTAGACAACGAAAGTAACCCAAATGAAAATGAAGATTGGTGTGGAAAATCCTTACCTTAAGTTCGATTGTGTTCCCCTCTTGAACTTAAGGTCCTGGAATATGAAATTATACTTATTAATAACTTAATTGAAAACATATTATAAATTTATTTATTTTATCATAATTTTAATAAGTTTATTATTCTCTTATTGATTATTTATTATATTTAATTTTGTCATTCCGGAGTGTTCGTTTCCTTGATTTTCATAATAGTTTCACTTGTTTTTATGTAATGGAGTTCATGAGTAATGGATGTCAATATCCAGAATTGAAATAAAATATTATTTATGAACATATAGATGTGTTAATTTCAATTTATATCATTTGGTTATATGGAATTTGGATGAATTATTAGATGAAATATTAATGATAGTCACTTAGATTATTTAAGCACTATTTTGAATATTAAGATCTAGTTTGGTCATATGATTTAATATTATGTACATACACTAGTTTATGAATATTAAATTGGTTATAATAAATATATTATTGTATGGTTAAACCATAAAAATGGTTTCATGACCTGTAATTAAGGATAAATTTAAGAACAACACATTGTCGTCCATGAAGGTTGTAAATTGGAACCTCACAGATGATGATTTTGTTTATAAAATAAGAGAGAGAGAGAGAGAGTATTGATGATTGTTCTTCCATTAACATGATGTAATTATATTATATAGATGATAATAGAGTTATGATGGTTATTTGTATAGATGAGGTGATGAGAGGATCACATTAAGAAGGAACATGAAATGAAAATGAAAGAAATAAAATATGAATTTACCTCTTGAATCTGCCTCCTTGAGAATCTCTTTAAGGGAAGGGGTTTTGGTCTTCTGGGAAGACCAAGAGATTATTTAATGTGGGTAGTGAATAGGGAAGGGTATTTTGGCATATTATTGAGGACATTCATGGCTTATAGAAGTTGAGAGAATAGGGAGTGAGGGGGGTTTATAGTGGAGGAGAGGAGTGAATTTTGAATATTTTATTCATTATTTTATTATTTCCTTAAAGACAAACAATAGTGTTGTTTCAACCCATGATAGTAATAAGTGAAGGTTAGTTCGAACCAAGTGGCCTTAAATAACTCATTATGTCATAAATAGTGTATTTAACTAATAATTTGTATATATGGCATTTTACCGTATTTCACTATTCATCAAAATTTGACGAATTTATGAAGAATCACAAAAATTAACCCAAACCATTTATCGATGTGTAGAATTAAAAAATAAACTAATTTTTTCAAAAATAATATTACAAATATTATTAATTTAATTTTTAAATAAAATCATAGTTAATTCAAATCATAACATTTTTAAAGGTATAATTAGTTTTATATCACATTGAAAAATTAATTAAGATCTCATTATATTATTACCTTAAGAAAATAAAATAATATCATTAATTACTATTCATAAGGGTCATATTACTATTCATATTACTATTTATAAGGGTATATTACTATTCACCAAAAATCGAGTTGGTTCCATCAGACTCCAAAGGACTTACTGATCACAACTCTAGATGACTGTTTTTCAAAATTCAAAAAATAGTAAAGGAAAAGTTGTGTTTAATAGATAGATTTTAAAATGTGTTGTTTTTTAGGGACTCAGTGTTTCATGCATTCAATATTTATTTTCAAAACCTTCTGGGGTTACATTCTCCCCTCACAAAAATTTTGTCCTCGAAATTCATATAATGCTACCCCACAAAAGGATTTGGGTATGTCTTCCTCATAAGCTCCCCATGATCCCATGTTACCTCTTCAATTTTATGATTTCTCCGAAGTACCTTTACTAGAAGAGACTTATGATTCCTCAAAACTTGTTCTTTAGTGTCTAGAATCTGGATGGGCTCTTCACAATAAGATAGGTCAGGTTCCAACTCTATGCCTTCAGAAGTGAGGACATGTGTTGAGTCTGGCATGTAGTTTCTCAACAATGATACATGGAACACATGGTGTACTTTGGATAGGCTTGGCATCATTGTCAAGCAATATTTAACAGCTCAATTCTCTCCAAAATTTCAAAAGTACCATTATACATAGGGCTCAATTTCCCATTCTTTCCAAATCATATAATGCATTAGCATGGAGATACTTTCAAGAAAACGTGTTATCCCACTTGAAATTCCAGTTCTTTCCTTTGATTATCGGCATAGCTCTGTAGTCTACTTTGAGATACATTTATATGACCTTGAATAGTCTTTACCTTTACTGTTGTTTCCTCCACAAGATCTAGACCCACAAGCTTCCTTTATCCAACTTTATCCCAACATGTTGGTGTACGACATCTGTTCCCATAGAATGCATCATATGGTGCCATTTGAATACTTTAATGGAAGATATTATTGTAGGAAAAAATCTATTAAAGTAAAATACTGATCCTACATACATTGAAAGTTAAGTGAACATTATCTCAACATGTCCTCTATGGTTTGGATCGTTCTATCTGATTACCCGTCAGTTTGTCGGTGTTAAGAATTACTCAATCAAAGTCCAATATCCAAAGATTTCTAAAGAATTTTCTAGAATTTCGACATAAATCGCTGGTCATAATTAGACACAATTAAGATAGTGTCTCCATGAAGTCTCACAACTTCATTGATATAGAGTCTTTCTAGGCTCTCTAGTGGGAAATCCTCCCTTATAGTGAGGAAATGTGCAGATTTTGTAAGTTGATCCACAATTACCCATATTTCATCATTCTTACTTGAAGTTTTTGGTAGTCTAGTGATAAAATACATGGTGATGTCATCCCATTTCCATGTAGGAATAGGTAGAGGTATCATGCCTCCTTTTGGATGTTTCCTTTCAACCTTCACTTGTTGTCAGACCAAACATCTTGATACATAATCCGTAATTTCCCTCTCCATGTTGTCCCACCAGAAATGTTCCTTCAAATATCTATATATCTTAGTGCTTCAAAGATATATAGAGAAATTCAAACTATAGGAATAATCCAATAACTCATTTTTTAGTTCAAGTATATCATGAACAAAAATACTCATACCAAATTTTTGAACACCATATTCACACACAAAGTCAGCCATTTTCCTATTTTCCACAACACTAATTTTCTTTTGAAGGTTCTCGTCATCAGACTGAGAAGATTTAATTATTCCTAATAAAGATGGGTGGGAAACCATTGGAAAAAGTAATGATTTTTCACTTTCTTTGATAATTACCATGTCCATCCTTACTAGATACATATACAGAGGATCCTTGTTAATCCCCATTTTGTTTAGAACTCCATGATCCTTCCTACTCAATGCATCAACTACTTTGTTTTCCTTTCCTGGGTGGTAGTGTATGGTACAATCATATTCCCTAAGTACTTAAAGCCATCTTCATTGCCTCATGATGAGTTCTTTATATGAGAATATATACTTCAGGCTCTTGTGATCCATATATATCTCAAATTTTTTCTATAGAGATAATGTCTCCATATATTCAGAGAAAAGATTACTACTTATAACTCAAGATCATTCGTGGGATAATTTTTTTCATGAATTCTTAACTACCATTATGAATAGGTAATAACTCTATCATTCTTCATAAGGACACAACCAATTCCTTTATTTGATGCATCGATATAGATCACAAACCCATGATTCCCTGTTGGTAGGGTTAGGATCAGAGCATTCTCTAATTTCCTCGTCAACTCTTCAAAACAGTCCTCACATTATTTTGTCTACATGAACTTAAGACGTTTATTCGTAATCTTGGTCATTGTGCTAGCTAAACGGGTGAATTTCTGAACAAAACGCTGATAATAACCTGCCAAACCAATAAAACTACATACCTCAGTTATGTTGGTTAGAGTATTCCATTCTTGCATAGCCTTTGTCTTCATAGGATCAACCAATATTCCATATTTAGAGAAAATTTGGCCAAGAATGTAAACTGATTGATGCCAAAATTTACACTTTCTAAACTTCACATATAATTAATTTATTCTATGCATTTTTAGAATAGTGAAAAATTGATTTTTATGATCTTTATAGTATTTAGAGTATACCAAGATATAATCAATAAATACCACAAAAAATCATCCATATATTCCTTGAAAACTATATTCATTAGATCCATGAAAATAGAGAGTGCATTAGTAAGTTCAAAAGGCATTACTGTAAACATGTAATTCTCTTCAGAGGAATGGTTTTAAAACATAAAATAATCAATCAATTTTTCTCCTTGGATTAAATTTTTACTCCGTAGAATGCCTTTCCATCCTTTTAAAGTTAGATTCATACTTGGAAACATTTTCATCCTCCTTATACTTCAGACTCAAGAATTGTGTTTCCATATCTGCTTGTTGTTCACAAGGAAAGAGTTTCTCTAGGAATATTTTCTTAAAGTCCCTCCATTTCATCTCCTCTATCTCTTACTCCACCTTTATGTTTTGGATTAATGACAACCACTGATCTGTATCTCTCGATAGATGATAAAATTCCACGACAACCTTCTCTCTTTCATTTCAACCCAAAGTAAGAAATATCTTCTTTAGGGAAATTATCCAATTCTTAGCTACAAATGGGTTTGTAGTCCCCTTGAATGATGAAGGATGTTGTCGCATAAATAGATCTAACCTAGCTCCCCCACATTGTGTATTTGGATGCTCCATATGGGTAAAGTTATTATTCATAGCCTCAGTTAGTTGTCCCAGTATAGTTATAAGTTTTCCCCCACTAGTTGTATCTCTAAAGCCAATATCATTTTCTTGCATCAGAGGGAAACCCCTATATGGGACACACACATTCATGCGATTTCCATTCCTTCCACTAGGATCTATTTCAAAATAATTTCATAAACTATATTAGGGTATGAATCATAATGTATAATCTAAATGTAGAAAAATACTTAGCATAAATTGGAATTATATACATTTCAAATATCTTAATCATAAACATGGTTTCTTTGAGGAAAAATTTAAATTTAAATCCTTCATAATAGCTTGTAAATAAAATGTGAATTATCCCAAGAATATCCCCTGGGAGTGTCAAACCGGGAGCGCAATAAGACCTGTTGTCATGTACCAAGATACCCCGGGTCAAGCTCAAAACTCCTTGTCGGAGTTTTCACTCCTGGGTACGTCTGTGCCAGAACAACATCTACTTGTAATATCTAGGCAGGGATGTCTTTGAAAGAAATATCTACATAATATATTCCTTACCAAAATACCTGGATGTTCTTGTATGTTTATACTCAAAGACTAACTTAGGGATTTGTTCCCTAATCTATTTTTTCTAAATCCATTTTCCAAGTTGTCTACTAAACTTCCTTTGATACCAACTGTAAGGACCCAACCCTAGTTTCCCAAACCCGGTGCCTGATTTAATTACATTGGAATATAAGCAAGGAATAGACATCCCGAATGACTGATTATTTTAGTAGCATTGGAAACAATATACATATAAAAGCACAATATTTCATCTTCAAGGAAAAAACAACACTAATTTATTCCATTAGAAACATCCATACCTCCTAGATTATGCTGGCAATTCATTAATAAATTACTTCCTCATATCATTAAAAAATGAAATATAAGAAAGAGGTGAGCTCAAGAACTTATTAAGAGTAATCAATACAGAGGAAGATATCATAAACATTATGCATGGTGAATAATTGAAAACACATGCCTTTACAAATTATAAACTTGAACACATTATGGAAAGAATATGAGCGGAGTAAATAATTCCATTATAAAACATAATCATGGGTATTTTACTAGTCAAATAACCACATGAACCATCAATACTATTTTCATAATTAGGGAATGTATAATGAGGGACATCATAACTATACCTTCAAGGCCTCATGACAAGACCATAAATAATCATTTTGTCAAGGCCTTGTGCCAAGACCATAGTTTGTTTAATGAGACCTACCGATGCACCAAAGGGATATAGTGGGCCCCAACGAAACTTAACATGTCCAATTCATTCAAAAAATAAATGAATAGGGATAAATGTAAACAATATACACATTTATATTGAAACTAATATATGAAATGTAAATAACTTTCCCCAAACATTAAGCATAAACACTAACTATTCAGAGTAAATCCGCTAATTGTTTAATGATAGAACATACATAGTAAAAATAATAATAAACCATTAAATTAAATATGGTAGTCGATACCATGAAATATTCATCCTAATAACTTATAAGAATCAACAAGAGTGTGGAAATAGTTGAAGATACTCTTATAAAATCTTCGAATAATTCTTGAGATAAATACTCTTCTACTTGAATGGAAGAGTTATTTTGGAAAAATATTTTTGTAAAATAATAAGTGAAGTAGGATAGTATTTTCATAATAAAATGAGTGATTTAATAAAGATAATGGTTTCCAAAAACATATTATAGAGTACCCTTGATAATTAGTAAGAATTTGAGAAATTTCCTTGAATCGAGCTTGTATTTCGGAAACAATTTTAAAAGTTTCTTTTAAAACTTGTAACTATCCATAAAAAAGGAAGGATTATGGTTGGTGAAAATATATATAACACACAAACATAATTTATAAGGAGTAAATTATAATACATAATAATTTCATTGAGGTAATTAGATTGTGAATATAACCCGAATGAAAATGAATATTTGGGTGGAAGTCCCTTTCCTTAAGTCTGAATGTGTTCCCCTATTGATCTTAAGGTCAAAGAATATCAAATTAGACTTATTAGTAACTTACTTAAGAACCTATTATACATTTATTCAGTTTATCAAAATTTTATTTAGTTCATTATGTTCTTATTGATTATTTATAGTATTGAACTCTATCGTTCTGAAGTGTTCATTTCCTTGATTTTCATAATCATTTCACTTGTTTTTATGTAATGGAGTTCATGATTAATGGATGTAAATCTCCATAATTAAAATTATATATTATTTATGAACATAAATAAGTTTTAATGGTCATTTATATCATTTTGTTACATGTTGTGTGGATGAATCATTAGATGAAATATTAATGACAATCACTTAGATTGTTTAAGCGGTATTTTGATTATTAGGAACTATTTTGGTCATATGATTTTATATTATGTACATATACTGGTTCCTGAATATTAAATAAGTTATAATACAAATCTCATAGTCTTTTTAAACCGTAAAATTGTGTTATGACCTTTAATTAATGATAAATTGAAGAACAAAACCTCATCATCCATGAAAGTTGTAAATTGGAACCTCACAGACAATGGTTTCAGTTATAAAATAAAAGAGAGAGAGAGTAAGAGTATTGATGATGGTTATTCCATTAACTTTATATAATTTTAGTATATTGATGATACTAGAGGTATATTTTTCATTATAACAGAGGAGGTGAGGATAGGATAACAATATGATGAAACTTGAAATGAAATTGAATGAAATAAAATGTGAATTTACCTCTTGAATCCACCTCTTTGAGAATCTCTTTAAGGTAAGGGGTTTTAGTATTTTTGAAAGACCAAGAGCATATTGGACGTGGGGAGTGACTATGTAAGGGTATTTGGTTAGAAATTTGAGGATATTCAACGCTTAGAGGAGTGAAGAGAAGTGGGAGTGAGGGGGGGGGGGGGTGAGGATTTATAGTGGAGGAGCTGAGTGAATTTTGAATTTTTTATTCATTATTTTAGTATTTCCCTCAAGATAACCGATAATGTTGTTTCATGTGACCCCTATTAGTAATAAGTGCATGCTAGTTTGAAAAAATTGGTCTTAAATCACTCATGATGTCATAAATAGTGTATTTAACTGATAATTTTTGTATACAATATTTTATCGTATTTCACTATTCATCAAAAATTTAAGAATTTTAGAAAAATCCCAAAAATTCACCCTAACAAATTTTTGATGTTTATAATTAAAAAATGATATACATTTTTCAAAAATAATTTTCTATATATTATTAATTTAATTTTTAAATAAAATCATAATTAATTCAAAAAATTACAATTTTAATTGTATAATTAGTTTTATATCACATTGAAAAATTAATTAATATTTCATTATCTTATTAACTTAAGAAGATAAAATAATATCATTAATTACTATTCATGAGGGTCTTATTACTATTCATAAGGGTATGTTACTATTTTCCAAAAATCAAGTTGGTATTATCATACTCCAAATGACTTACTGATCACAACTCTAGATGACCATTTTTTGAAATTCAAAACACACTAGAGGAATGCAATCTGATTGAGATAAATCTTATTGGAGCCAAATTTACTTCGTATAGAAACCACTTAAATAGTATAAAGTATAGTATAATTAAAAGTGATTTTTTAATTATGCCTCAATAAAAATATGGATATCAATATCATGTGTCACTTTGAAAATACAAAATTCTTATAACCACCCCATCATTATAAATTTTCTTGAAAAAGAATGGAGGCCACCACTTTATTTCAGGTTCAATAATGCTTGAATTTCTCACCCTAAATGATGTAAATTTTTTGATGACATTTGGACCTCAATTGATTGAAAACAAAATCCTCTAAAATAAAATGTAAATATTTAATTGCTTAAAATTAGAATCAAATATTGGATATGAAAATGTTTCATCACATTAGATAATTATATTGATGCTCTTGAACACCCTCTTCACCTTTTACAAGAGTCCATTACTAATAATGACTCTCTTGTAACCTTGATCAAGAAGTTGGCATGCCTCAAAAGATTTATAACCTTATAAATCTCAAGGATATAATTCATAGTTATATTTTTAAATCTATATGTATCAATTTTTTTGAAAGAAATGCTAAATTTTCCGACTCTCTTTATAGATATATGAGGGATAATATGCCTCTATCTATTGTCAAAGACGGTGACCAAATTTTGGAGGACATGAATTCCCTTTCCAATAATGTTGTATCTTTTTACAAGAATCTATTTAATTCCCCCAATAAATCATGATGATCTCATGGAAGGTTTCATTTCTAAACATGTTAGTGATGAAAAAAATATCATGATAAAATCAATTCCTTTGGATTTTTAAATTAAGTAGGTAGTCTTTGGCCTTAATAAGGGGTTCTCCCTTGGACTAGATGGTTTCATCAATCATTTTTTTCAAGCCTACTAAGATTTCATTCATCTTAATGTTTTCAATTTGCTTAATAACTTTTTAGGGGTGGATCCCTCACACTAGATATCAATGCTCAATTCCCTACCATGATTCCAAAAGTGTAAAATTACTGTGATATTAGTCAGTTTCAGATTTTTTCCCTTTTAAACACCACCCAGAAAATTATGGTAAAAGACATTACTAATATAATTTCCAATGTTTCATATAAAATAATTTCTTGGAATAAATTTGGATTCCTTAAATATAGAATCATTCAATATTTCCTCATCACCACATAAGAATGTGTTAATTTACCCAGGAAGACCACTAAGAGAGGTTTCATTTATATAAATCTTGAAGTAAAAAAAACCTTTGATACAATTGATTGGTGTTTTATTGGTAAAGTCTTGGATTAAATTCCTTATTTTGTATTCTAACATCTCAATTATCATAATATTTTTCCATAAGGTTTTTTAACTTGCTCTAGGGGGGTCAGTCAAGGTGATCCCCTTTCTTTAATTTTCTCAATTGCTGAAGAATATCTCAGAAGTCATATTCTTTATATGGTTTATAAGGGTTATTTTAAAACCATTATAGTTGAAATAGGTATAATGTCAAATTATTATCTTTTATATGGTGATGATATCATTGTTTTTATCTATGATGAAAAAATAAACATCAGAAACATAAAATAATATCTCTTTTATTATGAATAAGTTTTAAGTTAGTAGAGTTAGAACAAATATTTAATTTATTTTGGTAAAAACAACATTTCCACTATGAAATTGAGGATGATTAGTGATTTGGGCATCAAATAATGTGTTATCTTGTTCATATATTAAGGTGTTCCCATGTTTTGGTGAATACATCTTGTAACTTACTTTTATCATATTTGGGTTAGATCTAAAGGACTTTGGACTCTTGGAATGGTAAATCTATATCAATGGAAAAAATAATTTGTATCATAAATCACGTGGTTATATCTAAATTTGTTTATTATTTCATGGTTTGTAAATTTCCTACCTCATTAATCAAAGTAATTAATTCCACCATGAGGATTTTTTTTCTGGATCAGTGTCATTATAGAAAGAAATGTTTTCATTGTACATTTGAAGCAGTGCTGCAATCCATATGACATTGGGGGTTTTTAAATCAATTTTTTTTCCGATCTAGTCAGTTTCTTCAAGATCAATTCATTTGTAGACTTTTCAATAAAAAAGAGATTCCTTGGGATTTATCAAATCAATAATATTTGAAATATTTAAATATGGAAATTCAAATTTTA
The DNA here is from genome assembly GCA_963277665.1 of Viscum album. Taxonomy (NCBI): domain Eukaryota; kingdom Viridiplantae; phylum Streptophyta; class Magnoliopsida; order Santalales; family Viscaceae; genus Viscum; species Viscum album. Next base: position 1,793,733,800 of record OY728145.1, read on the forward strand.
TTTACTCATCCATTTTGAATTTTCTTAAAGATTCATTTGGATGAATATATATGTAATCACATTGGTTAGATAAAAATTATTCTTCTCTTATATTATTACTTTATAAATATAAAGGGACTCTATTAGTGAATATGATAAACTCCTTTTATCAAGTAGGATATATAAATATCACAATCAGGGATCAAATGGTCTACCATGACTCTATCTTAGATGATGATAGATCAAAAATTTCAAATTATAAATTTTTGAATCTGGAGGATATTTTGATATGGTAACCATATATTAATGGCTTTGTTGACTCAAATATTTTTTATATTTATGAGTTATATTGTTCTCTCAAATGGATCAGATCCTTTAATAATAAATGGACCCCTACAAAAATATTTTCCCTTTTATAGGGGCTCTCCTTCTCTAAAATTCTGGTTGATAACAACCTTTAAAAAAATTGGAATCTACCTTTTCTTGAGATGTGTCCCCAATCATCAAAACAGATAGGATGTGGATCATATTTTTTATGATGTCGTATGTCCTTGTCACTTTGGAATGCAATGTTTTATATTTTTGAGATATAACTCCTATACACTATTTTGATCACAGACCACCTGAAGGCATACTTCAACCCATTTATGTCTTGACAACTAATGAATCTTTCCAAGTTAGCCTATGTGAAACTCATCCATGTCCTATACTGTAGCAATAAAAAGGCGAACCATAACTAGACCTTCTTAAACCTTCATTTGGTCATTTTTGATGTCATTCTGATAGTGAAAAATTATATCTCATTGTAAAATGGATGCTTCAATAATTCTATTTATGTCTTCCCAGTATTATGGCACATGAATATTCTGAGTAACTTACCTCCTCCATTGTGTATGTTTGATATGTTCTAGATCTCATCATTTTTTGGTTGGTATAAATGTAATTCTGGTGAAACTTCTTGATAAAATCTCTGACCTACAAGATATGGTGTTGTCTATAAAGCTTATAATAGAGATGTCATTGGGTGAAGTTATGGACCTTATAGTGTTTACACTTATTTTGAAGTTGAAATTCTTTGTTTGATCAATGTAGTTAACATGGAAAGTCAAAGGATCTTGAAACATATATGGTTAAAGTGTGACTCTACTGTGATTATACAAGCTATTATATCTGTTAGCAATCATCATTCCTAGAAGTTGACTAAAATATGGTCTAATTTCTTGGACATTCTATCCTTAATAAATTATATTATCACACCCTTGTTCCATAAAGTCAACTCTTTTTCTAACGGTTTTGCAGAAAAAGGGGTGAATGGTGATTATTTCATTTTTACTAATACTCTCCCTATTAAATTGATAACTCTTTTTCAAAGTGAAAAAATTATATCACCAGACTTTTGTAATTTGTTATAATATCCAAGAGTTCATTCACTTGGATTTGGTCTCATATTTTTCAAAAAACATATGAGAATTATGAAATTAATAAATGGATTTCACATGTGGTTTTTGATAAAGGAAAAAAAAGGATAAAAAATATTATAAGAAATAAATTATATTCTATATGAAGATCAGTTAAAAAAGAATATTCTTTGAAGAATCTGCTTTCCATGTGAAATAATCACCTAACCATCACTTGGAAAATCTAACTTATCCTTGAACCCATAGGATAAAGATGATGCTGAATGGATAAATTAGGTGTTTCAATAACGTTTATTTTAAAAAATTACAAGAAAAAAACAAAAAATATGAAAAAATAATTTGGATTTAGGGAATAACTACTTTCCAAATGTTGGTGGTCACAAAGCAGTATAAGTGACACTTTGGATACGCATCACCTAAGGTAATATGGGTTCAAGATCATCCACACACTTTTGATGTAGAATTATTTCCCACTCTACAAATTTCTTATGTATTTATGTATTATTAATGAATATTTATTGAAATCCTATTATGGGACAAATTAACCTGAATTGATTATGTTAATATTTGGCATCAATTTTTTTTCTTTTCATGATTGATTCTATGGTTTAAGGACACACAGTTGGGTGATCGGAAATTCAATTCCATTAAGGAAGGAAGAAGACTAATTTTTTTGGATCATGTCTCATTTGGAGGTGGGGGCTTCTTATGTGTCCCAATTATGGGAATCACAACCCACGTAGATTGGTACCACTTAATGGGACACATCATAGTATTTATTTTCCATGTTAAGGGTAAATTGAGGTTGTTTAAAATCATACAATAAATAAGACTTGGTAAAAGGTTCATTGAAATGGTTTGCATGGGACTTAAGCATGAGAATCACTTTTTGTTTAACCTTATGGGTAATATGGATTGATGAGGACTGATTGGTCTCATATAGAGTATGTCTATGTGAAGATGGATCCCATTAAAGATGTGACCTTACAAGGATAGTATGTTGGGACCTGGAAAGAATAATTCTATCTTGGTGGAGGCATATACTATCATGAATATATCTAATTAAAAGGATGGTCCACATGGAATATGGACCTAATGGATTAGATACCCAAAATCATAGGAGTCTATCATAATAAGAGAAGGACATAAATGAATTCTTACGGAATATGACCTAATAAGGATCAAAATAAAATATGGAGATATAAGTTTTGAACCTAAAAAAGGTTTCCTATATATCTCATTGAGATATAAATCAATGTCCCCAATGTTTGAGTGACGCTGATGAAGGTCATGTGATAGGAAAATTCCACACTGTTTAACATCATGTGACAAGAATATTGTCCACATAGGTGTGAGTTGAATGAAAATATATAATTGGGCGGGGATTATTCACATTAGTTATCCCTTAGATGATTCATTATTAATATAGAACTTTGAAGGAATGTGTTATGGGGAATATGTCTCTTTGAGAAGGAGAATATGGTTTTTGGGGAAACCCCTATGAATGGGTCCCATGATTAAAGATTTGATGGGGCTTACACATAAGAAGTAATCCACTGATGAAATATTATCTAGTGATTAAACATAATAAAGAGGGCCATTGTAAACCAAATTATGGGGATTATACCTAATAATAAGGCCTAAGATGACAAATATATTGTGAAAATGGAATGATCAAATTATACATCTTAGCCCATATCATTAAGGATTATTGTGAAAAACAAGAGCTAAAGTTGGATCAGGCACATTTCATGGGAGATAGACACTGGATTTGAATAGGGATTATGAAAATGAAGGCACCCATGATGAATCTTCTTCAAATCCCTTGTTGTAGAGGGGATTTAATTTGGAAGTCAAGAGAGATACCGAATCCTGTAAGAAAGGCTAGATGATTACTCTAGGGGGATGCCCTATCCAATATGGTTCACAAGATGGAGAAAATAATCTACCATCATGATAGAAAAAATTTATTTGGTGTCTTCATAATACGAATCCTCATTATTAAGGGAATTAATGATTCTTCCCTCAAGGATTTCTTCTATATATGAAGAAGACCTGATGCCTCATTTTATCATTAAAATCCATGATTCAAGGGTAGTGTGCTAATAAAAATTCTATAACCATGTTTATATGATGGATTTAATGGAGGTCTATAATAGGCCTCTTTGTGATCCCAAAGTCCTTGAACCCTATCATATAGCTCATACAAGGGGCATCACATAGGATATTTTGAGAATTCCATGAAAGAAATGTTTGGAAATTAAAATATGAGAGGTGTTCCCTTTATGCTTAGTTTGTATAATTTTCCTTGTGGATTGGAAATTATCCTATTAGCTGGGTAATTTTCTTAAAATAAGTATAATTTTCCATGTAACATGGAAATGTTTTGGTGTAAGTAGAATTATACTGGTGCATTAAGAATTCAAATAGTGAATTCAAATCTTCTTGGTGCAAGAATAATTCTTCTAATGGAGACATACTACTTCCATTTACATAATATCATTCACTTTCTCTATGAAATTACTTATTATTATCTAAGAATGGGAGAAATATAAAATTTGGAATCCTTCATTCTACTTCTATATATAATTTCAATCTAATAAGGTAAAGGGGTGTTTCTAGGCATATTGATGATATTTGGTCTTTAAGATTTATGGAAATTATTAAGGTATATAAAACATGAATTAAGTTTAAGAGGTAGTGAGATCATGTTTTCTTGATATGTAGGCACATTGGGAATGTGTATGGAGGTCTGTTTCACCGTTATGTATGATCTACTTGGATCATATAGTGTTCACTGTAGATGACTGCATAGTCCCCATATGTAATCACATTTTTCTATTTCAATTTTTTTTCTATCAATGGGTCATATAGTATAGTTGATTATTTTTAGTGTCCAGCTCGGTAATTTATATAGTGCTAGGAGGTTATTGAACTAGGTTGGTCTCAACAAATTTCCTCTATGCTGCATGTGGTAACCATGAGATGCAATTGGTCAAGATGATTGGTGATCATTTTTCAACAAAGTTATCTTCATAGTATACTTGCCTTCTCCTAGTAATACTTGGTGATCTATAGAGATCGGTTTACTCGATTTTCCTTTCATGTTTTTAATTTGCATGCATTGAAAAATTCCCCACTCAGAATTGGGTTCATTCAAAAAGATGTGGATCTATTTTTGAATAACTAATGGGAGAATTCATAGTTACTAAGCCATCCATAAATTATTATAGGTATTTTTGGGATAATTATGATAAATAAAATGTATCTACACATTTAATTACTTTTGGTTTTCATGGTGAATCATATCTCTTATCTAAGTAAAAAAATTAAGTGTTGTACATATACTAAAGATCAAATTGTTATTTGGGTATAGTGAACCATGAGTTCACATTGAAGAAGGTAAGTGCGCCTCTTATCACTGTTACATACTTAGTTTCATAAATATATAAACATAGAGGATATGTACCTGTGAAGAAATTATGTTATCCACTTAAATATACTATGTAAAATCAACTTATCTACTATGCACAATTAAATGTTTTCATATGATAAATTTTATACATTGATAAATTTAACTAAGATTTTTATTTCTTTTTTTTATATAAATTTCTTATAATAGATTATATTTTATCTAATTAAATTTTTGAGGTTCATAATGATCATCAAGAGCATTGATATTGGGAAGCACTAGTGTATCAACACAAAACATTAGTTACATTTTGATTTTATGGGGGTGTGCATTCATGACTATAACCTATCATAAAATCATCCACTTTATATTTTAATGTTTCTTGAATTACATACCTATATTGTATACCCACCCAAAAAAACATCAATTTTGATTCATAATCTTAAAGGAATTATCCACACAAATAATTAAATATCTGTAAGCTTGATCAAATAAAATGATCACATGAAATTTCATGTGCTTTCAGACTCTCTTATGTATCTAAAAATAATAATCTATCTAATATAGAATGATATTAACTAGTAGAACTCCATCATCGAGATGGTGGGATGAATCCTAATATTTCCTAGTCCTTTATCTGGGACCTAAAGATTTGGGGTGTCTTTGGTATGTATAGGTTCAGTCCCTTCTGGATGTAGTAAATATGCAGTACATTCACAAAAGATCTAAAAGAAGTGTGTATTTAAGAAGAAATATGGGTTTTTAAAACTCTCTTCCATAATAAAAAATATATTATCCTCAGTCTCATCAGTATATGGAAACTAGATACAAACACATTCCCCATATATTATGGTGAGGTGGGTGTGAAATTGTAGGTTGTAAAGATGTTAAGTTTATCCCTAATTCTGGTGTATATGTATTCGGATTTCATCACCCCAGTTTCAACATGGGATAAAATTAAGATAATTTCAATGTTCTCTTAGAAACAACTTTTGGTAGAAAGACATTTTATAGAGGAGGATCTCCCCACCAAAGTCAATATTTTGTTTAGGAAATTGGGTAATAAATTTATCAAACTAAAATGATCAGAGCCAAAGGATAAGACACCTTTAATATACCTAATATATTAGAAGAACCTGAATCCTGATGACTACTAACCCCTATTTAAAGTGAAGTTGTTTTAAGACTATTGATGGGAGATCTCTCCCAAGCTTGTTAGCTAGGCATACTACCAGGATTCTAATACATATATATAAGTGGATATCATATTCTATTGAATGGTTATAGTAGATTAAGGGTATAAACCATTAAAATGGATTGTTATATGGAATGTGGGAAAATATTTAATTTATCATTTTGGTGATTTCCAAGTTATGTTGTCTATTAGGGCATGTCTCAAAGATGAAGACACTATTCAGAGTCATTAGTCTATTTCAAGCACTATGGAGATAGATCACGACACACATAGGTAGATAAAAATTATAAAATTAAGCGTGGAAACCCAAATTCCATTTTTACCATATATTAAGAGCATTTACAGAGTTACCTGAGGCACTCAGAAGAAATGGGATATAATGAACCATTTGAATTGGAATGACTAGTTCTTATATATACCATATAAATATCTTACTGGTGATATTATTGATAATGATATTGGGATTCATGGATCCCTTTCCTACCTAATATAAAATCAAGATAGGGTTATAGTGTCTAGGATTGATGTGAATGTAATTTCTAAATCATATTCACACTACTAGTTTAGTATAATGAGACCATATTGTGTTATTTTTATTTGTTTTCATTGAATATTTGTTCAATAATTCTAATATTTTGTGAAATGAGAAGTATAATGGATTTTAAATGAACGATGAGGAATCAAATATTGTTGTATATAAATTATCCATGCATTTAATTACTTAATATTAAGTGAGGATATATGAAACACATTTAGGATGATTAGTATCAAGGGTGGTCTCCCTCTATTGGATTCTCATTGTTTTAATATGTTTTATTTTTGAATATTTTTTGTTTCATTCCTACATTCATAATGAATTTTAGTTTTGGTGACGATTCATCAATTTTAGGGAAGTGATCCATTTCTACCAAGATCATGATTAATTGGAACAAGAAAGGTAAAAGAAGATTAAAGACGATGTCCCTCTTAACAAGAGAAGAGGAAGTATCATGTTCTCTATGATAGGATAATAAAGAATATAAATCTAGTCTATAAAGAGAAGGCAAGGTGTATGATGGAACTATTGATATGTTGGATAGTAATTTTATCTCAATTGGACTAGTACATTCATGTGATCAGAAAATATGTGTTAATTGTTATAAAAAATATTATGAAGAATATCCAAGAAATATTGGGGTTGATAACATATCAAACAATATTTATGTAAATATTTCACAGTTGGATATCAATTCAAAGAAAATCCGAGAGCTTGATACATTACATAAAGAAAATAAAAGAATATATTTTAAAGAATTTGTAAGAACAAGGAAGAATAATGAATAGAATGTTTCATTCATTGAGTATCAAAAGAATGTAATTAATATGAAGTGCCTTGAATTGATGATTAAAATTTCCAATATTTAAATGACACACATTGAGTGTTCATAACTGAATGATCATGGAATTTCTTTCATAGACTAATCTAAAAAGGATTATAATGTTATATGACCTCTTTTATGTGGCAAGAAGATCATTATATAATATAATGATCTTTCCCATGAATATGTAATGTAGGAGGTACCATCCATTACATTTTTTATTAATATTTCTAAATCTATTTTTAGGAAGACTATATGTCTAAAATAAAAATATGCACAATTGTGAATGATGGAAATTTGTGAGAAGACTTCCTATATGTATAGTGTGGAGGTAAGAAGTAGTATATAAGATATATCCCAATGTACATCCATTCTAATGGTGGGTAAATCCTCAAGATATCATGCTCTATAATATGTAAATTCTAGAAATCATATAATAGAGAGAAGAAGATTAAGGTTTTTAGGTATTTGTTGGTAATGTAACATGTTTGGGGATTATGCATTGAATTTTTTTATAATATGATAATTCATTAAGAACAATGGAAGCTCATTTTAAGGGGTATTAAGATCATGAAAATTAAAAATTCACATAATAAGAAAAATCATCATAATTTAAAAAAATTCATAGAACATGAATACTTATTCCATGTTGGAAAAGGTGGTTGTAAAAATAGTGGTGCATGTTCGTCTCATCATATATTAAATGAAAATTTTTATAGAAGAACACAAAACAAGAATGATGTTTTATTGTTTTAAATTATGTTAAATAGAGATGAAAATTTAATTTTTCCTAATAAATATACAAAGAAGGGTGATGGTTCATTTTTTAGTAATAAACCCAAGAATCTCATGAATAAATATTTATTTAGAAGGAATAAGGAGATGAAGGTAACTTAATAGATTACATTTGAAGACTCTAATAATTATTACAATATTCCTAAAAAAATATTATTCATTTGGCCAGAATATTTAGAGAGAGAAAATTTTTGAAAGAGGGATAAGAAAAATTTTGCAACAAAGGAGAAGAAGATGGTTCACATGAAGAACCAGAATTTCATGAGAGTTTGTCAACACAAGACAACCCTAGTTTCAATGTTTTTCTTTCTTATGAGGTACAATGGGGAAATGAAAGTTACTAGATATATTTTTTTCTATAATTATAGTGTAAAAAATAATTTCTAATGAAGTTGAAAGTTGTAATACGTGATACATGTTTCATAAAATCTCCTAAGAATTGAAAATTCACATTGAAGTTAATTAAATAAGTTATGAGATATATGAAGACTTAGGATAAGTTAGAATTAATTTTTAGTTGTGTAATCATAAATTGTGTAAGGAATGGAGAAAATGGATGAGAAAAAATCTCAATATTTATATTTAAAATGAGGAATATGAAGATCAACCTAATTACCATAACCATTTTTATTATATTAGTACTTACATTTTTTTTAATTAAATGTGATGAATGATCTCCCAGAGATAACCTGAGAAATATTTGTGGATATCAATTATAGAACCTCTATATGATGATTTCAATATATAATATTTATCTATAAATTATTATTTTAGAGAATTTTAATATCAAATCATATTTTATGAAGTTTAGTGAAGTGGTTTCTTTCAACTCTTGATAGAAAAGTAAATATGATACCATTTGGTTTGAAACATGGATTTGGAATTTTATACAACATGCATCGAAAATATCATCCATTGTGATTATGTGGTTTTGTTAAAATATGGGAAACCACATGAAGATTATCCATTATGGTATATTTATAAATTTTTATTCATGTGTTTTAGATTATTTGGAGATTAAAAGTTATGATGATCACGAGGATGTCCTATTGAGAGGAAGATAAGTAAAGAGTGATGGAAAATATACCAGAATTACTTCATCTCATACACATTTGATTATTCAGGAAGTTATTTATTATCATTTCATTTAATAGTTATGATTTATTTATCTCTCATCCTTGGTAAAGAAATAATTACATACAGGTTTAAAAATTGATCGATGACATTGAAAAGTAATTTAGATCATTTTCCTAGAATCCCCAATCCTGCTTGTTGCTTGAATGTTTTCACTTTATTGGTGAAGTTAGTTTTAGGTTTATTGATTCTGTAACAAATTTTTAGCACAATTGGTATTATCATAGAATATATATTGATAAATTTAAATAATAGTAATGAGTTCTCATTTCACTATGTGTTATGTTCAATAAAAAATGGACAACATTGTTGTCTGAATCAACTCCTATTGTTCTTTATACTTAATATGGCTCATACAGACTTAGAGTGAGATGATTTATGGAACATTTATTAATAATGAATCTTTACCCTTTTTTGACATACTTTTTACTTTTTTTAATAGGGGTAGTGAAATGAATGATAGATAAGATAGGGGGAGAGTATGTATAATGAAAACATATTTTGATGTGTCATTTAAAATGTATTACAATAAATAAAAGGGGGATATTATTGATCCCATATTGTGTGAGTTTTATATGTTTTAAATGAATGATTTTAAAGTAATGTTATTGTTTTGATAAATAATATATAGATTGGATGTTAAATGAATGATGAATATTAGAAACATATTCAAAAAAATATTCCGAGAATTGATTATAACCATATTAAAATAATGAATATTTGAATGAACATCTTGGAAGAAATTTTTTATGTTATTTCCTTTGGAAATGATAGATATATATTTATATTAAAGGTAAAATATCATCTTATTATTTGAAGAGTTACATTGTGGAATAAAATTAAGGATGGAGAAATGATGTAATAGAAATATTCTATGGAATGGATCTTTTATAGAGAGTAGATTCCCTGAGTAGGATCATAAATATTTTCATGAGGATTTTAGATCATCCATGAGTATTATTATAATCCAACAAAGAGGATCTAAATGGATCATAGACCTTTAGTAAGTAAAGAATGAGAGACAATGAGTCTTATGATAGGAAGAGGTATCTTGAGCATCACACATAAGGTAGCTTAGAGATTGACCAAGGAAAAAGAGAATTGAATTCAGTTGAAGAAAAGTGATGTTTTCTAGAAAAGATAATAGATAATGATACTGGTTATATTGATTCTTTCAAAGGGATTTTTGGATGAAGAGTGATAGAGGTGAGAAGGAATAATGAGGAGGAATATTATTGGTATGTTGTTTGAATTATTTAGGAACTACATATACGATATTTCATATGTGGTTCCTATAAGTAAATATATATTTATGGGGTTTCAACATAAGTTAATACCCACATATGAGTTTTCCAAGATAGGTGCATCTTTAAAGCAGAATACATGACTATGAATCTGAATTTTCATAGAAGTTAATTAGATACATAACTATGTAAGAAACTCTACATACCAAAATGTACTACTATGTATCAGAATTACTCACATATAAGTATTGGTTACATAGGATAATTGATCAACATAGGTGAATGGTTCAAACAGAAAAATTACAAATGAAAATTAACAATGTCAGGGAATATTCCTGTCAAACATCACATATTTGAAGAGGTGATCAATACAATATAAGGAGGAAATGGAAGAGATATCCACAATGATGATTTGTACTATGATGAGAAAACATTAAATGATTCTTGGTATGTTGATCCTTATTTGTTTCCTATATCATGATATTATTTATCAAGATCAATACAGAATGAGATGATGATTATATCTAAGGGAAGAATAGAATAATATGTTCACAACATGTTTTTTGTTACATAATAGTGTCTGATTCATAAGATTTCCAATTAGATGAAATTCAATGAAATGATAATCACAACGATGTAGTTTTAACTATGTTTTTGGTATAAATAAAGATCAAATGATTGTATGAGTTCATTCCCATAAATAATTGAGGATAAGTTTCATGATCATTTCTTATAATGATGAAATCCATGATGAAGTCATTGTTTCATGAATATAATGGTTTTTTCAATGTTAGATTAAATTTACACTTATTATTCATAATTATATGATGAATAAGATTCCATCTAATGAGGAATAAAAGAGTGTGAGTTTGTGCTATAAATAATGAATGAACCATGAATATATTTATGGGAGTAGAACAGGTGATTAATGGAGTGGTTTTAAATAATGGTGAATCTGTTTTAGTTACTATATACTAAAAAATTAGTTATCATAGTTTATGTTGTGTTATAATATTTATTATTTTGAGAGAACTATTCTTGAGTCTTCATGAATTTTAAATTAGAAGAAGTTAAGCGTGAATATTTTGGATCTAGTCAAAGTCTATAAAGTTTGATATTGAGGGGATTTTAATTATCAATAATCATGGAAATTCAGATCATGTATTCAGGGGGGATAGTGAATTCCATAATGAATAAGAGAGAAGAAAAAAGTAACCAATTATATGACTATTTATTAATATATATATTCTTCTAAGTCTAAAACTCAGTATGGATTGATATAGTTTCAACGCTATTATTCAAGATAGAATATATTTTTTTCAATAAAAAGAATACACAACTCAATTGTTATCAGCATATATTTTATGATTTTAATTAAAGAATAAAATTAATAATGAAATTTTTATGAACTAAAGAATGAGAATAAGAAAAGAAGAGGGGATAATGACCAGGTATTGGTTGTTTGAGTTCACTAATTCAAGAAGAATAGAAGAAGGTTTTTTGAATTATAGGTTTCACATAACTAATCTTTTTATTGTTTTTATTGTAAGAGAAAAAGATAAACATAAGTATATGTTGTGGTTTTTTTCAATAGAAGTAACATTCTTGTATACTACTATGAAGAGACATAAAGTTGTGTGAACTATTGTAAACACAAGAGAACAAGAGGAGGAGTGGAATGATTAATCATTTATATGAAACAATTGAAAATTTGAAGGAAAAATATAAATAAACATTGTGTTAATTAATAGAATTCACATCTAGTAGTGGACTCTATTGATGTTCCAAAAGACATGATGATGTTGAAGGAAATCAACAATCAAAGTATAAATATCATGTGATATATTGTATATTTTCTAGGTTATCACCTTTATAGGGAATCTATATTATTTTTTGTCTACCCTATTGAGTGTTGGGTACCACAAATTAGGTTTGGGATTATTTTCTTCTTGACCCATAATAATAGGTATCTCATTATAGTTTCGTGAGGGATCAAGGACTATTTCATGATTACACTAAAGACTAGCTTTTATTATTAAATTTTTAACCTTTTAAACCTATTTTCCCATGTATGTGTGGTAGATAATTAATATTGTAATGTTAATAGAATGATAGAATCAAGATTAATTTTTTTAGATAAGTAAAAGAATAATAAGATTCCATTAGAGAAAAAATATATTAACACTGATTCACCCCCTCTCAATGTTGATTATATTTCATGTGGTCCATACGTGGTAATAAGTTAAATTATGTTTATAATAAGTCTATTAAACCTCCATCCAATTTTAATTTTTAGAAACATCTTAATGTGGCATGTTAATTCTTAATAATAATTGTGAATGTGGAGACCATAAATGGAGTGAATTTCCAACCTGTTGATGATGCTATTACTCTGATATCTAACTATTTCATGACATGAAAATATTAATATCCTACCACATATATGGAGAGCCTAATAACATATTTTAAGGGTACTAGAACTATTGGTGATGAATGAGAACCAAGCCATCAAGTAGAGATGATGTTACCAACCAAACAAGTTGTCCCATAACCAATGGAGGTTAAGAGACCCAAGAAGATTTTTTATTAAAAGGGGAATTAAAATTTCAGATTCTAATAAATAAATTTAAACATATCATTGTCCAAAATCAATATAGTGAAGTATCTCCCCTTCCTCAGGTTCCCATCAGTGCTATGTTTAAAAATTATTTTTGGGAATAGATCATATGGAGACCATCCATTTCGATGAGGGGGACTTGGTGTTCCCTAAAAATGAAAGAAATTATAATGTTAGTGCTTGGACATCCAATAACCTCTATGGATATCTATTTTGACCTAAAACCTGAGGAGGTAGATATAAACATCAAATACCTGTAATCCATAATTCTCTACCAAAAGGAAGTAACACTCTACAAAAGTGGCTATGTTAATTAGTAGGGTTGGACTAGAGTAGAGAAAGTAGTGATAATAGATAAAGTTCTCCTTAGGAACAGGTATAAATGATACCCATATTCATATTACTCCATATATTTCAACAATGTCACAAAAATTTATATATTCTTTATAGGATTTGGATAAGGACCATTCACCTGTCATGTCCTCAAAATACACTATCAGATGTTCTATGGTTGGCATTAGTACCATACCAAATAGGAAGATATATTAGGAAGGATCTCCAAAAATATAGGAGCTATATGGGTGATGATATTTGATCTAGTGGGGGTTCTCCTAATGGATAAACTTGTAGTCCATCAATCTGAATTTCCTCATGAGGAATTTTGTAGATGAGAATAACTGAGGCTATTGAGATAAAAAATATTTATTAATTTATAAGGTAAATATTATACATATCTCCTTGTATTAGTTTAATGAGAATCTTGAGTTTTATCCAAGATAACAAGTTAATATATTTATAAACTGACATATATCTTGGTTCCTAGTGAGAATCCACCTCCGAAGAACATAAAAATAGCTTACCTATCAAAAGCATAGTTGAAGGACCAACTGTGGGTGGGACCGACTAGAAGAATGGCCTCATCCTAAACCTGAATATGTTGGTCACTGCATCTGTCCACCTACATTTTATGAATTTTCTAACAGATATCTACGATATTCCCACTTATCATGTGTTTGATGTTACTACCTTTAGTGAATCATATCAAGAAGATATATTGTCTAAATTCTTATTGTCCTACTTCATTTTTTGTGTTGACTAATATGCATTTTTTTACAAACATCCAATTAGGAGTACCTGTAAGAAATAGTTTGGATAGAGGGACCCCTTGAACTTATTATTATGTTTTGAAGTGGTAAGCTAGGTTCCAGGGGACTTACTAAAGATTTATCAATAGTAAATACTCATTGTTATCCCTCAAGGTGGGAAGGTTTCAATTTTTAAAATCTTTATAGGAGTTAAAATTAAGTATAAAAATACTTCATATTTATATTCAATGTCTAGTTTTTAAAGTAATACATTTTAAATTTTCATAAAAATTAATCAACCATAAGATCAAGAAAATGGGGATCATGCTTCAACATTCTAGTAAGATAATAATAAATACTTAAAAATTACTCATGTACCATATCTTCAATGAGCTACTATGACTTGGACCATCCTAGTTCACCTAATCATTGAATATATACCAATTCATTTGATTTTAAATGATCCTAACGTAAGGGGAAATTAATTCCCCTAAATACATCAAAACTGAATTTGGAGGAGAATAATGACGTTGATATATTATTAAAACCTATAGACCATGGTAACCAATTGAAATACTTTAATCATTTATCTATCGGCTTAAGCTTTAAGGGTTTGATAATCATGAGATTAATCAAGATTGGAGGAAAATTGTGCATCATTGAGAGTAAGGTCAAACATCACACTACCTTCTTCTAAGAAAATGGATAACACTAATATCCTCACATTACTAAGTTATAACACTTAAAAATGTTTCAAACTATGTGAAGGAAGATGAGAAACAAAAATATAATAATAAAAGGGAAGGATACTAAAGGTAAACCTATTGAGTAGAATTTTTATATTTATAATGAACAACTCACAGTGCATAAAAAGCTCTTATAAGAAGCCAAAGGCAGATTGAAGGGTTATCTATGAAATCGTAAAGGCTTATTTTAGTTAGGGAATCTAAAGACATCATAATTGAATAGCTTCAACATGGAATTTATGAATCTATATAATCAATTAGTTCACTCTAAGACTTTGTGTGTAGTGATATGTATAATTTCCCTTGAAGAATAATATAAAGATTGATACTCGTTATTTTTGGATTCTATATTAATCTAATTATCAATAAAAAAATTCTTCTAATTATCTCAATTATTCTTTAATATTCATTATTTGTTCCATAAAATTTTATGATTCCATATTATTTCAATAAACCAAAAAAAATGAATTCCCAGGTCTTTTAAAATCTCCCAAATTAGATTCCAAGCCATAGTGAATTTCTGCTTAGCATGGATCACAAACTGGTATATGCATAGAACCATAATTACTACACTTGATTCATTCCATTTGGGAATTTTTATCTAATGGTTCAACTTAAAGGAGTTATTTTGGTCAATATGTTATAAAAATGGTGATCTCTAACTTTTTCCTAGGTTAATGACTTAGAGAGAATATCTTGACTATTTTGTGGTAATTTTTTGGTCCTTATATCGTTTATAATATATATTTTATTCATTTATCACTATAACATTTTATAGGACTTATATAGGGAATGCCAATTGGGTAGGTACTTGAATTTTACTCACTTTCTTTTTAGGTTCTCAATTTGAGTTGTTTTATGACTTTTATTTTATTCTTTTGGAATCAAACCAATGAATGTAATATCTCTCATGATTAAGGTTTCATAGATTACACCAAACAAGCCCATAAAAGATAAGAAATATAATAAATTGGATTAAATAATCATTCTTTTATAATTGTAATTATTCACAAATGTGTAGCATGAAGACTATAGAATCCACTTTAATAGGTGATAGGTTGGATTGTGTAAATCATGACCCAAGGAGACTAAATTTGGGATTGTTAAATGGGATAACTATAAAATTGATGAATAATAACCATATTTGAAAGATGGGTTTTTCTATGATATTTTTGTGGAATATATTGATTAGAGTCCATTCCCCTTATGAAAATATGATTCTGGTTGGCATGCTAAAATCAAGGAACATATGTAGAGTTGTATTAGGAAATGTATACATATCTAATTAGAAGTGTCCCCTAAAGTTGGATATAGTCATTACTGATAGCCATGAGAGATTTATGGGTACCCAAGAACATATGATATGATGTTGGGGAATTGAAGAGGGTAATTGATGGATGATTTATGAACCCTATAAGTCAAATCATTATGTATTGAACAAATTTTTAGGGTGAGGAAATATGAGATTCAATTTCTATAAAAATTTCCATAGCCAGGAGGGTCAAAAAAGTATAAATTGAATTTATTAGGACAATATAATGATCCCCATGAGATTTATTACACTTTCATTTATGTAATAAATTTTTCCTAAGACTCATATAGGGTAGACTAAGAAAGCATGATTTGAATTTTTCCATGGCTACCCATTGTGGGTTTTCGATCATAGAAGTTTGGTGTCTTTTTATAGAGTGTTTAAGTTAATGCAATTAGGAAAATTATGGGCTAGATTATGCAGTTGGATAGTTTTTTCCTAAGTAATTATTTTATTTTCATACGGATTTGAACCAATTTTATAAGTTTAAGGTCATAAAAATTTGTCCTAAATTGAATGGGAAGAGCACAAGTGACAATTAGAAAGGCTTTGAGAAGCAAAGACACCCCAACACATTTTGAATAAGTAAAAATGATGATTATTATATAAATTTAAATTATATTTACTTGGAACTAGAATATTGACATCATATATTTACATAACTGACAACTACTGAACATATTTGAACAATGTGTTCCAAAATGATTCGACTAAGGTATATAAAAACTGGATGTCCTTCCCCTAAAGATGAGGTACTTTTTACTTCTTGATGACATGCTAAAACGGGGGGGGGGGGAAATACATATCTATATTAGTTTATGTATATATAGATAATTAGACAGGTCCCTTATAGTTTTATATTCTCTTTATTGATAACCATGGATTATTTATCACAATCCACGAATCTCAAGAAGTAGTGTGAAACCTATAGAAGAGGATATGTTCATAAGTGGTAATGGTGGAACTATATAACTAAGTTTGTGATGTCATGATTTCATATACATTTAGAAAAGTAGAAAATATGTATGGTGGTATATGGTTTAATTTGGAGTATATATGACCAAGACATCACAATATATCTTTAGTTAATATTAATGAAAACACCAATTGTTCTTGTTATATAGGGGAATTATTATAGCACAGGTCTAAAGATAAATAATCCTATACTGAAGGTCAATACATATATATATCTTATACATTAGAGGGGAGGAATTTTCTTGTTTCATAGACATATCCCTATGATTCTTGATTCTATAAGTGGTAACCCTCATATCAAATAGTTTGATGGAGATATTGTTCATGGTTGGGACTAAGGAAAGGAACCTGAGCATCAAAACATATCCTACTAGAGAGATAATCTAGCCATCCATAGTTTATAATCATATTAAAGACTCTTATATTCATATGAATCATTTGTTAAAGTTGTGTAATTATTGTAAAAATCAAGGTATTATAACCCAAACCTATGTTAATCAGTTTAATATCACAAAGTGAGGACATAGTTCTCTTTTATTCATAGGTAGTATATCTCGATCAAAATTATAGGGGGAATCCATCTGAATCTCTTTCCTCACATATGTTTTTCTCATTGTGAGAAAGAATATATGAGTTTGGTAAAACCAAGGGTTCTTAAGAGTACTTTATAACTATGAAACTACAAACATGGGGGACATTTTGGTATTTTCACCCCATAAATAGAGGATCGTTATATTGAGTCATTTTTTATTGGTGTATATGCTAGTATGGAGCTTGAAGTTTGATTTAAGTTATTAAAGTAACATATTTGAGGTTTTTCTATGAATTTAGGTTCTTTTAGAATGAACTAAAACGAATATAAATGGAATCAATAACATATGGGAAATTTTTTCACTATTTATAATTTCTAAAACATTTTCCCAAACAATAAGAACTAGCATTAGGGAGATTATGATTGGATCCATAATAGATGAACCTATATGTAGCTTAGAATATTTGGAAATTAAGAACTAAGCCACACATAGTTCTTGATACCAAACCCCACAAGGATTGGGCTTACGTTAGAGGAAGGGAATTTACTATGTGTAAATTATGGATGGGACTAGGATAGGAGATCTAAATACAACTATATTTATTGAAGTGAAAAGAATAAAACTACACATAGTTCTTGTGATATATTACCCCTTTAGATATATAACTAATAAAAATTGGTAGGTACAAGTATAAACTTATATAGATTTCATATTATCTTAAGATAAGATATTTGGGTGCTTTTATATTTCTCACAATGGAGGGAACTAGGCCACATATAGTTCACATATGTTCCCCCTATATATATCCATCTTATATGATTGGAGAGAATCATTTTATTTAGGTATTTTTTTATGGAGTATGATAAGTAATCCATGCATCACTAATTATCATATTTCAAAAAGAATCAAGAACACATATTTTCTATAATGGTGGTCCCCTTTGTAGACCAGGCTCTTATAAAAGGGTGAATACATTTATTATTGATGAAATTTAGAGATTTAATTGGGAGAAAGGATCTCAACATGACTATATATATTGTACTAATAATAATTAAGGAGAAAATAGTTATTATGATATATATTCCTTATATAGGTCAAGCTTGTATTCAAGGAATAAGGTGAATTGATGATTTAAGGGACATGTATATTATATACCAAAGACTTATATATATATCGAGATCTCATTTTACTGGGGATGATAGGCCATGGGGAATGGACCACTTTGATTAGTTTAAAATTCATACAATATATAAATGAAACTAGTTAAAAATGAATTTTTAACAGTTTTCTTTTCACGTTGGTTATATAAAAAAATTTAGATAACAGTTTTAAATATTTTTTATTTTAAAATTAACTTTGAAAATGGGAATTTTTTTAACATCGATTATCAAACAAAATACCTTGAAAACTTTCTTTTAACATTTGTTGTCTTATAAATGGTGTTAAAAACCATTAAAATTTATATTAAAATATTAGGATCTCGATTTTTTTAATTATTTCACATTCCATGATTTTTGTTTTTCTTCCCTAAGCGACTTGTGTCGTCTTTCTTCCATAACGTGATCATCATTCAACCTCATCTTCTATCATCCTAAATCATTGACTATTGGCCATTTTTGTTAACATATATCATCCAACCTCATATATCATAAGAAACAACATTAGTCCTATTTTGGATTTCATCATCACCCTTTTTTTTCAGCCTCATCCATCAATTTTTAAAAATAGTTGAGTGTTAATCCCCCTTTAGTGAAATAAAAAAAGAGACAACCTCTTTAGAACTAGGAAATAGGGAATCCATTATAAACAAGGGGAAAATACATTAAAGAAACAAACTAAGAATTGTGAAAAATGTTTCCAAAATTCCAAAGGATGAAAACATCAAATCAATCACTAAAAAATCCTTATCTCCCAAGTCTCCAAATAGTTAAATATGTGATAATTCAAAATGATGTGTCTCCCACTCTTCCAAGAAGTGGTGCTGTGCATGAATCAAAATATGGCAGAGAACCTCTCTAACCAAAAAATAAATTTATAGGAGATATGAATGAAATGTAAAATCACTCCCTTCCCTATTTTGATCCTCCCACTCAAAAATGTGTGAATTGAACTCGCAACAATGTCAACCTAATTCAATGAAAAATTAGACATGAAACAGTAAGAAAATTCCAATTGAATGGTACCTATACATCCAATAATATTGATGATTAATGGAAGAATGATGGGTGTAATCACATCCATCCCTATTTATAGGTATCCCAATGAGTGGGAAATATAAAATTTTGTGCCACTTCTAAATAAAACGAGGAAATATAGCACCCGTAAGGAAATTTGCACCCCAAGAAATTAAATGTTATAAATGCATCTTTTCATTATAGAAAACTATTATTATTTACTTTCAATGTTTTTATTATGTGTGATAAACTGTAATTTTTTTAATAATTTATTTATTTTTCATTGAGTTATTTTATTTA
Source organism: Viscum album (assembly GCA_963277665.1). Classification (NCBI taxonomy): domain Eukaryota; kingdom Viridiplantae; phylum Streptophyta; class Magnoliopsida; order Santalales; family Viscaceae; genus Viscum; species Viscum album. Next base: position 1,793,754,077 of record OY728145.1, read on the forward strand.
CCCTTTGTTTTTATAAATAAAAAATTGTTTTTATTAATATTTCATTACACAATGAAAAATGATGATAAAAAAAATTCTTTTTTTATTTCTACTGTTATTTATAAAAGTAAAAGTAAAATTTATTTTTTAAATTTAATAATTTATATATAATTCATCAAATTTTTTATAGGTGATAAGGGATCATAATTTAATTACTATTCATAGATCAAGTGATGAATATGAGTAAGGGTTTAGTGTTTTTTAAATTTTACAAACACAATGTTCCAAACAATGACCTATCTTTTCCACCATGCAAGAAATGTTTAAATATGAGAAATATAAAAATAATTGGATTCAAATATCATTTAGTTTTACATAGTTTTAATCTGAATTATTTTGATTACATTTTTTATGTTGAAATTTATCAGTATTGATGATATAATGATGATGGATATTTTCCAAATGATTATTTTATCAAATTGAACAAAAGATTCACGATATTAAAGTTGATAAAAACAAGAAAACACCGTCGAATAGGAATTTATATGGTGATGTTGAAAACCCGTTATATCTAAGTTGAATAAAATTTATTGTTTTATCTATGGTGCTAATATTTTTGAAGTTGAATACCATAAATAGAAGTAGTGACAAGATTTTTATATAATTTAAAAATATTTTGAACGATATACTTATGAAACAATTATGTTTTAGATTCAAATTATAATGAAAATATATATTATATGAGGTGGTATTGGAGTAAAAAAAGATACATTAATTCCCTAATGATTTTGTGTTATATTTTAGTGAATTCAAAGTTCCATTAGAGTATCCTAAATTTAGGAAATCATGAAATAATTTGAAAGAAAAATGAAAAATTGATTCATCTATTATTCAAAGTACCAAAACTTCTACTAAGGTAATTTGGTCTCTTAAAATAATTGTCTATCTAAAACATATATTAGAAAATTAAAATTATTCAAGATAGATATGATGAAATTTATATGAGTAAATATCTGATGTAAAGTTAAATAATTCAATTGATTTTCCACATTGGAAGAGACTTTATTTATAAATTTCTAAATTTGGAAATTAAGTTAGTAATCTCATACCTGGGATGTGAGAATATTGAATGAATCTATATGGGTTTCATAGTAGAAAATATATTTTTTTTTCCTGTTTTGATTGAAATTTAAAAATTATCTCCAGAATTTTATATTAAGTGGAAATATATCATGTTGGGTTTAATTATTTCTAGAACAAAATAACCTAAAAAATATTGATTTTTACTTTCCACTATTAATTTATGATTTGAAACACTTATGGGATGAATGTAGAAATTTTTATGATTCTTATAGAAAAGAGTTTCAATAAAATGAAATTATTATGTTTATGATTATTATTATTATTTTTTCTATATTCATTGTTAAGTTATATATGGATTGTCCAATTTTTGAAGAAGGTAATTCATTTTTTCAATGAAAATTTGTGAAGAAAACCTTATACGTGGGTCATTGAAGTATTTTTTTATGAATCTCTCTTAATGAATATTTAAAAATTCATCCATGGAATAATAATATTCTCATACTTCTATATATCCTTTTTTTAAATAATGAATACTTTTGGTAGAGTGAAAAAAATTAATGTCGCATTTAGAATTACAAAAAAGAAATAGTACTGAAAAAATATTTGCATGAAATGATCAATACCCTTTGTGCTTTAATATTAGTGATATCTTGATATCAAACATAACATCGATTTGATCCATGTTAATAATAATATTTATGGAATTTTTATTGGAACAATGTTAGATATTAAATGAAAGGTAAAGGTTGATTTAAATGAAAGATTGAATTTCATGTCAATGGGGGTACATTTTGAGTTAGCTCCCACACCAAAATGAAAGTTAACATACTTTCCTCTTACATGACATAAATCATCTAAGATAGATAAAATTTGTTTTTTTGTGCATCTATGGTACACAATCTTCTCTTGGTTATTCTTAAAATGTAATAAATTATTTTATTAATGAAATATTTGAAGTTAAATGGAATGAAATACCATGACTATCATATTATGATGCTATAGATCTTACCAATTTCATTGTGTGGAATACGACTCATTCCTGTCATAATGAATATCATGAAGGTAAGTTATTGTTTCCATTCTATATGTAACAAAGTGATGGATCTCACTTCCTTGAACAAGATAAATAATAGTGTAGTATATATATACATTTATAGTTTGAAATGTATATTCTATCATCTTTTTTGATATAATGGCCCATTTAATGGTTTATTTTTTTCAGTAAATTTTCTTTTGTAGTAATGAATATCTATATTGGATATATCCTTTCTAAAGGTATATGAAGTTATTTATAGTTTATGTTAAAAATCTATATCTACTTGAAGCCTATATTATTGAAAAGTATATTTCCAAGGAGGTTGGAGAGTTTTGTACAACTGCTTTTCTATAGTCGAGCACATTTATTTTCCTACCACTCATGATAATGGAGTCAATTATGAGAGAAAAATGATCTATTGAATGAAAATTAAATAGTTTATAAGTGAAAAAAATAAATTAAGCACCTTTATACATCTCTAATAACATAGATAATTATCATAAATATATAAAATTTCATATTAATGTGTTGAAACTATGTTTTATGAAAAAGAAATATATATCGGTATTGAATGAGGATAACAAAACTTTTTTACCATGGTTTAGAGATATTGTGCTTAGTAGATCTGATGCATCTCATGCATCAAAATGGTTAGTTGAAGGAAAAGATTAAATGCAAAAACATGTGCATGGTTTGAAATTAACATCTATAAATTTTTTACCAAATATTTGGACAACAGAAGTGAAGTTGAGAATAGTTGTGTAATATTATTTATTTAAGAACACATTTTGCTATTAAAAGAGACAAAAAATCAATCTTCGCATGAAGTTCATATTATGATGTTTTTTAAGAAATATGATAGATTGATTATATTATTTTTTGAGTTCCTATGCTAAATTGTAAATGGGATTCTGATAAAAACAGTTTTAAAAATGATGAATTCATTTTTACATTAATAAATTTGAATAGGTTGGAATATATATATATATTCTTTTTATAAATAAAACACAATGGAATAAAAGTTTATTTTTTATGATCCATCAAATGTCGAGTGGTTTTTATTTTTTCAAGGAAGAAAATATTCTTTTGTTGATGAAAAACACAATGATGATGATCAATTATTTGAGATCCCTACTTCTATGGAAAATTTATCAGAGGATATTAATAAGAAAATTTAAGACAATGTTTTACTATAAGGAACTATCATGAGGAACGAATATGAGAATATAATACTTTAATAATCTATTGACATTTCATTTAATATATATTTATAAATAGTTTTACATTTCAATTTTTTTAAATGATTGATATAATATTTTAATTTTTTTATGGAAGTCCTGTATTTTTTATATATTTCTAGTTGATCATAAATTTAAAATATAGTATAACATCATGATTATTAAAGTTCATCAAAATTATTTTTCAATAATTAATATTGTTTTTATGAGTATAATAATCATTAAGAGATAAAAAATTTGTTTACATGGTAATTTTTTTCTTGAAAATAAAGGACTATTCATCTCTCATAATTTGTGAAATATAAGAAAAAATCATCCAAGATTCACAAAATATTGATAAATATAATTATAAAATGAGTGTTTATTCAATTAAAAATCATTTTTTATTTCATTTGAGACTTTTGAAAACAAACCATAAATAAATTTATTATTAGATATTCTAAAAATATGGGGAAAACAATCAATTACTATTAATTAAAACATTGATGTTAATGTAATTGTTATCAGTAATAAATAAATTAATCACATAATATTCACATTGATCATTCTATTAGTGTTTAATGTTAATCTAAATTGAAACATAAATAATTGGATAATTTGTTTACTTATATATATCTTAGAAACTATTTATATTACTTTAATTTTTGTTGGATCTTTATTCAATTTATATTTATATTTATATGTAACTATTGTATTATTTTGTCTTATTGTTCGCTAATTTTATTTTTAGAACAATGTCGAATCATAATCTTGGTTCCCCTCAGTTTTTAAGTGAGGACACTACACATACCACTCGCGAGGATCCTCATCCTACTGTATATGATGCTTCTACTACCATGGGGACAAAGAAGGATCAAAAGGTAGTTAAAATTGGTAGCACATGTTTACCTATATTGTCAATTTCTTATATCCTACAACATAAGATATCCATTATTCTTGACAATAAAGGTAATCCCATATGTCCAAATTTTACCAAATTTAGGTGTTTTGTGGAAAATTGAGCATAGGAAAAATCCAAATTTTGATTTTATAATGGATAAATTTCCCCCGGACGACATGAGTTCAGTTGTGGAAGATAATTTTAGAAAGTTAATTTATTATTATTTTACTTATAATTATATGATTTAACTAATATATGTAAATTTTTTATTTTCTTATGATGAAATATGATATATATAATGCTAAATAAGTTAGGAATAAATATTTATTTATTTAAACAAGGAGTTGAAGGGATTATCAATCAACCTTAACCAAGGATTTCATTTTTTGTGAAATGTTAAATGAAAATCCATATCATATATATCCCTTTATAAATGAAAATATATAGATAAAATTTATTCAAAATAGATAGTGAGATTCATTTTGGCAAGTGATATTCAATTCTTTGTATTATTAATTTGAATATCTAAAAATATCATATTAATGTTTTATTTATCCTTAATTAATAGGCACTAAGAAGATCTTTTCAGAAGATCCAAAAAAAATAAACGCTTATAATTTATCTCATGGATGGAATTCAATATTGTAAAATAAAATAATGAATTAAAAAATATAAAATTGAGAGTATAATATTTTGGATTAGTGGATATTTCCCATTATCCCCCACCACCTAGACATGAAAAATAGAAGATTTCTCTAATTATCTAAAATGGGACATATGTTTAGGAAGATTAGAGGGATGAGTCTAAGATAATTTTAAGGATTTCTTTATGTTATTTAATTTATTAAAGATATTTTTAAAATATTTTTATTTTGTAATTTACAAATTATTTATTTAAATATTCTATATAGGAATCTGTTGAGTATAACACTTCACAGTGGTACTTATTACCTAAGGGTATGAAGGATATTTTAGCTAGCACATTGGGAAATCTTGAACACTTAGTCCATGTATGAGGACAATAGGCATGTATTTCAATTTAAAAAAATGGTTGTTCTAAAACAATTTCAAGGGAGGATGCATATAAAGAAAAAAATATAGTCTTTAGAAGGTAATATTCAAGGTATGGGTCAGAAGGTGGCAGAGAGGATTATATATACGGTTGATGAGAGGATCAGTGATTCAGTATAGTAAATGTGTACTGACATGTGAAGATAGTTTTTAGTTGTAAATCCCTCTAATCTAATAGCAACCGCATATCCCACTCCTCCACCCCCACCTATAGATCCCACTCATCCACCACCATCTATAGATCTCTCTTCTACACCTCATCATCATCTTAACAGTTACTAAGATTTATATACTAAGGATCCACATTATCATATTATAGAATATGAGATAATATATTATATTGAATATATTATACATCATATATATATATAGATGGATCATCTTAGTGTAATTGAACATGATATTATAAATGAATCTGCGATATTACCATTCCCTATAAGCAAGGCTTTGATATTTTTACATATTGTTGGAAATTTTTTATCAAGGCCATATTAACTTGTTCAACATCTTACAATTGAGGTATGATTATATTTTAATATTTATCTCATTTTGGTATTAATTTTTTTAAAATATTAATATATATATATATATATATAGATATATATCTGTGTGTGTGTAACATCTCAAAATATTAAGAAATATCTTCATTCAAATTAATTTAAATTCTTTTATATCTTTAGTAACATGCAATTCATAGTTTAACTTAATTTACATGAAACACCAAATTTATCATATGTATCATGTAAAATTGAGTTTCTTTGATAACTTGTGTCACATGCAATGCCGAGTCTTACCAGACCACAATATACTATTAATATTATTATTTTAATATAATAGTTACAACCTGACCATTAAAATGGATGGAATGAATACGATTAAATGAATTATAAAAATATGGTTTAAAATTGTATATATAATGAATTATTTGGTGAAATATTAATTAGAATTTAAAATAAAAACTTATTGAATATAAAGGATGTGTTTTTATGAAAAACTATTTTTATTCCAACAAAGTGCAACACCTAGATGTTTTTATGAAATATTTTCGTTAAATAATTTTAATTATTAAACATATTTTCGTTGCATGCAATCATGAGTTTAAATGAAACATAAGGTGCCATTGGTATAAAATGACTATTATCACTTAGATTTTAAGTTAACATGATCAAATATACCTAATATATGAAACTTTTTGGTGAATTCCTTAGCCACCAATTATTTATAAATAATATTAATCAATTAAATGTATAACAAATATTTTTATTTTTGTATTAATAAATTAAGTGAATTAAAATTATTAAATGAAAATAATGAAATATATATGTTATATATTTAATTAAATATTTTTGATATTCATCCTATATATATTTTAGTCATAGGGTATGAATAAATCCTATTTTATGTATAAAAACAAATATTTTTCAAAAGCAAAATTTTACCACCTTTTAATAGAGAACCATTTTTAAATTAAAATTATGACACATTAATAATTTTCATATGAAAACATAAATAAATTATTTGGAAGTAGAATATAGTAATTTACTTTGGATGATTTTTTTTTATTTTTATGATAACTTTCAAGTTTTTATGAATAGAAAAAATATTCTAAATTTTAGTTAAAAACTTTTTTCCATAAAAATAATTTATATGTTTAAATTATATTATTTAATGGTTTAAAAGTAAAAATATAATACATTTATATCATTTAATATAATTTAGGTCATTGGTAAAAAATTAACATTGAATTTAGATGTAAAAACATTTCAATCTTTTGTAATGTTTTAACTTTTAAAACCTATTTTCTCATTCTAACAATGAATTTAATTTTAAATTAATTTTTAAAAATTCTGTGTTTTGGATTTTAAAAAATGGATTTCATTTTTGGAATCATTTGGACTCAATTTTGTAAAAATATTTTTTTTCTTATGGTCATCATGAATAGTAACTTCAATATTTTTTATTAATATAGTAAAAGGATAATTTAGGTAATTAAGGGTTAAAATAATATAATAAAATTATGCTAAATTTTTTTCTAATATCATTTTATGAATTTTTTTCAAACTAAATAATCCTTAGGTAGAAATTTTATCCTTTGGAATCCATTTATATGAGATTAGAACATTTAGTTAATTTTATTTAGAGAAAAGTTAAATATGTCTCATTGAAATTTTAATAACTATATCATTTTTAATATAAGGATATATAGAAGATAAATAAAATTATAAATAATAATTTTATTGATAATTTTTTTATCATGTTAATTTATTTTTAATTTTTAGGAAATAAATAACTTCCTAAAGGGTTAGACATCTATGATGCATAAATTATTTAATTGATGAGAAATCAAGAAAATAATTTTATTAAAATGACTATAACCATTAAAAGACCCAAATACTTGAAAAATTCTTATTAGTTGAGTATATTTCGACCATAATAACACAAGGGTTGAGTTATTGACCATTTGGATCCATATAAAAAAAACTATAGCACTTATAATATTTTATTTATAGTGATGTTGAAGTTGTCGCATTCATGTTTTAATAAATATATCATTTTTAATGTAGGCTTTTCCAGAATATATGTTCAACTATAAGTATTATTCTAAAATCTAGAGGATTTATATTATTCATAATATTTTATTTTTAATTTTTATTTAATAAATAAATGTACTGAATAATTACACAAAACTAATGCTGTAATTAATTTTAAATAGAGATAATAAATAAATGTTATTAAAATATTAAAATAAATATAATTTCGTATAATTAATATGTCATTAGAATTCTCTATATGACCTTGACCACTTAGGAATAAAATGAATTATTTGGTTCAAATTTAACTTGTTATCTTTATATTTTTAAATTCAATGAATTGAATAGCGTCAATTTAGACACTATTGATTATTTATCAAAATAATTTATTATTAAATTAATTTAAAAAAATAATTTTTTTTAAAATTATATAAAAATTATTACATGGTCTAAATTGTTCCAAATTATTCATTTATGGTCTAATTGATATCAAATAAGTAAATATTTCACCCGTTTAATACTGAAATATTTATTACCTTAGTTTAAAATTTAATAGAATAAATAGGTGTTAATTAATATTATAAGCTATGAATTGATAGAAACAATTCTCTAAAATTTATGTTTTGATGATATTACAACCTTATATGATCTCATATTTGAAATTAGGAATTTTTAGGTTTATAGATTCTATTTTAGTTTATTATATATTTATATATTTAGAGTTTCCAAAAGTGCCCATTACATCAATTATAAAAGGGAAGCTCCTCCCTCACATATTGAATTCACATTGATCTATATCTATAACGTCCCACACTTTACATACATTGTTAATACTTCAAAATTGAAGCACACTTATTACAACATATGACAAAACCACAAAGGACCGTATAGGTATAGTGTCTTTAGAAACTGGGGAAACATAAACAACTGGTTCATAAATCTTCTACAGTGTATCCCATTTATTTCATCATATCTAGGGTCCCTTTTAGCATATTCTACTTAATATCCATCTTCCTGACCTGGGGAAAAGAAAACATAAAAGGGTGAGCTCAAATGCTCAGCAAGGGAAAATAAAGGAAATAAAAATCATATCATTTCTTTATGAAAATCAAAACCTGCAAAAGAGATCATAATATCTTAACATGGAATAAATCATAGAAGTAAAACTTGAATCTTTGTGGCATGCACACATAATCATGGAAAATCATTTCTTGTTAGTCATGACTCATTGCCAAGACTATCTTAGTGGACAAAGTCCCTTTCTGAACCGAGTTCACTCCTCGTTTCAGTCCTGTATCACTGAACCGAAATAACCTTCCGTTCCAGCCATGTCTATCTCATGAGATATAAAATCATTACCCAATGCATTGGAGGGAGATATAGGTCCCACCCATCTTATAATGAATCCTTTCTTATGTGTGCCACATAATCATAAAACATACATCATCGCATAACACATATAACAAAAATGGGATTCTTGAAACATCATGACATCATAAATCAATTCATATATGATAAAGGAATTCATAAACATAATTCCATCACAACATAGTCAAACCAATGTAAAAATATGGATAGAAACAGAACCCTTTATTATCTTAGATGGAAAATAATTTTGATAAAACACTTGAATTGAATTCTTGAGGAAAATATCCTTTCTTCTTCAAAAACATTTTTCCTTTCATAACATGTCATACAACTTTAAAATAAAAGAAGTTGATTAAAAATAAACTTAAAAACTTGTAAAGGAAGCTTCTTTGAAGTAATGTTTTAAAAAAATCCATTCATGCCGTATAAGTTAAAAAAACATTCTTCGTACTTTTGTCGGAAAAGTCAAAAAGTACCTCGTACGGAAAAACGACAAAAGATTCCTTTCATATTCTTTACTAAAAACTCACCTAAGGGTAAAATTGGATTTAAACTATTGCAAGTGGATGGAAACAATATTTCATATTGAGGGAACATGGATGTGGATGATAAAATACACCCCAGTAAATACTTACGAATAAACAATCTCGGATAAAAATGAGATTGTGATATTTCCCTTACCTTAGGTCCGATTTGCTTTGTTCGTGTCCGAAGCTCCTGTATAATGGTTTAAATAATGTTATTGACTTATTCCAGAATCATACATATTGATATGAGATCATATATGGTCATATTATTAGCTTCTTGTTAGTAATATTTCATTGTTACTTGTTACTCGGGTCTTTATAACTTTTTGTTCTTATGCGTGTTTTGTCGAATAAATTCTTATTCTTATCTTTAGGTTATAGATAATTCATTTCCAGAATGGTATTAGTGTAGTATATACCATATTCATTCATTCAATTCATTTATATAATCATTATGAAATGAAGATCATGTAGAACGAGTCGCATCACATCGTGGAGACGGTATTCCGTACGTACGCACGAGTGATGATATCGTTCCTATGATCGTGGAATTGTATTGGAGTATATATATATATTATTTCAGTATCAATATTACTTAATAATAATCATATATAGTTACTGATTACACCATTATACCCATCCTTGTAAGGTGATGGTGGAAAATAGATTACACCACGGCGTGGAGACGGTATTCCGTACGTACGCACGCGCGGTGATTTCATTTTTCCGTAGGATGGATAGAAGGTGAATTAGGGTTGTTTCATATTTATAATAACATATCAGTATGTAATTAATACTGATGTTATTACTTTATCATGAAACAACTAAAGAAGAAGAAGTTGAAGAAGAAAGAAATTGAAAAGATCGGTAATGGATATTACCTCTTCTTTGGAACGCCTCTTTGAATCCTCCACTTAAGGAACTAAGATTGGTCTTTGGAGAAGTCCAGGACCTCTAGGATTATTCTAGGGAAGTGGAGAAGGGAAAATGTCAGGGGTTAGTCGAGCTTGAGTGCTCAAATTGGTGTGAGGAGGAGGGGGAGGAGGTGCCCTTTTATAAGGGAGGAGAGGGGCACCATAGGAATATCTCAAAATATTATTTTATATTAAAGTCAAAATCGGTTTATAATGGTTCCAAAGGGTCTTATTTAGAAGCTAAAGTGGGGATGGGTCGAAATCCTATCAACCAATAGAATTTAGACAAGTTTAGGATATTATTTTAACCTTATCAATTAAATTTAACTCTAAGTTAAATAATTTAACTTTTACCATGTCTTTTTGTTTTCTTTCACTATATGGTTAATACACTTACTATAACATGCCAAAAGAACCCCAAATTGTTTATGATTAATATATATATCCTTATCTAAGTCATTTGGCCGAACCTTAGATTTTTAGGAATAAAATAACAATTAATAATATAATATTTGATTTAAAAACTATTTTGTGTCAATTTGACACTATTTGATATATGATTTTTGTGAAAGTCATAACAGAATTATATGTTCGAACCAAGTTAATTAAATCATTACTAATATATCATAGTAACCTAGAAAATTAGTGGAATTCATAAAAAGTCTCAAATTACATTTATTTTGGTATTTATATTATCAATTTTTTCAATATTTCATTAATAAGATAATTACTGCATCATCTTTGTGTCATAATTAAATTAAATTATTTGATGTCTAAAAATTACAAATAAAATACCATCATGTAGGAAATCTTTTTAGCTTTCTAATGAATATTTACAATCGAATTTATCTTATGTATAACCCTATATTAAAAATGATTTACTTATTAAACTTTGATTTTAACTATTTTAACCCTTCTTTAAATAAATTAATAATAAATGTCCTAATCTAATCCAAGTGGGCCTAAATGGTCATATTTTATTCCTAAGTTTGTTTTTGGTCGAATTACACTTGTCCAATAGAATTAGGACATGTGTTAGGGTAATATTAATATCATATTTACCCTTAGTTACCCTATTTACTATTAACCGCGGTAAAAATAGTAAAAAGTTACTATTCACCAAAAAATTATTTTCATCTCATTGAACCACATTTTAGTCCTTGATATTAACCGTGTCTCTCGGATTTTTGAAATTCCATTCACAGAAGCGGTAAAATTAAGTTTTATGCAAAATTAAGTTTTTAACCTACCACTTAGTGGTTTCACTATTCATCAAAAATTGAAAGTTTTCAGAAAAATACCAAAATTTCACCCTAGGCTAATTTCGACATTCTGAGTCCAAAAATGAAGTCCATTTTGAAAAATAAAATTTATAAAATTTCAAAAAGTGGTTATAACGGCTAGTTTTAATAGCATATTGTTGTTTAGTGAAACTCGGTATTGCGTACGACGCAAGCTATCGAGGAAGGTCGCGATTGCGTGTAAAGCAAGCCAAGAAAGTGTTGTGTAGAAAAAGATTCCTTTGATGATTTATATAACATAAAAGTCTCGGGTGTTACATTCTACCCCCCTTAAAAAGAATTTCGCCCTCGAAATTCGTCACTTTGCAACAAACAAATGAGGATACTTCTCCCTCATCATATCCTCAAGCTCCCATGTAGCTTCTTCAAGTTGGTGGTTTCTCCATAAAACTTTCACCAAGCGAGTGGTCTTGTTTCGTAGGACTTTTTCGCTACGATCCAGAATCTCTATCGGCTGTTCTTCATAAGAAAGATCTTGCTCCAGCGGTACAACTTCTGAGCTGAGTACATGTGAAGGATCTGGTATGTACTTTCTCAGGAGAGATACATGGAACACATCGTGAACTTGAGAGAGATTCGGTGGAAGCGCCAATCGGTAAGCTACCTTCCCAACACGATCCAGTATTTCAAAAGGACCGATATATCTAGGGCTCAACTTCCCCTTCTTTCCAAATCTCATAACCCTCTTCCAGGGAGATATTCGTAAGAACACTTTATCACCCACTTCAAACTCTAGGTCTTTTCTCCGGTTGTCGGCATAACTTTTCTGTCGACTCTGAGCTGCTCTTATGTGTTGTTGAATAGATCTGACCTTTTCTGCCATTTCATCAACGAGATCAGGTCCTAATAGCTTTCTTTCCCCAACTTCATCCCAGCAAGTTGGAGTCCTGCATTTCTTTCCATAGAGAGCTTCATAAGGAGCCATCTGAATACTGGAGTGAAAGCTATTATTATAAGAAAATTCCACCAAAGGTAGGTGTTGATCCCAACCTCCTTTGAAATCCATAGAGCAAGCTCTCAACATATCTTCTAGGGTTTGAATTGTTCTCTCAGACTGACCGTCTGTCTGGGGATGATAAGCAGTGCTGAAACTCAATTCTGTATCCAGAGTATGCTGAAGACTTCGCCAGAACTTCGAGGTAAATCTCGGATCCCGATCAGATATAATAGAAAGTGGTACTCCATGCAATCTTACCACTTCCTTTACATATATCCTGGCAAGCTGATCTAGAGAGAAATCCTCTCTAATAGCAATGAAGTGTGCAGACTTTGTAAGACGATCAACTATGACCCAGATAGCATTATTGCCTTTGGATGTTTTAGGAAGTCCTGTGACAAAGTCCATAGTGATGTTTTCCCATTTCCATTCGGGTATGGGTAATGGTTGTAACATCCCCTTAGACTTCTGTCTCTCAGCTTTAACTTGTTGACAAACCAAGCATCGAGAGACATATTCAGCAACATCTCTTTTCATTCCATCCCACCAGAAGTACTCTTTCAGGTCCCTATACATCTTCGTGCTTCCAGGATGAATAGAGAATGAAGAACTATGAGCCTCATCCAGCAGCTCTTTCTTTAATTCGGGGATGGGAGGAACACAAACCCGATTCCTGAACTTTATTATCCCATCACAATCAAGGTTGAATTCAGGAACATTTCTCACCTTCTTTTGTAACTCGACATCTTCTTTCTGTGCCTCTTTAATCTTCACATGTATAGATGGTTGAACATTCATTTGAGAAAGATAAGATTTTTCCCCTTCCATTATAATTCCAAGATCCATCCTTTGTAAATCCATAAATATTGGATCTTTTTTGATCCTCATCATGGATAAACTAGCATGGTCTTGTCGACTTAATGCATCTGCCACCTTGTTTGCTTTCCCAGGGTGGTAATGGATTGAGCAGTCATAATCCTTAATCAGTTCCAACCATCTTCTTTGGCGCATATTCAACTCCTTTTGTGTGAAAATATACTTTAAACTTTTATGATCAGTATAAATATCACACCTTTCACCATAAAGGTAATGCCTCCAAATCTTTAATGCAAAGATTACCGCATCCAACTCCAAATCATGTGTTGGGTAATTTTGCTCATGGATTTTCAACTGTCGTGAGGCATAAGCTATCACCATATCATTTTGCATAAGAACACACCCCAATCCCTTCTTGGATGCATCACTGTAGATCACAAACCTTTCTCCACTACAAGGCAGTGTGAGAACAGGTGCACTGGATAACCTTCTTTTCAACTCCTTGAAATTCTCTTCACATTCCTCTGTCCAGACAAACTTAACTCCTTTCCGAGTCAACTTGGTGAGTGGATTAGATAATCGTGAAAAATCTTTTACAAAACGTCGATAATATCCAGCCAAACCAAGAAAACTTCGGATCTCAGTTACTGTTGTTGGTCTTGACCATCTTTCGATAACCTCTGTTTTTGCTGGATCCACAGATATCCCCTCTTTTGAGATTATATGACCCAAAAATGCAACTTTTTGAAGCCAAAATTCACACTTGGTAAATTTGGCATAAAGCTTCTCTTTTCTCAGGGTCTTCAATATAATTCTCAAGTGATCTTCATGCTCTTCCTTGCTCTTTGAATAGACAAGAATATCGTCTATAAAGACTACCACAAATTGATCAAGATAGTCTCTAAAGACTCTATTCATTAGATCCATGAAGATAGCAGGGGCATTAGTAAGACCAAATGGCATCACTATAAATTCATAGTGTCCATACCTTGTACGGAAAGCCGTCTTTGGTATATCCTCCCTTTTGACCCTTAATTGATGATACCCTGAACGAAGATCAATCTTGGAAAAGTATTGAGCTCCGCGTAGTTGGTCAAATAAGTCATCAATGCGTGGGAGAGGATATTTGTTCTTGATAGTGATCTTGTTAAGTTCTCGATAATCAATGCAGAGTCTCATTGATCCATCTTTCTTCTTAACAAATAGAACAGGTTCTCCCCAAGGTGACGCACTAGGGAGTATGAATCCCTTATCAAGATTCTCTTGGAGTTGCTTCTTCAATTCCTGCAACTCAATTGGGGCCATTCTATAAGGTGTCTTTGAAATAGGCAAAGCACCCGGTACGAGTTCTATTGAAAACTCAACTTCACGATTTGGTGGAAGACCCGGTAATTCCTCCGGAAAGACATCATCAAACTCCCGTACAATGGGCATATTCTTAATCGCGAGTTTCTCACCAACCATTTGAGATAAATAACCTTCATTTAGTGGAATCAATACCCATAAGATGGAAGAAATTTCCACTGGAAGGTTATGTTCATCCTTGCATTGATAGACGATCGTAGATTGATCTGGAATATGAAATGTGACTTCCCTTCTTTGGCAATTGATATGAGCTCCATGTAGAGAAAGCCAATCCATGCCAAGAATCACATCAAATTCCACTAAAGGAAGGATCACAAGATTTGCAGGAAGCACTTTCCCACAAACTTCGATCGGAGAAGAATTATAAACTTCTGATGCGATTGATGTGCCATTAGGTGTTGTCACAGCTAACTCAACATCTAATTGTTGAGGTAATACGGTGATACCCTTAGAAAATTTTTCAGAAATAAAAGAGTGGGTGGATCCAGAATCAAATAAAACATTTGCTACTTTAGAGTGGATGGTAAGTGTACCTTTCACCACATCGTTATCATACTCCACATCGCTGATAGAAATTGCATGTGACTTTCCTTTGTCTTTAGCCTTAACAGTTTGTTGACGTCGACCATCATCATCAACCCTTGGATTTGGACATTGATTGGCATAATGCCCCATCTCCTTGCACTTGAAACATTGAAGTGTAGCAGGTTCATTCTGTGTATCCCTTCCTTTGTTTGCATCATTAGACATCTTCTTCCCATTATCACGGCATTCAAATGCCCGATGACCTTCCTTTCCACATTTAAAACATTTACTTGTCCCTTTAAGACAACTCCCTCCATGTTTCTTTCCACACTTTGAGCATAAGGGAAAGTTCATCTTCTTTTCCGTGTGCTCTTTAGATTTTTCTTTGAATTCCATCTTCCTCTTCTTATCAAACCCATGTGACTGATGGGTTACTCCAATCTCCATCTCGACTTTGAGAGCACATCGAACGATTTCCTCATAGCTATTGAAGTCCCTTATGGCTAACGCCCTTCGAAGACTTGGTTTTAAGACACTAAAGAATCGATCGATCTTACTCTCAGGTTGGATAATAATACCAGAAGCGTACCTTGCAAGTCTTGTAAAATTTGCTTCATAGGTACTAACAGATTCATCATCCCTTTGCTTCAGTTCAAGGAACTCTTTCTCCATCTTTGTTCGGAGAATACGAGGGAAGTACTTATTGAAAAATAAGTTCTTGAACTCGTCCCATTCCATAGACTCAATTTCATCCCTTTGCCTCGTATTCTTAACAAGATTCCACCATTGATCAGCATCTCCTTCCAAACGATACACTGCTAGGATGACTTTATCATGCTCAGAACATTGAAGAACTGAAAATATCTTTTCAGTAGTACTAATCCATTGTTCAGCAACTAATGGATCAGTAGACCCGCTGAAAGATGCTGGACGCTGCCTCATGAAGGATTCAACAGAATGTTGCTCCCTCCTTTGTTCGTTTGGAAATCCTGCATGATTCATAGCTTGAGAAAGTTGTGTGAGCATGGCTACAAGATTTTGCATTCCAGCTCCCATATCGTTTGGTTGCTCAGGGGGACAATCATTGCATTGCCCATCGCATTCCGCATTAACACGGTTCCTTCGGGTTCCAGCCATTGACTAAAACCAAGAAGAATAGTGTGAGCAACACTAATTATAATAGGAAACCACATAATTCAAGAATAAAATTTTCATGCTTATGGTCTTATCCTAGGTTATTCATGGCCATTTCTAAGATTGTGTTCTATGCTTAGACTTATCCTTAGGGTTCTTACTAAGGCTTTCACATCCTAGTTTCCAAAGGTTGACTATACCTTTACTCTGATACCAACTATAGCAGTCTAGAATTACTACCAGTGGACTACAATTGATACCTATCAGGGCACTCCATGGGCGGCTACACCCCCTGGGCGGGACACACCACCATCCCCAGTGGCAGCCATTTCCTCATGAAGCCCTTGGGCGGAGAGCCATGCTTCGTCCAATGCTCACATGTGAGAGTTCCCAAGGATCGGATACATTCCTACCTCCTTTGCCTCTGATACCAACTATAACGTCCCACACTTTACATACATTGTTAATACTTCAAAATTGAAGCACACTTATTACAACATATGACAAAACCACAAAGGACCGTATAGGTATAGTGTCTTTAGAAACTGGGGAAACATAAACAACTGGTTCATAAATCTTCTACAGTGTCTCCCATTTATTTCATCATATCTAGGGTCCCTTTTAGCATATTCTACTTAATATCCATCTTCCTTACCTGGGGAAAAGAAAACATAAAAGGGTGAGCTCAAATGCTCAGCAAGGGCAAATAAAGGAAATAAAAATCATATCATATCTTTATGAAAATCAAAACCTGCAAAAGAGATCATAATATCTTAACATGGAATAAATCATAGAAGTAAAACTTGAATCTTTGTGGCATGCACACATAATCATGGAAAATCATTTCTTGTTAGTCATGACTCATTGCCAAGACTATCTTAGTGGACAAAGTCCCTTTCTGAACCGAGTTCACTCCTCGTTTCAGTCCTGTATCACTGAACCGAAATAACCTTCCGTTCCAGCCATGTCTATCTCATGAGATATAAAATCATTACCCAATGCATTGGAGGGAGATATAGGTCCCACCCATCTTATAATGAATCCTTTCTTATGTGTGCCACATAATCATAAAACATACATCATCGCATAACACATATAACAAAAATGGGATTCTTGAAACATCATGACATCATAAATCAATTCATATATGATAAAGGAATTCATAAACATAATTCCATCACAACATAGTCAAACCAATGTAAAAATATGGATAGAAACAGAACCCTTTATTATCTTAGATGGAAAATAATTTTGATAAAACACTTGAATTGAATTCTTGAGGAAAATATCCTTTCTTCTTCAAAAACATTTTTCCTTTCATAACATGTCATACAACTTTAAAATAAAAGAAGTTGATTAAAAATAAACTTGAAAACTTGTAAAGGAAGCTTCTTTGAAGTAATGTTTTAAAAAAATCCATTCATGCCGTATAAGTTAAAAAAAACATTCTTCGTACTTTTGTCGGAAAAGTCAAAAAGTACCTCGTACGGAAAAACGACAAAAGATTCCTTTCATATTCTTTACTAAAAACTCACCTAAGGGTAAAATTGGATTTAAACTATTGCAAGTGGATGGAAACAATATTTCATATTGAGGGAACATGGATGTGGATGATAAAATACACCCCAGTAAATACTTACGAATAAACAATCTCGGATAAAAATGAGATTGTGATATTTCCCTTACCTTAGGTCCGATTTGCTTTGTTCGTGTCCGAAGCTCCTGTATAATGGTTTAAATAATGTTATTGACTTATTCCAGAATCATACATATTGATATGAGATCATATATGGTCATATTAGTAGCTTCTTTTTAGTAATATTTCATTGTTACTTGTTACTCGGGTCTTTATAACTTTTTGTTCTTATGCGTGTTTTGTCGAATAAATTCTTATTCTTATCTTTAGGTTATAGATAATTCATTTCCAGAATGGTATTAGTGTAGTATATACCATATTCATTCATTCAATTCATTTATATAATCATTATGAAATGAAGATCATGTAGAACGAGTCGCATCACATCGTGGAGACGGTATTCCGTACGTACGCACGAGTGATGATATCGTTCCTATGATCGTGGAATTGTATTGGAGTATATATATATATTATTTCAGTATCAATATTACTTAATAATAATCATATATAGTTACTGATTACACCATTATACCCATCCTTGTAAGGTGATGGTGGAAAATAGATTACACCACGGCGTGGAGACGGTATTCCGTACGTACGCACGCGCGGTGATTTCATTTTTCCGTAGGATGGATAGAAGGTGAATTAGGGTTGTTTCATATTTATAATAACATATCAGTATGTAAGTAATACTGATGTTATTACTTTATCATGAAACAAATAAAGAAGAAGAAGTTGAAGAAGAAAGAAATTGAAAAGATCGGTAATGGATATTACCTCTTCTTTGGAACGCCTCTTTGAATCCTCCACTTAAGGAACTAAGATTGGTCTTTGGAGAAGACCAGGACCTCTAGGATTATTCTAGGGAAGTGGAGAAGGGAAAATGTCAGGGGTTAGTCGAGCTTGAGTGCTCAAATTGGTGTGAGGAGGAGGGGGAGGAGGTGCCCTTTTATAAGGGAGGAGAGGGGCACCTTAGGAATATCTCAAAATATTATTTTATATTAAAGTCAAAATCGGTTTATAATGGTTCCAAAGGGTCTTATTTCGAAGCTAAAGTGGGGATGGGTCGAACTCCTATCAACCAATAGAATTTAGACAAGTTTAGGATATTATTTTAACCTTATCAATTAAATTTAACTCTAAGTTAAATAATTTAACTTTTACCATGTCTTTTTGTTTTCTTTCACTATATGGTTAATACACTTACTATAACATGCCAAACGAACCCCAAATTGTTTATTATTAATATATATATCCTTATCTAAGTCATTTGGCCGAACCTTAGATTTTTAGGAATAAAATAACAATTAATAATATAATATTTGATTTAAAAACTATTTTGTGTCAATTTGACACTATTTGATATATGATTTTTGTGAAAGTCATAACAGAATTATATGTTCGAACCAAGTTAATTACATCATTACTAATATATCATAGTAACCTATAAAATTAGTGGAATTCATAAAAAGTCTCAAATTACATTTATTTTGGTATTTATATTATCAATTTTTTCAATATTTCATTAATAAGATAATTACTGCATCATCTTTGTGTCATAATTAAATTAAATTATTTGATATCTAAAAATTACAAATAAAATACCATCATGTAGGAAATCTTTTTAGCTTTCTAATGAATATTTACAATCGAATTTATCTTATGTATAACCCTATATTAAAAATGATTTACTTATTAAACTTTGATTTTAACTATTTTAACCCTTCTTTAAATAAATTAATAATAAATGTCCTAATCTAATCCAAGTGGGCCTAAATGGTCATATTTTATTCCTAAGTTTGTTTTTGGTCGAATTACACTTGTCCAATAGAATTAGGACATGTGTTAGGGTAATATTAATATCATATTTACCCTTAGTTACCCTATTTACTATTAACCGCGGTAAAAATAGTAAAAAGTTACTATTCACCAAAAAATTATTTTCATCTCATTGAACCACATTTTAGTCCTTGATATTAACCGTGTCTCTCGGATTTTTGAAATTCCATTCACAGAAGCGGTAAAATTAAGTTTTATGCAAAATTCAGTTTTTAACCTACCACTTAGTGGTTTCACTATTCATCAAAAATTGAAAGTTTTCAGAAAAATACCAAAATTTCACCCTAGGCTAATTTCGACATTCTGAGTCCAAAAATGAAGTCCATTTTGAAAAATAAAATTTATAAAATTTCAAAAAGTGGTTATAACGGCTAGTTTTAATAGCATATTGTTGTTTAGTGAAACTCGGTATTGCGTACGACGCAAGCTATCGAGGAAGGTCGCGATTGCGTGTAAAGCAAGCCAAGAAAGTGTTGTGTAGAAAAAGATTCCTTTGATGATTTATATAACATAAAAGTCTCGGGTGTTACAATATCGCTCGGCCATAACCTACCCATTTCCCTTATCAACTTAGCTAGTCACATTCTATATGTTTTGGTCTTCTCCAAAGACCAAACCTAGTGCATTAAGAGGTGATTTAGAGGGAGCTCATCGAAGAAGAGGTAGTCTCTACTAACGATTCATTCAATCTTATTTCTTATTCCACTTCCTCTTCATGAGTTATTTTTATTATAAAGTAATAAATACAGTATAACTTATATAATGAGATGTTATTATGATTATGTAACAACCATATTCTACCTTTTATCCATCCTATGAATAATGAAATCATCACGTGTGCGTATGTGCGGTTACCATCTCCTTATCGTGGGGTCATCTATTTTTCACCACCACCTTACTTGGATGGTTATAATAGTGGAAATAATAACTATATATGATTACTATAACATGACATGGATTCTATAACAAAATATATACCAACCACTTGGATACTATTTCATAATTATTGGAATGATATCATCGCTTGTGTGTACGTACAGCCTACCGTCTCCACTATGCGATGTAATTAATTCTACATGATATTCAATAAATAGTGATTATATAAATGTATATAATTAATAAATATGATATATATTATGTTTTAATTATATAACTATGACTTAAGGAGAACCATAACTTATTCAATAAACATGAATAAGAAAAACGAAGTCATCAATACCTGAATAACGAGTAATAATTAAATGTTACAATCGGATGATAATATGATCATATAGGATATAATAAAAGTAACTATGATTCTGGAATAAGTAAATTACTTTGTTTAAATAGTTATACATGATTTTTAGATACATATAAAAGATATTGTACCTAAGATAAGGGATAATTTCACAATCTCATTATTATCTGAGATTGTTTATACGTAAGTATTTACTAGGGTATATTTATCATCTATCTTAGTAATTCATAAATATATATTCCGAAGTATTATTTATATCCTTATATAATTTATGAAATTCAATTTTACCCGTTGGTGAATTCTTATTAAACGGTATGAAAAGAATCTTTTGTCATTTTCAATACATGGTACTTTCTGACTTTCCGGCAAAAGTACATGAAGAATGTTTTCCTTTAACTTATACGACATGAATGTATTTTTACACATTCAAAACACCAAACTTATTGGAATCTTCCCTTACAAGATTTCAAATTTATTTTCCATGAAATTATTTTCATTTAAAATTACATGGAACTTTTAGAAAATAATATTTTTTTGAAGAAGAAAAGATATTTTTCTCATGAATTAATTTCAGGTGTTTTATCAAAATTATTTTACATCTAAGATGAAATTATTTAACGGGGTTATGTTTCAATTATACTATTCCTATTATTACTATGGTTTGATTTTATTTATGATGGAATGTTATTTATGAAATCCATTTGTTTTATATGGATTATGTTATGATGGAATGATGTTTAAGAAATAAATTTTATTCCTTGGTTTAGACTATAATGAATGATTTATGTTTTTGTGAAACATATAGGAATGATTTCAATATGAGATGTGTGGGGCCTATATCACCATACAATCAGTTGGATAAAATTTGAAATCTCATGAGATATACATGGATGGAAAACATTAAATGATCTCAATTCAGTAATACAGGGATGGAATGAGGAGTTAACATGATTTATTAATGGAGTTTTTCTACTACGATGGTCTTGGGAATGAACATTGACTAATATGAAATGATTTTCTATGCTTAAGTGTATGCCACAAATTTGATGTCTTATTTTATGACTTCTCAGAATATGTTCATTGATTCTTTATGAACTTTTATGATTTATCCCATGACATGATATCATGATCTTTCATATACCGTATAAGATTTTCAAATGTTATGTTCTTATGTATTATTATTATTATTTGAATTATATCTCCATTTATACCCTTATTGAGAATTTGAACTCACCCTTTCTTATGTTTCTTTTCCCTAGGTTGTGAATAAGGGTATTAAGTAATATATATCTAAAGGGGTCTAGTTATGAAGAAATATGCAATAGATAATATAGATGTCTTATGAACTAGTTGTTTATGCTTCCTAGTTTCTAAAGAAACTATAACTACATGGTCATTGCATGGTGTTTTCAATTTTTGTAATGAATATTCTTCAATTTTAAAGTAATACCTATGTTTGTGAAGTATGGTATGTTGTATAAATGTTTTTATATTAATAAATTAAATTAATCAGTACTAGTGAATGACTATAATGAAATTTATATGTTATATATTCAAATAAAATATTTCTCAATTAATCTAATAAGTTTTATAGCCATAAAATAAGAATAAAACCCAATTTTAAGAAGAAAATGCTATATTTCTCTAAAAGGAAATTTTATCATCTTTTAAAGGAACACCAATTTTAAAACTAAATTTTGACACTTTAATAAATTTCATTTAAGAAAATTAACTTCATTTTTGAAAGTGTAATACCCAATTTTTATTTGAGTAAATATTTGGTATTTTTATGTGAAGTTTCATATTTTTAAGAATAATGAACTATAGTTAATTTTATATGAAAATGGTCGTTTCATCTAAATTATTTAAACTGAAAAATGATATTTTAAATTAATTTAAAATTTTAATTAGAAAAATTTTATATTATTAAATTAAATTTATTTTATTGAAATCATTTTCATATGTATTATATATATGTATATATAAACTTAGTAGACTTTTGGACTTTTTTCACTTTAAAAACTTTATTTCCCATCAACTCTGCGTGAATAATTTTAAGTAAAATTTTGCCAGTACTATAATTAGAATTTGGAAACATGGATTTCATATTTTTAATAATCATAATTTATAATGTTTATTAATCGTAAATTATTTTTTGACAAAAATATTATTGAATGGAGTTAAAATTAATTACAGTAATTAAGGTAAAAATAAGCTTACATAATGTTTAAACTTATAATATAAGGTGTAAAAATGACCTTAAATTTGTCTAAAAAATATTTTCTAGTTATATTTTGACTATTATGACTCCAAGGATCTATAATATTCCACTCTGGACCCTTGGAGAATAAATAATATGTGGGAATAACACAATTCTTTTCAAGAATACCTAATGCGTCATCTTTCTCACTTATAAAAGGCCACCACATCTCCCCCTCTCTTCACACCTCTCCCGAAGTTTTGGATCATCCAAACCCTACCCAAATAAAATCACAAAAACCAACCTATTTTATTATAAGATTCAATTTGGGATGATATAATACCAAGGAATTCCTTTGGTGTGATCCAAAAGGTGTTACTGGAGAAGTGGTAACATTCTTCAACGAGAACTTTTATTTTATTTCATTATCCAACCTTTAAATTCCATTTATATATTGATTATATAATAAAGTAAATATACTAAATATACTTATATGTTGTTATGTTAAGGTTACAATGTACAACTACACACACATCCATCAAATGGGGTACACAATCATCATTCGTGTGTACAGAGGACTGCCGCCCTGTGAACTGATATCATACATTCTTCCATTACCACCTCTCAAGGTTGGGAATAATGATTGAAATACTATTTTAAAATGATATATATTATATTTATGATTTATTTATTCTTTTTTAATTATAATGTAACACATACCTTCATGCTTTCCATTTTGTGGGAATAAAATTACATTGTATTTGGACTTGTGGACTACCGCCTCCTCAAAGTGTTATGATACATTCATGATTTACATGGAATGTATGAAGTATAGTTTTAATTAAAATATGTGATATAAATTAAATTTATATTATATTAATGAAATAATTATCTTTCTTAAACAATAATATATCACTTAATTTCATAACTTTTCACACACTGAAAAAGTGATAACGCCATTTGTGGACGTGTGGACTATCACCTCCTCAAAGCGATGCGATTCTTCTTTTTTCATCACCACATAAGTAGAATGATAAATATAATTATTTATAATTAAATAAAATTTTACTTATGATATAATATTTTTTCTATAAGGATAAATGTTTCTTACCTTATTTCCATAATGATCATTGAAAAAATGGGAATGTTACCGATATGTATATACAACATACAATCTCCAGGATTGAAACATTGCTTAATTTTACATAAAAACATTACATGATTAGTTTTAAAATAATAAATTATGTAAAAATTTGATAATTATGTCATGAATAATATTCTGGAGAATTATAATGACCTCATTGACCTTTGTTGACCTACCAAAGTCTGTTTTGACACATAAGACGAATATGGTCAAAATATCCGACTTAAAGTTAATTAATTAAGTAATTATATATATATATATATAGTTTATAATTGAAATAAAATTAATAATAAATATGTAATGGGTTATAATTAAATTAATTAATTAACATACGCATATTTTTTAGGAATATAAATACAAAACTTGACGAATCAAACTCAAGGTAATGAGATTTTTAGTCAAACTTTTATTTCTGTGATACATATTTAATATTCCCAACTTGTTTATCTTGTGTGATTTATATAATAAGTTATGATATGTTCTATAAATAATTTCCTTTATTTATTGATATTAAATGTTTCAATTGATGTTATTATTTCATGAGGCCCCTGATTCAAATTTTACTCAAGTAGTAAGGGGTTTTTCTCATATCACTTTTATTTCAATGTGATATATTCTATATTCGACACTTATTTTTGTGGTGTGATATATATACTATTGATGAATGTATTTGATTATTATTATACTTAAATTTATTGGGTTTAAATATTAATTGGGTTATTTATTTCATTGTTTTTATGGTTTCAAAGTTGCCAAAGTGGTATGGGACTTCATCTCAATCTCCATTCAAGAAGGCATTGTTTTTTATGTTATACACCCACCTTTGTTTATAATGTGTATATACAGAGAATTTGATATACCATATCATAAATTTATTTATTATAATGTTATTTAATGTTTTCTTAAATTTTATTCCTTTATGGGGATTATGATTCAAATGTTTCAAAGTAGTATGGGACACTTTAAATGTTTAAATTTTTTTCTTAGAGAATGTTTTAATGTTATTTTAAGGGAATTTCCATTTATTGACATAAAACACCCTTGTTTTTACTTGTCCTACATTGGGGATATTTTTTATTGATATTATACTCATTCATTATTTGGTTGGATTATAATTGTTTTAAAGATAATTTTATGAAACCCATTTCTTTTCCACAAGTTAATTATGTTCTAAATAGATTGTTGTAGAACGTATTTATTTTCCATGGGTTAATCACATTTCAAAGTGTTTTTTATGAATCTCATTTACTTTATACAATTTTATTATTTCTCAAAGATATTTTTATGGAACCTATTCCTTTTCCATAGGTTAATCATATTATGATTTGTATAATGGTTATTTCTATGAGTTTATGATGAAATGAATGCTTTTAATTATTATGATTTTGTAATGGTACTTGGAAATTTGATGGGTGGTTATGTTATAAACTAATGATGGGTAGTTACCTAATAAACCAATGATGGTTAGTTCCATTATAAACAAATTATGGTTAATTATGTGAAAAACCCAAGACAGGTGGGTCCATGATGGCCCTCTAATGAATTTTCTATGAAAGTATACCACATGGTTACTCCATTTGTAAGAGTGAAGTGAAAATGTTTTCCCAAGTACGTACATGTTTTATTTATGATTTTATGGGTATTTAATGTTTTTATTGATTGATATTGATATCACATGGCTCATGATTATTGATTCTGATGAATCTTTCATTTTTCATGTTTTCATATTTGATGATCCAGGTATTAATGGGTATGAGTTCATTTATTATTTTTCCAATAACTTTTATTATTTCATCATAACCTTATGCACTCTTTTTTCTCATTGATGAAATTCAATTACTAATGAAAATATTTACCCTAAAAAAATATATGAGATCACTCTTCTTATGTTTCATTTTCCCTCAGGTTTAAATAATGATATTTAATGAGTTATGTATAAAAGAGATTTTATATGTATGACGATGATGCTGTATTGATATGAAAAAGAAAATATCATTTAATGTTATGTGAATTATTTATGCAGGAGTTTTTTTAATTATCTAAAAATATAAACCTTGAAGGACTTAAATAATTTAATTGATCCATGTTTTCTTTTTGATGTTTAAATGTTTAGATGGAAAATTTGGGTCATAATTATAGACATAAAATCCGAAAATGTATAGTTATGGAATTCAACACAGGATCTGGGAGTGCGGTTCCTAGGTTGTTATAGTTGGAATCAAAGGAAAATTTAGATAACATTTGAGATTATTATGTATTCATATTAGGTTATTTTATGAGTTATAGATACCATTATAAAAATATAAGATCAATGTTTACCATAAGTTTAAATTCTTAAGACATCATATTTAAGGTTTTTAATTAGAAAAAAATTAATGTTATCAATGATGTTTCTGGGATGTGGTATTTATAACCCCTAGGATCAAAATGATATTTTTTATTGAGGATTTATTTTACAGGATTAAAGAAAAAATGGAAAACCCATATGTTGTGTGGAAACTCATCACATCCTTAAGGCAATGAGAATTTAACCAAAAACCAAAGGGTGGTAAGGATATAGGACCTACCACTAGACTATATGGTCTAATGGTTGTTAGGCCAAAATAGTAATTAATATGGTTGCTATTACAATATTGGTGAATTTTAGTTTATAATATTTAAACAAAACAAAAAACAATACCAATTAATGTAAAATTATTAGAGTGGGATCATCTGATGATTAGAGTGAAAGAATAAAAATCATAGTAGATTCGATAATATAAAAGTATGTTTTTATAAAAATCATAGATACAATAATAATAAAATTGATAATAAATATTTGTAAAACAAATATTCAATCATAATATTCACATTGTAATAGACTTTTAAAAACAAGAAAGAAAATAGATATTAAAAGTAAGAATGACATACAAGTTATATTAAATTAATACACTCTTTTAACTATAAAAGAAAAAGAAGTTAATAAACTTAACTAATGGTATCCATAGTTTTTTAATTACTATAAATTCTATATTTCCCTACCTGTAATTTCATCAATATGATGATTAGAATAATCTATGTGTTTATATATTCATAATCCCTCAATACGATGATCAATATTTGTATTCATATCCCCAGAAGCCCTTGATCTTATGGATGGAATTCACCATCTTCCTATCCTTAGAATCCATTGATCTTAAAAATGATCTGATATAGGATACAAATGAACAAATTTTAAAGGAAACAACCCTGATAAAGATTCATTAAAAAGATAAATCTCTAAAGTTTTAAAAAGGCTAATAATGAGTTGTTCAGTTTAAGAAATATTAAGAAGACTTGAGTTGTGAAAATGTTTCAACTCCCAACTCTTCAAATTACAAGCTATTTATTGTAAATGATCTAAAGCTCATATTTCCAAGTCAGTTATAATGTCCTCAGGCAACTGGATCTTTGAAAACTCACAATGTTCTGACATAACTAAATATCTAACATCATTTTTAGGACCATTACATAGATAGTAGTATTCTGTATAATTGAAACAATTCTTATTTACTTTTATTATAAACTTCAGTTATTCTAAGGGACTTCCTTATTGATTATCAATATAATTATCTGAATAATGGTAAGTATGATGTGTCAGTACCAAGGTAAAACAAATGGATATTACTTTTCTTAGTCATGTAGAAAATATATAAGTCTATCCACTGGTTGGAACAAAGGTGATTCTAATAGATCATATGCACCTTTAGTTTGACATATAATATTGATTAATGTAAACTTTAAATTCATAATAGAATATAAACACATTTATATATTACAAAATTATTTTTTTCTATAAAAAACATACTAAAACACTCAGGGGAAAAAAATTTAGTTAATAATATTTAAGAGAGTGTTTGAGATTTCCAAAACTAAAGGAATGAAAATTTAGAAGAAAGTATTATAACTCAACAAAATCTCCCCTTTGGAAATCAAAAAACATAAACAATTTAATAAAAATAAATTTAAAACTTACATCCCTTTGTTATTTTAATAAATTTGATGTTATTATTTACATCTCCCTTAAGTTTGAAACTACTTCATGATATTATGAAAATAATTAAAACACATCCTTTTTAAAGAGTGATTCTCCCCTTAGGATAATATCTCCCTTTTCAATAAAATCTTATTTACTTTTTATTAAACCTTCTCCCTCTTTGTGATTTTAAAAATGTAATGGGAGATTATGAATATTTTCCTAAAAGTTTAGAAGATATAATGTACGAAACAAATATTTTTGACCTATATAATCATCCAAGAATTAATAGAAATAACATACAACCAAAATTATTGGAAGACATTAAAATATTCATTATTGGATATAAATATAATTACATTAATAACTAATTCAAATGTTTGATAAAAATACATTAAGAGTTCAAAAGTAAAAGTATTTATTCATTATTTATCAGCTTCTTGAAAAAATACTACATATTTTTGAACTCATCTTAATCCATATCAATATTTACGATTCTTTATTCCATTACTTCTTATATTTTTAATTGAGTCTTCATCCATTTAACTTACCCATAAAACTCTTTATTATCTTCCATCATAATGATCAATTCAATTTCACATGACCTTAACTTTACCATTTATAACTACATATCATTAATCTATTATTTCAAAACATTTATATCTGTTGTCCAATCATCTATTATATCTTTTAATTTTACTACAAAATTTACTCTATAGGAAACATATGAGGACAACTTGTTGAAGGATTTATAAATTTCTAAAAAATGTTTCTTTACTTACAAAAACTATGCATAATGTTCCTTGATATCACAATCCACTTGATTTGACCATTTTATTATTTGATTATACCAAAAAATTTTGTTTTTAAATTTTTATTGAAAGAATTTCAAATCCACCTCAATCCTGATCAGTGAATCAGTCAAAACTTTTAGTGATTCCAATTTCTCATTCAAAGATTCGTAAATTTACTAACATATCAACTCTTTGTTTGGTAGATAATAAATATAATAACTTAAAATTTTCAAGGTAAGAAAGATATAATCAAAACCCATTTGAGTGACCATAGCTTCTAAGTTTGATTTATTGGGTTCATCCTAAGGAGGATTTTATCTACTAGTTCCAACATAAATTTTTTTTCACTTATTTTAAAATTTATTTGAAAAATTCTATGAAAATTTCTCTGAAAACTTCTCAGGAACTGTTGTTTCCCCTAAAACATCCACAGTATCAAGATCTATATCTTTATATACATTATCAACAATTTTGGTATTTTATTGTTGGTCTAATTCTTCCTTAGAGTATGACTGTTCTTCCTTTTTTGACTAATATTTTTCTGCCTAAGAAATTTCTAATATTTTTATCCATACCATATTTTGAAGGTAAATGTGTTGAGGATGATGAAGACTCTAATTATTTTTCCCTTGATTATTCATCAGTTTTATTGTTTTACTTTTTAACCCATTCCTCTTGTTCTTCTTCTTATTCCTTCACTTATTCATTAACCACATCTACTTCTTCTTTATCCCCTTATTCTACTTCTTCTTTAACTTCTTCTTCATATTCTTGTCTAATTTATTTTCAAAGAAATTATTCTAATTTTTTAGTTTATTTTAAATTGCCCTTCCCAATTGATTTAGATTATGATTCTTTCTCATGTTTAGTAGGAACAAATTCTTTAAAAACAATTTTTCCTTTTCCATTATAAATTAATAAAGGGAATACTAGTGGAGTAAATGAAGTTTCTTCAAAAAAAGGTTTGGATTCAAGAAATAATTAATTAGTATGAGATATTTGAAAGATAGTATTCTCATAATCATTTTCAACATCTTTTGACAAGCTTTCCACAACTCTAGATTCAACTAACCTTTTCCATTACTTCTTTCCTTTCTCTTATTTTAATTATTTTTCTACCTATATTTTAAAGGCCTTTTTCTCATATATATCCATACCAGACTCTATATCACATGGTTTATTTTTTTCTTATATAACATCAACTTCTTGACTTATTCATCATTCATTATCTTTTCTTTATCTTTTCCACTAGTGGGGAAGATTCATCTTTTCTCTTATTTTTACCATCCTCAAATTTATTTGATGGTTATTCCTATGATGCAGCTTCATCAAAATTTTCAAAAAACTTTTTGAATTTATAATCAAAAACTAATTTCTTTATCGAAACTTTGTTTTCACTAATGAATAAAATATTCTCTCTTACTAGGTAATAATTATTTTAAACTTTAAAAAGTTCCATACATTTCATAATTAACTTTTTAAGGAAATCAGGAAACATGATAATCTTTGAATTGATTCAGGCACTTTTAATATTCTCCACCATAATGAAAATAATCATCTCTAAGTCTATTTTCTTTATATTAACCATGTAATATAAAAATAAGACATCAGAGACTTTTAATGTATCGATGTCACCCTTTATGGGGACCAGATAACATTGCATCCACTAAGATAATACTCTATTATCTAGGAAGATATGGGAAAACATTCTTACTTTCTTTTAGCATGAAAAAATGCATTAGAATTATTCTTCTCAAAAGTTCTGTGTTTTTCTGGTAACTTGAGTAAAGAAAAATATGCTTCACCATCCAAAGGAACACCAATAAGATCTGTTACTCACTTGAAGAAAAGATTATATCTCTACCCAAACAAGGACAATGGGACTTTATCCATACCTTATTATTTAAAAAATTGGACAGAGGCATAAAATTCTCTAACTATTTTAGGAAAATAAATATTTAAATAATTATCTAGTTTCTCTACAGAATAATTTCCCAACCTTATATATAAATGATATTTTTTAGAGTAGAATCATACTTATCAAACCAATATCTTTCAATAATTCTTTATCTAAAAACATACCATTATAGGTAATATTATTCTATTTCCCTCATAATGAGAACTGATATGAAGTGCAGACGAATGACAAAATAATCAGACTTATAAAGTTGAAGGATACAACTGCTCTAGAGAAACAACCCTAAGAATCAATATGGGATAATGGGGTGAACCACCCTTATATAGTTTGTGGGGGTGATATTTCATCTTCCATATTGAAATAGATGGATGATATTGAAACCATTTCTATTTTGATGATTAATATTTAATCGAAGGAAATTTTAAAAGTTTATTTGAAGTCTCAAAGTTTTAAAACTTTTTCTTTGAATGAGAATCATCGTGATTAGAAAAATTTTTAAAATTTTGGAAAACAAATAAAAGTTTTTATTAAAAAAATTGTAACAACAACAAGGATTATAATCTAAAATAACGAATTAGTGAAAAAATAATAGAAAAGTACCCTTCAGAGTAGAAAGTTTCATCAGTATGAGAAACTTGTTCTTCTTGGTTTTTACAATTGGAATATTATTGTTTTAAAATGGGAACTAATTAAAATAGTTTTAGAAAATTAAAATTGATAATCTAAAGAAAAAATATTAACAAATTTTGAATCATAAAATTTTATAACAATTTCTGATTCTAGAAAGAAACTTTTGAATTATTGCTCTGAAAAGTTTATAAAAGGTTAAGTCCAGAAAGATCATTATGATCCTAACATTTTATCAAACCAACTATTTATAAAAACAAAACTTTTTAAGAAAAAATAAACATTTTTGAAAAAAACAAATGTACCTTCCCCATGAAAAGTAGTATATTAATTTAAGGAGTTTGGTAAACAAGAAGTCGATATGAATAATCACATTATATGGATCATTCCTAGATTTTGTTTAATATATTAAAATCTATTTGAACTAATGAGTTTTGTAAAAATATTAGCAAGTTGTTCTTTTATTCTAATAAATTGTAACATTATATCTCCTTTAAGTGTGTGATCCCCAAGAAAATGGTGTCTTATATCTATGTGATTAGAATATTAGTGATGTTCTAGGTTTTTACTTAAACCAATGGAATTTGTCTTGTCATAAGGTATTTGAGTTTTATATAAACTCATGCCATATTCATTGAGTGTATGTTGCATCCATAATACATGGGTACAACATCTTCTAAGTGTCATATATTCAACATTAATAGTGGAAAATTATACTTAGTGTTTTTACATGAAAAAGAAACTAAATAATACTATAAGAAATGACATGTTTCAGACATATGTTTTATATTTATTCTACATCCACTAAGTTCATCATCAAAAACACTTTTTAGTTCAAAAAATTTCTAGAATAATAGAATAATTCTAAATCCATATTTCCCTTAACAAAACTAAAAATTCATTTTACAGCTTTAAGATTGGACTATTTTGTATTATATTTATATTTAGTACAAAATCATAATGAAAATATTAAATATAGATGAAAAGCTACTAATTAAGGGAATGTTTCTATCATACCTATAAAATTATTTTAATCAACTGGTCTTCTAGCCCCATCATGATCTTAAGTATTAGAGGTACCAATGGGAGTTCTAATACTTTGTAGTAACCCTCCCAACAAAGTGTACCCCTATTGAGATAAAAATGGGAGAAGAGAGGTAGTGACACCCAAGTCCCTCCTCTAGTAGGACTCAGTTTGGAGACTATCATAGAGGGTATAATAAACACACAAATGGGATGCATTACCCTCTAAAAGAACACTGATCGCATAATGATTCACTATTCAATTACACCTTTACACTGCTATTTTAAAATGGTTTTTTAATGAATATTAAAAAATTAATAATAAATTTCACTTCATGTTTGATTCAATTAATTAATGTTTATCACTATTTAATAGGGGAATTTTATTTGTTTCAGTGTTTACATTGTAGGAAGATGTGATTTGGAGATCCCGTGATGGAATTCCAGAAAAACGAGCCAAACTGCATGAGATCCCAAGCATGCATGTCGAAATTAATAGGTAATGTGGATAATATGTGCATTCCATTAAGCAAACAATGGCTGTATGAATATAAAACAATATGGTATACATTTCTTTAGAAGATCATTGAGCCCAATTCTTCCATTTGGAGGCCAAAAATAGGCCCAAAATGTGAAGCAATTTTGGACGGGCCAGGTTGGACCACCCTTATATATGTGGGCCATAACTCGGGACTCGGAGATCTAATTGGAATGATTCTACCTCCCTTAGACAGCTATCTTGGAGATTCACCACTCCTTTAAGTGATCCCCAAGGAAATGGTGTCTTATATATATGTGATTAGAACATGAGTGATGTTCTGGGTTTTTACTTAAAGCAATGGAACTTGTCTTGTCATAAGATATTTGAGTTTTATAAAAACTCATGCCATATTCATTGAGTGTGTGTTTCATCCACAAAACATGGGAACCACATCTTACAACTGTCTTATATTCAACTTTAATAGTGGAAAATTTTACTGAGTGTTTTTTACATGAAAAATAATCTAAATAATACCATAACAAATGACATGTTTAAGACGTATGTTTTCTATTTATTCAACATCCACTAAAATAATCATCTAAAAAACTTTTTAGTTTAAAAATTTTCTATAATAATAGAATAATTCTAAATCTATAGTTCCCTTAACATAAATAAAAATTCATTTTACAACTTTAATATGGGACTCTTTTGGATTATCTTTATATCTAGTATGGAAGCATAATGAAAATATTAAATCTAGATGACTAGATATTAATTAAGTTAATGTTCCTATCATACCTATAAAAATATTTTAATCAACCGGACTTCCAGACCCATCAATATCTAAAGTATTAGAGGTACCAATGGGAGTGCTAATACTTTGTCACACCCCTCCCCACAATGTGTACCCCTCTTGGGACAAAAATGAGAGAAGAGAGATAGTGACACCCAAGTACCTCCTCTAGTAGGAATCAGTTTGGAGACTATCACCAAGGGTATAGTAAACACAAAATTGGGATGCATTACTCTCTAAGAGAACACTGATCGCATAGCGATTCACTATTCAATTCCACCCGTACACTACTGTTTTAAGATGGTTTTGTAATGAATATTAAAAAATTAATAATAAATTTCTCTTTATGTTTGATTTAATTAATTAATTTTTATCACTATTTAATATGGTAATTTTACTTGTTTCGGTGTTTACATTGTAGGAGGAGGTGATTTGAATAACCTGTGATGGAATTCAAGTAAAACGGGACAAACTGCGTGACAGCCCAAGCATGCATGTGGAAATTAATATATACTATGGATAATATGTGCATCCAATTTGGCAAAAAATGGCTGTATGAATGTAAATAAATATGGTATACATTTCTCTAGAAAATCATGGAGGCCAATTCATCCATTTGGAGGCCAAAATAGGCCCAAAATCTGAAGCAATTTTGGACGGTCCAGGTTGGACCACCCTTCTGTATGTGGGACATAAATCGGGACTTGGAGATCCAATTGGGCTGATTCTACCTCCCTTAGATTTCTAATTCAGAGGTTAACCTCTCCACTAAATTTCATGAAACTTGAATGCGTTTTCTTTAGTCAACCATCCATATAAAAAACAATTAAAAATTCTACCATGAATAGTGACCTAGTCCCTTAGGCACTAGAATTATTTTGTAGGGAGTATGATTTTTTGTCAATAAAATCACTCCTCCCCGAAACTCTATCATGTGGAACAACCAAGGGAAAGTGTGAGTTGATTTATAGAGCTTTCTTCATCCATTATCTTCCTCTTCCCACTCTTGAACTTCTAAGTCTCTTAGTGATCAATTTTGGGGGTGTTCTTTGTTATAATCCCGACCTCCGTGCTTGTAATGATTGGAAGGTAATTTAATTTCTAGGTTTGTAGTGTATTGTTATTAATTTTCTTCGTTTGACATTGTTTTTATTTGGGCATGATATAATACCAATCAAAGGAAAAATAATTCTCATTCTTCCATGCATAAATCAGATCTTGTGATGATTTGAGTGCGGTTGCCTCTTCTCTCACCTCTTCTATTTCAAGGGTATGCTTAAGGATGGTATATTTTGTTTTAATCTAGAAGATATAACCCATTATTATTCATGTTTTTGTTGATAATTTTTTTTGATATAGAACCAAATCTGGATATCTCATCACATTGTTGATATGATGCCTTGATTGAGTTCGGTTATCACATCAATGATATTTTATTGATTCTGAATGGTCACCAGTAATTAGTATTATCGATCGATCAAATCATAGTTGGTAACATAGTAAGAACTCACATATTGTAATGTTTAAAATTCTTATAAATCACGTAACTGATTATCCTTCTCATTCCCTTGAGAGTGATGAAAAATTAAGCATGAAAGGACACTTACCTAGGTTGACAACGATCTCTTCAACCAGTTTCTCTCACCTAGTAATATAGTTTCAATTTCTATTTTTAATAATCAAAACCCAAGTTTTAGAATACCCCATTCCCATTTTTACATTCATAATCATAACCTTATTTTTAAATTAATGATCCAAGGCTCCATCGAGAGACGACCTAGGGTTACCAATATACTGTAGAAACTCTTGTTAAAAATAAACATCTAATTTGACACGATCGACAACATGATCAAAATTTTTCACCTTTGTTAGGTACCCAAGATCATTTTTCCATTTTTCCATTTTATTTTTTTATTTCATACATATTAAAATATTCCCCCCTGCACCCTTTTATTATTTTTGTTTATTTTTTATTTTTATTTTTATTTTTTGTTCTTCCTCTCTTCTTCTCTTGTTCTTATTATTATATATCTCTGTATCTCTCTCTAATTCTGTAGTATAACATTGTATTCTTCTTTCACCCTTATTAAGTTCTTTTTTTCCATCTACAACCATAAAAAGAAAAAAACAAAAAAACCAAACAAACAAAATTCACAACTTATTTGCATGACCTGGTTAGGAACAAAAAATCTACTTGAAATAAACCCTAAATTGAAAAGAAACTTCACTAAAAAATTAGGTCATCCAATGTAAGAAAACCATGTAAAATAGAGGAAACCATTTCTGAACCTCTAGTGGTCTTAAACCAATAAAAAATTTAACCAAATCAAACCCCAGAAATCGTGGCTATTAATAATCAAACTTTAAAAGAACCGACCACCCCTGATGTGGAGTACAAACCTATGTAAATCCAATACCCTAAGGAAGCAACCAACATTGAACTTAATTCCAGACTCATCCACCTTATTCCTTAATTTAATGTTCCTCCTAGTATGGACCATCATAAACACCGTAAGATGTTTCATATAGTGTGCTCCACCATGAAACCCAAAATGTTTCTAAGAAATTATGTAAGTTTAGGGACTTCCCGTTATCCCTTAATGGCATAGATAAAATTTGAATATACTATTTTCCTACCACAATTTGGGGATGAAATGATCTGGAAATATTATTTTATAGAATTTCTTTCTTTCCTCCCATACTACATCTAATTGGAAATAAATTTTTGTCATTAGGCAATCAATAGGTGAGACCCTTCATGAATATTGTGAGAGATTCAAAATACTTTCCCCAAGATTTCCCCACCACAAAATTTGAGAAAAAATATTAATCCAATACTTCAATGAGGTACTTATCCCCATGGATCATGGAATGATTGATGCTATAGATGTTGGTTCCCTAGTTGATACAATTCATTCCGCCGCTTGTGACTTAATAGCTAATATGGCTCAAAATGGACAACAATTTGGTACAAAATCTATTGCACCAACCTGAGGAGTTCATGAGGTAAGTCATTAATCACTAGAATATAAGGTATCTAATAAAATCAATGATATGAATAATCTTCTAAGGAAATTATCTGAATCACAAGGTAACTCACACTCCTCTTCAATTCCATTACATTGTGGTATTTGTTCTAAAAATAATCATTTTTCTAAACAGTACCCAAAACTTCAATATTAACCTGAGTCTTTTGTAGCCAATTTTCCAGGGCAACCATTCCAACAAGAACCTCCCTTCAAGCAAATAAAATTCACTCCAAATCCAATCCTTGGGTGGAAATCACAACCCCAATATCAATAAAGTGGAAACTCAAGCAACCCCAAGAAGAATTGGTATCAATAAGTCCAAGGTCTGCAACCTTCTTATCATTCACCTTCTCTAAAAAATCCTCCTCCTCCCAAATCATAACCAGGACTTGATGATATGGTGATGAAAATGGCAACCCATAACCTCCAATTCCAACATACCACACAATCAGCTATTCATGACCTATGAACTCAAGTAGGACAATTGGAAAACACTATAGGTGAGATAAAGATGAATGTTTCTTATCAATTACCTTCCCAACCCATTGCCAATCTAAAAGATAAAGGTAATTTTTTTCAATAAAACTTCATAGTGTTAAGGAAATTTCAATTTCCAATGATTCTATACAACATGTATGTCCCCCTCTTGAAAACACTCTTTCTCCACGCATACAAGATTACAATGAAAAAAAATAAAAAGGGTATTCAAATTATCATTGATGATTTAAATAAACAATCCTTTCTTCTTCCTTTCCCCTAAAGGTGCTCTAAATCTAAGAAGAATTTTGAGAATGATATTGATAAAAAATAACGGATACATTTAAAAAGGATCAAGTTAACATTCCTTTATTGTATGTAGTTAAAAAAATACCTCAATATGCAAAATTTCATAAAGATTTTGCACCCATAGAAGAAGGATGAAGGGGAATAATAGAGTCAACTTGGGAAGGAATGTATTTTAATTGATTCAACCAGTAATTCTAGCCAAATGCACGAATCTAGGCACATTCACGATACCATGTACCATAGAGGAGACCTTTTTTTTGCTGCTATGCTAGATTTACGTGCTTACATTAATGTAATGCCTCACTCCATGTATTCTTCTATATAGGTTGGAGAGCTTAAAACAATATCCATTTTCCTACAACTTTCCAATCAGACTACAACACATCCTTACATCCATAATTTTTTATTAAGCAACTTTAAGGACAAGTGGGAAACCAATGTTCGCACACAAGGACTACGTGATGAAAGAGCTCACAGAATCGTTAAACACATGACTAAGGTATTTTGAGTCAGATGCTATATATAATTCCCAGTGTAGAGTACTAACCTGGATGTTTGGGTCCTCCCTAATAAGTGCTTCAAGGTGGGAAATCATTCTGTCCATTATCTGGATGAATTCATCCAAGTTGATTCTACCTTGGTTGAAGCCTCGGACGATGATTCAATCTTGTTCGTCTATCCACACTTCTTTCTCTTATGTGGCCTCAGTCTACAATCATCTTTCATAAATCCTTAAAATCTCTTCATTTGATGCATTTGGTCGAAGGACTTTTTCAAACATCTCTTCCTTAGAGTGGCAGATGAGCCTTAGACACTCGTCACCCTCTTCCTCTATAACTCTTGATTCTCTGCTTGGATCCCCACTTTCCCCATTTTGAAGGCCTTTGCTTTCCTTGCTTCCACATTTTTTGGACGACCTGGTTTCTATTGGTTTCAGCAAGTGAGAGTTGTCTTTACGTCCCTTGGGTTTTTTACCCTAAACCACTATGCATTTACTCGAGTCGCGCTTTCCTTTTTCCCCTTCTTCCTTCTTGGACTGTGGGGACCTTTCCCTTGGAACTGGTCCATGTTGTCAACTGAGAGTTGGCTAAAACTATTATCACCTAAATCCACATCCTCTTGTGACATTGATTGTTGTTGAGTTGCTAGGCCTTCAAATCGGTTTTTCACTTCAACCCACAGACCTTCTTTCAGAGCCCTCGGCCTACCCGAAGAATCCAACTTGCCTACTTTGACTGACAAATCCTTTTTATTCTTCCCCTTGCTCCCAGTCATCTGAAAGGAGGACTTTAAACTGAGCATGTTTGGGTCAAGAGGACCCAAAACGCTATCCCCTTCCTGCCCTCCTCGACCGTCCTGCCTTCCTTGAGCGTGGAGAGAGCTTGTAACTGCATGCAAAAAGGATTTCCCCTGCATAGCCTTGACATATGGTTCGACCTCCTTTCCAAATTGAGACTGCTGGTTAGATCCCTCCCATTACCGACCTTGAGGATGTCGTTGTAAGAGTTAAGGTTCTCATCTTCCCTGCTAATTTCTACATTCTTGAGATAGAAGATACCGAAACCCAGAGACATACTCCTCTCATACTTGGGAATTAATTCCTTAAAACCGCAAATATGATCCTTAATGATTACAATGGTCTGTTTTCCATGGAGTCCGGTAAAGAAAAGGTAAGTTTTGACATCCTCGATTCAATGAAACACCCCATTGAAGAGAACTATACACTTCCTCTATATTCAATGGAAGTGATCTCAAACGACACACACACACACACAAAAATCTCTCCTTAAACCATACTATGACTCATTTTTCTCTTATTCTCCAATAGATGATTTGAGTTTTTATTCATGTTTTGATAGTTTTGTGGGTTTTGAAAAATTTAATTTTTGTGCTTTAATTGACGAGTGTGTTCATTCTAAGGTACCCATGACCGTCGATGATTCTATAAGTCTCATTTATATATATTCTCTTTCTTTAGAGAATAGACAGGAGATTATAGATAGTTCCATGGACCTCAATCCCCTTAAACCCCCTCCCTCAATTCAAAAACCACTGGTGTTGGAACTTAAATAGCTTCCTTTGGATTTAAAATATTCATATCTTGAGGGGTTTAACCAATTTATTGTTATTATTAACAATAACCTCTATCCATAGAAGTAATAAAAATTGAACGACCTTTTCAGAGAGAGTGTAAAAAGGTAATAGGATGGAAATTGAATAATATTCCTAGGATTATACCATCTATTTGTATACACCATATACTTTTAGATGATGAGGATATGCCTGTAACAAAATCTCAATGCCGATTGAATTCCACTCTCCTTAAAGTCCTAAAATTGGAAGTTAGTAAATTATTTTCTACTAGGATCATTTATCCTATATCTGATAGTAAATGGGTTAGCCTAGTGAAAATTTTGCTAAAAAATAGGAATAACAGTTGTGTCAAATGAAAGGACTTAATTGGTTCCAACACGTGTGCAAAATAGTTAGTGAGTCTATATTGAGTACCGTCGACTAAATAAATCCATGAAAATGAACCAAATTCCACTACCTTTCATTGACCAATTATTGGAACGATTTCCTGGTAAGTACCATTTGTGTTTACTTGATGGATATTTGGGTTATTTCCAAATCCATATAGCCCTTTAGGATCAACAATAGATAACATTTACATATCTATTCAGCACATTTGCATACACAAGAATTCCTTTTGGTCTAAGTAATTCCCCTGGTACTTTTCAGCGATGTATACTGAGTATTTTTTATAAGTACCTTGAGAGTTTTATGGAAGTATGTAAGGAAGATTTCATAGTATATGGTTCTTCTTAAGATTATCATTTGGAACACCTAGGTTATTTCCTCCTCCACTGCATTGAAAAAGATCTTGTTTTAAATTATGAGAAATTCCATTTCATGGTTGAGTGGGGGAAAGTTCTTGGGAATGTAATTTCAAATAAGGGAATTCAATTTTATAAATCTAAAACTTAATTAATTTCATCCCTTACATATAAAAAATTTGTTTGTGAGGTGCAATATTTCTTGGGTCATGCTGGTTTTTACTCTAAATTCATTAAAGACATTATTAAGATCACACTACCATTATCCTGGTTATTACAAAATGATTATGAGTTTTTTTTTGATAAAATTTTTGAGGATACATTCAACTCACAAAAAATTAATCTCATATCATCTCCCATTATCCAACCATCATGGTGGGATATCCCCTTATAGCTTATGTGTGATGCCTCTAACTTTATAG
This sequence comes from Viscum album, assembly GCA_963277665.1. Lineage (NCBI taxonomy): Eukaryota > Viridiplantae > Streptophyta > Magnoliopsida > Santalales > Viscaceae > Viscum > Viscum album. The sequence goes on from OY728145.1 coordinate 1,793,795,542, forward strand.
TTGGGGTTGTTTTATCACAAAGGGTTGAGAAGCCTTCTCATGTCATTGCATATGCCTCACATACCCTTGACCCTACCTTTGTAAAATACACTACCACTGAAAACGAAATCTTTTGTATTGTGTTTTCCTTGAAACAATTTCATTCATATCTTTTTGGGTCAAAAGTCATTGTCTTTTCTGATCATGCTGCCCTTCGATTTCTATTAAAGAAACTAGAAGCTATGCCTCGCCTCATTCGATGGATGCTCCTACACCAAGAGTTTGACCTTGATATTTGAGATAAGAGGGGAGTGGATAATTTTATAGCTAACCACATTATTAGGATTCCCCCCCATTAAACCACCATGTTGACTCATCCCTCCCCATTAGAGAATTCTTCCCTCAAGTGAACCTTTGTGATACTATGGACCTTACCCCCTAGTATGCAGACATTGTGAATTTTATAGAAACATCTAGGGTCCCCACTAATTTTATAACTTCAAAATCCCAAAGGCTTAAGAATTATTCTCAGTTTTACATTTGGGATGACCCATATTTGTGTAGAATTTTTGGTGGCCATTTAGTTTGTCAGTGTGTCTCTATCCCTAGGTTTACCTCTGTTTTGACCTTCTCGCACACTTTGGTTTGTGGGGGTCACTTTGTCTCTCAATGTACAGCTCAAAAAGTACTTAAATCAGGACTAAATTGGCCAACACTGTATAGGGATTCCCATAGATTTTTAAAGTTATGAAGTCGTTGTCAATTCACAATGAATATCTCCAAGTGGAATGAAATTCCCCAACAACCCATGTTATTCTGTGAAATTTATGATGCATGGGGAATTGACTTCACGGGGCCTTTTACAAATTCATTTGGATTTGTGTACATATTATGGAATGTGGGCTACGTATCTAAATGGGTGGAAGAAAAGGAGACCAGGATTGATGAATCTCGACTTGTTTTTTATTTTGTAAGGTCCCAAAATTATATTAGGTTTGGGTTTTCGAGATTCATCATGAGTGATTAGGGTTCACATTTTTGAAATTGCAACATGAAAAATTTGCTTCTAAATTATGGGTTTGATCATAAAGCCTCCACTGCATATCTCCCTCAAACTAACGGTCAAGCTGTAATCTTAAATCATGAAGTTACGAGAATCTTGGAAAAAATGGTACAATCCAACAAGAAAGATTGGAGTTTGTGCTTGGATAATGCACTTTGGGCATACCGTACAAATTTTAAACCCCCAATCAGAATGTCACGATATATAATTGTGTATGGAAAGGCCTATAACCTCTCAGTAGAGGTAGAACACTATGCATAATGGGTTGTTAAACAATTTAATTGGAATCTTTAATATGCAAGTGAGCATAGGAAGTTACATATTCATGAGTTGGAAAAAATTCGACGTGATGAAAATGAGAACTCGCAGATCTATAAAGAGAAGAAAAAGGATATCCATGATAATATGATTCATTATTAGAAGTTCCATATTTGTGAGAATGTTCTTATGTAAAATTATAGGATAAAGCTGCACCTAGGTAAGCTTTATTCTCAATGGCTCAGTTCTTATACTATTAGCAGTGTTTACCTTTTTGGTGCAATACAGTTTTTTCATGAGCATAGTGGACAAAGTCTTACTGTCAATGGGTAGTGACTTAAACACTTCTATGAGTATTTTACAAAGAATTTGTTGGAGGAAATCCACCTTCTAGAAGAAACATACCAGTGAAACACACCAGGTATTATCCTTCCTTCTCCCATTATCAATTATTACAGTGAGAACACTACACATTCTAGGTGTGGGTGTGGATACATTCCTGTGTTCATTAGGATTTTCATATTTTTCTTCTTTATTCTATTTTCAACTTATTTATGATATTTTAACTTTTTCCTATATTGTTGAGTTCATTAGGATTTTTATTATATTTCTTATTTATTCTCTTTTTACCTTCATTATGGTATTTTTATTTCCCCCCTTATGGTCAACAAATCATGGAACTTACTGAAAATGCTTATTGAAAATTTTGATTCCATGATTGTTTTAACATTTTATGAAACCAGTTTTTGTTATGGAATGAATATTTGTATTACTTTTACATCAAGTAGTGATTTTTAGTGAATTGGTTTTCTATCAATGATATAAATGGTTTCATGTTTTTGAAAATTTTGAGATTATTAGTGCCCCTTATGTGAGTTATATTTGGGAAAACTGTGTCACTAACATCTCAACACATTTTTTCACGAAAACACAAAGTTTGAATATTTCTTACTTAATAAAGGGTAAATATATGTTAGGTTAATATTTTTCAGCTTAAAATGATATTTCCAAATGTTCGTTATTTATACGATCTGTTTCATTACTGTACCGGATTGACCTATACATTTTTATCTGATATCTGACTGTTGTACTCCCACAAAAAACACAAAAAAATTAAAATAAAAAATTTAAAAAAATCATGTTTCTTTGGAAGGTAAAAAACCACTCCTCCTTAAGCTTTGGTCATGTTATAACTATTTCAATTAGGGTTATGAAGATATCAAAGAAGGGTTTTGAGATGAGTGTGAGAGTTGTTCCTAATGGAACTTTTGAAAAAAGAAATAAATGATGGGAGTGATGAAATGTGAAACATATGGAGATATCTAGTTTGGGAGCTTATGTTTTGACTTCCGAGAATGCTTAAGTGAGTGGGTCTTGAAATATGATTGCAAAGGATGTAGGGAAGGTTCAGTGAAAAAAATAATTTAAGCTGGAAATTATTAAAATAACCCATATTTATTGGATAGAAAGTGGAAAGAATAGAATGAATGGTTTTCACTCAGACATGGAGAGTTATTATCATAAGGCATTACATTTAACACATAACTAGTTATTTATTCCATCTTGAATTAACTAATTCATTATTCACATTTTCCAACTACGAGAAACCTTAGAAACAAGATATCACAAATTAATTAAACAATTAATTTTACATGCCTTTAAAATTTTTATCAGAAAGCATAAACATACTTCAGGTTCATCAATAAATTCAATTAAACATGCGTACTGCATCAATTTGATTATCATAAAATTATAATAACAACAAGATTCATTAACATTCCTATTTAATATTAATCCAATTAAATATAAATTAATTTTAGATTTACATTATTTAGAAATATCAATCAGGAACACAATTATAAACAAATAAACGATAGATATCACACTATCTATCACGTCAAGTAGAAATCTATTACCATGGTATAAAGAAAGAACATTGTTATGTGATTGATACAAATTCATTAATTTGGTTTAATTAATTATTATGTCAATTTTATTGTTATCCAATGGGTTAATCATGCCAGATCTATGATTTCATGTAAGTATATATTGAAGCATTGAATCCGCTACCTCAAAAGGTCTTCAATGTTCTTTTCATGAGAATGAACCAACACAAAAAATCATGATCACCTCTCCTATAATGACTACATCCATCCAAGGATGCTGTGACACCATTACACCATCCACCAATATAGAAAGATCCATTTGAAACATGGTGATCACATGTCATCACATGGCAAGGAGAAACGAGAGGAAAATTGATTGAGGAACCTAGAAAAATGGAGGTAGAATATACCTTATATTCATGATTGATAAAAAATTCCTGGTTTCACCAAAACAGGGGGTTCACATGTAGTAGGAAAATCCAAGGGAACATGATCCAAGGACTATAGTTCGATCACATGAATCCTTTGAGAGGTATAAGTCTGGTCATCCCATACTAAAGAAAACAATAAGGAAGAACAAGCATTGCAGATATCTCAGGCCTTTTGAATATCTAATTGGAGTAGTGGTTTAAGACATGGTTTATATTTCCCATTAAAGTCATGTCTAGTAAATCGTATTCATTTTGAACGATTAAAGGCACTCAGACCCTTAGGAAAATTCATATAGGATTAATGGGATTTGAATCAGCCTTAAATCCTTTAAAACAGGGCTTTGAAAGTGTTTTTCATCAAAGATAACATAAAAGGTGAAAAAATGTTGGAAGTTGGTAACATTGTTCATGAGTCACCATTAGATGAGTCACTATTAGATGAGTCACAGATGGATGAGTCGCCGTTGGATGAGTCACCATTGGACGAGTCATCATTTTCAAGTCACTATTGGACAAGTCACCGCTAAACGAGTCACTTTTGGAACAATATACCCTTAGAATGAGCTATCATTGGAATGAGATACTGTTGGAATGAGCTACCATTGGAATGAGATACCATTGGAATGATCTACTATTTGAAGGAGCTATCATTCGAATGAGCTACCATTGGACGATGCTACCACTGGAACAAGCTACCGTTGGAACAAGCTATAGTTCAAATAAGTTTCCATTCTAAGAGCTACCATTCGATGAGTCACCATTCCATGAGTCACAATTCGATGAGATAACATTCGTGAGTCACTGTTCTAGAAACAATATTCAAAAAACTGATAATTTTGGAAAAGTATTGAAATGAGTCAATTTAACCTCCTAGAACATATCAAACACCATATTTTCACAAAGGAATAGACCATAGTAGTTTGGAACATTAAATCATATACCTCTTAAAAAATTCTCATCCCCATGATTGTAAAACTAACCTAGAGAAGAAAGAGAAAAGTGTTCATTAAAACATACACCCTTTGAGATACCTCTAAAGGATCTCCCCACCATTAGTGCTCAATCACATCATAAAAAAGGAACAATGGAAAACCACGTGACAACCATAACCAGTTCCGAAACACTCTCCCAAGAGAGATACATCTAAAAAGAGAAAAAACCTCAACAAACAACAAGAGATTTCCATCTCATAACTATAAATGTTGTACATCCACTAAAAGAACAATGTTACAAGATAAGAGATAAACATCGAACGACTAGTGGTACTGAGAATGTATCTGCGACTCACATTCCCAAGCACTCTCCTCCACACCATCGTTCCACCACGAGACACAAACCAAGGGTATAGAACACCCATGCAACCACTTATCCTTATGGTCCTAGATCTCTACAGGTCGCTCCTTGAAGGTCACGTCATTGTCAACATTAATCTCACCCCAATCAATAGTGTGAGAGTTGTTGTGAACATAATAAAGAAGTTGTGAATCATGGAAAACATCATGTATCTGGATGATCTATGAGGGAAGTGCTACCCGATATGCCCCAACTACAACATGATACAACACCTCTAAAGGCCCCAAAAACTGGGGATAAGGCCTACTCCCATAACCAAACCTTCACTACCCACAGTGGGGATTCAACTTTAGAAACACATGATCCCCAACTTCAAACTTTTGGGGTCTCCTACTATGATCGACATAGGAATTTTAATGATCTTGTGCTGCATTTATCTTCTCTGGAATCACCTAAAACATCTCTAATGTACTATGTACCAGTTCTAGCATGAGAATTTCTTACTCTCCAGCCTTATTCTAGAATAGTGTATAACGAAAAGGTCATCCATACAAGGATTCAAATGGTACCATACTGATGGTTGAGTTGAAACTATTATTGTAAGTGAAATATACCAAAGGAAAGTGACTTATACATGAATCTATGAAATCCAGGACACAAGAGTGCAACATTTCTTTAAGATTTTTGATTTTATGTTCTATCAGACTGGCCATGTATGGTTGAAAAGCAGTGATAATGAATTTTTCAAAACCAAAATCAGGTTTGAGACCAATCCACACCCTTGAGGTAAAACATTCTCAATCGGAAATGAGAGTCCTCAGTACTCCATGGAGTCTCACCACCTATTCTAGATACTACCTTGAAAAAAACTCCATTAAGCTCAACTAATTGATCAGTATAAAGTAAGATGACTTCATCAAATGATCCAATGTTACCCATATAGAGTCATAACCTCCCTGGTCTCGAGGTAAACCAGTAAAAAATTCCTTATAAAACTCCTCCCACTTCCACTGTGGAACATCTAATGGATTGAGAAAACTATTGAGAATGCAGTGCTCGACCTCACCTTTTGGAAGACCAAACATCGAGATACAAACTCTGTAAGTGCACGCTTCAACAAAGGCCACCAAAATTATCCTCTCAATTATCAGTACATATTTTTCATGCCAAGATGTACTAACAAGGGTGAACTATGGAACTCCCTGATAACTATCTCAAATGACACCAAAGGAATGGAAGGAACAACACCCGATGTTTTTCATCCTTGGACCAACCATAAGGGGCCTCTCCACAGACAACTCGTTTTCCCCAAACCACCACCGACATATCCGCCAACTCAGACTCTTATCCTACTCCACCATAGATGAATTCACCATTATATGTAAAAGGACAACATCTCCCCCAATATCTCCCATATATAGATGTAATGTTGAATGTTCTTCCATCACTTTCTAGGAATCACCTTATTCATACATTGCATCACTACGTGACTTCCTACTCAATGCATCGACTGCAAAATTCCCCTTTATAGGTGTATATTAAATTAAGAAGTCATCATTATATAAGAACACCGTCCACTAATTTTGTCACAAGTTCAAGTAGCACTGGGAGAAAATGTACCTCAAGCTCTTATGATTGGTGAAGACCAAAAAATGATCACCAATGAGGTAATGTCCCCACAAATTCTAGGAAAACACTACCACTTCCAACTTGAGATTATTGGTGGAATAGTTACATTCATGGGGATGCAACTACAGAGACCCATAATAAATGAACAATCTTTGTGGAATCAAAACACAACCAAACCCAAGATGCAACACATGACAGAAAACCTCAAATTGAACTCCTTCTGCTGGAAGACAAAGAACCAGTGCACTGAAAAACTTCTCCATTAGATACTTGAAAATTTACTGTAATGACCTGACCCTAGTTACCCTAATTTAGTGCATTATTACACAACATTGGAATTATAAAAAGAGATCAAGTCTCGAAAGACTGATTAGTTTAGTAGCCTTGGAAGTACTAGAAACATACATAAGTTTTACATTACATTATGAAATTAAAAAACTAAAATATTGTGTCTCCTTTTAACACACTAATATCCCTTAGCCTATTCCTGTAGGTCAATCATAATATACGTCTTTACATCCTGGAAAAAATAAAACATAAGAAATGGGTGAGCTCAGATGCTCAGTAAGGATAACAATATAGAAGAAACTTTCATAAATAAGCATAAACATTTAAGGTAATGTATAAGACTAAAACACAAGCGTTTTAAACGTAGACATCAGAATAATATGGAAAATATAAATCAAATAATTCCATTTACTTATTCACATGGATATTCTACTAGTCGAATAATCACATCTAATATCAATAGTGAATTTCATAATGATGGACTACATAATGTCAGACATCATAACCACATAGTCAAAGCCTCGTGCCAAGACTACAAATAAGATTTTTTCAAAGCCTTGTGCCAAGACACTAGTTTATCTCATGAGACCTACCAATGCATCGAGGAGCTATAGCAGGATCCACCAATCACTTACCATGTCCAATGCATTCCTCATATGAAAATGTTAAAACATAACATAAACATTCGTATTAAAACAAGCATACAAAATGTTAATACTTTAACCATAAACCATTAATGGTATAAAAATAACACATCCATAGTAAAAAATATCACAAAACCTTCAATACAATATGGAATATTGTATAAAAATAAATCAACTTCAAACAAGTGTAAAATCCATCAAAGGATATCGAGATAGATGAAATTAAAACTATTTGAGAGAAATATCTCTTTCTATTTTGAAATCATTTAAAATTCAAGTTATTATAAAATAATACATTTAATTTGAGAATATTTGTATAAGTTTTTAAGGTAATCTTATAAGGTGTTATAATGGCAGAAAATAGCCACACCCGCCTTATAAGTTAATAAACAATGTTTTCTTAATTTGTTGAAAATGTCATAAAGTACCTTGTATGGAAAATGATGGAAAGATTCGTTTCAATTTTTTAATAAAAAGTCAACCAAGGGTATAAATGAATTTAAACCATAGTATAATAAATATTAAAAATGTTTTTAAATACATTTCTAATAAACACAAATGTGGATGATAAAGAGGACCCAGTAGATACTCATGTATAAACACCCTCAAATAATAAAGAGATTGTAAAATTGATCCTTACCATGTAATTTTCCTTGGTCGAGGGTAAATTAACCTTCTATATAATAGTTAAATAATTTCTATTAAATTATACAAGAATCATATACATTAATATGATATCATATACGATCTTCGGATATTTCTTTGTTAATAACATTTCAGTAGTATCTTTGTTTCGGGTTTTAACCGATTCATTTTCCTTTATATGTTTTGTTATGTAAGTAATGTTTGCTATGGAAATTATGTATTTAATTATTATTAATAATGATATTATGTTCTTGAAAATTATTTTTAATCATAAAATTAAAATTATTCATGAGTGGTTACGATGGGGAATTAATCTCATCGTGTTCGTAGAGACGATAATCTGTACGTACACACGAGCGACAATATCATTTTATTGATGGTGAAATAGTATGTAATTGGATGGTGTAAAGAATAATTAACATGTTATATTTATTATTTATATCAATTATAATCATTATAATACCCTTCAAAATAATGAAGTGTTGAATAACAAACTACACCATGAAGTGGAGATGGTAACCCGCACGTACACACATATGGTTACTTTTGTCATTCATAGGATGGATAGAATAATGAATATGGTTGTACCATATTTATAATAACATAATAGTATGTAAAATGTATTGGATTTATTATTTTGGTATGTAAACAATAAAGAAAGAGGAAGTGGAAGAAGAAAATAACTTTGAAAGAGGTGATGAAATTATTACCTCTTCTTCGGGTTCTTCCTTTTGATTTGATCAAAAGGGATCATTAGGTTGGCTTCTGATCAAAGTAAGGACTATAGGTTGAATTGAGGGTAGTTGGGAGGATATTTGAGTAGGGTTTATTTGATAAAAATGGAATTTGAGGTGCGAAATTAAGATAATGGGAAGTACCCTTTTATAAGAGGGGTGAGGGTCACTTCAGGAAAAGATTGAAATATTATTTTATTATAAAATCATATTTGGTTCCTAATGGGTCAAATAGATTTGTTTCTAGGATATGGTAGATATGGGTCAAAATATTCTGAAAAAATAGTTTTTATACAAGTTTATGTCTCCATATTAACCTTATCATTTAGATTTAACTCTTATTTAAATAGTTTAACTTTTACCATGTCTTCTTGTATTTTTATATTAAATGGTTAAAAAACATACTATTAAATGCCAAGAGAATCTTAATTTGTTCATTAATAACCTATATATCATTATATAAGTCCTTTGGCCGAACCTTATATTTTTAGGAATATTATATCATTTTATAATATAATATTTGTTTTAGAAACTCATTTTTTTCAATTTTGACACTATTTAGTATTTTCTTTTTTTTGAAAGTCAAAAAAACCGGATTACGTCAAAAAAATAAATTAAATAAACTCTAAAATGTCATATTAATCTAAAAAATTATATGAATGAATAAAAAGTCTAAATTTACATTTATTTTGAAATTTATAATATCAATTATTTTAATCTTTTATTAATAAGGTAATTACTGTTTCATTGTTGTGTTAAAAAATAAATTTAATTATTTATTTTATAAAAATAATAAATAAAATACTGTGATGTATAAAATCCTTTTATCTTTCTAATTAACATTTATAGTCAAATTTATTTTATGTATAACCCTATATTAAATTTTTTATTTATTAAACTTTGAATTTCACACTATTAACTCTTCTTTAAATAAAATAAAAATAAATGTCTTAATCTAATCCCAGTGGATCAAAAAAGGATCATATTTTAATCCTAAGGCTGATTTTGGTATAAAGAAACTTATCCAATAGAATTAAGACATGTGATTGGGTAATTATAATATTATTTTTACCTTTAATTACCCTATTTACTTTTAAACATGGTAAATAAAATTCAAAAGTTACGATTCACCAAAAATTATTTTCGTCATATTGAACCACATTTTGCTTTCTGATGTTAACCGTGTCTCTCAGTTTTTTGAAATTCAATTCATAGATTTGGTAAAATTATGTTTTATGAAAATTTGCAAATGTGCTTAGAAGGTGGGTAAAAGATGTTAAAAAGTCCAATAAAATTTTATATATCTAATCTTGTTATAAAATGACTCAAATGAGTTAAATTGGACTAATATAAGTATTATGTATCTATTTTTACATTAAGATAAATTTAAATAAAAATAATAATTGTTTGAATAAAAAGTCATTTTTTATGTACTATGCAGTATTTTTTACTATTCATCAAAAATTGAAAGTTTTTAGGAAAATAACAAAAATCCACCCTAAGCTAATTTTTATATTTTTAATCAAAAAATGAAGTCTATTTTACCAAATTAAAATTTTAGGAGTGTCTAATATTAATTTTATTATTGTTCAGAATAGGAAATAAAAATTAATTCTTTTAAGAAAATAGTTTTCTTAAATATATAACTACTTTAACAAAACAAATACATTTCATTATAAATATGTTTTATTTATGTGAAAGTATAATAAATAAACATAAAAATTTATTTTTTACTATTCATATCACAATATTTAATTGATAAATAAATATATATTTGAAATAATTATAATACTATTGTGTTGTTTTTCATAAACTCAATCTTGCATATAACGCAAGCCAAGTTGGTGTTGTGTGCAATATAAGCTATTGAATTACTTTAATGATATAATTTACTATGAAATCATGGGGTGTTACACTGCCAAACACTGATCAGCTGACATGAATGCCTGGACATTTCTGGTCAACATTGTTAGAGGAGTAACAACCTGAGAGAAATTGACTATGAACCTCATGTAATAGCCTACAATACCAAGGAAACATTGCACTTATGAAAATATATTGGGGGATTACCAAGACACAACATCTTTTACCTTTTACAGATAAACATATAATCTTTATTGGGATACAACATGCCCTTGGAAATAGACTTCACGACCCCAAAACTCACACTTTGACAACTTCCCAAACAACTTCCCATTTTGAAGAACTGCCAAAAAAGCACACAAATTCCTTACATTCTCCTCCTCATATGTGTAGTACACAAGGATTTAATCAACGAAAACCACCAAGAACTTATCCAGGAACTCACAGAACATAGTGTTTATAAACCCCATGAACAGAGCTGGAGCATTCACCACACCTAACGGTATCACAATGAACTCATAATGACCATGATGATAAAGAAAACTAGTCTTTTGGATATCCTCATCCCTAACATCCATCTAATTACATCCTGACCACAAATAAATATTCAATAATCAAATTTACCCCTTTAGTTGATTGAATAAATCATCAATCCATGGTAGAGGATAGAGTTTCTTCATTGTCACTTTATTTAAGCGATGATAATTGACACAGAACCACAAAATGTCATCAGTATTCTTCATGAACAAAATTGGTGCACCCCAAGGTGACTCCCTTGGATGAACATAACTGTATTGAAACAAACCATTGAGTTGTATAAATGGCTCTCAAAACTCAGAAGGTCTCATCCTATATAGAGACATCGAGATAAGAGACACACCTACCTACTGTTTTATCCTGAACTTAATCTCTCGTCAAGGTGTAACAATACAACCTCTTATAGAAATATGTCAATATACTATTCAATGAACCTGAAAATTCCAACTACTAAACCTAAAAAGAACTCATCATCATCTTAGTCATCAAGTATGAAAAGGATAGAACTTTCCTTTGACCCATCTATGGGTATCATTCACCAACAAACACTACTAGATCTTTATCAGCAATAAAGAACACCACCTGCCTCTAAATAAAATCCATGATAGCCTACACTGAATAAAACCAATTAATACCAAGTATGACATCATATGGTTGTATTAATAAACATAAAAAATATCCCCAAGAGCGGTGCTACCCCAGCACTAGCTCGTAGTCTCAAAATACTTCAAACTAGTCATCTTGACCTCCAACTGGCATAATCAATGCGATGGGCACTAGAAGCCTCTCCACCTCAAGTCCCAAATCATGGGAAACCGTAGTTGATATGAAGGAGTGTGTTTTTTACTTTTTGAAAAATTGAAATTTTGTGCTTTAATTGATGAGTGTGTTCATTCTGAGGTACCCATGACCATCGATGATTATGTAAATCTCATTTCCATAGATTCTCTTTCCTTAGAGTATAAACATGAGCAGATAGACATTTTCATTGAACTCACTCCACATAAACCCCCTCCCTCAATCCAAAAACTACTGGTGTTGGAAACTAAAAAACTTCCTTCTAATTTAAATTATGCATATTTTGAGGGAATTTACCTATTGCATGTTATAATTTCTGATAACCACTCTCCGTAGTAGGAATAATAACTGATTGACCTTTTGAGAGAGTGTAAAAAGTAAATAGGATGGAAATTGGATGATATTCCTAGGATTATCCCATCTATTTTTATACACCATATACTTTTAGATGATGAGGCTAAGCATGTAAGACAATATCAATGCTGTTTGAATCCCACTCTCCTTGAAGTGGTAAAATTGGAAGTCAGTAAATTACTATTGTTGGGATCATTTTTCCTATATATGATAGTAAATGGGTTAAACCAGTGTAAATTGTGACTTGGAAAAACATTAATAATAATTGTATCAAATGAAAGGAATGAATTGGTTCCAATACGTGTTCAAAACAGTTAGCAAGTTTGTATTGACTACCATCGACTAAATCAAGCCACGTGGAAGGACCACATTCTTCTACCTTTCATTGACCAAATGTTAGAATGATTGGATGGTAAGTCCCATTATTGTTTTCATGATAGATATTCTGATTATTTAAAAATCCATATACACCTTGAGGATAAAGAAAATACAAAATTTACCTATCTATTCAGAACATTTTCATACAGAAGAACGCCTTTTGGTCCATGTAATGCTCTTGGTAATTTTCAGCGATATATGTTGAGTATTTTTTCTGAGTTCCTTGAGCTTTGTATTGAATTATTTATGGACGATTTCATAGTATATGGTTCTTATTTTGATGATTTTTTAGAACACCTAGGTTATATCCTCTACCACTACATTGAAAAAGATCTTGTTTTAAATTATGAGAAATGTCATTTCATGGTTGCGTGGGGATAGTTCTTGGGAATACAATTTCAAATAATTGAATTCAAGTTTATAAATATAAAATTGAACTATTTTCATCCCTTCCATATACAAAATGTGTTTGTGAGGTACTATATTTCATGGGTCATGTGGGTTTTTACCCCCGATTCATTAAAGATTTTAGTAAAATCACACTTACATTTTCCTAGTTATTACAAAAATATTTCGGAGTTTGTGATTGATAAAAATTGCAAGGATGCATTAAATTCACTAAAAATAAGTCTCACATAACCTCTCATTATCCAACTACCATGGTGGGATCTCTATTTTGAGGTTATGTGTGATGCCTCTAACTTTGCAGTCGGGGATGTTTTATCACAAATGGTTGAGAAGGCTCCTCATTTAATTTCATACGCCTCGCATACCCTTGATCCTATAGGTAAAATAAAAAACCACTGAAAAAGAACTCATTTATATTTTGTTTTACTTAGAAAATTTTCATTCATATATTCTTGGGTTAAAAGTCATTGTATTTTATGATCATGATGCCCTTCGAATTCCCTTAAAGAAACCTGAAGCTAAGCCTCACCTCATTCGATGGATGCTCCTCCTCTAAGAGTTTTACCATGAGATTAAAGATAAGATGGGAGTGAAAAATTTTGTATCTGACTACATTAGTAGGATTTCTCCACCATTAGACCTGTTTCGCACGGAATCCGGGGATGACCTCCTGGACGGGATATTCAAACGTTCCGATCGGTTTCTAATGGGTTTGTTCGTAGAACCGGAAACATCCAATGATTCCACATCCGTTTGGACCTACTTTCCAAAGGCAGGCGCTCATTAGCTTGTGGGCTAATGAGGCTTAGGAATTTGCATTGGTCGAGAGGATGGGAGGTCGGACTCATCACACCTTTTTGAGGGGAATTATTGTCTACTCCGGGGCTCTCTTTATAGATTTAAGTTATGTTCGTGAATCCTTATTACATTACCAAGTATAAAATGTGCTTTCCTTTAGTTTTAACAATCAATGATTAAATATGCAAAGAAATTTAGATAATCTTTTATATGTATTCGAGTTTCTTCATCAATAGAGAATCATCTATATCTGTTTAGAGATTCTTGGTCAATGGTATCCTTCAAAACATTTATATAAAAGTCTCTTGGTCATTTATGATGACCAGGATGATTTTAAAGCCACTCAGTGGGGCACTTGAAGTTTATCGTCATTCAGAAGGACATAGATTATTTCAAAGTTGGGATCGAACCCATAAATGGGCTACCTACGTATCCTTTGTTTTGGAAAAGGAATCAGAACCCACGTAGTTCGAGAAATGGAGTATGATGTTTATGATTGATGGCTCAAAGATGAATGTCATAATTACTTTTACACTCCAAGCTCACGTGAGTCATGCTCGGTGTGAGAAACAAGAGGTATTGGTAAAATTTAGACAATTGTGCCATGAAATATGCAATCATAAGAATTTGTTTGGGGCTTATGTATGGATGACTGCCCAGATAGATGAAGGTTTAGGATTTACTTTTAGGGAGAAAATCCATGAACAGGGTCCATAAAGTTAAATGTGCTTCATGGAGATTTGAATACTCTAATCTTGGGGCTTACTCCTAAGGAGGATGCCCAAGTTAGGAGGGGACTTATGATTGGGGTTTACTCCTGAAAAGGAAACCCAAATCAAAGGTAAATTATGACTAGTTAAGAGAAATTTAAGGGGACTTGGGGCTTATTCTTTAAAAGGAAGCCCAAGGTTATGACTGAGTCTTATTCGTGAAAAAGGAGACCCAGGTTAGGGATTAAGGTTTGGGGCTTACTCCTGACGAGGATGCCCATATTTGAGGTTGGGGCTTATTCTTAAGAAAGATGCCCAAGATTAAAGGACTTGATTGGGGCTTACTCCTGAGGAGGATGCCCAAGATTGGGAACTTTAAGAATTTGGGGCTTACTCCTGAGGAAGATGCCCAGATTAAAGGTTTTATAACTGGGGATTATTCCTGAAAAGGAGACCCAGGTTAGGATTCTCTCATCTTAAAGGATGAGGTTGAATGAATGAACTCTCCGTATTTTAGTGACATAAGGATATTTAAATCACTAGACTTTGAGAGAGATTCCACAGAATTCCATTCAGATAAGAAAGTCAAATCAAGAAATCATGCCATAAATGGCTTTGAAGAGTGTCTTGAAGACTGAATCTTGAAAAGGAAAGGTGTGATGTCTTAAGAGGGGTAAAAATGGGCAAGATGGGCACCCAAAAAGATAGGGCGCGCAAGTCTTTCAAGGCGCGCAAGTCTTCTGTGGGCGCGCAAGTATTGGGCACGCAGGTATATCTGCGTGACACATGGTGTACTTGCGCGATTTTCAACCAGCAATGAAATACTTGAGCGACTCTTTTTAAAACCCTTTAGAATTTTCTTGAGGTTCTTCCAGAAAAGGGACGCGCAAGTTATATTGAAGGAAATAAGTCGGCGCGCAAGTGTTTGATAAGTTTCAACACTTAGGCCTTCCTTCTTCTCTTTAGATCTTCTGTTCTAGGTAAGAAATTACCTTAGAAGTGTTCCGGAAGCTTTGAGAAGAGACTTGGGCATCGGGAGCTTCAATCTGAGTTTCTGGAAAAAGATCCTCTCGAATGGGGGGCCCACAGGGTCTATTTATAGGCAAAAGAAGACCCTGGGTGGTTACCGGGCGGTTACCGGGCGGTTATCACTTAGGTCGCGCAAGTCACTTGCATGACCATAAGGCATCGCGCAAGTACTTGCACGACCACTAGGCGGCGCGCAAGTGTACTTGCGCGACTATGAGGTAACTTGCGCGACCTATGGGCAATGTTCTCCTTGTTCATCCCTTTGTCGATTTTTTATGTTTCTTCAAAGGATGAATCACTTTTTTCTTAGATATTCCCCTTTTCCGATATTTATATTCTGTGACGAAAGGAGCGTCAACAAAAGTCCCCCCTCAGAGTTGGATCCAGAGAGAAATGAGGATTTGACTCTGAGGAAATTGAATCCATCCAAAGGAAAAGGGGGCGTGCAAGACTTTAGGGCACAGAGGGCAGTGCACAAGTGTGCTGGAACTTGACTTTTATTCAGAGTTCCTTTGTCTTTTGTAGGTAGTTTAAAGTCATGCATGCTGGACATAAAGGGCTAATGTTTAAGGTCGAAATAGCTTTGACCGAAATGGATTAGAATTGACACAATTCCTTGAAAGTTCATCTGAAAACATACTACCATACTCAAGTATGAGGGAAAATATGTAAACTATGGCTTAAGAATATTTGAATCTGAGGAATGATATGAAAAGGAGCTAAAAGTCATTAGAAGAAGTAGTTTCCAAGAATGAAGTTACTATTATTTAACAAAACCCGTTAGGGGGTTGAAATATGCAGGGCCACCTATGGGCATTGGCTGCATGGTCAAATAAATAGTATATTTCGGCTGACAAGTCTATTATGTGGACTGTTTATGCAAGGCCACCTATGGGCACGTGCTGCATAGTCAGGCGAAAAGAACTCCCATAAATTTACTTTCCTAGTGCTAAAAGCCTGTGAAAGTTTATGGAGATTCAAATTTTCTAAAGTATAGAGTTTGTTGTATGGAAAGAGGTACTTGAATATGGAGAAGATATTTCCGAACAAGAACATCGAAGAACTGGATGAATATCACTCCTACGAAGGTCTGACCCAAACGTAGGGAAGAAGAATAAACCATAGACTTGAATACTTTCAGATCATGAAAAAGGATATGGGACAAATATGTTAAGGATGGCTATTTTTTGCGGATCCCTACATACTGTCGTTTAAGACAAATAAGGACAAAAGAGGCATTCTTCCCAAGAATGAAGTTACTATTATTTAACAAAACCCGTTAGGGGGTTGAAATATGCAGGGCCACCTATGGGCATTGGCTGCATGGTCAAATGAATAGCATCTTTTGGCTGACAAGTCTGTTATGTGGACTGTTTATGCAAGGCCACCTATGGGCACGTGCTGCATAGTCAAGAAAAATAATTCTCAAAAGTTTGACATTTTTGTGACTAGAAGTCATGAAAAGGGTTATGAAGATCTGAAAATATTTAAGGTTAGGATTATAACACATAAAGATGGGTATTGTCCAATGTATATAGAGATACATAGGTCAATGAAAACCATAATCATGTTGTGGCTGGGTCCTGAATTGAAACTTGGACTTCACTACGTATCTCATAAGAATGAGAATCAAGCCATACGTAGTTCTTGAAATGCAGTTTAACGTCGCGCAAGACGAAAGTATGAGTGATCTTAGTTTAGGGTCATAGAATTCAGACCATAATAATGAATACACAGTGTGTGTTTTCATGAGGACTTTTCAGCCAAGGGACTGAAAGTGAAATTTGGGGTTAGGCCCAAAAGACTTGGGACTGGATTCTAGGGACACTAGAATGTTCCTACGTATCCCATAAGGATGGGAATCAAGTCCACGTAGTTCTAGAGTTACCCTTTGTACAAATTTGGTTCGTACATTTGAAGGGTGAAAGGGGACTTTAGTGCAATGATGGTTTTAACCTAAGATAAAAAGTTTAGGCATTACCATGTATGCACGTATTCTTTTGAAATGAAACATGATTGAAAAAAATCAATGTCAATAATGGTTCCTTATCAAATGAGGGAATCAAAGAATATTGTAGTTTATTGTCGTACCGGACAAAAGTGTTGTATAGTTTAACGTCATATAACAATGACGAAAGTGAATCAATGTAAAGATATTGATTCCATGGGCGGTTTCACAAATCATCATCATATGAGATGGTGGTGAACCGATGTGAAGAGATTGTTTTTGGGCTTGAACCCTGGGAGGTTGCCTACATACCCAGCCTGGAGGGCAAGGATCAAAGTCCGTGTAGTTCAATTATAGAGTGAATTAATGATCAAGTTGTTCTTGTGGACAATGATCTAATAAAAAAAATATTGTTGGGACTTACACATGGTTAGTGGCCCAAAGGGAGTGTTATGGTAGATGTTCACTCTAAGCTCACGTGAGTCATACTCGGTGTGAGAAACAAGAGGTAATAACAACCTTAACGATGCACAGTTTAATGTCATGTAGGACATAAAAAAAGGGACTATGCAGTTTAAAGTCTTGCAGTTAGGACTATTGGTGCTGCACAGTTTAGTGTCATGTAGCAGGGACAAAATACAGTTTAATGTCATGTAGGACCTATCAAGGATTTTCTGTACAGTTTAGCGTCATGTAGTTAGGACTATGAGGATAAAATAGTTTAACGTCATATTGGACGAAAGGGGGACTGTGCAGTTTAATGTCATGCCGTAAGGACAAAATAACACACCATTTATGTCATGTTGGACGAAAGTGTGAATAGTTTAAGGTCATATGCATGGACCGTGGATGGTGCAGTTTAATGTCATGCTGGACCTTTGATGATTATATAGTTTAATGTCTTTCCGGATGTGAGGGAATTTTATATAGTTTAGCGTCATGTAGTTTAGGACGTCACAGTTTAACGTCTTGCTGGACATAAGGGATTTGCAAATAGTTTATGGTCATATACATGGACCAGTGATGATGCAGTTTAAGGTCATGCTGGACGGTTTAGGGAACTTTTTCATAGTTTAATGTCGTGTGGGACGAAGTTGCAGTTTAAAGTCATACTGGACCATTGCTGTATAGTTTAACGTCATATAGCAAGGACGAACTAGTGCTGTACAGTTTAAAGTCATGTAGCTAGGACTAAGGTGAACCAATATGAGGATATCAGTTCTGGGGACTTTTTACAGTTTATCGTCATGCTGGACGTTGGAAGTGCCACACAGTTTAATGTCATGTTGCTAGGACACAATATAGTTTAATGTCATCTCGGACAAAATATAGGATCTTCTGTACAGTTTAATGTCATGTAGATAGGACATAATAACAGTTTAATGTCATGTAGGACAAAATATAGGATCTAATGTGATTGTTTTGGATCTGGGAACAATATTTTGTGTTTATACAAAATACTTCTTCAGAAATCTGGCATTAGTTGGAGTCGTGATGTGTTCTCCATCCATTGAGATCAGAGAATACGCTCCATTGGAGTAGACCTTATGTATTGAATAAGGTCCTTCCCATTTTGGTTCAAGCTTGGGAGACTTCTTTCCTGGTATCATTGGTGCTCTGAGAACCAATACCAATTCTCCCTGAATGAATGAACGAAGATGAACTTTTTTGTTAAAAGCTCATGCTATCCGATTCTGATAGATTTCCAAGTGGTGCAAAGTGCACAATCATTTCTCATCTAACTGTTCCAATTCATTCAACCGCTTTTGGGATTGCTCATCTGTTGATAACTGATCACAAATGGCTATTCTGAGTGAGGGAAATTGAACTTAAATTGGCAAGACTGCTTCTGTTCCATATACCAATGAATATGGAGTAGACCGCGTTGCATTGCGAGTGGTAGTCCGATAAGCCCATAAATCATGAAAGAGTTTATCAGGCCATGACCTCTTATCTTTATCCACCATCTTTTGCAGTATATTTGAAAGAGTCTTGTTGAAGGCCTCTATCTGGCCATTAGCCGCTGCATGATATCGAGATGAATGGTTGGACTTAATGTTGTATTCTTGATACAATTTCTTTACCTCAGAAGAACAGAAGTTGGTGCCGTTGTCCGTCAATATGGTATGAGGGACACCAAATCTAGTAATGATGTTAGACTTGATGAAGCTAACAATGCATTTTGAACTGACTTCTTTGAGAGGTACTGCCTCTGCCCATTTGGAAAAGAAATCAGTAGCAGTAAGAATGTACTTAAACTGCTTGGCCGTAGCTGAAGGGTAAGGTCCCACCACAACCATTCCCCATGTGGAAAATGGCCATGAGTATTTAGCTGTATGAAGCAACTCTGGAGGTTGATGAATGAAGTTGGCATATACTTGGCATGAATGACACTTCTTTGTGAAATTAACACAATCTTGTATCATTGAAGGCCAAAAGTATCCAAGCCGTCGAATTTGATCAGACAGTCTATGTCCAGACTGGTGGGCACCACAGACTCCTACATGCACTTCTTTTATGACAGCCATTGTCTCTTCACCATCATTACATCTGAAGAGAACTCCATCAAAACCACGTTTGTAGAGAATTTTCTCGAGGTGGTTTGGGCCATCATAAAGAGTAAAATTGACCACACGTCGCCGAATTTGTTCTTTCTCGGCTCTATCAGGTGGAAGTGTTCCATTTTGAAGGTATTCCCTGATAGGTGACATCCATCCTGTAGTATGACCATACGGTTCAGGAATGGGACTAATTTCATTATTTTCCTCTGTTCTGACTTGAACATAAGGTGAAATTGCACGACGGTGGGAAATACAGATGGTTGTCTCGTCCCGATCTGGATCTGCTAAAGCTGTGGCTATATTAGCCAGTGCATCAGCTTGAGCATTTTGTGATCTTGGGACATAAGAAAATGTCGGTTCTGAAGGGAATTCCGACATTAACTCTCTGACATAATCATACAAAGGGATTAATTCTTCTTTTCTGATGGCATAATCCCCATTGACTTGTTTGATTACCAGGTCTGAATCACCTTTCACCTTTAAGTGATTCACTTGTGCTTGAAGCGCTAACTCCAAGCCTGTAATGAGATCTTGGTATTCAGCTTCATTATTGGAACCACCTTCCCACAATAAAAATGAATAAGGTAAAACTGCCTCATCTGGAGAAATGAGAAATATTCCTAAGACAACTTTGTTGAATTTAGGATTTTCCATTTTCTTCCCTGTTGGACTTCTAGAAGCACCATCAAAATACATTTTCCATGTTTGAGGACTCTCTTGAATAGAGAAAACTTCCTCATCAGGGAGTTCGATATCTGAATACGTGTCTTCTACTGAAGGATGTTCAGCCAGGAAATCAGCCAGAGCTTGGCCCTTAATTGCCTTTTGAGACACATACTGAATGTTGAACTGCTGTAGAATAACCGCCCACCTTGCCAGACGTCCTGTAAGCATTGGACGACTAAGGATGAATTTGAGCGGATTATTACGAGATACCAATTGGACCTCATGATGTTGCAGGTAGTGTCTCAGTTTCTGAACTGAAAAGATTAATGCTAGGCAGCACTTTTCAATACTTGAATACCGGGTTTCTGCTTCAAGCATAGTTCTACTGAGATAGTAGAGACTATTTTCATTCCCAGCATCATTCTTTTGAGTGAGAAAGGCACCCAATGATCGCTCTAAAGCTGTCACGTAGAGGATAAGAGGTCTACCCTCAACAGGTGGCATGAGTACTGGTGGACTCAAGAGGTATTTCTTGAGAACATCAAATGCTTCTTGACATTCTTCAGTCCACTGGTAAGTGACTCCTTTCTTCAATAATTTGGTAAAGGGTAAACTTTTGCCTGCCAAATTGGCGATGAAACGCCAAATATAGGCTAAGTGTCCTTGAAGTCCTCTTAATTCTTTTAAATTATGAGGAGGTGACATACCAAGGATTGATTTGGTCTTCTCAGGATCGACTTCAATACCACGATGGCGTACAACAAAGCCGAGGAATTTTCCTGAGGTTACCCCAAAAGCACATTTTAAGGGGTTCATCTTCAAATTATGTTGTCGAAGCTTGTGGAATACGACTTCCAAATCAGCCAAGTGATCAAAACGTTGTTTGGATTTAACCACCAAATAATCTACATAGCATTCAACAAATTTCCCTAAAATAGGTTTGAAGATACGATGCATGGCGCGTTGATATGTTGCACCTGCATTCTTTAAACCAAAGGGCATCACCTGGTAACAAAACACACCTTGAGGAGCTCTGAAGGCTGTATATTCCTCATCTTCTGGGGCCATTCGGATCTGATTATATCCAGAATATCCATCCATGAAAGAAAGTACTTCATAGCCAGCCGTCGCATCAATTAAGAGTTCTGTAATCGGAACTGGGAAATCATCTTTAGGACAATACTGATTAAGATCTCTAAAATCGATGCAAACCCTAATTTGTCCGTTCTTCTTCTTTACATGGACAATATTAGCCAAAAACTTGGGATATTGAACTTCTCTGACGAAGTTAGCTTTGATAAGCTTATCCACTTCAGCCTCGATTTTGGAAGCATAGGTTGGGTGTGTTCTTCTCGCGGCTTGCTTGAATCCTCAATGTTCTTTTGGAAAACCCAAATGATGGGTGGCAACTTCAGGATCAAGACCAGGAATATCTGTATAATTCCAAGCAAAAATATCTTTATTTTTCTTTAGAAAAGAAATATACATCTCTTGCTCTTCAAGGGTCATGGCCGCACTAATTAAAGTGGGGCGTGGATCTTTCTCTGTACCAAGATTTACTTCTCTGAGTTCATCCACAGTGGTAGAGATACCCTCTTCAAATGCTGGAGGAGAATCTCTAAGATCTTCCTCTTCCTCTTTATCATGTGTTATTTCTTCCGTTTCTACTTGCAAAGTAGATGAAAAAACGAAATTCTCATGATCATAAGAGATGTCAAAATTTTCACATTTTGAAGAAGAAGCTTCCATTTCCGACCCTATTGATGATAAAGGGTCTTCTTTGGGAAATAAAGAGGAGATGATGGATTGAGAATCGACATCAATATTCACCTCTGGTGTTGCTATAACTTCTTCTGGCCTGATTAGCGAAGTATAGACTTGTTGGATTTCAGCAGACGAAATGAAAACGTCACCACTTATGCTTTCATCACTTCTTGGTAAGTTACCAATTTCTCCCATGTTGTCTGGATCGATTGTCGTAATTGACATTATGGATCTTTCCATAAGAGTATTTTGATTTGGGCCTATTTTGTCAATTTGACTGATAGGTAACACATAATCTGTACTCACATGTGAAAATGGATTTATTGGAATTTTTTCCAAACCATATAGAGCATTAACTTTGGTAACTTCCTTCATTGTAGATTTTTCTCTTCCCTTCATGTGATAAAATTCCGCCTCAATGTATTGAGACTCACATGTCTTGAACGGGGCCTTATCACCATACAATGTTCCAACTTGACCATCGAAACAGTATTTGAGACATTGATGGTATGATGACGGAATAGCTGCATGCTGATGTAGCCAGGGTCTTCGAAGCAAGATATTGAAAGCTGAGTCTTGATCAACAATCATGAAATCCGAATTGGAAACAAGATCTTCAAACTGAGTTCTGAGCGTATATTCTCCCAGTGGTACTTGTTCATTTTTATCATATCCTTGCAACATCATGGTAGAAGGAGATAAATCAGATTCCGTGAGGCCCAATCGACGAAGTGTGCGAATGGGCATGAGGTTGACTCCTGAACCATTGTCAATGAAAGATCTTCGAACATCTATACCATTGACTTTGCCAGATAAGTACAAAGGTTTTATGTGCTCATGCACAACACCATCTTCATCTTTATCAGTAAAAGATATCACTGCATGGCATTCTGCAGGATTATTTTCTATGTGATAGATTTCAGCTGCAGCAATTTCAGCTTCAAACTCCTGAGGACTTGACAAAGCTTCGATGAGTGCTTCCCGAAGATCTCTTAACAGATTCAAAGCATCCAAAATTGATAACTTGGCTGGTACTTGGGCCAAGCGTTTCAATATATCATACTTTTGATCTAGAGGTCTGCGTTTCCCAATAGGAATATGTGGTTTACCAGGTACCTTGGAAGCTGATGCTTTGGAAGCTGATGCATCTTGTATTGAAGTTGGCAACATCCTTGGTTTTGGAAGATTAGACTGATTAGATCCATTTACTTGCTGAGATAAAGAAGATGGAACCTTTAATCGGTCTTCCAATATAACTGTGCCGAAGCTGAGTTGGCCATTGGCAGAAGAACTTTCTTGTTCTTTTTGAACTCGCTGAAGGGCTCTACCACGAGTTTCTGCTGCATATACAGTGCTAGCAGGGGTAGAATTAGAGTAGTGGCTTCGGAAAGATCCACGTCTTCCCCTATATCCTGAACCTTTAGAACGTCCTCAGGTTCCTTTATTTGATACAGGGAATTCAGGCTCATCAAGACTGGAATATGAATCTGTTAATTGAATCATATTAACAGAACCAAAGATTAACTCTTCGTCTGATAAAGACTCTGCCTAGTTAGCCTGTTTAGGCTATGCCGTTTGGTGGGACGATGCCCGTGGCTTCGAAGTAGATGGCATGAAATCTGCCAGAGTCAAAGACAATTTAGGCTTTGATACATACTCATCTTCTCCCGATTCCTCTTTCTTCTTTGAATTGCGCTGTCCTTTTGAGTATTTCTCTTTTGATGGAGGCTTCACTGCAGATTTTGTAGGAGACACAATTGGCTTCTTCAATTGTGTTCGCAAAATGGAATGGGTCCGATTGATTGTCTTTCTGACCATCCAATCATCATATTTTTTCGCAGTTTTGCTTTTGACTTCCTGCCACTCACCTCCTTCCTCTTGATCTGTAGAGGTAATACACGCTACATGAGCTGAAGAACCCTTCAATTTGACTTTTCCCAAGTCGACCATCTTTTGCAGGAGGTCTTTAAAGACAAAACACTCCAGGATGGGATGCCCCAACATTTGATGAAAGGGAAAATAATTGGGACGGTCTTCATCTCCTTCCTTGTTTGGCCTCTTGGGCACTGGTAATTGAACTAAATTATTTTCCAGAGCTGAAATGAAGTAACCAGGAACATGCTCACTTCGGAAAGAGTATGTTTTACTCTTCATATCCTCAAATTGTTTTCTTCGTTGATCTTTTTGATCATTTGGACGAAACAGCCTTTGTTGTTGGAGTTCAGGAGGTGGAGCCCTTCGAGAAGATGAAGGTTTTGAAGTAGAAATAGGTACAGGTGCCTGTTTAAGCATAACTGTAGCATTTTCTTCTTTACCCATTCTTCTTCCTGGAGCTTATGGAATTACACGAGATTTAACCTTAGCCTGTATAAGGGAATCTTCAATCTGTTGAGCGATTGAGGTAAGGTCTCGAAACCCTACTGTGTATTTCACAGGGATCAATGGAGTGCGTAATTTGTCACGCAAATTTGCCACACAGATTGGCAATAATTCCTCCTGAGGGAGTGCTAAACTCAAGGAATACGTTAATCCCTTCCAACGAGCAATGAAATCAGAGACTCTTTCATTCTCCCTTTGCTTGCAGTTTGTAAGATCGAAAACTGTCGTTTTTGGCAAAGTTGAGCTAAACTGAAGAAGGAATTTTTGACGAAGATCCTCCCATCCGATGACTGACCGGGATTGCAAGCTTGTATACTAGACAAAAGCTGGTCCTTGCAAGGTTCGCACGAAGCATCTAAGTTTCACTGCTTCTTGCTGCTCTGGAGTTCCCATCATAGGATCACAACAAGACACGTAATGCGTCAAATGTTGTTCAGGGTCGCCTGATCCATTGAAAGTAGGGAAAATAGGGTTTCCAAAACTGGATGGAGGAGAAATTGAATCTACCCATTCAGGGTAAACTTTATTTTCAGGTTGAACTTGCGCCCGTTTCCCTTCCATAGTTTCTAACCGAGCTTTTAATGACTCAATAGTAGTTATTAACTTTTGAGAAACGTCAGGTTGAACTTGGTTTTGGGTAGGTGCAATGAATGGAGCTTGGACATACGTGGTGATTGGTGCTGCAACTGATGGTAGTGCTGCCAACCGTTGTTGCGTTTGACCCATAAGATTAGACCTCTGTGGGTGTACTGATAAAGGAGGATATTCTTGATCTATCTCAGTAGTTACAACAAATTCCTTCGACTGTCGGACTTCATAATTCTTAAGAAGAAGACTACTCTGAAGTAGTTCTGCATTCAACCTTCTTAATTCTTTTATTTCTTCCTCCTGTTGTGCAAACCTTATCTCTAATGAGAGTGATTGACCTCCTTCAAAGGAAGGGTGAGAAGTAACCTGATTCTTTCCTTTCCCCTTATTGGATCCTTTTCGGAGAGGGGGAAGTGGGTTATTTGAAGGAATACCCAGATTTTGGGTAAGCCTTTGATTATGTGTGTGCACACCTTCTTCATTTAGGTCTGTGTGCGAAACTTCTTGAGCAGGAACCTCTTCGTCTGATCCTTCTGATTGAGCCTCATTTGGTGAATCAGCAGCAACGACATTGATGACATTAATGGATGCATATTGCATGGAATCCTTTCTATCAGCATTTCTGTGATATTGTCTCCTTCCATGTCCATGATAAGACATGGCATTCCGTTGACTTGATCCCTCAGGAATTTCTTGGAGAACCGTCACTTGGAGAGAATCTCCTGACATCTTGGCTCTTCGTTCCTCTTGAGGCTTATTCCCTAATCGAGAGAATACTGACTTTCTCTGAGGGAGGGATTGAGGATTTGAAAAAGTCTCCAGTCCGATGGACTGGGGATGTTCATGCTGCTTCCGCTCAACTCCTCGAATCCCATTTGTTGACTCTGAGGGTTGGGATAGAGAAGTCCCCAGTCTGGCAAGCTGGGGTGTCTCTTGACATGCTATGTCTGAGATCTTCTTAAAATCTCTCTTGATCTTGCGAATCTTAGTTCGGAAATTAGCTGGATGCATTAACCTGTATCCACTTTTATCACCTGGTTCAACAGACCGTTGGATGATTTCCGAAACTTCTGTCATTTGATGACGTGTTTGCTCCAGACGAGAGGCTTGTGCAATATTCTCACCTGCTTGATGTAGGAGAAATTCAACAACTTGTTCTCTATATACTTGATTTTGAGAGGAACTAGTTGAAGCTTGTTCTTGAGCAAGCTTTTGATTATGAACAAAGCTCATTGACTGTGGCCGGCCATGAGCAATAACATTACATGAGACCATTTTTGGCAGGATTTGCTGACTGGAAAGCACTGTGAAATGTAGTGCTCCGTGAACACCCCATCCTCTGATATGAACATCAGATGGAGCATTGGCAATTAACTGACGCAATTTTCTTAGTGCGCCAAGGCATGAATGTTGATGGTTCTCTGTTGCTTTTCAGCCTTCGGATACCGAGAGACTGATAGAGATGCCAAATCAATCTGACGTTGTAGCCCTTCTATTATCTTAAGATGATTTTCATATTCATCGTAAGATAATACCTTCTTCTTTAATTGACAAAGAGTTTTCCATATGTTGAGACGAATATCATGGATTCCATCATCCGTCAACATCTTTGGAATGTCGTACTGGGAGTCAGCCAAAGGCCAAAACATGACTGGTACTTCACCTTTTTCCAGTTTTTTCCTCATCTTCAGCATTTCCTCTTTATCATTAAATGAAGATTCTTCTACCTGTTTGGACCAGAGTTGGTGTTTCCTTGTTGCTTCATCGGATTCAACAAGATTGGTAGAGAAATCACTATTCATGCTGGAAGATGAAAGACCCAGGGATGGTTTGGAGAATAACCTGAACCCCAGGCTATCTTCTGATGGAGAAAGAGTTTCACCTGCCGATAGTAAAGCATCAGACATGACTGGTTTTACGTTTGCAAGTGCCTTGAGATAGGAGGGATTTCTCGTCACTACATTGCCTTCTGAAGAATTTTCGAGACAACGTGAATCACAACTGCGGAGAGGACTTTCGCAGCGAAGTTCATCACCATGAGGAGGACCGTCATGATGGGTTACAGCAAAAGATGAAATCTCTTGCTCCTTGGTCTTCTTACCACACAGAGGGTTCCTGTGGCTCTCATCTAAAGAAGAAACTTCAATATTGACCGAATTTTCATGAATCAAGTCTTCATGAAGAAGTGTCTGTTGAAGACCTTCAGAATTAATGTTCCCGTTATTGGGAACTGAGGGAGTAGAATCTTGAATTCCGACAGATAAATGTCTGAGGGCTTCAAGAACTCCAACATCGTGCAAGGCTTGGTTACAGATTGGCCTTTGATCTCCTGACTGTGCTGGGCAGATCTTTTTCTTAGATGCCTTCTTACTAGCTTTAGAAACCACTTGATGACGAAAGTGATTGCTCTGAGCAGGTGTATGTGCCTGATCAGGAAAGATGGTCAGGTTAGGATGATGATCTCCATTCAAATCAGGTGTATGTGCCTGACTTTGTTGTCCTTATGATATGGGCTAGTATGCCCCATAACACTCTTGGACTGGAACAGATGTGTGTTTCTATTCTGGAGTGAATCGTTGATGTGTCACTCCATTGCTAGGGATAGATTTATGTGTCTGTCCCGGAGATGATGCTGAAGCTGTTATGATATCCTGGAAAGCATCCAGAATATGAGCAGGAATTTTCTTCTGCTCTTTCACCATTGAAAAAATATGTTTGGTGACTTCAGCCGCCGGAACGGGGATATACGTCCATTCCGGTCTTGGAGTAGGTGTATGTGCCTGCTCCTGTCCTCCTTTTCCTGTCAGTGAATCCTGACAGTACTCAAGTGTGGAGGCAGAGAGTTGAGTCTGCCCCTTGTTTGTCGTCGGGACTTTCCGACTGACTTCTCCGTGCGCTACCAAGCGAGACTGTTGGTAGGCTTGATTAGTATTAGCAGGTGTATGTGCCTGCTGATTACACATCGCTAAACGCGGTTGACGAGATCCATCATATGTAGTCAGACGAGCCTGCTAACTAACTGGTGATGTATAAGCAGGTGTATGTTCCTGCCTATGGTACTCCGCCGGAATTGCCTGGCGGGATAGGCTTGATGCTGCCAGACGAGTCTGCTGGACAGCAGAATTAAAACGAACAGGTGTGTATGCCTGCTCGTTGTTTGCCACCAAGTTAGGTTGGTGGACTTATCCGGAGATGGCAGGGATGACAACCTGCCTATTGTTAACCGGATTCCGTCTCTGGCGGTTCATCTTGCCTGCTCGGGTTCGAGGAACCTGAGCTGAATGCCTGGAGTCGGTACCCTCATCATGTTGAGGGCGCACTACCGCACGAGTCTAGCGGCGATTGTTGATGGGAGCCCTCGGGAAGGACTCCTGTCTTTTTGAACTAAGGCCATGAGGGACCTGCTCATTCACTTCCTCAGAGTAAGGGAGTGAATGGAAATTGCGTTCCGGGGATAACGACCCGAAACGGTTGGAGACGGTAGTCAGCACCGCCTGCTTCTTGATTGCTGGCCGCCGTTGTCCGGACGACCAGGTAGAGTTGTTAACTTGGAGGGCTTGACGAGCGGCCTCCAGAGTTGGGATAGTACCGTTGCGACGATACTCCTTAACCAGTGCATTATAAACCCAGCGTTGAAGACGCTGAGTTGGTGATGTCATCCTCAGAGCGGATGACGTTCCAGCAGGAGTAGTAGCATTGGTTTTCACAGCAGCAGACCTCACAGTAGAGGTGTTCACAGCAGCAGTATTCACAGGGGTGAATTTAAGGAAAGCCATTTTGCAGAAGATCTTGAGAAAAGAGTGCCTGTTCCATGTAACAGACATAATCAAGATGAATCCGGCCACTGCATCTTTTGGATGAGCACATGTCAATGATTGCTTTGTTGGACCAAGGGGCCTAACAAATAAGAAGAACATAACTTTAACTTGGTTAAGGATTCACGTCGGGTTCACCATTTTTGTTTCGCACGGAATCCGGGGATGACCTCCTGGACGGGAGATTCAAACGTTCCGATCAGTTTCTAACGGGTTTGTTCGTAGAACCGGAAACATCCAATGATTCCACATCCGTTTGGACCTACTTTCCAAAGGCAGGCGCTCATTAGCTTGAGGGCTAATAAGGATTAGGAATTTTCATTGGTCGAGAGGATGGGAGGTCGGACTCATCACACCTTTTTGAGGGGAATTATTGTCTACTCCGAGACTCTCTTTATAGATTTAAGTTATGTTCGTGAATCCTTATTACATTACCAAGTATAAAATGTGCTTTCCTTTAGTTTTAACAATCAATGATTAAATATGCAAAGAAATTTAGAGAATCTTTTATATGTATTCTAGGTTCTTCATCAATAGAGAATCATCTATATCTGTTTAGAGATTCTTGGTCAATGGTATCCTTCAAAACATTTATATAAAAGTCTCTTGGTCATTTATGATGACCAGGCTGATTTTAAATCCACTCAGTGGGGCACTTGAAGTTTATCGTCATTCAAAAGGACATAGATTATTTCAAAGTTGGGATCGAACCCATAAATGGGCTACCTACGTATCCTTTGTTTTGGAAAAGGAATCAGAACCCACATAGTTCGAGAAATGGAGTATGATGTTTATGATTGATGGCTCAAAGATGAATGTCATAATTACTTTTACACTTTAAGCTCATGTGAGTCATGCTCAGTGTGAGAAACAAGAGGTATTGGTAAAATTTAGACAATTGTGCCATGAAAGATGCAATCATAAGAATTTTTTTGGGGATTATGTATCGATGACTGCCCAGATAGATGAAGGTTTAGGATTTACTTTTAGGGATAAAATCCATGAACAGGGTCCATAAAGTTATATGTGCTTCATGGAGATTTGAATACTCTAATCTTGGGGCTTACTCCTAAGGAGGATGCCCAAGTTAGGAGGGGACTTATGATTGGGTTTTACTCCTGAAAAGGAAACCCAAATCAATGGTAAATTATGACTGGTTAAGAGAAATTTAAGGGGACTTAGGGCTTATTATTTAAAAGGAAGCCCAAGGTTATGACTGAGTCTTATTCCTGAAAAAGGAGACCCAGGTTAGGGATTAAGGTTTGGGGCTTACTCCTGAGGAGGATGCCCATATTTGAGGTTGGGGCTTATTCTTAAGAAAGATTCCCAAGATTAAAGGACTTTATTGGGGATTACTCCGGAGGAGGATGCACAAGATTGGGAACTTTAAGAATTTGGGGCTTACTCCTGAGGAAGATGCCCAGATTAAAGGTTTTATAACTGGGGATTATTCCTGAAAAGGAGACCCAGGTTAGGATTCTCTCATCTTAAAGGATGAGGTTGAATGAATGAACTCTCCGTATTTTAGTGACATAAGGATATTTAAATCACTAGACTTTGAGAGAGATTCCACAGAATTCCTTTCAGATAAGAAAGTCAAATCAAGAAATCATGCCATAAATGGATTTGAAGAGTGTCTTGAAGACTGAATCTTGAAAAGGAAAGGTGTGATGGCTTAAGAGGGTAAAAATGGGCATGATGGGCACCCAAAAAGATAGGGGCGCACAAGTCTTGCAAGGCGCGCAAGTCTTCTGTGGGTGCGCAAGTATTTGTCGCGCAGGTATACCTGCGCGGCACATGGTGTACTTGCGCGATTTTCAACCAGCATTGAAATACTTGAGCGACTCTTTTTAAAACCCTTTAGAATTTTCTTGAGGTTCTTCCAGAAAAGGGACGTGCAAGTTATATTGAAGGAAATAAGTCGGTGCGCAAGTGTTTGATAAGTTTCAACACTTAGGACTTCCTTCTTCTCTTTAGATCTTCCGTTCTAGGTAAGAAATTACCTTAGAAGTGTTCCGGAAGCTTTGAGAAGAGACTTGGGCGTCAGGAGCTTCAATCCGAGTTTCTGGAAAAAGATCCTCTCGAATGGGGGGCCCACAGGGTCTATTTATAGGCAAAAAAAGACCCTGGGCGGTTAACGGGCGGTTACCGGGCGATTATCACTTAGGTCGCGCAAGTCACTTGCACGACCATAAGGCGTCGCGCAAGTACTTGCACGACCACTAGGCGGTGCGCAAGTGTACTTGCGCGACTATGAGGGAACTTGCGCGACCTATGGGCAATGTTCTCCTTGTTCATCCCTTTGTCGATTTTTGATGTTTCTTCAAAGGATGAATCACTTTTTGCTTAGATATTCCCCTTTTCTGATCTTTATATTCTATGACGAAAGGAGCGTCAACAAGACCATAAGGTTGACTCATCCCACCCCATTGGAGAATTATTCCTTTATAACAACCTTCATGATATTGTGGACCTTACCCCCTAGTATGCGGACATTGTGAAATTTCTACAACATCTAGGGTCCCCACTGATTTCAACATGTAAAAATCCCAAAGACATAGGCATGATTATTAGTGGTAAATCTAGGACAACCCATATTTTTGGAGAGGTTTTTATGACACAGTTGTTTATTAGTATGTCCATGACCATGAGTTCACCTTTATTTTTACCTTCTAACACACTTTGGCTTGTGGGGGCCAATTTGGCTTTCAATGTACTACTCAAAAGGTCCTTGACTTATGAATTTACTGTCTAACACTATATTGGGATGCCCAAATATTTTTCAAGTCATGTATTCATTGTCAATTCATTGAGAATATATCTAAGAGGAATGAAATTCCCCAACAACCCATGTTATTCTATGAAATTTTTGATGCATGGGGCATTGAATTCATGGGGCCTTTTCCAAATTCATTTGGCTTTGTGTACATATTATAGGCTATGGACTATGTGTATAAATGGGTGGAAGAAAATGATACTATGACTGATGACTCTCGAGTTGTCATTGATTTTATAAGGTCCCATATTTTCAGTAGGTTTGGTTTGCCAAGATTAATCATTAGTGACCAGGGTTCACATTTTTGCAATCACAACATTAAATTTTTGATTTGTAAGTATGGGGTTGATCATAAAGTCTCCACTGCATATCACCCCAAAACTAACAGACAACCAGAAATCTAAATTTAGGAAGTTAAGAGAATCTTGGAAAAAATGGTACAACCCAACCTGAAAGATTTGAGTTTACACTTGGACGATGCACTTTGAGCGTACCGTATAACTTTTAAATCCCCAATCAGAATGTCACCATATAGAATTGTGTTTGGAAATACTTTTCACCTCCTAGTTCAGGTATAACACCTTGCATATTAGGATGTTAAATTTTTTAATATGAATCTTTCAGATTTAGGTGAGAATAGGAAGATAATGATTCAAGAGTTGGAATAAATTTGACGTGATTTATACAAGAACTACAAGATCTGTAAAGAGAATACAAAGGCTATCCATGATAGCATGATTCTTAAGACGAAGTTCTGTATTGATGAGAAGGTCCTAATGTATAATTCCAGGCCAAATATCTTCATAGATAAACTTCTTTCTTAATGTATTAGTCCTTGTACTGTTACTAATGATTACCCTTTTAGTGCAATATAGATTTTTCATGAGCAGAGTGGACGAAGTCTTACCATCAATGGGAAATGACTTAAACACTTCTATAATGATTTTACAAAGAATAAGGTGGAGTAAATACACCTTCTAGAAGCAACATAGTAGTGAAACACATTAGGTTTTGTCCTTCCTTCCCACATTCTTAATTATTACAGTGACGACACTGCACATTCTAGCTATGGGGGTGAATATATTCCTGGGTTCATTAGGATTTTAATCATATTTATTCTTTCTTATCTTTTTCTCATTCTTTATCATATTTAATCTTTTCCCCATATTTTTGTACTCATTAGTATTTCCATTATTTTTCCTCTTTCTTCTATTTTCACCTCCATTATGGTATTTTTACTACCCCCTCATGGTCACCAAATCATGGAACTTACTGAAAATGCATATTGAAATTTTTTGATTCCATGATTGTTTTAACATTTGATGAAAACTAGTCTCTGTTATGGAATGAATATTTGTATGAATTTTACATTTGGGAGTGTTTTTAAGTGAATTTGTTTTCTATCAATGATATAAATGGTTGTATCTCTATGAAACATTTGAGATGATTGATGCCCCTTGTGTGAGTAGTTTTTGGGATAACCCTATCATGAACATCTCCACACATTTTTGCACCAAACCACATAGTGTTAATATATTTTTCTTAATAGAAAATAAATATATATTAGGTTAATATTTTTAGCTTAAAATGATATTTCCATTCGTTCTTTCTTTTTTTGATCTATTTCATTACTATACCAGATTAACCTATACATGTGTACCAGATATCCGATTGTTGTACAACCTAAAAAAACTAAAAAAATAAAAAATTGGGTTGTGTATTGGGTAGGTCAAAAAAGCACTCCTCATCAACCTTTTATCTTGTTATAACTATTACAATTAGTGTTGTTATGAGATCAAACAAGGGTTTCGAGATGAGTCTCTATTGTTTTACAAATGAAACTTTTGAAAAAAAGAAAAAAAAATGAGGGGAGTGATGAAATTTGAAACATATTGGGATATCTTGGTTGGGAGATTATGGGTTGATTTTCAAGAATTCTTAAGTTCGTGTGTCTTGAAATATGATTGGAAATCAAGTAGGGTAGGTTCAGTGGACAAAATCATGTAAGTTAAAAAATGTTAAAATGACCTATATTTATTGGACAAAAAGTGGAAAGAACATCATGGAATGGTTTTCAAAAAAACATTCAGAGTTTGTGTAATGGTTGAATTTTTAACTCCTTACTCAATTTGGTATCATTAATCTCTTTTAATATCATTGTGATATGATATATGAGACATCTTTTTCTATTTTCACTAGGAATAACTCTTTGGTGTTGTTTGGGGATTGATCACATTACTTCAATGAATTAAAATTTCCTAAAATGATAAATATTCATGATGTTGGGAATATATACATGCATAATTGTTTTTGGATATTTTAATTTTCTTAGGATTACAAATGTTTAGGTGTGGGGGTGTGATGACATAGCAATTTACTATTCAATTCCACCCTTACACCGCTGTTTTAAATTGGTTTTGTAATGAATATTCCAAATATAATAATAAATTTAACTTCATTTTTGACTAAATTAATTAATATTTATCACTTATTAATTGGGAAATTTTACTTTTTTCGGTGTTTACATTGTAGGAGGAGGTGATTTGTAGAGCCCGTGATGGAATTCAAGCAAAACAGGCCAAACTATGTGAGAGCCCAAGCATGCATGTGGACATTAATATGTACTGTGGATAATATGTGCATACAATTGGGATAAAAATGGGGTTATTAATGTAAAAAAACGTTTTCTACATTTCTCTATAAGATCATGGAGCCCAATACGTCCATTTGGAGGCCCAAAATAGGCCCATAATGTGGAGAAATTTTGGGCGGGCTAAGTTGGACCACCCTTCTTTATTTGGGCCATAACTCCGGACTCAGAGATCCAATTGGGATGATTCCACCTCCCTTGGATAGAAAACTCAATGTTTCCCCTATACTCAGAAATTAATGTCAATGTAATATATTTTTTAGTTAACTAATAGGATAAAGAAGGATTAAAAAGTATGCCCTAAATAGTGACCTAGTCCCTTTGCACATGAATTATTTTGTGGAAAGTGTGATTTTTTTTCAATAAAACACTCCTTCCCCCTCATTCACTCATTTTTGAAGACCAGGGGTATGGTTGAGTCTATTTATATATCTTTCTTCATCCATTATCTTCCTCTTACCCCTCAATTACATGTAAGTCTTTTAGTGATCAATTTGTGGGTGTTTTACTGCTATACTGCAGAAATTATTGTTAAAAATAAACAACTAATTTGACGCGCTCAACAATGCAAGAAACTTTTGACCCCATTTTCAAGCAGACAAGATCATTTTTTCCATTATAATATTTTTTTCTTACATCTTTAAATATTCCCCCCATTTCTCCTTCGATTATTTTTATTTTTGTATTTAGTTTTGATTTTTTCTGTGTTCTTCCTCTATTCTCTTTTTCTTATTCTTATTCTCTATCCATAACTCTATCTAATTATGTAGTATAACATTGTGTTCTTCTTCCACACTTATTAAGTTATTTTTTTCCATCTCTTTTCATAAAAATAAAAAAACACTAAAAAAAATTCACAACATATTTGCATGACCCGGTCGGGAAAGGAAAAACAGATTGAAATAGACCCTAAAATTGAAAAGAAACTTTACTCAAAAGTTAGGTCATCCAAATTAGGACAATCAAGTAACATATAGGAAACCATTTATGAATCTAAATTGGTCTAAAACCAATAAAAACTTGAACCAAATCAAACCCAAAAAATAATGGCTACAAATAATCAATCTTTAAAAGAACTGGCCACTCCTAATGCAGAGTACAAACCTGCGTACATCCAATACCCTGAAGAAGTATCCAACTTTGAGCTTAGATCAGGACTCATCCAAATTCTTCTTAAATTCAATGTTCTTCTCTATGAGGACCCACATAAACACCTTAAGTAGTTTTATATAGTGTGCTCTACCATAAAACCCCAAAATGTTTCTGAGGACTTAACTAAGTTTAGGGCCTTCCCTTTTTTCGTTGATTGTGTTCCCAAAAATTGGATAAACTATTTTCCTACCACAATTTGTTTATGTAATGACATTAAAATACTCTTTTTATATAATTTATTCCCTTCCTCCCAAATTGCATCAATTAGGAAAGAAATCTGTGGCATTAGGAAATCACAAGGTGAGACCTTTCATGAATACTGGGAGAGATTCAAAAGACTTTGCTCAAGATTCCCCCAACAACTAATTAATGAACAATTTTCAATCCAATATTTCAATGAGGGACTTATTTCCATGGATCATGGAATCATTGATGATGTAGCTGGTGGTGCACTAGTTGATGAAACTCCTTCCACTGCTCGTGACTTAATAGCCTATACAACTCAAAATGTACAACAATTTGGTACATGATCTATTTCACCAACCCAAGGAATTCATGAGGTATGTCATTCATCCCAAGAACAAAATGTAGATAACAAACTTGAAGATATTCATACCCTTTGAAAGAAATTATCTCAAGAACAAGGTAACACACACTCTTCTTCAATTCCATTACATTGTGGTATTGTTTTTGAAAATTCTCATTTTTGACCAGTTCCCACAACTTCAAGATTCACCTGAGTCTTGTGTATCCATGTTCCCAGCGAATCCACTCCAATAAGAACCTCCCTTCAAGTAAAACAAATCATGCCAAATTCAAACTCTGGGTGGCATGCACAACCCTAGTATCGACAAGGTGGAAACTCAAGCTACCCCAAGATGAATTGGTATCAATGAGGCCAAGGTCTGCAAACTTTTTATCCTTCACCTTCTCAAAATAAATCCTCCTCCTCCTCCAAAATCTGAACCAAGGCATGAGGATTTGGTGAAGAAAATTGCAGCCCATAATCTCCAATTCCAACAGACCACACAATCAACTATTAAAGACCTATGAACTTAAGTGGGACAATTGGAGAACACCATCGGTGAGATAAAGATGAAAGGTTCTTTAAAATTACCTTCCCAAAGAATTTTCAATCCAAAAGATAAAGGTAATGTTTTTTAAAAAAAACTTCATAGTGTTTAGGAATTTTCAATTTCCAATGATTCTATACAACATGTATGTCCCCCTCTAGAAACCACTCTTTCTCCACCCATACAAGATTCCAATGAAGGGGAAAAAAATAAAAAGGGTAATCAAATTATCATTGATGATTTAAATGAACAATGCATTTCTCTTACTTTATTCAAAGACTCTCTAAATATAAGAAGAATTTTGAGAATGATATTTATAAAGAAATAATGGAAACATTTAAAAAGATTCAAGTTAACATTATTTTATTGGATGTAGCTAAAAAAATCCTTCAATATGCCAAATTTCGTAAAGAGTTTTGCACCCATATAAGGACGCTGAAGGGGAATCAGAGAGTAAAATTGGGAAGGAATGTCTCATACTTTATTCAACCAGAAGTTCCAACCAAGTGCAAGGATCCTGGAACATTCATGATATCATTTACAATAAGGGAGACCTTATTTTTTAATGCTATACTAGATTTAGGTGCTTCCATTAAAGTAATTACTCACTCCGTGTATACTTCTATACAAGTTGGAGATCTTAAAACAATATGCATTGTCCTTTTAATTTCCAATCAGAGTACTACACATCCAACAGGAGTGATTGGGTATGTCCTTGTAAGAGTGAAGGATTTCATCTTCCTTACTTATATATACATTCTTATGATATAAGATAACCAAACCCAAGGGCATTCTCCTCTCATACTTGGGAGTCCATTCCTTAAAATAGAAAATACGATCATTAATGTTTATAATCGTTTGTTGTCCATGGAGTTTGGTGAAGAAAATGTAAGTTTTAACATCCTTGATGCAATGAAACACCCTTTTGAAGAGAACTCTTGTCTTTTTGTATATTCAATGGAAGTACTCTCAAATTACACACAAACAAAACTCTATCCTCAACCCATACTTTGAATCATTTTTCTTTTCTTCTCCCATGGATTATTTGAGTTTTGAATCATGTTTTGACTATTTCGGGGGTTTTAAAAAATGAATTTTTTTTCTTTAATTGATGAGTGTGTTCATTTTGAGGTGCCCATGACCGTCGATGATTCTGTAAATCTCATTTCCATTGATTATATTTCCTTATATAATAAAAATGAGGATATGGACAATTTCATGGACCTCCCCCCTTAAACCCCCTCCCTCATTCTAAAAACTATTTGTGTTGGAACATAAAAAAATTCCTTTTAATTTTAAATATGCATAACTTGATGATATTGAACAATTTACCATTATTATTGCCTATAAACTCCCTCCATAGTAGGAATAAAAAATGATCAAACTTTTGAGAGAGTGTAAAAAGGAGATAGTATGGACATTGGATGATATTCTTGGGATTATACCATATATTTTTATTCACCATATAATTTTAGATTATTATGCTAAGACTGTAAGATAATATCAAGGCAGGTTGAATCCCACTGTCCTTAAAGTGGTAAAATTGGAAGTTAGTAAATTACTAGCTTATGGGATCATTTATCCTATATCTGATAGTAAATGTGTTAGCCCAGTGAAAATCACGCCTAAAAAGAACAAGAATAACAATTGTTTCAAATGAAAGGAATGAATTGGTTCGAACATGTCAAAAAAAATTGGTGAATTTGTATTGACTAACATCGACTGAATCAAGCCACACGAATAGGCCACATTTCTCTACCTTTCATTGACCAAATGTTAGAATGATTGGCTGGTAAGTCCCATTATTGTTTCCTTGATTGTTATTAGGGTTATTTCTGAATCCAAATATCCCCTAAGGATCAATAAATGACAAAATTTACCTATCTATTTAGTACATTTTCACACAGAAGAACGACTTTTGGTCAATGTAATGCTCCTGGTACTTTTTGGCGACATATGTTGTGTATATTTTCTTAGTACCTTTATAGTTTTATGGAAGTAATTTTGGATGATTTGATGGTATATGGTTCTTATTTTTATTATTTTTTGGAACATTTAGGTTCTTTTCTCCCCCACTTCATTGAAAAAGTTCTTGTTTTAAATTATAAGAAATGACATTTCATGGTTGAGTGTGGGATAGTTCTTGGGAATTTCATTTCAAATAAGATAATTAAATTTGATAAATCTAAAATTTAATTAGTTTAATTCCTTCAATATACATATTTTTTTGTGTGGTGTAATATTTCTTGGGTCATGCTGGTTTTTTCTGTCGATTAATTAATGAATTTATTACTATCGCACTTCCATTATCTTAATTATTAGAAAAAGATTCTAGGTTTGTGTTTGATAAAAATTGTGAGGATTCGGTTAATTCACTAAAATTAGTCTCACATAACTTACCATTATCCACTCACCAAGGTGGGATCTCCCCTTAAAGCTTATGTTTGATGCCTCTAACTTTTCAATTAGGGCAGTTTTATCACAAATGTTGAGAAGGATTTTCATGTAATTGTCTATGCCTCGCGTACCCTTGACCCTTCCCAGGTAAACTACACAACCACTGAAAAAGAACTCATTTATATTATTTTCTACTTGGAAAAAATTCATTCATATCTTTTTGGGTCAAAAGTCATTGTCTTTTCTGATCATACTACCCTTTGATTTCTCCTTAAGAAACCTGAAGTTAATCCTCACCTCATTCGATGGATGATCCTCCTCCAAAGGCTTTACCTTGATATTAGAGATAAGCGGGGAGTGTAAAATGTTTTATATAACCACATTATTAGTATTTTCCACCATTAAACAACCATTTTGACTCATCCATCACTATTAGAGAATTCTCCCCTCATGAGAAACTTTGTGATATTGTGGACCTTACCCCCCTGGTATGCTGACATTGTGAATTTTCAAGCAACATCTTGGGACCCCACTAATTTTGGAACCTCACAATCCCAAATACTTAAGCACTATTATCAGTGGTACATTTAGGATGAACCATATTTGTGGAGAAGTTTTGGTGACCAAGTACTTCATAGGTGTGTCCCTGACCATGAGTTCACCTATGTTTTGACATTCTGGCACACTTTGGATTGCAGGGGCCACTTTGGTTCTCAATGTACAACTCAAAAGGTCATTTAATCATGAATTTATTTTCCAAAATTTTATAGGGATGCCCATATATGTTTCATGTCATGTAATCATTTTCAATTCACATGGAATATCTCCAAGAGGAATAAAATGCCCCAACAACCCATGTTATTTTGTAAATTTTATGACGCATGGGGCATTGAATTCATGGGGCCTTTTCCAAATTCATTTGGATTTTTGTACATATTATTGGATGTCGACTATGTGTCTAAATTGGTGGAGGAAATTTCTCTTAGGACCGATGAATCTTGAGATATTGTTGATTTTGTAGTCCTAGATTTTCAGTAGGTTTTGTTTGACTAGATTCATTATTAGTGACCATGGTTCACATTTTTGCAATCAAAACATGAAAAATTTTCTTCATAAGTATGGGGTTGATCATAAAGTATCCACTGTATATCACCCCCCAAATAACAGAAAATTATAAATCTCAAATCAGGAAGTTAATAGACTTTTATAAAAAATGGTGCAACCCAACAGGAAAGATTGGATTTTGTGCTTGGATGATGCACTTTGGGAGTACCATACAACCTTTAAACCCCCAATCAGAATGTCACAATAAAAGATAGTTTTTGTAAATATTTTTCACCTCTCGGTGGATGTAGAACACCATGAATATTGGGATATTAAAAAATGCAATATGAATCTTTTAGATGCAGGTGATCATTGGAAGCTACAGATTCAAGAGTTGAATGAAATTTCATGTGATGCATATGAGAACCC
Source organism: Viscum album (assembly GCA_963277665.1). NCBI lineage: Eukaryota > Viridiplantae > Streptophyta > Magnoliopsida > Santalales > Viscaceae > Viscum > Viscum album. The sequence goes on from OY728145.1 coordinate 1,793,836,509, forward strand.
CCAGATCTATAAAGAGAATAAAAATGATATCCATGATATCATGATTCATCAGCAGAAGTTCCATATTGGTGATAAGGTCCTCTTGTACAATTCTCGGATAAAGCTCCACCCATGTAAGCTTCATTCCCGATGGCCTAGTCCTTATACAATTAATAATGTTTACCCTTTTGGTGAAATACAAATTTTTAATGAGAAGAGTGGGTGAAGACTTACTATCAGTGTAAAGTGACTTAAACACTTCTATGAATATTTTCTAAAGAATTTGGTGGTGGAAATCCAAATTCTAGAAGCAACAAACTAGTGAAACACACCAGTTTTTATCCCTCCTTCTCACATTCTCAATTATTATAGCGAGGACACCATACATTCTAGGTGTGGGGGTGGATACATTCCTGGGTTCATTATTATTTTCATCATATTTATTCTTTATTCTCTTTTCACCGTCTTTATGGTATTTTAACTTTTCCTCATCTTGTTGAGTTCATTAGGATTTTCATTATCTTTCTTCTTTCTTCTATTTTTCACATTCTTTATGGTATTTTTACTCCCCCTTTTTATGGTCAAAAAATCATGGAACTTACTAAAAATTCTTATTGAAATTCTTGATTCCATGATTGTTTTAACATTTGATGAAAACCAGTCCCTATTGTGGAATGAATATTTGTTTTAATTTTACATCAGGGAGTTATTTTTAGTGAGTTTGTTTTATGTCAATGATATAAATGGTTGTATCTCTGTGAAACCTTTGAGATGATTGATTCCCCTTATGTGAGCAGTTTTTGGGAAAACCGTGTCACTACCATCTACACACATTTTTGCACTCAACAACAATGTGTGAATATTTCTTACTTAATAGAGGTAAATATATATTAGGTTAGTATTTTCAGCTTAAAATGACATTTCCATACATTCTTTCTATATCCGATTTGTTTTATTACTGTACCGGATTGACATATGTGTGTGTACCTAATATCTGACTATTGTATGCCCCCAAAAGAACACAAAATAATAATAATAAATAAAATAAATTGGGTTATGTCTTGTGATGGTCAAAAACCACCCAAAATCAAAATTTTATCTTTTACTAACAATTAAAATTAATTTCATGAGGAGATCAAACAAGTGTATTGAGATGAGTGTGATATTTGTTCCAAATAAAACTTCTAAAAAAAACAAAAGAAAATAACAAATTAGGGGATTGATTAATTGTGCAACATATTGGGATATATAGTTTTGGAGCTTATGGTTTGACTTTCATCAATTCTTAAGTGGGTGGGTCTTTAAATATGATTTCAAAGGATGTAGGGCATGTTTGGTTCACAAAATCATTTAAGCAGAAAAATATAAAAATAACCTTTATTTATTAGATAGAAAGTGGAAAGAACAGCATGGAATGGTTTTCACACATACATAGAGAGTTTTAGGAATGGTTTAATTTGGAATTCCTTACTCAATTTGGTATCATTAATATCTTTGAATTTCATTGTGATATGTTTTATGAGACATCTTTGTTTTTATTTTCACTAGGAAGAACTCTTTGGTTTGGTTTGTGAATTGATCACATTAAATTAATGAATTAAAATTTCCTAAAATGTTAAATATTAAGGATTTTGGGAATATATATCTGTATCATTTTTTTTGATATGGGACTTTTCTTAGGAGTGAAAATGTTTAGGTGTGGGGGTGTGATCGCTTAGTGATTCACTATTCAATTCCACCCTTACACACGTATTTTAAAATACTCTTGTAATGAATATTGCAAATATAATAATAAATTTAACTTCATTTTTGATTCAATGAATTAATTATTATCAGAATTTAATTGGTAAATTTTACTTGTTTTGGTGTTTACATTGTAGGAGGAGGTGATTTGGAGAGCCTGTGATGGAATTCAAACAAAAGAGGCCAAACTGCGTGACATCCCAAGCATGCATGTGGACATTAATATGTACTGTGGATAATATGTGAATCCAATTAGGTTAAAAATTGGTTTATGAATGTGAAACAATGTGGTATAAATTTCTCAAGAAGATCATGGATCCCAATTCATCCATTTGGTGGCCCAAAATAGGCCCACAATGTGAAGCAATTTTGGGCGGGCCAGGTTGGACCACCCTACTTATTTGGGCTATAACTCGGGCCTCAAATATCCAATGTGGTAGATTCTACCTCCCTTGGACAGCTAACTTGAAGGTTCACCTCTCCATATAAATTCATAAAAACTGAACATTTCTTGTTCAGTCAACGAGCTATATAAAGAAGGATTAAAATGTCAACCCATAATTGTGACCTAGTCCCTTTAGAGCTTGAATTATTTTGTGGAAAGTGTTATGTTTTTGTCCATAAAATCAATCCTACCCCTGATTCTATCATTTTTAGTGACCAGGGGTAAGGATGAGTCTAATAATAGATCTTTCTTAGTTTATTCTCTTCCTCTTCCCCCTCATGTACTTCTAAGTCTCTTAGTGATCAATTTGGGGGGTGTTCTTTGTTGTAATCTTGAGCTCCATGCAACTAAAGATTGAAAGGTAATTGAATTTATAGGTTTGGGGTCTATTATTTTTCATTTTTTCTTTTTATTTTATGTTTATTATGATATGATATAATACAAATCAAAGAAACAAGAATCCTCATGCTTCCACGAATAAATAAAATCATGTGATGATTTGATTATGGTTGCCTCTTCTCTCACCTCTTCTCTTTCATGGGTGTGCTTATGGATGGTATCATTTGATTTAATCAAAAAGTTATAACACATTATTATGCATGTTTTTGTTGATAAAAATTTGTGATATAGACCCAAATCTAGACATCTCATCATGTTGTTGATGTGATGACTTGATTGAGTTCGGTTCTTACGTAGACAACATTTTATTGATTCTAAGCAGTCACTAGTAATTAGTATCATAGATAGATCAAATCCAAGGTGGTAACATAGTAAGAAATGACATATCATACTACTTACAATGTTTATAAATCAACTAATAAATGATCCTTCCCATTCCCTTAATAGCGATGATGGATTGAGCATCAAAGAACACTTTCCCAGGTTGATCCTGATTTCTCCAACCAGTTTCTCTCACTTAGTAATATTGTTTCAATTTCTATTTTTAATAATAAAAACCCATGTTTTTGAAAATACCATTTCCTTTTTTTTAATTTAATAATAAAAACTTCATTTTTTTAATTAATGATCTAAGGTTTCATTGAGAGACGACATAATGTTGCTGCTATACTACAGAAATTATAGTTAAAAATAAGCATCTAATTTGATGCACTCGACAACGCGATCAAACACATGAGAAAGAGAGAGATAAGATAGACACAAAGCAATTATTACTCATAATACAATATAAAAGAATACCAAGTACACAAATTTAATCTCATTCAAGAACTACTACAACTAAAAGTGAAAACTTCATGTACCAAAAGAAAGGTAAAGACGATATCAACCATGAAGACCAAATAGCTCATGCAACCCACTAACTAATAGTAACTAGCCTAATCTCCAACCTTCTCCTACTGACCTGAAAAAAATTTATATATATACATAGGGTGAGTATAATAATATACTCAGTAGGATCCTCCCTGGAGCCTCTAGTATAGAAGTAAAGAAAGCATGCTAAAGCACATTTAACAAAATGTGAAACTAACTCATCACCTAAATAGGTATACCAATTTCCCAACCTCACAATGGATACTCTCACCAAGTATAGCATACAAGTGAATATTATATAATAAATAATATTAAGGGTACCCTACTACCACTTCCCCACTGGTGTTCCTCTTTTCCCCAATGTCGCACGTCCTGAGAATCTCTCTCCAAAAAGGCTAGCCTGAAGACAACTGGGTGAAGAACCACAACACGTACCTCATGCGACACACCACCACATCCACATATCCAAAAGTAATTATGTAGTTTCTGGGAGCCACCATAGCTCATATAATGTGTATCATATGTCGAGTATTATACCTCAAGCCATCACATCCCATACAACGAGTAAGGATCCTCGATCCATCACATTCTATACACATCATACCTATAGTAATAAATAGTAGACTATATCTATAATATATGTGTGTGAATTAAAAATAATACATTACATACATCTAAACACATTTATGGATAAAACTAACCATCGTGCATACCAGCATAGGTAACTACCAAGAGAAGAGTGTGGGGTCACATGGGGTATTCATCCATCCAACCTCCCACAGAGATGTTGGGGAAAACACACCCATAGGGATCAGAATACATGGGGTGTCAGTCACCCTAACCTATAGGATGGAGTATAATATTAATACACAAAAATTAAAGGATATAATATACCTCACAACCATACTATGGAAAAAACCTAGTATTACACTCAATTGTAGCTAAAATCTTTTGAACTCCTAGCTACCACTATTAGGATTAGATATCCTATAATACATAACCATTTAAAGAGATACATTAAGTTAATTTATCATTTTTTATTTTTAATTTATATTTATTAATTCTTTAAACATTAATTAACCATTATCAAATTCCACATTACATTTTATAAGCACCACAACAAAGTTCCATGCCCTCCAAGAATAACCAAACTGATTCCATGATATCATTAAATTGTAACCTTAGCATTGCATCCCATCAAGCCTCAAACCCATGGGTAAAATATTCATTAATTTATAAATAGAAGTATCATATTTCCATATTTATAGGTGTTCTATGAAAACATTCTAATATACCAAACACAAGGGGCTCGTCACAGTGAGCAGATGAACTACTCGTCCAGTCTTTTCCACTTATAGTAGGAGCGTAGACCCATATATATTCATGAATCTAAACATGGAAAGCACAAGGAATGCACCATGTGTCCTTGCATATTTTAGAAGGAGGGTAAGTAAGAACATCTACCTCAAGTTGTGGAAAATGAAAAATAGATAAACAAACAATAAGTTCAACAAGCATTCAACATTCAAATCAATGGGTAAGTTTAGATTCAACCCATTTCATCATATCTAGTGTCCTCCTCGACACCCATATGCGAAAAAAATCATCTTTCCACTCTAGGTGTCAAATGATTCCACAAATGTCAAGCCTCTCTGCCCCCACATACCACAACAACCCTCCGGGATCATGCATCCTAGGCTCACATCACAACACAAGGAAGAAAAAACATAGAAATTGGGCTTTTGGGCCTAAAACAAGGCATCAAACTTCACATGAAATGATCTCTCACAATTCAAAGGCATAAGTCACTTTTAAGTTACAATAAATACAATAACTCAGACCCCATAAGGTATTACATTTAAGACACAACCATTTATTTAGTTTATCTTGAATAAAGTGATTCATTGTTCACAGGTTCAAACTATGAGAAAACTTAGCAACAAGATATCAAAAATTAATTAAATAATTATTTTAACATTCCTTTAACACTTTGATCAAGAATCATAAACATGATTCAGGTTCATCAAATAATTAAATTAAACATGCATACTGCATCAATTTGATTATCATCAAATTATAACAACCACTAGATTCATTAACATGCCTCTTTAATCTTAATCCAATTAATTATCAATTAATTCTAGATTTATATTCTTTAAAAATTTCCATCAATAACAACATGGTAAACAATGAAATCATAGATATCACACTATCTATAAAATCAAGAGTCAATTTGTTATCATGGTATAATGCAATAACAACACCATGCGATTGATAAATTTTATTAATCAGATTTAAATATTTATTATGTCAATTTAAATGAGATCCAATGGGTTAATCATGCTATCTCTATGATTTCACATAAGTAAATAGATAAGAAAAAAAATACCCTACCTCAGAAGGTCTTCAACATCCCTTTCATGAGAACGATCCAATAAAAGAAATCATGATCACCTCTCTTGTAATTACTACATGCAGTTGAGGATTTTGTGACACCATCGTACCAACCACCTAATTAAAAAGATACCTTGAAAACATGGAGATCACATCACATCACATGTAAAGGAGAAAAGGGAGTTAAACTGATCGAGTAACCCAGAAAAATGGAGGTAGAACATACCATATATCAAATATTGATCGACACTTTCTAGTTGCACAAAAATAAGGGGTGCACATGCAGGAAGAAGCTTTAAGGTAACATGATCCAAGGATTGTAGTTCGATCATAGGACTCCTATGAGAGGTTTATCTCTGATAATCCCATACTAAGGAAAACAAGTAGGAAGAACAAGCACTGAATATATCTTATCCCTTTTGAAAATCTAACTGGATTAGCAATTTAAGATATGGAATAGATTTTTCGTTAAAGTTGTGTCACGTCAATCATATGCACTTTGACCGATTAATGGCACTCGAACCCATTGGAAAACTTATATAGTTGTTATGGACTTTGAATCATCCTTAAATCCTCTAAAACAATCCTTTGAAAGTGTTATTCATCAATTATAACATCAAAGGGGAGAAATTGTAGGAAGCTGGAAACACTATTCACAAGTCACTATTTGATGAGTCACTAATGGATGAGTCACCATTGGATGAGTCACCATTAGACGAGTCATCATTTTTGAGTCAATATTGTATGAGTCACCATTGGATGAGTCACTATTGGAACGATATACAATTGGAATTAGCTATCATTAGAACAAGCTATCATTCGAATGAGCTACCGTTGGATTGAGCTACCGTTGGAACAAGCTACCGTTGGAATGAGATACCATTGGAATGAGCTACCATTGGAGGGTGCTACCACTGAAACAAGACACCATTGGAATGAGATATAGTTGGAACAAACTACTGTTCTATGAAATTACATTTGTTGGGTCACCATTTGATGACTCACCATTCGTTGATATACCATTCACGAGTCACTGTTCTGAAAACCCAGACCACAAAACTAATTTTTTTGTAAAAGTGTTGAAATGAGTCACCTTGACCACCCAGAACACCTAAAACACCATATTTTCACAAAGGAATACACCGAAGAGTTTAGGGGCATTATATCAGATATGTCATAAAACATTATCTTCCCCATGAATCCAAAACTAACCTAGAGAGTAAATAGAAAAGGGGTCATTCAAACATCCACCCCATGAGATAAATCTCAAGGATCTTGCCACCATATGATCTCAATCGCTTCATGAAAAAGAAACAATGTTAAACCACGTGACAACCACAATCATCTCTTAAACACTCTCCCCTGGGAGATAACTCTCAAAAAAGAGAAAGACAGAACAAAAAACAAGAGATAGCCATCTCATAACCAGAAAGGGTCTACATCCAATAAATGAACAATGTTACAAGAGAAGACCTAAACATAAAATAGCTAGGGGTAATGAGCATGTATCTATGACTCATACTCCAATGTACTCTCCTCCACATCATCGTTCCACCATAATACCCAAACCAAGTGAATAGCACGCCTGTGCAAAACCTTCTCTTTATGGTCATAGATCTCTACAAGTCTCTCCTTGAAGGTCACATCATTATCAACATTGATCTCACCCTAATTGATGGCTTGAGAGTCATCATGAAGATAAGTAAGAAGCTTTGAAACATCGAAAACATCATGTATCTGGATCATCTATTAGGGAAATGCTACCCGATACTCTATGACTCCAACATGAGACAACACCGTGAAAGGCCCAAAAAAACGGGGAGAAAGCTTACTCCCACAACCAAACCTTCACTACCCACAATGGGGTGTCACCTTTAGAAACAAATGATCCCCAAAATCAAACTCATGGGGTCTCCTCGTATGATCAACATAGTACTTCTGATGATCATATGGTTCCTTTATGTGATCATGAATCACCAAAACCATCTTTATTTCACTATGTACTAGTTATAGCCTGTGAACTGACGACTCTCCAACCATAGTCTAGCACAGCGGAGAACGAAAATTTTGTCTATAAAAGGATTCAAATGGAATCATACCAATGGTTGAGTGAAAAATATTATTGTAATTGAAATATACCATGGGAAAATGTCTTATCCATGAACCTTTGAAATCTAGGACAGAAGAGTGCAACATGTTTTGAAGAGTCTAGATGGTTCGTTTTGTCTGACTGTCCATCTAAGGTTGAAAAGCAGTGATAAGTCATAGTTTCGAACCAAAAGCATATTAGATACCTATCCACACATTGTAGGTAAAACAAGGATCTCAATTGAAAATGAGAGTCCTCAAGACTCCATGGTGTCTCACCACATCCCCTAGATACAACCTCAACAAAACCTCTAATAATCTCGACTCCTTGATATCTATAAAGTGGGATGATTTCATCAAAAAATACATTACTAACCGTATAATTTCATGAACTCCCTAATATTTTGGTAAACCAGTAAAAAATTCCAATGTGATGACCTCCATCTTCCACTGAGGATCATCTAATGGCTAGAGAAACCATCAGGAATGTAGAGTTCTGCCTCACCTTTTGGGAGACCAAACATCGAGATAAAAACTCTGTAACTGCACACTTCAACCCAAGCCCCCAAAACTGACCTTTCAAATCTCAATACATCTTTTTTATACCAGGATGTACTACCAAGGGTGAACTGTGGAACTCTCTAAGAACTATCTCACACAAAACCAAAGGAATGAAAAGCCTTCCGTGAATCAACACCAAGTGTTATTCATCCTCATACCATCCATAAGGGGCCTCACCACAAACAACTCTGTCTCTTAAAACCACCACCTAAAGATCCACCAACTCAGACTCTTCTACCCAATCCACCATAGATAAATTCACCATCATCTGAAAAAGACAACCTCTCCCACAACTTCTCCCTTATCCAGATGTAATGTTGAAAGTTCTTCCATCACTCCCTAGGAGTCACCTTATTCATGCAATGCATCACTATGTGACTTCCTACTCATCGCATCAGCTACAAAATTCCTTTTTATAGGTTTATATGAAATTTATAAGTCATAATTCGATAAGAACACTATCCATTGATGTTATTGAAAGTTCAATTCACACTAAGAGAGAACATACCTCGGGATCTTATGATCAGTGAAGACCACAAAATTCTCCACAATGAGGTAATGTCTCCACAACTTTTGGGAAAACTCTACCACTATCAACATGAGATTGTGGGTGGCATAATTTTTTTTGTTGGGATGCAGCTGCTGAGACCCATAATAAATGAACAATATCTGCTACATCAGAACAGAACCAAACACAAGGAGAAAAGTATTATAGAAAACCTCAAAATGAATTCCTTCTACGGGAAGTCAAAGAACTAGAGCACTGAACAACTTCTCCTTTAGATACTCGAAAGATTTTGGACATTGATTAGTCCACATTAATACCTAATCACTTCTATTCAGTGCTATTAGAGGAGTAACAAATTGAGAGAAATCAATTATGAACCTCCTGTAATAGCCTGAAATACCAAGGATACTTCAAACTTCTGCCAATGTATTTGGGGATTCCCAAGACACAACTGATTCTATCTGTTACAAATACATAGATAATATTTACTAGGATACAACATTCCCTAGGAAATAGACTTCTCAAGCCCAAAACTCACACTTCGAAAACATCCCAAACAACTTCTCGTTGTGAATAACTCAAAAAAGCACAAAAATTCCAAGAATATTCATCCTTAGACACGAAGTACATAAGTATTTCATCAATGAAAACCACCAAGAAATTATCAAGGAAGTCATAGAACATAGTGTTCATAAAACTTATAAATAGAGATAGATCATTCACCACACCTAACAGTATCAATACAAACTCATAATGACCATGATGAAAACGAAAACTAGTCTTTGGGATATCCTCATCCCTAAAACGCATATGATGATATCTTGACCGCAAATAAGTCTTCAAGAACCAAAATGAGCCTTTTATTTTGTTGAATAAATATTCAATCCATGGAAAAGAAAACATTTTCTTCATTGCCACTTTGTTTAAGCGATGGTAATTGACACACAACCACAAAATGTCATCAGTCTTCTTCATGAACAAAACCAGTGCACCCCAATGTGAAATAATTGGACGAAAAAAATAAATTACAAAAAATCATCGAGTTGTATAAAAAACTCTCACAACTCAAAAGGTTCCATCCTAGGAGACATCGAGATAGGAGACATGTCCCGCTAAAGTTTGATCCTAAACTTGGTATCTCCTCAAGGGGGTAACACTACAAACTATTCTGGAAATACGTTAGGGTAATCTCCTAGGACCCTGGAAATTCCAACTACTAAACTTCCGAATAACTCAACATCAGATAATTCAATAAGGATGAAAAGGATGGAATATGCCTCTGACCCATCTGAGGGTCTCACTCGCCAACAAACACTGCTAGATCTCCACCAGCATTGAAGAACACTACCTACCTCTAGAATAAATCTATGATATCTTGGACTAAATAAAACCAATTCATGCCATGTATGAAATTATATGGTTTTATTAATAAACATAATAAATATCTTGAAGAGCAGTGAAACCCCAATACTAGCTCATAGTCTCTACAAACTTCAAATAATTAAGCATGACCTCTAACTATTGTAATCAATGCCATATGCACTGGAATCCAATCTACCTCAATTCCTAAATCATGGAAAAGGACAGGTGATATGAAGTATTGTGTTTCTCCTAAATCAAACAGGGCATTCACCTAAGTAGAAACCAAACAAAGGGTACCTTGAATGACATCTAGCCTTCCTGGTACAGTAATAGATAATGCATGAAGCTATCCAAGACCTACTACATAAAATCTCTAACCATTCAGGTAACCACCTCCATGGACGTAATATGCTCTATGAGGATGAGGAGCATATTGAGGTTATCCTATACCTACCCTATCTACTCTCTACTAATCCAAAACTGGTGCAACCTATTGCTACTACCTCATCTCAAACTGAATCAACAGAGGAACCTAAAGCGGAACACCTGACAGATGCTGACTGATCAAAATGATCATCCACTCTTGTTTCTGGTAACCTAAGCCTCCATAATAAAAACAACCACATAATCACTTATCATAGTCATGAGAGACACTTACCCCAAAATAAAGAGACATTGAGGGCTTGGATAAACCCCAGACTGAACCAATACTCTTTTTCCCTAAAATTTGGGAACCCCAAAACACATCTCTTCTTCACGAGGAATCTGGATGATTCCTGTCTCATAATGATCTGATTCTTGTTAACGTCCTCTCGATGACCTATTTCCTCACAAAAACATGGGATATGTCTTAAAAATAAATAGGGTGACCTGGTGCTAGATCTATGGATGCAAATCATCCTCGAAATTTCTCTCCATGGCCTCCTCATATGGAGACATGTCTGAATCATATTATAGATGGTTCTAGAAATGGATCCCTAACTCTTGCATAATGGAGCTGCCCTGCCAAAGGGTAAGCAGTTCATGGTGACTTGCAGCCCTCGCAGTTGAAGAATGAAACTGGGCTTTGAACTAATCTTGAAACTTCTCTCATGAGACTGCCAACTCCTCATGATACCTTAAAAATAAGAACCACCACTTCCACGCTACCCCACATAGTATCATCACAACAAATGACTCAAAGTTCTCCTTTAGAGCACAGATCGAACTAAAGGCTATATCAAACTCCTCCAACCAGTCTTGTTTGACTGCATCTAAAATAGATCCCTCATACTTCTTTAGACTCTGATGCTAAAAATCTCATATTTTCCTCCTCTAATTGTTGTCATCATCAACATCTACTATACATAAATTTCTTGGTGCAAACTGCTGAGGTTATTCTGTGTGAACCTAACGAGGAAGTCATCCTAGAGCCATACCTTGAAATGAAAAAACAATTAGAGATCCTAATACTATAATATAGAATAAATCAATATTAATTAATTATTTTATTTTATTTTTTAGGTTAATATGTCCCAAGGTCCACCCATTCAAACATAGGCGCAAAGAATAATGACACATGGTCCTTTCCTAGGTCTCTACCATGTAATAAATATCATCTTGTTTAGTATCCACTGTAGACATAAAGTTTTGTGAATTAGATCACAGGGGTCCCAAAATATATTTGTCTCAGCTGATCTCCAATGTTCATAGTGCTTACTGAACTTGACTGATATCGTTTCCCTACCAATCCATGCAACCTCACTCATGCCTAACTCCAAAATCCGTCATATCCCCCCAATTAGAGCTCTCACAAAACTCTATCATGACCCCCTACACACAAATTTGAACCCTTATGGTCCAACAATGAGAGAAGAAAGATAGTGACACTCAATTCCCACCTTTAGTAGGCCCCGAATTGATGACTTGCCCTGAGGGTATAATAAAAACCAAAATGAGAGGTATTACCCTCTAAGAGAACACATGTGAAAGAGCGATATAAGATAGAAAACATCAAAATCCTACCCAGAATAATACATAAATGAAACCCAATTACACAAATGTAATGTCATGTAGGAACTAGAACAACTGATAGGGAAAACTACAAGTACCTAATGAAAGGTAAAATGACAGTGACCACGAAGCCCAAACAGCTCCTAAAACCCACCATCTAGTAATAAACATCCTTCTCTCCAACCAAATCCAAATGAACTAAAAATAGTGTATATATAAATAAGGTTATTATAGTAGTATACTCAGTACAATCCTCCCTTGATCCTCTCATACAAATGTAACGAAATCATGCTAAATCATAGTGAACAACTGGTGAAACTAAATCTTCATCTAAAGAGGTATAATATGTTCCCACCCTCACCATGGCTACACTCAACAAGTATCACATACAAAAGAATAATATATAGTAAATAATATCAATGGTAAACAGCTACCACTTCCCCATAAGTTTGCTGATTTTCCCCAACACCGCACGTCATGAGCATCTCTCTCAAAAAAAGGCTATCCCGAAGACACCTGGGTGAAGCTCCACAACATGCACCTCGTGAAACACACCGCCATGTCCACATATCCAAATTCCACCAAATTGTTTTTAGGATCTGCCACATCTCATATGACATGTTTCATATGTTGAGTATTATACCTCAAGCCATCATATCCCATACACCCAGTAAGGATACTCTAGACATCACAAGCTATACTCATCATACCTATAATAGTCTGTAGGAATCTATATCTAGAACATATGTATTTGAAATAACCACAATCCATTTCATCCTTCTACACACATGTATGGGGAAAAAATAACCGCATTGTATACCAGCACAAGTAACTACCATGTGAAGAGTGCGGGGTCAAAGAGGGTAGTCTTCTATCCATCCTCACATCAAGATGTTGGGGAAAACACCCATAGGAATTAGAATCCCCAGAATTCTAGTCACCCTAACCGACAAGGTGGATTATCATATAGAAAAACAAAAAATATTGGATATAATATAGCTTATAACCACACTATTGTAAAAACCTAATCTTAGATTCAAATGTAGCTAACGTTTCTCGAACTCCCGGCTTCCATTACTAAGACTAGATATCCTATAAGAACATAACCATTTAAAGAGATAAATTTAATTTATCCATTTTTATTAGTTTTACTTTATGTTAATTAATTATTTAAACATTAATCAGTCATTATAAAATTCCACATTACATTTCATTAGCACCACAATAAAGTTCTATGCCCTCCAGCCATAACCAAACTGAGTCCATGATTTTTTAATTGAAACCTTTGCATTGTATCCCAGCAAGACTCAACACTATGAGTTAAATATTAATTCATTTATTAAGATAATTATCATATTTACATATTTTGAGGTGTTTTAAGAAATATTCTAAGCTACCAAACATAAGGGGCTCAGCATGGTGAGTAGATGAACTACCTATCGAGTCTTTTCCACCTATAGTAGGAGTGTAGACCCATCCATCCTCGAGAAGCTAAATGTGGAAATCATGTGACATACCCCATGTTTCTTCACCTATTTTGGAAGTAGGGTAAGAAATAACATCTACGTCAAGAAATAGGGATGGTAAAATTGATAAACAGAAAATAGGTTTAATAAGAATCCAACATTCATATTAAAAGGTAATCCCAACTTCAAACCATTTCATCATCTCTAATGTCTTCCCTGACACCCACATGAATAAAATGATTCATGGCTCCACTCTAGGAATCAATTGATGCCACAAACAGAGGGCCTCCCTTTCCCCACATACCAAAACATCCCTCCAGGCTTAGCTATACCAAAATCACATCACAAAACAAGTAGTAGGAAACAAACATAGCAACTGGGCTCTTGGCCCTAAAAAAGGCATCCATCCTTCACACACAAAAAGATCTCTTGGCTCCAAATCATAAGGAACTTGGCTTTACAAGAAAGTGGTAATCTCAAACCCCATAAATCGTTAAATTTAACACACAACCAGTTATTTAGTGAATCTTAAATTAACCGATTCATTATTCAAAGGTTCGAACAATGGACAACCTAAGAAACAAGCTGTCAAAAATTAATTAAACAATTAATTTAATATTACTTTAATAATTTGATCAACAAGAATCAAAATTATTTCTTTTCATCAACCAATTCAATTAAACACACATACTACATCATCTTGATTATCATCAAATTAAAACAACATCTGGATTCATTAACATGCCTATTTAATCTTAAGCCAATTAATTATCAATTAATTTTGGATTTATGTTATTTACCAATTTCAATCAATAAAAAAATTTAAACAAATAAAATTCAAGAGGAAATATGTTATCATGGTTAAAGAAACAACATCGATATGTGATCGATACCAATTCTTTAATCCAGTTCAAATATTTATTCTGTCAATTTCATTACGATCCAATGGGCTAAATCATACTAGCTCTATGATTGATCGTAAGTAAATAGAGAATTTATCAATAACATAACTAAGAATTTATTTAATGTTCTTTGCATGAGAATGATACAACACAATAAATCACGATAACATCTCCTGAAATGGGTGCATCCACTAGAGGATGTTGCGACACCACCACACCAACCAATAATCGAGATAGATCTATTAGAAACATGGAAATAACATTCCATCACATGGAGAGAAGAAATTGGAGGAAAATATATTGAGGAACCCAAAAAAATAGGTATAACATACCTTATATAGAATAATGATCAACACTTCCTGGTTGCAACAAAATAGGGGGTGCGTATGCAGCATGAAAGTCTAAGGGAACATGATCCCATGATTGAAGTTCGATCGCACGAATCCTTCATGAAAGAGAAATATGGGCATCCTATACCAAGGATACAAAATAAGGAAGAATGAGTATAGAATATGTCTTGTCTCTTTTGAGAATTTAACTAGAGCAGCGGTTTAGGATACAATTTATATTTTCTATTAATGGTGGATCTAGTCAATATTAGATGATTTGACCTGGTAAGGGAACCTAAACACTTAAGAAAATTTAGGTACGAGTTATGGGATTTTAATTGCCCTTAAATCCCTTAAAATAATGCTTTGAAATTAATTTTCATCAAAGATAACATTAAAGTGGTGAAACTATAGGAAGATGGAAACATTGTTCACGAGTCACCATTAGATGAGTCACTATTGGACGTGTCACCATTGGATGGGTAACTATTGTACTAGACACCATTGAACGAGTCATTGATCACGAGTCACCTTTATTCAATTCAATATTGGATGAGTCACTATTGGAATGAGCTATCATCAGAACAAGCTACCATTGGAATGAGCTACCATTGGAATGAGATATCATTATAATGATCTACCATTGGAACAAGCTACCATTTGAACAAGATGCCATTGGAACGAGCTACCATTTAGTGATTCATCTTTTGGTGAGCTACCATTCTCAATTCACCTTTTCAGAAACACTATTCAAATAACTAAAATTTTTGGCAAATTGTTGAAGTAATTCACCTTGACCTCCAAGAACACCTCAAACTACCGATTTTCACAAAGTAATGGACTGGAGAGATTCGGTCCATTACCTAATTTTAGTGTTTTATATCCAAATTTCATAAGAGTATATTTTATATAATTATGTTCATATATAAAATTTTCTTTTAGTCATGTGAAATTTGAAAATGGAGAAAATATGTTAACTCTCTCATCATACTTATTTCGTACTCATATTTCATAAATATGCAAAGGAAACTTTTAATGATATTTCAGTTGAACCAAATATAATGTCATTAACATAAATTTATACAATCATAATGTTTTTTATTAACTTATTTTATAAAAATATTTCGATCCACAACTCCCTTAACAAAATTATTTTTGTAACAAAGATCTAAATAACCTATCATACCACGCTCTAGGGGATTCTTTAAGTCCATATGGTTATTTGGTATGTTTATAAAAATATCTTGGTTTTTTCATACTTTCTATACCAGGGTATTTCTACATAAAATTCTTCATGAACATATCCTTTAATAAAATCACTCTTCACACCCATTGGAAATAGTTTGAAATTAGTGAATATTACAAAGGCTAGAAGTATTCAAATTTCTTTAAGTATTGATACCGAAGTATAAGTTTCTTCATAATATATTCCCTCTTGTTGGTCATAACCTTTAGTTACATATATTTTTCTATTTCAAACTATTATTCCATTTTAATCACAATTTTTCCAATACACCCATTTTAATATAATTATAGAAGTTTTTATAAGTCGTTCAACTAAAGTTTATACTTAGTTTCTTTTAAAATCATTGAGATCATCTTGAATATACTTAATTGATCATCTTCATGTAAATCCTCATTAGGATTCTTAGGTTCTAATTGGGATAATAAATCTATAAGTTAAATTTCATTTCATAAGGACCTTTTAGTCTTAACCGGTTGATCTAAATATATAATAATACATTCACTAGGATGATTCCTAAGAAATAACTAACTTCATGGAATTTCAAAAGCTTGTTCTCTAGTATAACATTGAAAATGTTCCTGATGAATAACATCAGAAACATACTCTTGATTTATTTCTTTATGAGAAGTATTTTATACTATAGGTTGAAAATCTGTTTTAGAAATAACAATAAAAGATGTAGTTTGAGGTTTTTTGAAAAAATGGATAGGTTTCATCAAACATAACATGAATTGTTTCCTCAATAGTATAATAAATTTTATTAAAAAATCTATAAGCCTTACTTGTGGTGGAATAAATTAAAAATATTTATTCATCAGTTTTTTGTTCAAATTTATGTAGATTAATTTAGTATTCATGATGAATACTTTACATCAAATACATTGAAGTGAGAAACCTTTGGTTTTATTCCTATCCAAAACTCATCATGAGTTTTATTAATGACAAATCTACTTAAAAATTGATTTTTTTGGGACCAAGAGGATGATAATGGTGATGAAGGTTTCAAGAGTATTCTTTTTATGTCAAGATTGTTTTTGAAGAAAAGAAATCACGTCACATTGTTTTGGAAAAAATTGTTTTGGGTTTTTGTTTTGAAAAGAATCAGACTCTTGTTTTCAAAATGTTTTTCCTCAGTATGAGATAGAAAGAAAGAAACTAGAATGAATAGAAAGTTATGATAACTTCCATTGTTAAATGTGACAATGCTTTACTGTTTTGGAATTATCATAAATCATAAGTAAATTTGTAGAACTTATGATGCAAGATTAATGGAAGAAAGGGGTAAGTAAAAGCTATGAATAGTGATGACTATTACAATGTTGTGAATGGTGGTTATGATTACAAAGCTGTGAATGGTGGTGACTATTTTAAAGCTATGAATGGTGGTGACTATTACAAAGCTGGGAATGGTGGTGACTATTACAAAGTAGTGAATGGCGGTGACTATTACAAAGCTATGAATGGTGGTGACTATTACAAAACTGTGAATGGTGGTGACTATTGAAATGTTTTGAATGGTGATGATGATGGGAATAGTCGTGTCGAAGGTATAGTCATGCCGATGATAGAAGAAATGATACATGTCATGCCGACATGGTAATGAATTTGTTTTTCATTGGACTCAGAGTCATGCCAATGGAAAAGTCATGTCGATGGAATAGTCATGTTGATGGAATAGTCATTCCATGGAAGAGGAAAGAGGCATGATTATGGAAAAGAGGAAAGAGTCGTGCTGATGGGAATAGTCCTACCGATGGGAATAGTTGTGCCGATGGAAATAGCTGTGCCAATGGAAAAGTGGAAAGTGTCATGTAAATGGAAAGAGAAAGTGAAGAGATGATTCTTGTCATGTCGACAGGGTAATGACTTTGTTTTACATCAGATTCATAGGTGAAAGTGAAAGAAAAGAGATGGTGCTGATTAAAGACCATCATACCAAGAAACAGTCATACTCAACAATTGTACCCACAGTTATGTTTTTCTAAAAGAATTTTTTTTTGTTTTCAGGAATAATAAATAGGTATGGTGATACACATGTAAGAGTTGAAGATTGAGATGAAGTTTCAAGAATATTATATAGGCTTCAAGAAACTATGATGAAGTCAAAAATGTATCTCATAATTTCAGGGGGAAATTCAAATTTGGGAAAATGTTGAGTGAGCGGGAAATAATTTTGGATTCCCACCAATTATCACCTATAAATGGAGGAGGTAATTTATAATTTTTGACAAGGTGTACTGTTCACAATAGAGGAGAGGGACGCTCATAGTTTTTGAGAGAGAATAATAGGTTTTGAATTGGTGTTGATTCTATTTGTCTTGACTATTGCATACATGTTTTGAAGTGGTGCCGATTCTATTTTTATTAAATATTACAAACCTATTTTGAAGTTGTTATGATTCAATTTGTCTTGACTATTTTATGAAAGTATTAGAGTGGAGCCTATTCTATTATATTTTATTCAATTTAAAGATCATATTGAGAAGATTTGGACTGGGATCATCATACTCAGGGTAATCGGACCGATTGTTTTACATAGTCCAAGATATTCTTACCTTTCTTCTGGGTAAGGAAAAGAAGAATTACTTTAAAATTGAATACATTTGGTGAATTGAGAAGAAGACTAGGCCACATGATATGTTAAAAAAAGGTATTAACCTATTGTGCTAAGAGGGTGTACATGCACTAGTTGTACTATTTCATAGTGCTACATGAGTGAAAGGGTACATCCTACTCATTATAATCCAAGTATTTTTTTCTTAGTGGATTGTATGGCATTGGATTACTTCCAAACCATACCAAGAATGTATCTATTATTATTGAATAGTGAACTTTATAAATCTTTTTGTTCCTTTGGATATGTGTTGATTTGTTTCTAAGTAGGGAATTGAAATCCTTAACAGTAGGTAAATGATGTTTCAATATAAAAGAAACATTAAAGAAAAAGTGTATCACAGATTCACCCCCTCCCCCTCTTAGTGATACAATACTCTAACGAGGAACTTTCAATTAGTATCAGAGCTATGTTCCCTTCACTATTATTTACTAATGGAGAATGTGAATTATGTGAACAGTAAAGGTAATCCTTTCTTTGATGGAAATAACTATCATATCTAGAAATATAGAATGATTCCATAACTTATGTCTATTAGTTATGATGTTCTTGAAGCTGTAATAGTTTTGTTTCCTCTCATTGATGATAGTGCACCACTTACACCTGTTGACAAGAAGTTTCTTGAGAATGAAGGAATGGCCAAGAATGCTATATTATCATCAATTTCTAAAAGTGAATTCTTGAGAGTGAAAGGTGTTGCCACATTTAATGGTATATAAGATAAATTGAAAATCATATACTAAGGTAATACAAAAGTAAAGAAGGAAAATTTACAAATATAGAGATTGAAGTATGAAGACCAGTAGAGGGGAGTGGTCTGATATGTCCCACACAAGGTTAGTCACCCTGGCATGAGAAAAAGTAGATATGGATTGCATGTTATTAAAAAACCTTTCCAGAAGGCTCTAAGAGTGGCGATTCCCCTGTTGCTTTTTGCACCATGTGAAGCAATCGCCGAAGAAGCCAAGGTCCATGAGTCCCCTACCCACTGTGAACAGAGTAATGTCCTGGCTGGATTTCCTTGGGAAAGGCCCCTTCCCTTTATCTCCTCTGGGTTCACAACAAATTTAAAATCACCCCCAAAAATCCACGGTATGTTACCAGGGTCAAAGGTGGTGAGATCGTTCCAAAGGAACACCCTATTTTAAGGATCACATCTCCTGTAGATAAAATATGCAAAGAGGGTATGGGTTACTTGAGTCCCTTTCACCATGATGAATTGATCACCAGTCTGAATGAGGTCAAACAAGAGGTTGTTGTGCCTGAAAATCTAAATGTGACGGTTGGAGGGGTCTGCATGCATGGAGCCCTGCATATTGAGTTTCTTAGTGAAGTTGTTTATCCGGCCCAATTTTTGTTTGTGTTCTTGGATGGGAACCATAAAAGACTTGTGCTTAGTAATCTCCGAGGCCCAGAAGTCTATTTTGACTTGAGTTCTATTGTCCTTGGTATTCCAAATTAGGACTCGTATCATAGGGAAAATAGTGCTTGGGGATTGGATCTAGAGCTCATAGACATCTCTATGTGGGAAGAGTACTTCACCATAAGTTTCTTGGACTGATACCTGGTACAAACTTTGTTAACCATAGATACAGGCGAGTTTGGGGTAGAGTCTAAATAGCGGCGCAAGGTAGACCACCTACCCCTCACACCCAGAGAGGAATACGATCCCTGTGTTTATTTTTTTGGGGGGAAAGTGGAACATGCAGAGAGCTGGGGATGGAAGGAAGGAGGAGAGGTCCCCTCACGCAGATATCCCAAGGCCATGGTGGCCGACTCAGTAGGGATTTCAACCCCAATAGAAGCACTCCAGGGTAGTATAAATCAAGGGTTGGAAAGGTCAGGGGAGCACTGGGGAGAGGAGTTTTTATCCCTGTCAGGCTTATGACCCCTGAATCATGGTCAGAGAGTAGGGGCCTCCACATTGGAGAGTAGGGGATGATGTCCAAGCATGGTTTCTGATATTCTACTAGAGTAGGGCCCAGGGGGAACCGATAGGGAAGTACCATGTAAAGGAGCCAAAGGAGTAGCATTCAGAGTCGCATACATTGCCACTTCCCCACCAGGAGGAGCCCTGTGAGTAGCACTGGCCGAAGCAACATGAGCAGGCCGATAATCCTCAGAATGATGCCAATGATGGTAGCTCCCCACATAGTGACCTTAAATAAGGCAGTGCAAGCATAACTTTGGTAAGATCAGATACATATAGCTTGGAACTGGATGAAGGTGTCTTACTCCTTTAGGTCAACCATTTCCAACATCAGAAGATAGAAATCAAGTTTCATATAGATTCGGGGCCCCGAGGTATCTGCACATCCACTAGTTCGTACATCTGGGAACAAGAAGCCACCGAGGGAGTCCCCAATGGACTTGAAATAGCCTTCATTATAGAAAGGCATTGGGAGGCCTAGGAGGCTAATCCACGCCACTAATACCAGGATTTCATTGCTTCTGTTGAAGTAAAAAGACTAGAGGGACAAGATGAAACCACAACAACCCACAGATTTGGGGGACCAACACCATGCCTGGATAAAGTTAGCATGTGAATCAAGCATGATGTAGAAGGAGAGATGGTTAATAATGGAGGAAATCACTGGGTGAGGGAGTCCCCTAGAGGATATTAAGCATTGAAAAATTGGGAGAGGAGGCTTAGAAATGCCGAAGCAGGCAGCCAACATCCATTTAAGCAGGCCAAATCCTCCTCAAAGGCTGCCTTAGGGACATCGAGAGAGATTCGAGATCCCTCGCATGAAGTACGATGCATCAGCAAGGACACTAGCTGGAAGCAAGGATGAGGGGAAGTAGTAGGCTGGCCATAGAGGGCATTCTTGAAGGAGAGATGGGAACCTAGGGTGGGTCCAGTAGGGGAGGGGAATGTAGGGGGAGGCAGAGGGGTGACCAGAGTAGCAAGGGGGACAACACGGGGAGGTCCGACATAGGAGAGGGCAACAAAGTACATGGGATCAAAATGGGATCTGAAGCCATGGGGCCATAGGAGGATCCAGGAACAAAGATGACAGAGTCGAGGTAGGCAGCGGAAGGTCGGGGAGAGAGGCCGCAATGGTCAGAAATTTGAAAAAGGGGATGGCGTGTGCTGCACATTCTTTTTCATCCTCAAACCATACAAAATTATACTTTTTAATTAAGATATTTTCAACAACTATAGAGTCTTTCAACTATTCACTATGACATCTGATTGTACTCACATTGGCATTCCCCTTGGTAAAGAATTCCCTGATAGATCATTTAAAGGCCTTAACAGGGTAATGGAAGAGTACTACCGCTGAAGTGGCCATACTATTAATAAAAGATAGGGAAACTTTTAAATTTCCAGTAAATGCCTCCCGAGCCGGGTTTCTAATGTGAGAATCATCTTGGACAAGCAGAGAGGGGTTTTTACCATGGATTATCTTGGCATTCCTGTCTCCCCTGATAGACTATGGATTTGTGACATTGATGCCCTCTTGAAATGGATCAGAGACCGCATTATTAACTGGAAAATTAAATACCTCCCTTTGGGGGGAGGATTGATCTGGTGAATATTGTGACACTAGCCTCTATGGTCCATGCTCTTTCTTCAATAAAAGTCCCTAAAGGGATGATAAGGAATATTGACAAAGTCCATATGGGCTTCATCTGGGATCCCTTGTCTGAAGGCAAGCGACGTGGGGTATCTTGGAGTAGGATGGTGTGGCCGGTTAATGAAGGGGGAATCAATGTGAGGAGCCTCACCGATACTCTCTTATGCATGCATGCCAAATTATCATGGGAGGTCTTGGAACATTGCACCATGTGGGGGATTATCATGCATGCACTCCTCCCGGGCGACTATACCTCTATGGCTAGAAAGTCTTCTCCCCTATATTCTGTGATTAGTACCATTGTTGATGATCTAAATCCTTTCTCGCACTGGATCGCTGGAAAAGGGGACGTCTACTTTTTGAATTAGAATTGGGAAGGGGAGACCATCAATTTCTATGGATGTCCTACTCCCACCATTTCTTATAGGGAGGCTTTCCAGCACCCATCTTTCCTCAACACCATCTTGTCGAAGGACCATAAGGAGCTGGTGCACATTATCGAGCTATTTTTGGTGCCGGAAAAGTGTGTCTTTACCACATATCCATTTGGCCTCTTCACGAAAAAATCCTTCCGCCAAACCCGTATCATGTAGATTCGGTGGACCCATGGAAGACACTCCTTTTGGTCAAATGTATCCCTTATAAATTAAACTTTATAATATAGAGATTAAGGAATGTGGAAGTGCCCACAAATGAAAATATCAGACAATGCGGTATCTGCATGGCCTCTAGGTGCGTTTGCTACAAGGACAATAGGGAGGAATCTTCGAGCCACCTCGTTTTTGAGAGTGAATGGGCACACGAGATCTGGTCGTAATATGGGGTCTTCACAACCTTTTCTAGTCTGGTTATGTCCGACCAAGAATTACTTGAAAGTTGGTTCCATGGTTCGGGTGAGGGGGGCATGGAGAGGATGGCTCACACTAATTTGTTGTATGATGGCTGCTGGTGTTTTTGGATGGAGAGAAATAAATGGGTTCACAAGGGGGTGCCCTCAACCGGTCTCTCCATCATGAATCGTTTCAACAATTTAATCATTGATCTGGTTAGGGTCTAAGGAAACTGGAAGGAGTCCCCTTCTCTACAGTGCTTCAAGCATAAGCCCCTGCCTCTCTTCCTAGTAAAAACCCATCTTTGGGCATCTGGGTATGATAGAACCCCCTATCCCTGGGGTTAAAGATTAATTCGGATGGCTCATATGTCTCAGGGGTCATGTGTAGTGGCGGTGTTGTCCATGATGGAAACGGGACATTCATCCTGGGCTTCTCCATTTAGATGGGTCTGGTTTTGTCCCTCCAGGATGAGGCAATGGCCATTTTAACAGGACTCACAACATGTATCCAGGGTAGTCTGGACTTCTCATAGATTGAAATAGACTCACTCGTAATTCAAAACTCTCTTCAAGGTCATGGTGTCATCCCATAGTCGATAGAGTACATGTTCAGAAAATTTCACCACTTTCTTCATAGCAATACCAGAGGGATGCATACCTAGTGGGAGGGCAGAAAAGTCACCGACTACCAAGCCTCACTAGACATCCTCGGCTCTGAAGGCCTTTTCCTACACAATCTGGGTAGTCTGAAACCATAAGGGGTCAATATCATCAGAGGGGATGCCCTTGGCCTCCACTAATTTAGACACCCTAACCAAGTGTCCCATTTTTAACTTTGTTTTCTTTGTTTTCATTTTCCCCTCTCCGATTGAATAAATAATTATATAATGATTATGTTACTTTGAAAATATATTCAGAATTCTACCTGAAAAATTTGATGCAAAAGTTTCTTCATTGGAAGACATAGATCCTGAAACATTATCTTTTGATGATTTAAATAGTACTCTTATCACATATGATACGAGTAGAGAGAATACTATGAAGAGAAAAATAAAGGTTGATAGAGAAATTTCATTCAAGGCTATGAAGAAATAAAAGTCAAATAAGGTTTTTTTTTTGAAGATTAAGTTGTGGATTTTGACTCTAAAAATGAGTTTTGTGAGAATCTTAATAAAATTATATCTTTTTGTATAACAATGTGAAAATAGGTACATGGAAATACAAAGAGACACTTCCCTTGAAATGTTTTGAATGTGGGGGTGTTGGTCACATTGCGACTAATTTTCCTCAAATAATGAAAGAATTGGATAGTGATATTGAAGAAATAAATACAAGAATATCATGGAAAAAAGGAAGCAAAATGAAGAGAAAATAAATTCTTCAAATAAAAAAGCAGAAGTTTCTTTTCTAAAGATAGCGAGGAATAAGAGAGTGATGTTAAATCCAAAAATCCATTGATTATGGTAATGAAAATACTTTCTTTTCAATAGTGAATGATGAAGAATTGGGAAGTAGTATTTCTAAAGAAGAAGAAACTCAAATTTTAATGAATTTGAAAGAAGAGTTGAAAGAATGAATGAGAAATATAAGAATGCTTGAAAAGAAAAACAAAAAGTTAGAAGATTAATGCTCAAGAAACCAAGAATGTTTTCCTGGCGAGAAAAAAAATATGGTTAAAGAGATTGATGATTTGAAGAATTCTTTTGAATAATAAAAGAATCATAATGTATATTGGGAAGTAAAGCTGGAAGAAAAAGAAGAAGAGTTGGAACATTTCCAACAAAAACTCTCTTATGCTGAAAAGAAAAGTTTATGTTTCTAAAATTCAATTCCTGAAGTTGGTGAATGTTCTCGTAATGAGAAACTTGAGAAGGTTCAACAAAATATATATCCACAGGGTGAGAAGGAGAATGGAATTGTGTTTGAAGAGAAGAATGTTGGGAAAGTTATATATTTGGACAATGTGAAGAATTCAGAAGTTACAAAACATCTTGAGTCCAAAAAGGTATAATATGAATCTGAAAAAGTTTCAAATACTTTTGTTCTAATCACGTTTGAAAATAGGAAGAAGAATAAAATTGAATGTGGAAAGAATATTGTTGAGAAATGTTTTCAAAATTCTGATCAGTATGGAGGTTTTATAGGAAAATAATTTCTATGGTTATTGCAGGTATTGTGTTGGGGGGGGGGGTCAAGAACACAACAAGTATGTTTTCGTTAAATAAACAACATTACTATTATCCCATAGGTTATTAAAGGAAGATATTTAGTGGGAGTAAATCACCTTAAAGAAAGAAAAATGAGAATGTTATCTTAATGAAATATGAAAATAATTAATTAATGATTAAAAATAGGTTCCAACCCTTGGAATCTATTTATGAAAGATATGAACAACCTGGAAACCTCATAAAAGGATGTCTTGTTTTTTTACCAGCTGAACAAAAGATCCACAATTCTCAAAATCCAAAGGTGAAGAATGAAAAGAATAGAGAAAAGGTGATTATTGTTGAGACTACATTAAAAGCTATGAAAGGATAACGAACCTGGATACTTGATATTCAGTGTTATTCCCATATGACCAGAGATATGAAATTGCCGAAGGATGTGAAAGACTATAAAAAAGTCACATTGACATTTGGAAATGATGAATCATTAAAAATCAAAGCTTCTGGGTCAAACATTATTGGAAAAGAAAAGATAAAATCTATGAAAACATTGTATGTCGATGGGATGAAACACAAAATTCTAGGTGTTTCACAATTGTGTGATGATGAAAATAAGGTTATCTTCAATAAAGACAAATTTTTTTAAAGAGTAAAGAAGGTGTAATGATTATTACAGGAGGCCAACGTACGAAAGGAATTTTTTTCAAGTTGGTGATACCCAAAACTCTTGTTACATGAGTATGGTGGAAGAGAATCGGTTATGACATAAAAGGATTTGACATATGTTTCAGAGAAAAATGATAATGTTATCTAAAATATATAGTGTTTGAGACATTCTTGATTTTCCAAGAATTATAGATTGATGTTGCACTATTTTATAGAAAAGAAATATTACAAATTTTGTGCATAAGAAAGTTGATATTTTTTCAAAACAACCCCTAGAGATGATCCATTCCGATATATGTGGGAAAGAGAGAAAAAAATCAACACATAGAGATAAGTACTTTATTACATTAATTGATGATTTTACTTTCATTAATTGTGTTATGTACATAAAACAGAAATCAGATTCTTTGAAAATGTTTAAAATTTACAGAATAAAAGTTGAGAAAGAATGTGAGTATTCAATGAAGAAGTTGAGAAATGATAATAGTGGTGAATATTGAAGTGGAGAGTTTGAAAAATATCTTGAGAATCATGGAATTCAGCATGAGTATATATCTCCATACACTACACAACAAAATGGGGTTGCTGAAAGAAAGAATAGAATCCTGGTGGAAGTGGGAAGAACCATGTTACTTGAGCATGGTCTTTCCCATTACTTTTAGAGGAAAGCTATGATTATTGCTATTTATAATCAAAATTTTTGTTTCTATAGGCCTAAATTAGGTATTACTCCCTATAAATGTTCTTATAAAAAAAGTCCAAGTTTGAAGCACTTCAGAGTTTTTAGGATTCCTTGTGTTATGAAGAAGAAAGGTGGTAACTATGGTAAGTTTGAACAGAATGGTGAGGATGGAATATTTCTTTTCTATTCTCTAGAACGAAGAGGGTATAGATGCTTCAACAAAGAAACAAAAAGAATTGTTGATTCAGTTTATGTGAAAGTGATTGAAGTCTCTGAGAAATAAAAACATGTTCAGGTGGACAATGAAGCTAATAAATATGAAGAAGATAATACTAATAAGGATACAAATTATTGTAATCCTAATAAAGGTGAAAAATCAGACTCAACTATTTCTGGTGATGAGGAAGACAATTGAAAATCTTATACAAGGATAAGGAAACATGTGGAGGCACAAAATATAATTGGTGATCAACATCATAAGGTTTAAACAATAAGAAAAATCAATTCCACTACACATACATCTCTGTATTCAAAAGTGGAACTAAATGATGTGAAAGAAGCTTTTGATCATCCATAATGGGTTTAATCTAGGAACGGAGAATTGGGTTATATTGAAAAGAACAATACATGGGTACTCATACCCAAGCCTAAAAAACATCATTTGAAAAAATGGGTTTTCCAGAACAAGCTGAATGAAAAAGGTAAGGTTATAAGAAACAAAGCAAGATTGGTTTGAAAATAGTATTCACAAATTTAGGGTTTTGATTTTGATGAAAACTTTCCTCTGGTGGAATGAATTGAAATAATCAGAATCTTTCTTGATATTTTTGCACAAAGAAGCTATAAGATCTTTCAAATGGATGTTAAATCTTCATTACTAAATGGTGACATTGAAGACAAGGTTTATATTGAAAAACCTTTAGGATTTTTTATTGGAAAAAATGAAGATTATATGTGAAGATGGAAAAAGAAATTTTATAGCCTAAAAAAGTATCTGGGAGAATGGTATTCCATATTGGATATGTTTTTAAGAAAGATGAATTTTAACAAAGGAAGAGTGGATAACAATCCTTACACCATAAAAAGTTAATATTATTCCCTAATTTTAATTGTTTATGTGTATGACATTATCATTGATGGGAATGATAAATGAAGCTATAGAAGATTTTATGATGAAATGAAGAATGTTTTTAAAATGCCCATGCTAGGAGAAATGAAAAAATTTCTTGGGTTACAAATCTAGTAAGAGAAAGAATACATTTATCTTTCCCAAGAAAAGTAGGCAAAAGAAATTCTCAAGAGGTTTGGCATAGAAAATTCTAAACCTATTTCCACACACATTTCAGCGGGAACAAAGCTAAGTATATATGGAGAAGAAAAATATGTTGATCAAAAAGAGTATCAGAAGATGATTGGAAGTCTATTGTATTTGACTACATCAATACTTGACATTGTGTATAACGTTACCTTACGTGAAAGGTTTCAAAGTGCTTCAAAAGAATCACATTTACTTACTGGAAAAAAATTATCATTTACATCAATTGCACAACAATATTTGGAATCAAATATGATAGCTCAAATTGTATTTAAATTTTTTGGTAGTCAGATTCATATTGGGTAGGAAATGTTGATGATAGAAGATCCACATCTGGTGGGGTATTCTTTTTGGGAATGAATTGTGTTATCTTCCATTTAATGAAACAAAATTCAGTAACTCTCTATACCGCTGAAGCTGATTATATTGATTCTTGTCAGGATACTACTCAGCTTTTGTGGATGAAAACACAATTGGAAGATTTACTTGTAGTAGTAAAGTTACCCTTGCTACTGGGGTGTGACAATCAAAGTACAATCAATCTCACTAAGAATATTGTGCTATATTATCATTCGAAACATATTGATATCAAATATCATTTCATCTAAGAGCATGTGGAGAATAATGAATTGAAGCTAGTGTATGTTCTAGCATTAGAAAAAGTTGCTGATATTTTCACAAAACCTTTATTGAAGGAATAATTTTCATTAATGATGTTGAACATGGGTGTCTAAACTCTTTAACTTCAAGGATGAGGTATGTTTATCTATATCCTATCTCATATTACCTTTGGATTGTTTTTTCAAGTGGGAAAATTGTTTTTCTTCATAAATATTTTTCATAAAAGATAGAGTTGTGGGTAAGCTGTGAATTCAGCACTATTTTGTGATTGAAATATTTTAATTGTTTGTTTGAGTGGTTGTAGGAAAATAATTTTATTTATTTTCCATGAAGAATGAAGAGAATAAATAGGTTGTGATGATCACTTTTTTGGATATCATGAATTTTCTATTAATGATTCTCATTCCCTATAATGAGTTAGCTCACGTATTTAAAGAATTGTGGATATGTAATCCATTGCTTGAGGTTACAAAGTTTAGAGATTTATGAAACTTGGTTGACAACAAAATCCCAAGGGGGAGATTATTGGGACAAAGCTGATGATAAAGGTGATGAAGGTTTAAAGGGTTGTCTTTTGTTATCAAAATTGGTTTTGAAGAAAATAAATCACTTCACGTTGTTTGGGAAACAATTGTTTTGGGTTTTTGTTTTCAAAAGAATCAGACTCTTTTTTTTCAGAATTTTTTTCCTCAAGATGAGATAAAAAGAAAGAAACTAGAATGAATGGAAAGTTATGATACTTTGCAATGTTAAATTTGGGATTTTTTTTTGTTTTGGAATTATCTTTAAACATATGTAATGTTTTAGAACCTATGATGCAAGATTGATGGAATAATGGGGCAAGTAGAAGCTGTGAATGGTGATGAATAATAAAATTCTATGAATGGTAGTGACTATTACAAAGTTGTGAATGGTGGTGACAATTACAAAGTTGTGAATGGTGGTGACTATTACAAAGTTTTGAATGGTGGTGCCAATTAAAAAGCTGTGAATGGTGGTGACTATTATAAAGCTATGAATGGTGGTGACTACTGAAAAACTGTGAATGGTTATGATGATGAGAATAGTCATGCTGATGGAATAGTCATGCTGATGAAAGAAGAAATGATGCATGTCATACTGACATGGTAATGCCTTTGTTTTCATCAGGCATAGAGTTGTGACGATGGAATAGTTGTAACTCCCCGACTCCAGTTACCCAGAGTTGGTGCATTATAACATATCATTAGCATGATCACAAAATATCAAGTCTCAAAAGACAAATTAGTTTAGTAACCTTGGAATCACTAGATATATTCATAATGTTTACATTACATAATAAAATGAAAACTACAACAATATAGTCTCCATATTCCACACCCATATCCTCTCTTACTATCCCTGCTGGTCATTTATAAAATACTTCTTCACATCCTGGGAAAAATAAAACATAGAAAGGGGTGAGCTCAGATTCCCAGTAAGGATAACAATATAGCAGAAACATTCATAAATAAGCATAAACATTTAAGGCAATGTATAACTAAAACAAAATCCTTTTAAACTTGAACTACAACATAATATGGCAGAAATAAAATGAAATAATTCTATTTACTTATTCACAAGGATATTCTACTAGTCGAATAATCACATGCAATATCAATAAACACTTTTATAATGATGGAATGCATAATGCCAGACTATCATAACCATATAGTCAAGGCCTTCAGCCAAGACTACCAATAAGATTTTGTCAAGGCCTTGTGCTAAGACACCTGTTTGTATCATGAGACCTACCGATGAATCGAGGTGCTATAACGGGCTCCACCTGTCACTTATTAAGTCCAATGCATTCCTCGTATTAACAGGTTTAAACATAACATAAACATTTCTATTAAAACTTGCATATGTAATGTCAATAATTTATCCATAAACCATGAATGGTATAAAAATAACACATCCACAGTCAAACAAATCCCAAACCCTTCAATACAATATGGAAGTTTTGTATCATAATAAATCAACTTCAGATACGCTTAAAATCCATCAAAGGATGATGACAAAGATGAAATCAAAACTATTTGAGAGAAATATCTATTTTTTTGAAATCATTTAAAAGTCACATAATTGTAAAAGAAAAAATTTACTTTGAAAATATTCTTATAATCTTGTAAGGGAAGCTTCGACGATTTTATAACAGTGGGAAATAGCTGCACCCACCGTATAAGTTAAAAAAGACATTCTTACCTTAATTTTGTCGAAAAGGTTAAAAAGGACCTTGTTTGGAAAACGACGAAAAGATTCCTTTCAAACCATTTTATAAAAAGTCAAACAAGGGTATAAATAACTTTAACCCATAGTCTAGTAAATAGTAAAAATGTTTTGGAATACATTTTTAAAAAACATGGATGTGGATGATAAAGAGGTCCTGGTAGATAATTACGTATAAACAACCTCAGACAATGAAGAGATTGTGAAAAAAACCATTAACTTGTAATTTTCCTTGGTCGAGGGTAGGTTAACCTTCTGTATCATAGTTAAATAATTATTTTTAAATTATACAAGAATCATATTCATAAATATGATATCATATATTATCTTTTAATATTGCTTTGTTAATAATATTTTAGTATTATCATCGTTTCGGGTGTTCACTTACTCGTTTTCTTTGATATGTTTTTTTACATAAGCTATGTTTGTTATGGATAGGTTGTATCTTATTCATATCCAGAATTATATCAAGTCCTTAAAAATTATTTTTAATCATAAAATGATATTTAGACTTGAATGGATACGATGGGGAATGAATCTCATCACGTTCATGGAGATGGTAGTCCGTATGTATGCACGAACGCTACTTACATTTCATTTTTCATTTTAAAATTAATAAAAAACAAATGATACATAGGTATATTATTATTACAGTATAATATAATATATTATATGTGTTACTTAAGTTCATTAACACCATCCTTTATATGTTCCATGTATGGTATGAACGAGTCATATCACTTTGAAGGGGCAGTAGTCCGCACTTCCTCAAATGAAATTATCGCATATATATACACAATATGAAATGAAAAATGGTATTCAATAAAATGGAATTAAAGAAGATTATATATAAAATAAATATCATTAATATCATATTTAATTATAGTGTCATCATAATGGCCACCATGAGAGGTGGTAGGAGATAATGGAGCAATCATTGTTTCGTGAGGCGTTTGGTTTCCATCCAAAGAAACATTATGTTTTTCACCCATTAGATGGAGGTGTGTGTAAGTGTAGTTCAAATACTTATCATAACAATATCCTAGTATATTGAGTATACTGGTGTTGTTACAAAAGAAAATAATAAGAAGAGTTTAGGGGTCGGAGAAGTAAAATAAAAGAAAAGAAGCTAAGAGAAATCCTTACCTTTAATTTGGGTAACTCCCTTTGGGTTGAACCACATTTTACTCCTTGATATTAACCGTTTCTATTAGATTTTATAAATTCCACTCATAGAAGTGGTAAAATTATGTTTTATGTGAATTTACAAATTCTCCTAGGAGGTGGGTAAAAGACTGTGAAAAGTTCAATAAAATTTTTATATATCTAAAATTATTATAAAATGACTCCAATGAATTAAATTGAACATATATAGTTATTATGTATCTATTTTGACCTAAAATAAATTTAAATAAAATAAATATTTATTTAAATAAAAATTTGGTTTTAAACTGTAACTCATTGTTTTCCACTATTCATCAAAAATTGATCATTTTCAGAAAAATACCAAAAATTCACCCTAATATAATTTCGATATTCCAAATCCAAAAATGAAGTCCATTTTGAAAGGTAAAATTTATATAATTTCAAAAAGTGGTTATTACTATTCATAACGGCTAGTTTGATTGGTTGTGGTGTGTGTTAGAAGTCAAAGTTGCATACAACACGTGCTACTGTATTATTCAAAGAGAAGCATACTGTGAAAGCTTGGGGTGTTATATTCTCCCCTCCATCAAATAATTTTGTCCTCGAAATTTATAGAATACTACCACATGAAAAGACTCGGGTGGTTCTTTATCATAAGTTCCTTGGGTTCCCACATTGCCTCATACATCTTATGATTTTTCTATAGAACTTTTTCCATATGATTCTTACAGTTTCTTAGCACTTGTTCTCTCATATCAAGAATCCTGATGGGTTCTTCGCAATAACACAGATTGGTTTCCAATTCTACTTCCTCATTGGTGAGTACATTCATTAGGTCGGGCATGTATTTTCTCAACAGTGATACGTGGAACACATCGGGCACTTTGGAGAGATTTGGAGGCATTTCCAAACAATAAGCTACAAACCCAAATTGTTCTAGAATTTTGAAAGATCGTGTGTACCTGGGACTCAATTTACCCTTCTTAACGAAATGTATAACTCCCTTCCATGGAGATACCTTCAAGAAAACAAGATCTGCTACCTGAAATTCCAAATCCTTCCTTCGGTTGTCAGCATTGATCTTATTCATACTTTGAGCTTCTTTGATGTTGTTTTAGATTACCTTCACCTTTGCCATCATTTCCTCCACTAGTTCTAGGGCTACGAGTTTTCTTTCACTAACATCATCCCAACAGGTTGGGGTGCGACATCTCTTTCCCTATAATGCTTTATATGGTTCCATCTGAATACATGAATCGAAGCAATTGTTATACAAAAATTTTACCAGAGTTAAATATTGATCCCACATACCCTAAAAGTCAAGTGAGAAAGATCCCAACATGTATTTTATGGTTCCAATAGTCCGTTATGATTGTCCATCTGTTTGAGGGTGGTAAGTAGTGCTCAAACGAAGTTCCGTATTCAAGGCCTTCTGAGGACTCTTCTAGAATCTTGAAGTAAGATGGGGAACACAATCAGAAACAATTGATAGGGGTACTCCATGAAGTCTCACAACTTCATTAATATATAGTCTTTCTAGACATTCAAGTGGTAGATCTTCTCTTATAGAAATAAAATATGATGACTTGGTAAGGCGATCAATAATGACCCATATTGCATCATTTATTCTAGGAGTATTTGGTTGTCCCATGAAAAAGTCCATCGTAATATTATCTAATTTCTACTCAGGTATGGGAAGAGGTTTCATGACTCCTCCAGGCTGTTTCCTTCTAGCTTTCACTTTTTGAACAACCATACAACATGACACAAAAATCAGTAATCTCCCTCTTCATGTTTTCCCACCAAAAATGTTCCTTCAAATCTCTATACATCTTAGTGCTACCAGGGTGTATAGAGAAATTGGAAGTGTGAGCATCATCCGACAATTCCCTTTTTAGACCAGGTATATCGGGAACACAAAGTCTCTCCCCAAATTTCAAAATTCCTTCTTCATACACAATGTCTCTCAATCTCCCATCATTCACAGCTTTAATATTCTTTTGAAATTCTTCATCTTCAGTCTGATAACTCTTAGTCCTTTCCAGTAAATATTGTTTGTCAACCATTTGAAAAAGTATTGATGTTTCACCTTCTATGGTGATTCCCATATCCATATTTACTAGATCCATGTAAATAGGATCCCTCTCAACTCTCGTCTTGTTCAAAACTCCATGATCTTTTCTTCTCAAAGCATCTGTAACCTTATTTGCTTTCCTCGGGTGATAGTCTATCATGAAATCATAATCCTTGAGTAGTTCAAGCCATCTCCTTTGCCTCATGTTGAGTTCTTTCTAGGAGAAAATATACTTCAAACTCTTGTGATCAGTATAAATCTCACATTTTTCACCATAAGGATAATGTCTCCATATCTTCAAAGAAAAGATTACACCAGGTAACTCAAGATCATCAGTAGGATAGTTTTTCTAATGAGTCTTTAGTTGTCGTGATGCATAAGCAATAACCCTATCATTCTGCATAAGGACACAACGAAGTCCTTTCATTGATGCATCACCATAAATGAATAACCCATCATTCCTCGATGGTAGAGTCAATATCAGAGCATTGACTAATCTTTTATTCAGTTCTTCAAAACATTCATCACATTCTTTTGTCCAAAAAAATTTAACTCCTTTTCTTGTGAGATTCGTAAATGGGTTATCCAATCGGGAAAAATTCTTGACGAAACGTCGATAATAACCTGCTAAACCAATAAAACTATTTACCTCGGTTATACTCATTGGTGATGGCCATTCTTGGATTTCCTTCATCTTATAAGGATCAACAGATATTGCATCCTAAGAGACAATATGGCCAAAAAAAGAAATCTCTTGAAGCCAGAATTCACACTTGCTAAACTTCCCATATAATTCTTGTCTTCTCAGAGTCTTCAATATAATGCGGAAGTGATTTTCCTGATATTCGTAGATTTTGGAGTATACCAAGATATCATCAATAAATACCACTACAAATTCACCAAGATATTCCTTGAAAACTCTATTCATTAGATCCATGAACACACATGGTGCATTAGTCAGACCAAAATGCATTACTGTAAACTTGTAATGCTCGTACCTGGTTCGAAATGCTGTCTTTGGAATGTCTTCCATCTTCACACACAACTGATGGTATCCAGATTGAAGGTCAATCTTTGAAAAGTATTGTCCTCTATGAATTTGGTCAAATAAATAATCAATGCGAGGTAGGGGACACTTGTTCTTTATTTTTATAGCATTGATCTCCCTGTAGTCAATACATAACCTCATAGATCCATCTTTCTTCTTAAAAAAAGGACAGGGGATCCCCATGGAGAAACACTAGGGAGAATAAATCCCTTATTACTCAATTCCTCTAGTTGTTTCTTTAGTTCTACTAATTCCATAGTGACCATTCTATAAGGGGTCTTCGATATGGGTCTTGATCCAGGAATTAAATCAATGGAAAACTCAATTTCTCATTCGGAAGGATGTCCAAGTAAATCTACCAGAAACACATCTACATATTCATTCACAATAGGCACATCCTATATTTGAACATTCCTTTGATTACCCACAATTATTTAATTCTCTTCCTCCCCAATAATTGAATTTAGTTGAGCTACTGGGTGGTGGATCTTGGTAAGAATCAGGTGGTGGCAATTCTGCTCTAAAGATAAGGTGTTCTTTATCATCATCATCAAAAATTGTTACCTCTTTCTTCTTACAATAAATCTTCGCATCATGGTCTGAAAACCAATCCATACCGAGGATTATACCAAATTCAATCATGGGTATGCCGATGAGATCAGAAGATAAAGAAAATTTATATGCCCTAATGGGAACGGATCCACAGAACTTTGTAGCAATGATACACCCCATAAGAGTTTTGACTGACAACTCCCTTGTTAAATAAAATTGGAAATATCTAATTTTCTTAGAAAACTGGGAAGATATGAAACAATGAGATGATCCAGAATCAAATAAATCATTTGCTAAACTTGAGGAAACCATTAAATTACCTGCCACCACGTCTTTTGGAGCTTCTACCTCAGCAGTAGTGATAGCATAAGCTTGGCCTTGATCCCTTGGCCTTTTCTGAGGTAAGTTCCCATGATGCTTAGAAAATTCATTTGCATAATGTCCCATCTCCTTGCAGTTGTAGCATTAAACATCCGTAGCTTCTTTCTTCCTCTTGGAATCACGATCTTGGTGGCCTTTTTCACCACACTTGTAACAAAATATCATTACTTTCAAGCAAGTACCGAGGTGTTTCTTCCAACATTTACTACCTGATGGATATTAAACTTTTCCCTTCTTCTCCTTATTTCCATTCCCAGAGTGATCAACAGATCTCTTCTTCTCTTACTTTGATTTAAATTTTTAAGACTTAAAGAATTAATTTTCTATCTTGATAGCACATAAGGCAATATCTTCATATGACGAGATGGATTGTGACACTAATGCTCGACAAAGAAATGATTTTAACCCATAAAATAAATGATCAATCTTACTTCATGGGTTACGTATATAATCTTCAGTACACCTTGATAACCTTGTAAAGTTAGATTCATACTTTGTAACATTCTCATCCTACTTTTGTCTCAGACTCAGAAATTGCCTTTCCATACATGCTCGATGGTCATGAGGAAAGTATTTTTTTAAGAAAATATCTTTGAAATCCCTCCATTCCATATTTGATACTTCATCATATTCCTTCGTGTTTTGAATTAATGACCACCATTTATGAGCATCTCTAGTGAGGCGGTAAACTACAATTATAACGTTTTCCCTTTCACTACTCCCCAAGGCATGGAATATTTTCTCTGAGGAATTTATCCATTGCTCAGCTACTAATGGATTTGTACTCCCATTTAATGTTGGTGGTTGTTGCCTCATGAAGCGATCACACATTGATCCTCCACGCTAGAAATCACGGTGCTCCATACGGGTAAGGTTTTTATTCATAACCTGAGTGAGTTGTCCCAGTATGGTTATTATCTGATCAGCACCAATTGTATCACCAGCTCCACTATAATTATCTTGAGCATGAAGGAAATCCCTACTTGGAGTGCGTGCATTGATATAGTTTCCATTTCTTCCACTAAGCACCATTTCTAAAAAATGGAATAAACTAGATCAGTTTATGAATCAAAATACATAATTCTATACTTGTAAAACACTTAACATAAATTGAACTATTTATGGATATAATCCATAATCATAAAAATGTTTTCTTAGATGAAGTATATACTCATAAACCCTTCAAAATGGTTTGTAATGAAAATGAGAGTTATCCTAAGCATATCCCCCGAGAGTGTCATAACCAAGAGTGCAGCAAGGCCCGTTGTCATGCACCAGTTCCCATTCGAGTCTAGCTCAAAGCAGTGTATTCGGGTTTTACCCCTACGTACATCTATGCCAGATCCCCCTCTACCTACTCATATCTAGACAAGGTTGTATTGCTCGAAAAACTCACAAAATCTCTAAAATACCAAAATTCTAGGAAGTTCTTATTTACTAATACTCAAAGTATATCTTAGGGCTATGTTCTCTAATTAGAGTTTATCTAAATATAGCTTCCAAGGTTTGTACTAAACTTCCTATGATACCAAATGTAACGACCCGGCCCCAGTTACCCAGAGTCGGTGCATTATTACGTATCATTAGCATGATCACAAAAGATCAAGTCTCAAAGGAACAATTAGTTTAGTAGCCTTGGAATCACTAGATACATTCATAAAGCTTCCATTACATCATAAAATGAAAACTACAACAACATAGTCTTCATAGTCCACACTAATATCCCCTCATACTATCACTGCAGGTCATTCATAAAATACTTCTTCACATCCTGGGAAAAATAAATCATAGAAAGGGGTGAGCTCAGATTCCCAGTAAGGATAACAATATACCGGAAAATTTCATAAATATGCATAAACGTTTAAGGAAATGTATAACTAAATCAAAATCCTTTTAAACTTGAACTTCAGCATAATATGGAAGAAATAAAATGAAATAATTCCATTTACTTATTCACATGGATATTATACTAGTTGAATAAACACATACAATATTAATAACCACTTTCATAATGATGGAATGCATAATGCCAGACTATCATAACCGCATAGTCAAGGCCTTGTGCCAAGAATACAAATAATATTTTTGCAAGGCCTTGTGCCAAGACACTAGTTTGTCTCATGGGACCTACTGATTCATCTAGGAGCTATAGCGGGCTCCACCCGTCACTTATTAAGTCCAATGCATTCCTCATATGAACTGGTTTAAACAAAACATAAACATTCGTATTAAAACTAGCATATGAAATGTCAATAATTTATCCATAAACCATGAATGGTTTAAAAATAACACATCCATAGTCAAGCATATCACAAAAACTTAAATAAAATGTGCAAGTTTTGTATCAAAATAAATCAACTTCAAATAAGTTTAAAATCTATCAAGGGATGTTGACATAGATGAAATCAAAACCATTTTAGAGAAATATCTATTTTTTTTTGAAATCATTTAAATGTCACATAATTGTAAAAGAAAAAATTTACTTGGAAAATACTCTTATAAGATTTTAAGGGAAGATTCAATGATTTTATAATGGTCTAAAATAGCCGCACCTTCCTTATAAGTTAAAAAAGACATTTTACCTTAATTTTGTCGAAAAGGTTAAAAAGGATCTTGTTTGGAAAATGACGGAAAGAATCATTTCAAACAATTTTATAGAAAGTAAAAAAGGGTATAAATGGCTTTAAACCATAGTCTAGTAAATAGTAAAAATGTTTTGGAATACATTTTTAAGAAACATAGATTTGGATGATAAAGAGGTTCTAGTATATAATTACATACAAACAACTTCAGATAATGAAGAGATTGTGAAATAAACCCTTACCTTTTACTTTTCCTTAGTTGAGGGTAGGATAACCTCCTATATAATAGTTAAATCATTGTTATTAAATAATTCAAGAAGAATATACATAAATATGATATCATATAATATCTTTTTATATTTCTTTCTTAATAATATTTTAGTATTATCGTCATTTCGTGTGTTCACGTACTCATTTTCTTTTATATGTTTTGTTACATAAGACATATTTGTTATGGATAGGTTGTATATTATTCATATCCAAAATTATATTAGGTCCTTAAACATTATTTTTAATCATAAAATGTGATTTATACTTGAATGGATGCGATGGGGAATGAATCTCATCCCGTTCGTGGAGACGGTAGTACGTACGTACGCACGAATGCTACTGCCCTTTCATTTTTCATTTTAAAAGTAATAAAAACCAAATGATACATAGGTATATTATTATTACAGTATAATATAATATCTTAAATGTGTTACTTATGTTCATTAACACCATCCTTTATAGATTCCATGTATGGTATGAACGAGTCATATCACTTTGAGGGGGCGGTAGTCCGTACTTCCTCAAATGAAATTATCGTATATATATACAACATGAAACGAAAAATGGAATGATATAAAATGGAATTAATGAAGCTTATATATAAAATAAATATCATCAATATCATATTTAATTATAGTTCCATCATAATGGCCACCATGAAAGGTGGTAGGAGATAATTGAACAATAATCATTTCATTAGGCATTTGGTTGCCATCCAGAGAAACATTATGTTCTTATCCCATTAGATGGAGTTGTGTTTAAGTGTTTTTCAAATACTTCTCATAACAATATCCTAGTATATTGAGTATACTGGTGTTGTTACAAAAGAAAATAATAAGAAGAGTTTAGGGTTGGGAGATGTAAATTAAAAGAAAAGAAGCTAAGAGAAATCGTTACCTTTAATTTAGGTAACTCCCTTTGGTTTGAACTACGTTTTACTCCTTGATATTAACTATGTATCTTGGATTCTCTAAATTCCACTCAAAGAAGCGGTAAAATTATGTTTTATGTGAATTCTCAAATTGTCCTTGGATGTGGGTAAAAGACGGTGAAAAGTTCAATAAAATTTTTATATATCTAAAATTGTTATAAATTGACTCCAATGAATTAAATTTAACAAATATTGTTATTATGTATCTATTTTGACCTAAAATAAATTTAAATAAAATAAATAATTATTTAAATAATAATTCGGTTTTAAACAATAACTCATTGTTTTTCACTATTCATCAAAAATTGAAAGTTTTCAGAAAATACCAAAAATTTACCCTAAGATAATTTCAATATTCCGAATCCAAAAATAAAGTCCATTTTGAAATGTAAAATTTATATAATTTCAAAAAGTGGTTATTACTATTTATAACGGCTAGTTTGATTGGTTGTGGTGTGTGTTAGAAGTCGAAGTTGCGTACAACGCACACTACTATATTATTCAAAGAGAAGCATACCATGAGAGCTTGGGGTGTTACAATAGTCGTGCAGATGGAATAGTCGTGCCGATGGAAGAGGAAAGAGTCATGCCGATGGAAAAGATGAAAGAGTCGTACCGATGGAAATAGTCATGCTGATGGGAATAATCGTTCTGATGGGAATAGTCATGCCGATTGGAACATTCTTACTGATGGGAATAGTCATTCCAATGGAAATAGTCAAGAAGATGGAAAAGTGGAAAGAGTCGTACCGATAGAATGAGAATGTTAAGAGATGACTCTTGTCATGCCAACAGGGTAATGGATTTGTTTTACATCAGACTCATAAGTAAAAGTGAAAGAAAATTGAGGGTTCTGATCAAAGACTATCATACCTAGAAACAATCATACTCAAAAAATGTAACCACATTTATGGTTTTTTAAAAGAAAAATTGTTTTTATTTTCTTGAATAAGAAATATGTATGGTGATACAAATGAAAGAGCTGAAGATTGAGATGATTTTTCAAGAAGATTTGAGATGCTTCAAGAAACCATGATGAAGTCAAAAATGTATCCTGTAATTTTAGGGGGAAATTCAAATTTGGGAAAATTTTGATTGAGCGGGAAAAAATTTGGGATTACTACCAATTTTAACCTATAAAAGGAAGAGGTACTTTGTACTTTCTGACAAGAAGTACTATTCACAGTAGAGGAGGGAGAAGTTCTATGTTTTAGAGAGAGAAGAATAGGTTTTGAGGTGGTGCCGATTCTATTTGTCTTGACTATTGAATATGTGTTTTGATGTTGTTCCAATTCTATTTGTATTGAATATTACATACCTATTTTTAAGTGGTGGTGATTTTATCTATCTTGAATATTGTCTGAAATTATTAGACTGGAGCCAATTCTATTCAATTTTATTCAATTGAAAGATCGGACCGAGAATATTTGTACTAGAAGCATCATACTCAGGGTAATCGGACTGATTGTTTTACATATTCCAAGAGATTCCAACCTTTCTTCTGGGTAAGGAAAAAAAGAATTTATATACAATTGAATACATTTTCAGAATTGAAAATAAGCACAGGTAACATGATATGTTACAAAACAAATGCATTACCTTATTGTACTAATAGGGTGAACATGCACTAATTGTATTGTTTTATTATGCTAGACAGGTGAAAGGGTACATCCTACTCGTTGTCTTCCAAGGATAGTTTTCTTAGTGGATTGTATGGTATTAGATCATTTCCAAACCATACCCAGGACAAAGCTATTTTTGTTGAATAGTGAATCTTGAAAATCTTTGTGTTCCTCTGGATGTGTATTAATTTGTTTCTCAATAGGGAATTGAAATCCTTAACAGGAGGTGAAAGTTGTTTCAATTGAAAAGAAACATAAAATCAAAAGAGTATCACTGATTCACCCCCTCCCCCTCCCAGTGATACAATACTCTGACTGGGCACTTTTAGATTTATAGTATTGAAGTCATTATTAACAAATTCATCCCAAAAAAATTATCACCTAATAATTTACTCATCATGGTTCTAGTAATATTCTAAAGAAGTCTATATTTTTCCTTCAACTTCACCATTTTTCATGGGTGTTGTAGGTGCCAAAAAGTTATGTCCAATACATTTCTTACTAAAGAAATTTTCAGAATGAGAATTTTCAAATTCTCCACCCATATCACTATAAATAGTTATCAAGGATAGTTTTTTCTCATTTTTAACTCTGCCTACAAAATATTTAAAATAACTAAAGGCATCATATTTTCTTTTTTGAAAATTGTCCCATGTATATCTAGTGTAATCATCAATAAAAAAATATACATAATATTTTCCACCAATAGTTTTTATTTTTGTAGGACCAAATAAGTCCATTTGAACTAAATGTAAATCCTCAAAATTGAGACTTCACTAATATA
Organism: Viscum album; assembly: GCA_963277665.1. Classification (NCBI taxonomy): domain Eukaryota; kingdom Viridiplantae; phylum Streptophyta; class Magnoliopsida; order Santalales; family Viscaceae; genus Viscum; species Viscum album. The sequence continues at coordinate 1,793,878,906 of OY728145.1, forward strand.
TTTAAATCTTGACTTAGTTTATTACCAAATTTACAAGGATCATAGACTTTAGATGTATTAAACCAATGTTATGATATATCCTTAACATATCCTTTCTTATATAATTTATATAAGATTCCTAGTTTATAATTTCCTAACCTTTTATCCAAAACCAAGATTTATATTCCATTTCACGAAGTCAAGGTAGATCTTAACTCATAAGGTCTTCTAAATCTAGTGTGTAAACATTCACATATCGATTGGAAGAAAGAATAAGTTCATATTTAGAACTATGTATTGTACATTTCTCATTCTCAAAGTTCACAAGATAAACCTCATGATTCAATTGATGTATGCTAATATGTTTTTGATTAAGTACTATAATAAATAAAACATTTTAAATAATATTTTTTCAAATAAGTACAATCTTACCCATACCAATGACTTATCCTTGATCATTGTCACTAAAAATAATTTTTCCACCTTTGATTTTGATTATCTTCTTGAAGAAATATTTTATTCTAGTCATATTCTTTAAACAAACACTATCTATATACCAAATTTTTTTGTTGTTGGTAATTTCTATATTTTCCTAAAAAAATGATTAGTTTCTTGTAACCCAAACCTTCCTAGGTCTAGTATTTTTAAAAAATTGTATTTTAGGTAACCACATTTACATTAAAAAGTAAGATTTGTGAAAACGATAAGATTTTACTCTATTTAAAGAAAATTTCTTCTTCAAGTGACCACCAATTAGGCACATTGTAAAAAAGGTTCACTTTTAGGAACAAATTAATTGTTACTAAAAATAGGTTTTTTATTTGTAAATCCGATTCCATAATTTTTAGAAAGGGGTATAATTTTTTATGAATTTTTTCTATGTTTTCATTATGATTGGAAAACTTGGATATAAATTTATCCAAACTTGAAATTTCAGATTTTAGTTTGATAACTAGTTTTTTACCCACATCAATATTAATTTTAGAACTATGTTTTACTTGTAAATCATTTTCCACATAAATAATTTTTTTTGAAATATTTTTAAATAATATCTTTTTTAAAATTAGTTTTATCAAGATATTTTTAAATATATTGTACTTCATTAGTAAAAATAGTTATTCTTAAATCTTCTTTTTTATGTTTTTCTTTGGAATTATCATGTTTTTTATCAAATCTTTTAATTTTCATTTTCTAATATTTTTTAAAGCCTATAAACCTATTCATAACCAGGTAAAGTATTATATTCACTAGATAAGGAATATTATACATCATAATATGTATGATTTTTCTCATTATTACATTCAGGATAATTACAACTTAGATATGAATTTTTAAGATATTCATTAGTATGTACCTTTTACATGAGTTATTTATTTACTATAGATACTTTTTAAAAAATAATATTGTTATTATGTCTGGAACATTCATTATTAGAAGAATTTTCATAAGAATATTCACCACTGGAACTCCATGTGTCAGAATCTTTCAATATTTTCTTTCGTTTAGACTTATAATTTTTCTTAGAATTTCTGTCTGAATTCCTTTCCTTTATATCCTTCATTTTAAACTTTTGAAAATCATGTTGAATATGTAATACCTTTTTAAATTCACAGAAAGTGAACTCTGGATCCTTTCGATCATTTTTATCTTTGAGGCCTTTTTTATATCTGTATTGGAAATATTTTCTTCTAAATATTTTATTCGTCCTTATGGTGATATTTTCTAACTCATTTTCTCTAGGTAGTGATGATCTTTAATCTGATTCAAAAAAAATTACCTCTTTCTTAAATAATTTGATACATTTTCTATTGACTGAACTTTAAAAGGTAAAATATATTTTGTAATAAACGCAACTCCTTCATTTTCTTTTTTTCTTTTTCAGCATCTATTTTAAGTCGTTCTTCATATTGCCTGAGGGTACCAATAAAGTCATCAAGATTAAGATTTTTAATATTCCTTATATGATCCACACAAATTATTTTATATTGCCACTCATTGGGACTTTTATCAATAATAATTTCATCCAAAATATCATCATCAAGAACTTTTTCCCTAAGAGACTATAAATTATTAATAATATTCATAAATCGTTGGTGTCTTTGAAACGTTCTCACTAGGTAGAATATAAATTCCTAGAGAAATCATCTCCAAGAAAATCAATTCTCGTTTCTATAAATATGGATGTACCAAAATGTGTTACTTCTAATTTACTAAAAATACTACTGGAAAGTTCACAAGATGATATCTTTCTGTAGGTATTAATCATCATAGAACATAATAAAGTATTTCTATCTTTTTATTTCAATTTATATTCTATTTTCTCATCATTAGTAAATATAGAAGCTTCCTTATTAGGAATATTATACATTCCAATAAGTATTAGGAAGTCATCAACTCCTTTGTTTATTATAATAACTTTTCATTCAATCTCTCCAATACAAATATTCAATCCCATAAAATACGGGTGGCTGACCACGATTCATATTATCAACAGATTCAATATTCATACTTTCCATCTTAACAAAAACAGAAACTCTTTTCTACAAATACACATTAGTGTAAACGATTTCATAAATAGTGTGTTATTATAAAAACATAAACAACTTATTGTAAGTAAAGAATATAAAACATAACTAAGTATATAAGGAGTATAACCTACTCTAATACAAATTTCTAGATCGAAAGTGTAACTGAGATGGTTACTATTACAATAGTGGGGTGAATTGCAGTTTAAAAAATGTAAACTAAACAAAACAAAAAACATCTAAAAGTAAAATTATTGGACTCACATATCATATAATGATTAGAGTTAAAGAATATAATTCATTTTTGATCTGATTATATCAAAGTATATTTTTATCGTGATTATAGATACACTGATAATAAAAATTGTTAAGAAATATTTTTAAAATAAACTTTAAATTGTCATATGTAAAGCAGAATATACTTGGAAAAATAATAAATACAATAGTTAGTAAAATCAATAATGACTTAAAATATATATTAAAATAATAATCTATTTTAACATTAAGAGTAAAGGTAGTCAATAAACCTTACTAAAGGTATCCGTATTTTTATACTTACTATAAATTATATCTATCCTCACCTAGAAATATCTCGACAGGATGATCATAATATGCTCTATCTTTATGTCCCCATAATTACTCTATAATATGTTCCCAGTCTATATTCTTCTCCCTGGAATCCCTCGATCCGATGGATCAGACTTACCACCTCCCTATCCCTAGAATCCATTGATCGTAATAATGACCAGACATATAATATAAATTCAAAATTTCCAAAGGAAACAACCCTAAAAAGGATTCTTTAAAATTATAACTCCTTAAAGAAGTAAAAATACTAAGAATGAGAAAAGAAACAACCATGAAAATGGTTCTTTAAAATTTAACTCGTTAAAGAACTAAAAATACTAAGAATGATAAATTCATGCAAAAAATCTTCAAAAGACTTTAATTTTAGAAATATATCACCTCCCAACTCCCCAAATGACAATATATTTACATGTTAATCTCCAATGGTCATATTTTCATGTCACTTACTATGGCCTCCAAGAGTTACCTCTTTAACAACTCACAATGTTTTGGTATAACTAAATGTCCGATGTCATTTTTTATTAACATAATAATAATAATTTTTTTCCTTATGATATAAAAATTATTATGTAATTTAGTTAAAAAATTTAGTAAGTCTGATGGACATAGTTATTGATTATAAATCTAATTAACTGAATAAGTGTTAGTTTTATGTGTCGATACCAATGTAATTCTGATGGTCATTACTTCTGTCAGCCAATTAGAGAAGATATAATTCTAACAATTGGTTTGAAAAAGAGTCATTCTGATGTATCAGATTGAGTAATGTAAAGTTCAAATTCATAATTTATTAGAAACAATTCAATATATGGTAGAAAGTAAATTTTTCTAGAAAAATATACTAAAACACCTGGGACATAACAAATTAGTGAACAATGTTTTATGAGAGTGTTTTTTATTTATAAAACTAAAAAATGAAAAATTAAGAAGTAAGGCTTTTGACCCAAAAACTTTTTTATGAAAATTTATATAGGTTAACATTATGTTTATTTCAGAAACAAATGTGATTTTATTTGAGGAATAACAGTTGATTTATCTTGAAAAATTATATGATAAAATCCTTCTGATCTTTGGGTTTCTGACTTACTCATGAAATGTTTGAAGAATTTGAAGTGTAGTTATTTATGAAATAATTTAGTTTTAACTTTTGGTATTGATTTTTATGTTTAAAGTATCATATGATTGTTTACTCATTCTGGGAATTATCTCACAATGTTTTGTCGATTTTTTGTTTTGTATAACCACTAAAGATATATGGAATATCTTGACTATCCTTTTTTTGGTTATGTGGTCTTTAAAATTTGATTTTAGTAATTTAGTAATTAAAAATTCATCTTGAATAATCATAATTTAGATAAAAATTTCATATTTTGGTGAAAACTTGTTAAATTATGAAATTAACTTGCCAAGTATGTATATTTCTTTATGGTTTAATTATATATGGTGAAATAAATCCTTAAACTTTTGGAATGGGATTTTGAAATAAATATTTATACTATTACCATATTGTTTAATGATATCAATTTCATTTTCCAGACCTATTTGGTGTGTAGTTTATTTCATTGACACCTAATTGACCATATTATCTATCCCTCTCTATTAGTCTATGGGAATTAGTTTATCTTTCCAAATCAATCTTTTAATTTCCAACCTATTTTCTCATATACTAAAACATAGTAAAGCATAAATTTTGGTAACCTTTATGTTTCCAACTTTATGTTTTTAATTTATATTTTCTTTATTTCATTTTTATGATGTGGGATTCAATAAAAGAATTCTAAAAATCCTTTGATAACTAAGATTAATTTTGGGGGTGAAATTCATTTCTATGGGGGGTAGGATGTAACATATTGAAAAATTAAGAAATATATTATTTAAAATTAATTTATATTATATTATAACTTTTGTTACACACAATATAAAATTTATCTTTCAGTATAGGAAACACCAATTTTATCTAGTGTTTCACGTAACATTGAGTTTATTTCATAACTTGTGTTACATGCATAGTCGAGTCTTACTGAACAACAATATACTATTACTATTATTTTTTTACATGATAATTATCACATACTTGTTGGAATTTAGATAATTAATATGATTAAATTAATTATAAAAATATGGTTTAAAAATGTATATATAATGAATTCTTTAGTGACCAATTAACTATATATTAAAATAAAAAACCAATTGAATATAAAGGATATATTTTTATGATAAATTATTATTATGGTCAAAAATGCATTTTATCTTTATATATTAAATTAATAACCATTAGTGAATGATATTAATTAAATTTATATCTTATATATTCAATAAATTATTTTTCATTTCATTCAATAATTTTTCAATGCATAAAATAATAAAAAGTAAAATTTTATATATAAATAACTATTGTCTAAAAGGTAATTTTTCCACCTTTTAATTGGAAAAATATTTTAAAAATAAATTTTGAAACTTTTATAAATTTAGTTTGAAAAATTAAACTTTATTTTTTAAATTTATGTATGAAAATTTACTTAGGGTGATTTTTTGGTATTTTTCTGAGAAGTTTTATATTTTGATGAATAGTGATTGGTACTGAATTTTAATTCAAGATTAGTTTTTCATCTATATAATTTATAATTCTAAATTATAATTTAAATTTGTTTTAAAGTTTAATTAGATAAATTTTATATCATTTAATCAGATTTAGGTAATTTAAATCATTTTCTTATTTATTTTAGATAAGTAAACTTAGTAAGCTTTTGGACTTTTTTCACATTAAAAACCCGTTTTTCCGTCATGTGTGTGGGATTAATGTTAAATAAAAATTCCAATTATATGATTGAAATTTTGAAAAATTTATTAAATATTTAGAATAATGATAATTTATCATTTCTAGTATGTTCCTCTAAGTTTTTTTTGAAATATCAATGAATGTAATTTATATTAATTACAGTAATTAAGGTAAAAATGAGTTTACGTAATGTTTAAAATTAGAATATAAGGTGTAAAAATGAACATTAACTTGTATAAAAAAATATTTTATGGGAATATTTAGATCATTACACGTATAAGGTTCTATAATAGTTCACTTTTGACACTTGGTACACAAAAAAATGTGGGGAGCACACAGTTATTTTAAATAATACCAAATGTGTCCTCTTCCCCACTTATAAAAGGAAACCACATATCACCATCTCTTCGCACCTATAGATACCATTTATCTTATGAAAATATATCCACAATAAACTCAAAAAATCCCTTTTCTCAATATATAAGCCTAAGTTTTTGCATAATGTAAAATAATAAAGTCCTTTGGTGAAATAAAAAAAGAGTTACCCAAAGAAGAGGTATCATTCTTCAATGAGAACTTTTGTTTTATTTCTTTCTCCACCCATTAAATTTGTTATATATAAAGATTATATAATATCCATATTATCCTAAATTTATTTATATGTTTTTATGTTATGGTTATTACCAATACCTACACACACTTCTATAAAATGGGATACGTAATAATCGTTCGTGTATACGACGAAATACCGCCTCACGAACCGATGTCATTAGTTCTTCCATTACCATCTCTAATGGTTGGTAATAATGACATAAATAATATTTATATATGATATATATTATATTTATGATATTTTTATGCTTCTATAATTATTATAAAACACGTACTTTCATGATTTCCATTTTTTTAGAATACGATAACATCGTTTGTGGACTACCGTCTCCTCAAAGCGATGTTATTCATCCACGTTCTACATGAAATGTATTAAGTATGGACTTAATAAAAATATGTCATATAAAATAAATCTATATTATATTTATGAAATAATTATATTTCTTAAAATATAATATGTCACTTTATTTCTTACCTTTTTAGGCACTGAAAAAGTGATAACGTCGTCTGTGGACACATGAACTACTGCCTTCTCAAAGCGATATGATTCTTATTTTTTCATCACCACATCACAAGAATTAAATATATAAGTATTTACAGTTAAATAATATTTTATTTATTATATAATGGTATTTCTGGAAAGATAGATGTTACTACCTTCTTTTTGAAATTATCAATGAAAAATGGGTATGTTACTCTGGTGTACGTACGACCTACTATCTCCATGAAAAAAATGTTGGCTAATTTTTCATAACCATATTCCATGACTGGTATAAAAGAATAATTGATGTATAAATATTATAATAGTTTCATTATTTTATTCTAGAGATTTTTAATGAACTCATTGCCCTTAGTTGACCTACCAATGTCAGTTTTGATAGATAAGCCAAATATAGACAAAACATCCAACATAAACTTAATTAATTAATTAATTATGTATAACTTGTTAATAATTTAAATAAAATTATAATAAACGTGTAAAATTTTATCAATCATGTAAATAATTATCATAATCATATTTTTTTAGGAAAATAAATAAAAACTGTGATGAATTAGACTCGATGTTAGGGGATTTCGAGTCTCACTTTTATTCGTGTGATACTTATGCCATATTAACCACTTGTTTCTTTTTTGTGGTGTATAAACTTTCCAGTGACATGTTATATCATTAATTTCCTTTATTTCATGATATTTAATTTTTTGATTGATATTATTCCATCACAGGTCTCATGGTTCAAAAGTTACTCAAGTAGTATGGGGTTTTTCTCATCTCACATATTTAGATGAAATTTATGTCATATTTACCACTTATTTTTATTGTGTGGTGTATATAATACTCATTAATGTATTTTATGGTTATTATGCTTAAATTTATGGTGTTTGAATACCCATTTTATAATCTGAATAAGGTTTTTTCTAGATGTTTCCACACATAATCTATGAATCTCAAAGTTCGTTACTTTGAAATCGTGGTGCTATAATATAAGGGATGAAAGATTCATAAAATTTAGTTTAAATAAAAATAATATTTAATATTCTCTATAAATGATTGAGAAATTTAAAGAAAAATCTTATCTTTATATATTAAGAAAATTTTCAAGAATTTTCATATCTTCTATAAATGCATTATATAATGAAGAATGTTATAATTTTAGATATAATGTGATAATTAAATAATGATAACTTCAGAATTTCATATATCTAATTATTTATCCTATATTATTCCCCATATAAAGTAATAATGGAAATAATAATGTTATTATTATATTCTTAATTTTTTTAATTAAAACATCATATCATAAATAAATAAATAAATTTTTAATTAAATAATATTTAATTTGTATATCATTTCGAATGAATAATTAATCTCAATCCATATAATCCCTTATAATTTATTGAATATTGAATAATAAAATATTTTTATTTGATAAAAAAATATTATACTCATGAAACATGTGAATAATATTATTTTAATATTCACATAACTATAAAAACATTTTTATTAATAAATTAACTATGTTGGTGAGGAAATATTTATTTATTTATTACTATGTAAATTATTAAATAGTGGTTAAAACTCAATATAGTGATCCATACTTTTCATAAATTATTATCATATATTAATAGATGAATATTATTTTCATGACATGATGATCCATGTTGTAATTGTATATGTTTAGTGCCTTTGGAAGCTTGAACACAAAAAATGACGAGTTCATAAGTGAACTACATCATATCCATATTATTTCTCTATAACTTGAACCCCTTTTAGACACATAATACGTAAAACCTTTCCTCGCAACATTAGAAATTGAAGCATAGTAAAGGGTGATATATAATTCTTAGCAAGGGTAAAAACGACATATTAACTATCACATATGCATAACATGAGCATAAGGTTATGAGAGCCTGAGTTTAATGTTTGAAATCTATAACTTGTATATCATAGATCATAATCTTGATTCATGATAAAAAAGATTGGTAGTTAATAGGATATTAATCATAAAGGAATCAAAGAACATGATCCATGATATCATAATATTGGCATAAGACTTGGAATTTTGGAATTCGCATTTTTGTAGAAAACCTTATGTCAAGGATACCTAGCAAGACATTCATAACTTATTAGGCTTCTAGTAACAACTCATTTACCTACTTTAGGCTTGGGATAACCTCCCTTATACCACAAAATATCATATAACATTAATCATTTACTAATTAATTGGAGGGAGATATTGTTCCTACCCACCACATAACAATAATCATACATATATGTTCCACAAGATCATATCATATCAGAACCCATGAATTAAAATTGGTTTCAAAAATATTTTATCATTCCATCATTACATAACCCAAGGAAAAGGGAATAAGTTTCATACATACCATTTGACAATAAACCATCCAAAGGAAGAGTAATTATGGTTTATTCAGAAAATATTCCTTGTAAATTAGAAGTAAAATTAAAGGTTTTTGTTTATGATCAATCAAAAAATCATTCAATTATTCTTGAGGAAAACTGCCTTTACATTTTGAGGCCACTTCTTTAAAATAAAAAAATTTCAAAAATTCTATGGAATAAATTTTAATCTAAAATAAACTTGGGAGAATATAAGGGAAGATCGAAAATATTGATCATCTATGATGGAGGTAAATTCCATTGATGTCATATAAGTTAAAAAACATCCCCTCCATACTTTTTTCAAAAAAGTCACAATGTACTTCATTTGGAAAATGAAAAAAAAATTATTTCAAATCATTTTTGAAAAATTAAAACATTGGTAAAAATGATTTGGAATAATCATAGGATAATATTAAAATCCTTATTTAATTTTTTTACAAAACATGGATATAGAAGAAAAATGTATTTTGACCAAAGAGAGAAATAACATCGGTTTTTCAAAAAATCATATTTTAGGTCTCTTGACTTCTTAAGTTGAAAAAAATGACAGTAAAAAGTTTATTTTGAAGAAATTATCAATAGAGAATAAAATTAATAATTTTATTGATAATTATATTATAATATTCCATCACTGGAATAAAAAATCTTGATAAATAATGATATTGTGACATAAAACCTTTACCACTTTGATATATTATAAATCTTAATACCTCTGAAATAAATAACTTTAGATGGGTATGTAAACCCCCATTATTTTTTTAATAATAATAATCAAAAACATTTATGGGTATTATATAGTCCTCATTGAAGAAACAAGTGGTGAATATGACATGTGTCTCGCAGAAGTGAGACGAAAATCCATTACCTTGAGTTCAATTATCTTTGAAAGCATTATACCATCCTTTATAATAAATTTAAATTTATTATATTTATATACCATAATCATATAAATTAGTATTCTATCACATATATAAATTTAGATTCATCCATAATGGAAGATATAGAAAATTAATAATACAATTCATGGAGATTGTAAGTTGTACGTATGCATGAATGTTGTTTTCATTTTTTGAAAGATGGAAAAAATAAAGGTAAATAATAATTCACCTTTAAATAATAATAATTATATCATATAAATCACATATATTCATTATATCTATCCTCCTTATTATCAAAGTAAAATAGAAATGAAAAATTAATCACATCGCTTCATGGATGTGGTGGTCCGCACCTACACACAAGGAATGTTATCATTTTACATAAATTTGGAAGGTAAGAAGGAAGATGAGATATAAAAATTATCGAACCATAATTATTTCATAAATATAATATAAGAACATTAAACCCATAATAATATATATCATTGAATTGAGGTTATGTAAAATGAATTGTACCGCTTCATGGAGACCGTGGGTCGTACATACACACGAGTGATACTTTAACTTCCCATTTGATATAAAGAGGGTGGATAATGGTATTTTCTTTATCCTAATATCATTTTATAATGTTGATTATATTTAATATTTTAATTTATGATAAATACCATAGATATTTAGGAAGTATAAAAGGAAATAAATTGAAATATTTTAGGGAAGAATGCTACCTCTATTTTAGGAGTCCTCCTTTAGATCCTTTCATAAGGAAAATAGGGTTTTCCTTTTTCGGAGATTAGTGTTGAAATTGGGTTTACTAGACCCAACTTTTTGTGTAATTTGATTACCACTACATATATACAGTTTGATATATTCATGTTTTTATATTAACATAATAGTATTTATACTGTTTCATCTACTATATATATAGTAATGTGCTTGGATTACATGTCATATAAAAGTGTTATGAAAATTCTTAGGCTATAATGTGAACCTAAAGATATTATAATTTTAATCTAAAAGTTATTTCCTATATTTGAAACATTACAATCTGATAGGATATTGATGATGTGTGACTATCAGGTGATGGGGACTCATAACCACTAAGATTTCTTCTCATGAAGTTCACACTTGGTGATCTCTAAGTGTTTAAATCATTAGGGAAGACATGATAATATTAATTTCAAATGTTTTTAGATGTCATTGATTGTTCCTATCTATGGATGTGTGCATTTGAATCTTGAATTGATATCATTACCAATGTGGTACATTTGAACATGTACTTTGATGTAAGTAGAAAACCATGACAATTACATCATGGAGAGGTTGTTTTCATTGGGTGCATCAATGGTTGTATGACATTGGTTGAATGATCAAGATAGAATTGGTCACTTCCAAGTTAAGGAAGTGATATCTCTAGCCATGTTTATTAAGATGGTATTACCTACATAAATCCATGGACATGATAGTCACATGTAAGTCTATTTGGTTATATCAATTAATAATAAGTAAATAAAGGATGATTAAATAAGTGTGAATCATTCTTTATGAGATATCCTATGAAGAAGATATTATATTACACATGTGTGTTTGTAGGTTGGTTTAAATTTCTATGAATTTCCCTTATCTCTTTAGGGGACTTGATGGGGTTTTAGGTTGGTTGTCATTTTTTTAAATTTTCCTTATATCTTTATGGGACTTGATGGGTTTTTATACTCTACTCTTGTTATATAACTATTATTCACTACTATCGGGATAAGGAACTAGAGGGTAACACACAATGGAGTATTCAATAATTTTCTCTATTCTGGTGAATTTGAATATAAAACTTGGTGGGATAAAACTTGGGGTCTAAGTGTTGTCCAATTTTTATCTATAATTGATAAATAAATAAATTCATTATTATGCAAGTAAAGAATAATTGTGTGGAAATTATTTATTAAAAGTATTTACTAGTGTTCAAGAAAATATGAGGATTAATATTATATAAATGAATATTATTTTAATATTCTGGGTCATTTAATTTTATCATGAATTATGAGTTGAGTTTGTGACTTAGAATTATCACATAATATATAAAATATATATTGAAAGTATGTAATAAAATATAAATAATTTTTATGATGCATTAATTCATTATAATTTATTATTTATTACTTATTTAGTGGGCATTAAATATATGGGGGTTAGAGAATCCTAACTGGTTATTTGAACATCGACTATATAAGAGGATATAATCTCATTCCAACGTATTATTTTACTCAGATGAAAATGATAGATCCTATCTCCTCTCGAATCCTAGAGAGAGAATCACTCAATATGAGAGAACGATCTGAGTACGCCTTCACAGATCGAAGGTAGGAGATCAGGGCGCTTGTCACAATGTCGAAGAGATCATTAGAGCTCCATGCTATCACCCAAAATTCAAATAAATTCATGTGCATGGATTCAAGAATCATTTGTGGATGATATAGAGGAGTTTGGAATTATATCCTTCAAGTAACATTTTCCAGTGAATTATATGAAACATTTTCACTTTTAAATGGAATGAGCTACCCACTATTTTATTTTTTTATGCTCTAATTAAACCATCTGAGATCCTTGGACTATACTAGGGATCAAATAATGGGAGATGATAAAGTCTCTCCACTCTGGTGATGGAAACATTTTAAAATACTCCAACCCATTAACTTCCACTACACCCACATGTACCATTAATTGGTATCAAATTGATTTCATGGATTTTTTACCCATGAATTTTTTTTCATTAAATTTTATGTAGTGGTTTGTAAAATTATCCTCGTGAATTTGGTCATGCATCAATCTGACCTTAGATGGCCATGTTATGGCCATTACAAAAATCAATTTATAGATCGACATGGTGTTTATCTTATTTTTAAAATCTAGATATAAATTTTTTAAGAACATGATATATATATTTACTTTGTTTTTCAATGGTGATTTGGGAACAACATAACTATTCCAACCAAGTTTCTAGATAGAAAACTATTTTTAGTTGTATTAATTGATAAATATTTGATGGGTTTCGTTAATTTTGAGTCAGATCTTGGTCATGAGTTTTGGGATAAATTACAAAAATAAAACCAAATGAAAATGTCATTTTTAAGAGGCTTTAGAATTTTTTTTGGATGGAATGACTATTTGTAATAAAATAGAATGGGGGAATGTTATTTCACAAGGTGAATGACAAATAAGAAAACAAATCTTTGGAAGATGTCTCTATGGATGGCCTCCTCTCAATAGGTCTTCTTCACTCTGGTCACATCCCTATCTCTAGTATAAACCTGGGCCTCATGATCAACTCTATCTCCACTCATAGAGACCACCCATCTGGGACCTCCACCTTCAAGACTCTGAGCACACTGCCTCCCACATCCCTCACAAGCCATTCCTTGTTCTCACCCAAACCATGTACCCTGCTGTAGCTGTAATAGAACTGCAGTCACTGCCAAAATATAACTTCACTAGGGGCCTATGACACGCACTCAAACCACTAGCTAATTCCTCATCCTCCCATGAGGTTCATCCATCACCATCAACCCCCCCCAACAAGATCTGACTTGACCGTGACCTCTACTTTCCCAATGATAACCACCTACACCGCTCCTGATCTTCGACTGCCTGTGCCTATACCGTTCAACACTTGACCAACCTTATACCAATACGGTCTCATTAAATAACTAATTCCACCTCCATTAAATTGATCCAATTGTGTCCCCAAAACCCAGAACCCATCCAACCCCTTCCGATCACAACACCATGGTCCTTTGAAGCCTCCTCTAGCAGTGAGATTATAACAACCCAACTCTTTATTTCACACTTAAACATAATTTATTACATAAAATATTTACCTGATACAATATAAAATATATAAAGGTATAGTGTCTTTGGGGATTAGGAACATTACATAACAACTAAAAACATGAAATACACATCTTTATTTAAAACTTATTTTACATGACCACAATATTCCTTTATACTTAGCAATGCATGGGATAACCTGAGGTCGTGCATAAGAAAAGGGTGATATATAATGCCCAGTAAGGGAATAAACAAGGCATAACCTAAAGAATATATTACATGTTATGAAATAGTAATATCAATGAAGCATAAGAGAAATATGAACAAAAAGGCATGATATAACATGATTATCATTACATGGAAATGTGGTAATAACATTTAACATGATTTTAGCATGAGCCAAGGCTCATTTCACATGGAGCATGGGTAAACCATCATTTCACTTGAATTAGAATGATTAAACCCCCATTTCACTATACGTATCATGATACTAATATTTACACAATGCATTGGAGCACTATCAGTGAAGACCCTTCTTAATAATTTCATTTCATGCATAAGTGTGCCACATAGATCATATAACATAGATTCATTAAACATCATCATTTCTTCCAATATAAAAGAATGTAGAATTAATACATGAAACTCTATAATCAATCATTAAATTTTCATAAATTTTAATACCATTGATAGAGAAATGGGCATGGTATTCACTACCAATGTCTTTGCCTTGGAAAATCGCAGTGCAATTTCGGCAGCATAACGACGTGACACAAGAATTCATAAAAATGGTTGATGAGAGAAAAAGGGATTTTTCATCATATTTACATGAAATGGATAGTAATGGGGTCATATAGATACATGATCTTACATATGTAATGGAATTTAGATTCATAATACAAAATAATTTCTTGAATGTAAATGAGGAGAGAGAAATCCCTTACAGAATTTCAGCATGGTAACATGTGTACTTGGGAGGAATTAATGAGAGATAAAGGAGTATATAATAATTAAAACATAATTAGTTAAGTATTTTTGATTTTCAAAATCATACCCCAATATTTTTTATTGAAAAACAATAGTACAACAACATAATGAAATTTGGACAAAAATGAGAAAAGAAGAAATCCCTTACATGGAAGTGTGATCCCAATGGCTTAGAAAAGGCTTGAGAGAGGATTATTGTGGAGCTTGGGATTCATTGGGAGGATTATAGAGAGAGGATATAAGATTTTCATCTAGATCCAAATGTTTCTAGTGAAGATTAAGTGGGATCCTGTGTGGTTTTATATAGGAAAACATAGGGAATTCTATATTATTTAGGTTTTGGACACTATATATTAAACTAAAAAAACCGCAAACCATACCATGGAATTTGCCCATGATTTTTTACAAAGATGAGTGGAAAAAATTACATTATAAAGACTATTTATGAACTTATTAAAATATTAGGTTTTTTATGTAGAGGTGAGTCACACTCTCAAGGAAATCAATTTAAAAAGTTAAAATGTTTTATAAGTTGTGGAGGGTCCACTAAGGAACCATAAAATTAATAAAACACATCCAAAATCACAATATTTTAAAGATAAAACATATATTGGAATAAAATATCATTTATTTTATTTAATTACATCACTATTTTTGTCATTATGATGTAATAAAACACATCATATATTTAAATGGTATTTAAGTTTTACCCAAAAATTTGATTGTCTAAGAAAATTATGAAAAATTCACCATTGGTTAATTTCAATGTCCTGATTAAAAAATAATATTCTTTTTATCTAAATAAATTTCTAAATATGTGAATTTTAACTTTTAAAATAAAAACCTATATTTACTGAAAATTCATTGGTTTTGACAAAAACAGCTTTCAAACCTTAATAAAAATTACAATTGTATTAATAAAAATTATACCATAATTTATATTTAAAAATTATTTTATTAATAATACTTTATTAAAATATTATTTAATTCAAAAATACATTAATTCCTCAAAATATATTTCTAAATTGAATATTAACTAAAAATACTATTTGTGCTTTAAAAACCATTTACAATGTAACAATAATAAAATGAATGAATATTCATTAATGTATACTAAAAATAATTCACATAATCATATTTCTAAGGTATTTTTAAATAATCCCTTATAACAACCACATAAGACCTAAGGGTAAGGTGTGCGAGGGTGACAGACTCTTAGGGAGGCTCAGATAACATCGCATGTGTGGTAATCTATATTAACTTCCACATCTCTCGTAGGCAGTTCCATTCATGCTTAACGTGTTGAGTCTTGTATTAGGCATGGTCAGGAGCAAATCCCAGTGATACCACCCACTTTACAAGATCTAAAAAGTTGGATTTGTTTAGAGCAGTTCTACTAGATGAGGCCATTTCTTTCTTTATCTGAGTAGATTAGATTTGTTAAAACCCTATATTTATACTAATCATGTGATCACTGTTTGACAGATATATTAGCAATAGTATCAATTATTAACTATATTTTTAAATACAAAAAAAACCAAAGAAGTTCATATGTTATATAACCATTTTACATAATAATACATTTAATTATATTAGGTGGAATATTCATTAATAATAGTTTGGGTCGTTGCAATATTTCCCACTTATGAAATTTCCCCCTAAAAGTTTCCTTTTTCCACACTAAAACAAATGTAGGTAACTCTGCTTCATCAGTTCCTCCTATTTCCACATTTACTATTCAAACTTGTGGTTTTGCCACAACACCTTGATGAAGGGAATTGTCTTATTTCATTGAACATTTTCCCTTTGATCTAAGATCTTCACCATATTATCTTCATAGGAGAGGTCATTCTCTAATGGTACCACCTCTAGATTGAGTACATGTGATGGGTAAGGTATGTAATAACTCAAGAGTGATACATGGAATACATCATTTATTTAAAATAGATTCGGTGGGATTGATAATTTATAGGCCACAACTCTAACACGATTAAGGATCTCAAAGGGGCCAATGTACCTTGGAATAATATTTAACTTCATTGAAAATCGTATAACACTATTCAAAAGTGATATAAAGAGGAATTCTATGTCTCTGACATCAAACTCCAGGTCTCATCGATGATTATTAGCATAAATCTTTTATTGATTCTGAGTAGCTTTAATGTGCTTCTAGATGGTCTTAAAATTATCCACCATTTGTTTAACCATTTCTAGACCTAGGGGTTTTCACTCCATAACTTCATCCCAATGTGTTGGTGTTCTGCACCTCTTCTTATAAAGATCCTCATAAGGATCCATTTGGGTGCTTGAGTGGAAACTATTATTGTAAGAGAACTCAACTAGAGTAATATGTTGATCCCATCCTCCTTTGAAATCCATTGAGCATGATCTCAATATGTTATCCAGTTTTTTGATAGTCCTCTCAGATTGGACATCAGTTTGAGGATGATAATACCTACTGAAGTTCAACTTAGTATTCATAGCATGTTGCAGAATCTTCTAGAACATAGAGTTGAATCTTGGATCTCAATTGGATACAATTGATAGTGGTACTCTATGTATCCTAAACACATCTCTAATTTATATTAGTTCCAATTGATACAATGAGAAAACCTCTTGAATTGTAATGAGGTGTCTAGTCATTGTAAGACAATCCCCAATAACCCAGATAGGACTGTTTCCTATAGATATCATTGGAAGTATAGTAACAAAGTCCATGGTGATGTTCTCCAATTTCAATACTAGTATGGGTAATGGTTGCATCATCCCCTTAGAATTATTCATCTCAGCCTTCACTTGCTGACATACTAGGCACTTTGATGTATACTCAACAATCTTCTTATTCATTTTATCTCACCTATAAATCTCTCAGAGATCGTGATACATCTTTGTGTTTCACTGGTGAATTGAGAAATTTGAACTATTTCCATCATCCAAAAGTTCTTTATTTTACTATAGATTTTATGGAACACATATTCTTGTCCCAAATCTCACAATTCCTTCTTTATTAACATTAAACTCCAGGGATTTATCTTTTTTAATAGTTTCCACTTTCTTCATAATTCCCACATCATCCTTTGAATAATCCTTTAGCCTTTCCAAAAGAGATGGTTGAGAAATCATTTGTGAAAGAATTGTAGATGTTCCCTTTATTATGATTCCCATGTACATCTTCATAAAATATAAGAAGATTGGATCCTATTAAATTCTTATCAATGATAGAATCTCTGGGTCCTTTCTACATAGAGCATACACCACCTTGTTCGCTTGCCTAGGGTGGTTATTTATTGGACAGTCATAGTATTTGATCAGCTCTAACCATCTTCGTTGGTGTATGTTCAAATCTTTTTGTGTGAATATATACTTGAGGATTTTGTGATTTGTTTATATTTCACACTTCTCCCCAAATAGGTAATGTTACCAAATTTTCAAAGTGAAGATTACTACAACCAGCTCCAGATAATGTGTTGGATAGTTTTCTCATGAACTTTAAATTTCCTTGAATCATAGGTAATGACTATCATTTTTAATCAACAAAAATCCCGTGCCCTTCTTCAAAGCATCATTAAAGACCACAAAATGTTCTCCACATGTGGGTAGTGTGAGAACATGCACAGTGATAAGCCTCCTTTTCAACTCCATGAAGCTATCTTCACATTCATAACTCCATGAAATCATGACTCCCTTCCGAGTTAGCTTGGTAAGAGAGTTTGACAATCGTGAGAAATTTCTAAAAAATCGGCGATAATATCCAGCTAACCCCAGGAAGCTACAGATATCCATTAACTATGTTGGCCTTGTCCATCCCTCAATTAAAACTACCTTAGAGGGATCCATGGATATCCCATTGCTTGTAATGATATGACATAAGAATGATACCTCCTTCAACCATAATTCACACTTTATTTACATTGTATAGAGATTATCATTTTGAAAGGTCTCTAGTATAGTTCTTAGATGCTTCTCATGCTCCTCCTTGGTTTTAGATTATATTAGAATATAGTCTATAACGACTATAAAAAATTTGTAGATGTAATCTCTAAAGTCTATATTAATCAATTCAATGAAGATTTCTGGAGCATTAGTGAGTCCTAAAGGCATTACTCTGAATTCATAGTGCTCGTATCTTTTACAAAAAGTAGTCTTGGAGATATACACCTTCTTCACCCTTACATGGTAATATTCCAAATTCAAATCGACCTTAGAGAAGTATTGTGCTCCACCTATCTGATCGAAAAATTTACCAATTCGGGGCAGATGATACTTGTACTTTATTGTGATTTTCTTGAGCTCAAGATAATCAATGCAAAGGTTCATTGACCCATCCTTCTTCATGATGAAGAGGACTGGTGCACCACATGGTGAAGCACTTGGGTGTATAAACCCTTTATCTAGATTATCCTATAGTTGTTTCTTCTGATCCTCAAGCTCCAAAATAGCTATTCTATATAGAATCTTGGATATTGGAAACACCCTAGGTATAAGATCAATTGTGAACTCTAGATATATTCTAGATAGAAGATTAGGCAATTCCTTGAGAAACACTTCAGTAAATTCCCTCACAATAGGAATGTATTTAAGGATGTTGGCTTACATGGACATAATCATCTAAGATAGATATACATGCTCATAGAGCAGTAATATCCACACTTGAGATAATGGTGTTAAAGAAGATTTATCCTCCTCCTTGAACTTGTATAGAATCAGGGGTCGATTTGCCATATAGAGAGTGATTTCTATATCACGAAAAATTATTGTCGGATATATATAAGGAACGCCAATCCGTGCCAAAAATTGCATTAAATTACACTAAAGGAAGTATGATGAGGTCTCCTGGGAAGTTCAATCAACAAATTATGACAGGGGAGGAGTTATATTCACGGGATGCAACGATTTCCCCATTTACCTTTGTCAGGTACATCTTTGCTGCCATAACCTATAGTTCTGTTTGGATTGTTCTACTAAAATTTTAGGATATAAAAGAATTAATATAACTAGAATAAAAATGCACTTCTGATTTTACTTAATAAATTACTAGCGTATCTTTCACCACTTTATTTTCAGGGTTCACTTCCGCGGTAGTGATCAAAATATCACCCTTGCTGCCTTGGAGGTTGTTGGTTGCCGCCAAAAACCCTTGTCTTAGGGAACTGTTTTGCAAAGTGCCCATATTCTTTATAGTTTAAGTAATGAACAACAAATTGAGGGTCAAACAAAGTGTTCCTCTCCTCTATCACAGCCTCAGGTTCTTCTTATCCGCAATTAATGTCTAGGTTCCCTCTTCTTCCACACCTAAAGAATTTCCTCACCCCCTTCAAGAAATTTAAGAGGTGTCTCTTTCCGTACCTTTAAAAAGTGGGGTGCTATATTTTCTTAGCACTGTTGGATTTATCCATTAGATCGCCATAATTAAAGTATACCTTACACATCCTATCTCCATGATACAATTGTGATTCATCAATCACCATTTTGACTTTAAGGGCACATCATACAATCTCCTCATAGCTCTCGAAGTCACGGATCACTAGAGACTTCCATATTCTAGGATTTATACCACAGAAGAAGAGGTACACCTAGCATTCGAGGGTAAAGACAAAGTTGGATGCATATTGTGAAGGACTTTTCACGTTTTTCTCATATGATCCGATGGATTTGTTGTCTTTTTTTATCGGGGAAAAGGAATTCCTTTTCCATCTTAAGTTGGAGGGTGTGGGGAAAATATTTGTTGAAAAACATTTTCCAGAAATCCTTCGATTCCAATCCCTTGATCTCCTCCTCTGGCTTCGTATTTTTTTTATCAATGTCCACTATTTATCAACTTCACCCTCCATATGATAATTATCCAAAAGTAACTTCTCTTGTTTAGAACATTTATGGATGGATAAGATCTTCTCAATGGAGTTGATCCATTTTACGACAATTTAGGGATCAGATGATCCATTAAAAGTATGAGGGCTTTGTATCATATAGCTCTAGATTACAAATTGTTCTTTCTTAGAGGTTTTGAATGTTCCTCTTGAATCATGTTTCTTTTCAAATCTTGATTTAACTGAGATATTATCTTGATAATGTTCATGATTTATGCTCCCATCAGATTGGACATCTCATTAGAACAACTGTCATGTTGATCTTCACATTAGTTGTTAGCCTAAGTCCTCCTATTACTAGCCATTGGATGAAATAAATGTAATTTTATGAGTTTACCGAAGCATATACCCAGGTAGTTTCATAACCAAGAGTTCAAAAAGGCCCATTTTCATGCACCAGTTCTCGTTCAAGTCTATCTCAAAGTGGTGTTTTCAGGTTTTACCCCTAGATACATTTGTGCTAGAGCTGCCTCTACCTGCTTGTATCCAGAAAGGGATGAATTTTCTTGATAAACCACTTAATCAATACTCACTAAAAATTAGGGATATTTTTATTATATTTAGTATTATCCCTATGGCTTTCACTAGGGGTTTATAATCCTAATCCCAAAAAATTAACTAAACCCTTCCTTTAATACAAACTATAACAACAACGCTCTTTATTTCACACTTAAACATAATTTATTACATATAATATTCACTTGATGAAACATATAATATCAATAGGATTAGTTTATTTTAGTTTTAGGAACATTAAATAATAACTTAAAACATGAAATACACATCTTTATTGAAAAATTATTTTACATGACCACAACATTCCTTCATACTTATCATTGCATGGGATAACCAGGGGACATGCATAAGAGAATGGTGAGATATAAATTCTTATAAGGTAGTAAACAAGGGATAACATGAATAATATAGTACATGTTAGAAAATAGGAATATCAATTAATAATAAGAGAAAAATTAACATAAAGGAATGATATAGCATGATTATCATAACATTGAAACGTGACAACAAAATTTAACATGATTTTAGCATGAGACAAGGCTTATTGCACATGGGGAATGAGTAAAACCTAATTTCAATTAAATTATTACGAGTAAACCCTCTTTTCACTTTATGTGTCATGATTCTAATTTTACCCAATGCATTGGAGCACTATCAGGCACACCTTTCTTAATAATTTCATTTCACGCATAAGTGTGCCACATGGATCATAGAACATAGATTCATTAAACATCATCATTTATTCCAAGATAAAGGATTGCAGATTTAATAAATGAAACTCAATAATCAATCAGTAAATTTGCATAAAGATGAATACCCTTAATAGAGAAATGGGTATGATATTCACTACACAATGACTTTGGCTAGGAAAATCACGATGTAATTTCCGCAGCATAGCAGCGTGGCATAAGAATTAATAAAAATTGTTGATGAAAGTGAAAGGGGTGTCTCATCATATTTAAATGAAATATAATTTAAGGGGGTCATATATATATAGGTGTACCAATATATTTAATGGAATTTAGACTCAGAATAAAAAAGAATTGCTTGATTGTAAAGGATGAGAGAGAAACCCTTACGGAATTTCGACATGGTAATAGGTGTACTTGGAAGGCATTAATTAGAGAAAAAGGGGTATATTATCATTAAAAATTAAGAGGTCTGTAGCACCCCCGGTTTGAGGTATGTGGCCTTTGTTTATTCATATTCTTGTGTTTAAAGTGCCTGGGATGATTTGGGAAGAGGTTGGGATAGTTTGGAATGGTTTAGGATGAGTTTGGAGGGCTTTAAAGGGGTGCATGGCTTGAGCATGGTTAGTGGTAACCGTGCTGGTTTCCCAAGAAACCGTGTAGACCCCTGTTCTCGAGATAGTAGGCCTCACACGACCTGTGCATGGTTTTCCAAATCGTGCGAGGAAACTGTGTCGACCCTGGCTCTCGAGGCAGTAGCATGCACACGTTTAGCGCACGGTTTTCCAAACCGTGTGGGCTAACCGTGAAGCCACTTTAAGTTAGGGTTATAAGTTTTGGGATCACTCTGGATTGTCTCATTTCACTCCAAATCTTCTCCCACTCGAGCCTCACTCAGGATTTTCGGTTCTCAAGGGTTGGAGGGGCTCTCCCATATGTTTTGGAAGCGATTCGAAGGGGTCTCAAGGTGGTTTCAAGGCGGTTTCTCCCGGGTAAGTCTCTCCTCTTGTTTCTCTTGTGGTTTCCTCTAGATCTACATCTCCGTCTCTCTCAGTTTTCTAGATCTAAACTTTTTGTGTGTATATCTAGGTTTGTGGTTGCCTTGGATGTTAATATTATGGTTTTTGGATGTTAGGGAAAGGGATCTAGAGAGGTTTCGGGGGGTGAGTTCACCGGATTTGAGGCGCGATTGTACGTGGGTCGATGTCTCAGGAACCCTAAAGGTAGGTGGATTCTCTCTCGACTCCACTTTGTTAGAGCTAATGGTTTTGGTTAAAATTAGTTTGTTTTAATTGAAATTAATTGTGATTTTAGGTGCAAAATTGGTGGAAAATCCCTTAGGTGATATTTTGGGGATTTTTTTGGAAAAAGAGGGTTTTGTGGTGAAATTCTTTTATTGTGGATTTTAAAATAGAGATTTTAAAATGGGATGCTATGGTTGATTTTTGAAAATATTTGATGGAAATGGTTTTCAATAAAAATGTTGTTTTATTAAAATAGGGTTTGGATGGAAAATGGTTTTCAATAAATGGGTGATTTATTGAAGTGAATTGACATGTAATGGAATTGGTTGATTATATGATGTTGTTGTGACCGTGATGGATTATATGATTGGTTGTGATTGGTTAAATTGTTGTGTGGAAGTGGGTGGGAATTACCACTATAATAATGGGGTATGGATAGTGGATGGAAGGGCCACCATCAATGATAAGTGGACGGGAAGTGACACTAGTTGTAAATGGATGAAAAGGGTTGGACGAAAGCTCCACCATTATGATTGTTTTGTTGTGTACTACTTTGCAAGATGGAATTTTTTGTGCTAATGGGTAAATGTTGGAATTGTTGTGGCTTGTTGGTTGGATTTCCATTGATTTATTGGGTTGGGTGTGATGGCTTGGTAAGAGCATGATTGTCTTATGGTAATGGTTTCACTTGTGATTATTTTATATAAACTGTTTTTTATAAATGTGCTAACCTTTTTATTATAGGGGCGTTTGTAGGGAAGTCATTTGGGAAAATCCTTCTGAGTTTTAGTACTCACCCCCTGCTTTGGCACTATGGTGTCTTTGTTGATGTTGTGTACCACGATGTGGGAAAAGGTAAGGCATCTCCCTCCTTTAATGGTGAAATGTGATGTCTTGGTGGAGCATGGATCTTAGATCTTGGTGTGGAGTGTGGTGGTGTCATGGATCATTGTGGTTGTTGTTTAGTTTTCTACTTGTACTCTGATGTTTTGTGGACTTATCTTGTTGTCTTTGGTAATGTATGAGTTTGGTTTTGCTGACATGCATCATATGGTAGCTGTTTGTGGATGGTTTGGTTGGTTTTGTTTTAAGGGAAAATAATTCCCCAACTTGATCTTGAAGCCCTCAAAATTTATTTCCAGCCATTGGTGTCTTGGGAACGTCACTTATGGCCAAGTATCCCTCACTGCCTCCTCAAGCCAATGAGTTAGGGACGGGGTGTTACAAGTGGTATCCGTTTTTTCATTCTTTTGGAGTTGATTCTCGGATTTGGTGTTGACATTCGTTCTGTTACATTCCTTGAGTTGGGATGGTATGAAGGTGTAGGATTGTTGAAACTTGGAATGTATAGAATAAAAGGGCATAGCTAACCATTTTATTCTAAAATTAAAGTTACTAGGGAGTTGGGTACATATGTTTTTTAGAGACACTTATATGCATTGGATATCTCATTGTCATGGGTGTAGCCAATGAGATGAGCATGACAGGCATGGTAGAAATGAATTCCCTCTAGGATTCATATTTCGTTAGGGTATAATGATTTATGATGTGATATGAATATGTGAAATTGTAATTTGAATAAATTGGTATTTTGAAAAAAAATTTATTTTCAAAATGGTGAAACATGGAACATGTTGAAAAATGTGAACTGGTGGAAAGCCTTGTTGTGATAGTGTTGTGTAATGTGATTTGAAATGGGATTTCATGATGTATATGGAAGTGAGACTCATGGTTGTTTGTTTTCTGTTGATAGAAATGGCATCGACTCGGTGTCATAGAGACCTACTGGAGGAGGATGCTGAGAATGTGGTTTCACCTAAGCCTCATGTGAACTAACAGCTAGTTCAAATTATAGTGTAAGCTTCCCAAGCTGTAGGAAGTGGAAATAGAGTGGATAAACTAGGGCATGTGGATCATGCGGTTCAGTTTCAAAAGCAGAATCTATCCATCTTCAGGGGTGATTCAGAGCTGGAAAGGGAAGAATCATGGTTGAATAGAATGACCAAGATCTTTGAGTTCTTGGGAACGCTGATAGAGCTGAAAGTGAAGTTGGCCATGTATATGTGATGAGATATTGCCCTTCAGTGATGGAAGTTGGTAGTCCAAGAGGGGACGGACCAGAGTATGATGTGGGAAGGTTTTGAGGAATTTTTTAACAAAATATTCTACCCACATATGTTCTGAATTCATCGTACGACTGATTTCTTCAGTTTGAAGCAAGCGCTTATGTCTGTGACGGAGTATGCAGCTAAGTTTATGAACTTAGTGAGGTTTGCACCTGAGGTGGAAGATAGCACGTATTTGAAGGTAAGGATCTTTGAAGCGGGGTTAAGGAAAGAAATCTATTCAAATATAGTAGTATTGTGTATAGATGATTACACCGAGATGGTGAGTAGAGCCTCAGTGGCTGAGCGGGATCTATTGGGAGCACCTGGTGGGGGATGCATGGAGGTACCCATGGGGAATAGTGGTAACTCTAACACTGGGTTCAAGCAGAAGAGGGACACTTATTCCCAGGGTGGAAATATGGCATATAATCCGACAGAAGGATCGGTAAATCTTCCTCTGATTCCCCAGAGAAAGATGGGATGTTTTCAGTGTGGTTCGATGAGCCACATCAAGCGGGATTATACAATATAACCTCGAGCATGTCATAATTGTAAGTAGATGGGGAATCTGCAGCGTTATTGTTGGAATGATCCAAGGTCGGGTGCATGTGACACTCCTCAGGGATTGCAGATGTCGTATGATTCAACGGGATGGGGACAGCAGCACTCCCCTCGTCAGCAGAGTAAACTGGGTCATGGTGATTCACGATATACCATAACGCCTCAGCAAGGAAATAAAGAGCAGAGTGTGGCAAGAAACCATGTGTTTGGAGCTGAGCAGGTTGTGGTGGATGATCCGTCGGGACCATCCACGGTGCGAGGTACTATTCATTTAAATTCTACGTTGATTCAAGTTTTTTTTGATACGGGTGCTTCATACTCTTTTATTGCTACACATGTGGTTGATTTGCTGGGTTTAAGGGTAGAGATAATGCCCTTGGTTTGGAGACATCAAAATCCTCTAGGTCGAAGAGAGTGTTGAAATTTCTTTTGTTGAGAATGTTGTATTGTTGTGGGCGAGGTTGAGATAGTGTGGAACTTTTCAATGCTTGAGATGGATGGGTGTGATGTAATCCTAGAATGGATTGGCTGGTGGAGTTTAAGGCTCACATTGATTGTGATGTGCGAACAATGGATTTTATGACACATGATGGCGTTAGACATCTCTTTAGAAGTTTGAAGCATGAAAGGCAGGGTGCAATAGGTTTGTTGGAACCAACAATGGGTAATTTATCGTATCAGTTGGCAGTGTTGTTGTTGGAATTAGTAGAGGGTGTTGAGCAGAGTGTTCCTCTGGCAGTTGTGGATCAGTTCATGGATGTTTTTCCTGATGAATTCACTGGGTTACCTCCCATAAGAGAAGTGGAGTTTATGACTGATCTCTTTCTGGGGACCAGTCCTATATCACTTCCGTATTATCGGATGGCACTAGACGAATTGCGGGAATTGAAAATTCAGTTGGAAGAGTTAGAAAGCAAAGGGTTTTTCCAGCCTATCACGTCTCCATAGGTAGCACTGGTGTATTTTTGTGAAAAAGGAATAATGAAACTTGAGGCTATATGTTGATTATTGTAGACTTAACCAAGTTACAAGAATGAATAGATATCCAATTCCACAAATTGATGATTTGTTCGACCAGTTGAGGGGAGCCCAGTGGTTCTCCATGATCGACCTGAGGTTGGGATATCATCAACTGCGGGTGAGGATGGAGGATATTTCTAAAACATCTTTCAGAAGTAGATATAGCCATTATGAATATGTGGTTATGCCTTTTGTTATAACGAATGTGCCAATAGTGTGTATGGAATTGATGAATCAAATATTTTAGAGATATCTGGATTCATTTTTGGTGGTGTTTGTCGACAATATTCTGGTGTATTCAAAGACAAGGGTAGAGCCTGAGCAGCACTCGGCGACAATACTGGGGATCTTTAGGGATCATCGGTTTTATGCCAAGTTGTCAAAGTGTGAATTTTGGATACAGGAAGTTCTTTTTCTTGTCAATGTGATTTCTGAAAGTGGTGTTTCAGTGGATCCAGAAAAGATAGAGGCTATTGTCTCATGGAAATCACCAAAGAATGTGTTTGAGATACAGAGTTTTCTTGGTCTTGCTAGGTATTATCAGCGTTTTGTTCATGATTATTCACGTTTGGCTTCACCAATGATAGATTTGACAAGGAATAATGTTCCATTCTAGTGGAATGAATAATTTCAGCTATGTTTGGAAGAGATAAAGGGTCTTCTTACATCAACACCGATCTTGGTTTTTCCAGAATCAGGAAAAGGGTATGTGGTGTATTGTGATGCATTGGGATCAGGGTTGGGGTGCATTCTCATAAAAGGGAATCATGTGATTGAATATGTCTCACGGTAGTTGAGAGTGCATGAGAAGAACTACCCAACTCATGATTTGGAGTTGGCAGCAGTGGTCTATGCTTTGAAACTGTGGCATCATTATCTCTTCAGTGAGAAATTCATGGTATATTCATATCATAAGAGCTTGAAACACATTTTCTCACAAATAGATTTGAACTTGAGGTAAATGAGATGGATGGAATATCTCCAGATGTTTGATTTTGACTTGATGTACACACTGGGTAAGGGAAACTTGGTGGCAGATACATTTAGTAGAAAATCATATGCTCATGTGGTGAAATAGGCATCATACCAGTGGAAGTTGATGTTAGTTATAGCTAATATTAGGTTGGAATGTGAGGACCAGGGAAATAGATCGGTCTTCTTTCTGGTTTCATTGATTCCTGACTTGTTTGGCCTGGTTAGAGAGGCATAGATATCCGATTCGGAGTGTGTGACCATGGGGTCGAGACTCTATGGTAGGGATACCATTGAGGGTTGGCAATTGAATGGAGATTTATTTTTGTGTTTTCTGAATCGGATGGTTGTACTAGTTTCTTGTCAGGAAGATCTTCTCAGGGCATATCATCATTCTAGGTGGGTTGTTCATCCTAGAATTCAGAAAATGTATGAAGCGCTAAAGGCACAATTCGGGTGGGCTGGTATGAAAAGAAGTGTGGCTGAGTTTGTTTTGAGATGCTTGACTTGTCAGCAGGTCAAGGTAGAGCATCAGAGGCCAGCAAGAATGTTGCAGTCTTTACCAATCCCTGTTTGGATGTGGGAGCAAATAGCGATGGATTTTGTCATAGGTCTCCCAAGAACGGTAAAGAAGCACGATGCCATTTGGGTGATAGTGGATCGCCTAACGAAGTCAGCCCATTTCAACCCGATTTGTGAATCTCATACGATGGAGGATCTATCCAAAATCTATATCTGAGAGGCGGTAAAGAGGCATGGTGTTCCAGTTTCGATTGTATCAAATAGAGATATGAGGTTTACATCTCGTTTCTGGAAATCCTTGCAGCAATCCCTTGGGACGCAGTTGACGATGAGTACGACATATCATCCTCAGACGGATGGTCAATCCGAGGAGACGATACAAACTCTGTAGGATATATTGTGGGTTTGTGTCATGGATTTTGGTGGCTCATGGGAGGAGAAATTTTCGTTGGTTGAGTTCTCGTACAATAATAGTTATCAGGCATCCATACAGATGGCTCCTTTTGAAGCATTGTATGGGAGACCGTGTCGTTCTCCACTATGTTGGGTGGAAACTGGTGAGTCTTCGATGGTTAGACCGAGTCATGTCCAGGAGACTACGGAGAAGATCATGTTGATCAAGAAGAGAATGGAGATGGCTCAGAGTCATCAGAAATCGTATGCAGATCATCATCGATGTCCATTGCCATTCCAGGTGAGTGATCATGTGTTCTTGAGGATGTCTCCTAGGTTAGGACATCGTCAGTTTGGGAAGCAGGGAAAGATAGCTACGAGGTATATTGGGCCTTTTGAGATCCTTGAGTGGGGTGGTGATGTGGCTTATCTTTTGTCTTTTCCACCTAGGTTTAGTGTGGTGCACAACGTGTTTCATGTCTCGCAGTTGAAAAAGTATCTGCCGAATCATGACCATGTGATTCGATGGGATCAGGTTGATATAGAACTGGATGCTTCGTTGGTGCACATGCCAGTGCGGGTTGTGGATAGGCAATAGAAAGTCTTGTGTGTTAAAATCATCAGTTTAGTTCGTGTTTTTTGGCAACATGGTCAGATTCAAGAGGAGACTTGGGAGCGGGAGAAAGATATGATCAAGCAGTGGCCCAAGCTCTTTCACCTAAGGGCGGGTTCACTACTTTCCATGTACGGAAAGTCCAATGGTGGGGAAGAATTTAGCACCCCAAGTTTGAGTTTTGTGGTCTTTTTTGCATCTTTTTGTGTTTAAAGTGCATGGGATGAGTTGGGAATAAGTTGGGAGAGTTTGGAATGGTTCTGGATGAGTTTGGAGGGCTTTAAAGGGGTGCACGGATTGAGCACGGTTAGTGGAAACCGTGCGAGTTTCCCATGAAACCGTACGGACCCTTTTTCTCGAGATAGTAGGCCCCGCACGGCCTATGCACAGTTTTCCAAACTGTGTGAGGAAAACCGTGTGGACCCTGGCTCTCTAGGCAGTCGTGTGTGCACTGTTAGCGCACAGTTGGCCAAATTGTGCGGGCTAACCGTGCGACCACTTAAAGTTAGGGTTATAAGTTCTGGGCTCACTTAGAATTGCCTCATTTCACTCCAAATCATCTCCCACTTGAGCCTCAATGGGGATTTTCAGTTCTCAAGGGTTGGAGGGGCTCTCCCACACGTTTTGGAAGCGATTCGAAAGGGTATCAAGGTAGTTTCAAGGTGGTTTCTCCCGGGTAAGTCTCTCCTCTTGTTTCTCTTGTGGTTTCCTCTAGATATACATCTCCATCTCTCTCGGTTTTATATATATACACTTGTTTTTTTGTATATCTAGGGTTGTGGTTTCCTTGGATGTTAATATTAAGGCATGTAGATGTTATGGAAAGGGATCTAGAGAGGTTTCGATGGTGCGTTCGCCGGATTTGAGGTGTGGATGTTTGTGGGTTGTTTTTTCGGGAACCCTAAAGGTAGGTGGCTTCTCTCTCGACTCAACATGATTAGATATAATGGTTTTGGTTACAATTATTTTGTTTTGATTGAAATTAATTGTGTTTTAATGTGTGAAATTGTTTTAAAATCCCTTGGGTGATGTTTTCGGGATTTTTTTGGAAAAAGAGGGTTTTGTGGTGAAATGATTTTATTGTGGATTTTAAAATAGAGATTTGCAACTGGGATACTATGGTTGATTTGTGAAAATGATTAATAGAAATGATTTTCAATAAAAAGGTTGTTTTATTGAAATAGGGTTTGGCATGGAAAATGGTTTTCAATAAATGGGTGATTTATTGAATGAATTGACATGTAATGGAATTGGTTGATTACATGATGTTGTTGTGACCATGATGGATTATATTCTTAATTGTGATTGGTTTAATTGTTGTGTGGAAGTGGGTGGGAAGTACCACTATAATAAAGGGGGATGGATAGTGTATGGAAGGTCCACCGTCAATGATAAGTGGATGGGAAGGGCCACTAGTTGTAAATGGATGAAACGGGTTGGACGAAAGCTCCACCATTATGATTGTTTTGTTATGTACTGGTTTTCAAGATGGAATTATTGTGATAATGGGTAAATGTTGGAATGGTTGTGTCTTTTCAGTTGGCTTTCCCTTGATTGCTTGGGTTGGGTGTGATGGCTTGGTAAGATCTTGACTCTCTTATGGCAATGGTTCCACTTGTGATTATTTTATATAAACTGTTTTATTTAAATTTGCTAATGGTTTTATCCTAGTGGCGTGTGTAGGGAAATTATTTGGGGAAATCCTATTGAGTTTTAGTACTCACCCCCTGCTTTAGAACTATGGTGTATTTTTATATGTTCAGTACCATGACGTGGGAAAAGGTAAGGCATCTCCCTCCTTTAGTTGTGCATTGTGATGTCTTGGTGGAGCGTGGAGCTTGGAGCTTGGTGTGGATCTGTGGTGGTGTCATGGATTGTAGTGATTGTTGTTTAGTTTTCCACTTTTACTCTAATGTTGTGTGGACTTATATGGTTGTCTTTACTAATTTATGAGTTTGGTTTTGTTGACATGCATCATATGGTGGCAGTTTGTGTATGGTTTGGTTGGTTTTGTTTTAAGGGCCAATCGTTCGCCAACTTGATCTTGAAGCCCTCGACATTTATTTCCAGCCTTTGGCGTCTTGGGAACGTCGCTTAAAGCCATGTATCCCTCATCTCCTCCTCAAGAAAATGAGTTAGGGGTGGGTTTTTACAATGGTAGTATGGGGGAGGTGATAAATCATACCACAAACTTTTTAATTGAATAAAATGTCATAACAATATAATGAAATTTGGACAAAAATAAGAAGGGAAGAAATCCATTACTTGGAAATGCGATCCCAAAGTCTTGGGAGAGGATTGAGAGAGGCTTCTTGGGAGCTTGAGGTGACTTGAGAGGATTCTAGAGAGAGTTGTTCCATGTTTGGTCATGATCCAAAAGTTTTAAGTGAAGAGGAAGTAAGATCTTGGGTGGGTTTATATAGGAAAAGAGGAGGAATTCTTTATTATTTAGGTATTGGACACTACACATTAAACTAATAAAAACCACAAACCATTCCATGGATTTTGCCCATAGTTTTTTCCGAATTGGATTGTAAAGCATTATTTTATAAGGCCATTAGCCGAACTTATTAAAATATCAGGTGTTATGATGTATAGGTGATTCACACTTTGAAGGAAATAAATTTAAAAAGTTAAACTATTTTATAAGTATTGGAGGTTTCACTAAGGCACTATAAAATTAATCAAACAAATATAAAATCACATTATTTTAAATATAAAACATATATTGTACTAAATTCCCATTTATATTTTTTTATGACATCACTATTGGGTCATTATGAATCCATAAAACAAATTATATATTTAAACTGTATTTAATTTTTACCCAAAAATTTGATTGGCTCAGAAAATTATGAAAAATACACCATTGGATGATTTCGACATCCTGATTCAAAAAATAATATTAATTTTTATCTAAATAAGTTTATAAATATGTGAATTTTTAATGTTAAAATAAAAACCGACATTTATCGAAAATTCATGGGTTTTGAAAAAACAGCTTTCAAACCATAATAGAAATTACAATTGTATTCCTAAAAATTATATGAGTTTTATATTTAATAATTGATATATTAATAATATTTTATTAAAATATTATTTAATTCAAAAATCCATTAATTCATCAAAATATAATTCTTAATTGAATATTAACTAAAAATATTATTTGTGATTTAAAACTCTTTTACAAAGTACAAATAATAAAATGAATATATATTCTTTATTCTATACAAAAAATAATGCACATAATCATAGTTCTGATGTCTTGTTATGTAAACTCTTATAACACCCACGTAAGACATAAGAGTAAGGTGTGTGATGGTGATAGACTATTGGGGAGGCTCTGATAACATCACCTGGGTGGCAATCTCTATTAACTTCCACTTCTCTCATATGTGGTTCTGTTCGTGCTTAACGTGTTGAAGCTCGGCTTGGGGTTGGTCAAGAGTGAAGCCCAGTGATACCAACTCCTTTCCGAACTTTGAAAAATGGGATTCTTAGGGAGAAATTATACTGGATGAGGCCATCATTTCCTTTTTCTGAGTAACTTGGATTTCTTAAAGCCCTATATTTATACTAATCATGTGATCACTATTCAATGACTATATTAGAAAGGTTAGCAATTCCTAATGGTATTTTGAAATACAAAAATATAAATCCAAAGAAGTGCACATGTGATATTACCATTTTAAATAATATGAAATTTAATTATTTCAAGAGGAATTTTCATTAATAAATGTTTGCATCATTATAGAGATAACCCATTCCATTGCTTCCATGGGTCCCACCAGACTCGATTTTCCTTACAATGGGAGGGGGAATGTTGGGCTAGCCTTGAATGGGTTTGGTTGGGCCTACCTAGCCTAGAATATTCCTATAAGAGGTATTAATATCCCTAAATAGGCATGTGGAGCTTTGTCCTGGCACATAATGGGCATGAAAGGGGTTTTCAGGGTCCAAGATAAATTAATAATCAAAATTTATAAATTTAATTAATTTAAAAGTAGTTTTTAATTGAATGAATTAAAAATAATTTTAGGTTTTAAATTAATTATTTTATTGTTAATTTTTTTAATTTAATTATATTATTAAATTAATTAATTAATTAATTTAATTTTTGGAATTGAAATTAAATTAATGATGGGACCGAATAAAATAAATTATTTGAATTTATATCATTTGTTTAATTTATTTAAATACCCCCATGCTTGTAAATTTAATATAATTTAATTTTTTTAATTTGTTGATTTAATATATCAATTGGTCTTGACCAAATTGACTGAGCTTATGTCTTTCTAGATAATATATTTAATTATTTCCACATGCATGAAATGATTGTAATAAATGGTTAATTAAATGATAGTCTACGCATTATTTTTGCATTTAATATGTATAATGGTCTATGTTTCCAATTTATTTGTTGAATATTTCACCCCTAGACCCTGTAATTCGCATGTGGGTATACTTTTATATTGGAAGATGATGCTTTAAGACCCAGACCCCACAAAGATGAGGCAATTCACCATAAAAAAAGTTAGTTTACTAGACTGGGGGTGAGCTTCTATATGATTTAGGAATTGACTTAGGTATGAAACCCCCTCAAACAATATTGATATGATATTTTAAAATTGATCAATCATAATTAGATGCTGAAGACCAATAGGGAAGAATTATTCCATTTATTAATTGTTTTCTATTTTATTCTAGTGCATGTTTACAATGAGATCACATGAAATACTAAACAAGATAAAATAAATAATGATGTTTTGTATGATTTTATATTAATACATGTTCAATTAGAAGTGAAAAAATATTGTTTTAACATATTTAATATAAATGTATTATATTATTCAAGAAAAATAATAAAATCCATAAATATATATAAAGCTATAAATGAGTTTTGTTTATCAAATTTGAAAAAATTGAGTTTTTGGGGTTCTCATAAACCATAGTTGAGAGTGGCTCCTAGTACTATAGAATTATTATGGGAGTAATGGGTTGACATAAATAAATTTGTTAGAAAAGGAGTATTCATAGCTTAATTTCTATCACTTTAGAGGAAAAGAAATGAGGGAATCACGGTTATGATTCTGATTACCTTGGATTTTAAACAACATATCAAATAACCACAAGTTAAAGTGGTTTTCTAACCTATATCCAACCATGAAACACTTTAAGTAGTGGCATAACCAAAACTTGTAGACCATGAGGGGAGGTTTCAAGGATACATTCTTCTATAGTACTCAAGCGACATATTATTCTACTTCTAATTGTGAGGGATATTAAGGTTTGATAAAATAGTGGGATACATTAAATTATTTAACAATTAATTAATAAAAATTTCTAAAAAGGAAATGAAGAGAAATTACTAGCTTATAAAGTTTATTTGTTTTAGATAAAAAATGGAAATAACCAACACCACTAAAACATTATCACTACAAGAAATACTGGATAAAGAAAATATCATGACTGCCCATAACTTCCCTGAGTGGTACATGAGTTTGCGCATAGTATTATGCTGAGAAAGGATGATTTCTATGTCAGAGTCCTCACATCCTACAGATCCTCCTCAAGGGACATGAAATATGGATAAAAATAATTATAAAAAGAATACATATAGTGTACTAGAAGTACAGTGCATCATGTTTTCATCAATGTCCAGTCAATTGTAGAAAATTCATGAAGATGAAGATTCCTGCAATATGCTTACTCAAATCTAGTGGTTATATCATGAGATAGAAAGGTATCAAAGGTATGATATTTCTAGTTATCTTTATAGGTGATGTCTAGAATAAGGGAATCAACTAGGACCTTAGGTACTAAAGATAATTTCGTATATTGAGAGGCTTTAGGACCTTGGGTTTAAACTAAACCTAGAACTAGCAATAGTTCTCATTATAGCCTCTTTACCGTCACAATTCCAGACTTTTATTGTCTATTAAAATATTAATAACATGAAAAATTCATTCCATATATTTTGGATCTAATTTCATGAGATGATAAGGATATGATAAATTCCAATCCATCTGTCCTTACGGTGAACAAGAGGAAGATGGTCAAGGCTAATGGGTCTAAGGATATGTCATAGTTGAAGAAAGTCATGCACCATCCTTCCAAAAATCCTATGATATAGAGGTAAGGGAATGAAAAAGAGTTTTTCTCTTATCTATGTGGCAAGAAAAGTCACTGGAATAAATACTACAGAGTTGGGAAGATTAAGTAAGGTGACACTTCAACATCAGGTATTTTTGTCATTGAATTCAATCTTCCATTATCTACAAGCTGGGTATTGGATTTGGCATGTTGTTCACACATTTATATTCATATATAGGAACCAAATAAATTTAAGAAGATCGGAAAATGTGAAGTGGATCTTTGATTTACAAATGGTGTGAGTCTAGAATCCTAGGAAGTGGTAGAATATCATCTAAATTTTCCTAGTAGTTTGGTTCTTTTATTGAATATTTGTTATTATATAGCATCAATAATCAGAAATATAATCTCAGAGTTAATTATATGCAAAATGGGATTTCATTTCATTTTAGGAAATAAATGTTTTCACTTTTATAAGGATAACATGTGTTATGGTAAGGCTCATAATAACAATGGTTTATATATCCATGAACTTGAAAACACGGTAATGAAAATCAATGAAAAAACCAGTGATCTTGACTCATATAACAACTACCTATGGAACATCAATATTGGTCATCTAGATAATAAGTGACTATATAAATTACATCAAGGAGGGTATTTACACTCATTTGGGTTAAAAACCTTTTATTTCTATCATTTTTATTTACAAGTGAAGATAAAAAAACACCCTTATCTATGAAGGGAGAAAGAACAACTAAATTACTAGAATTAATTCATACTGATGTATATGGAACATTTATAATTGAAGAAAGGGGTATGTTTTTTCACATAATTACATTTACCAATGACTATTATAGGTATGGATATATCTACTTAATGTTTCATAAGTTAGATTACTTTTATATTTTCAATGAATACCAATATAAATTAGAAAACTAGATTAGTAAAAATCTTAAGCCACTTCGTTTAGATCGAGGTGGAGAGTATCTTAACAAATATTTCATTGATCACTTAAAGAAGTGTGGTAAATTATCCCAACTCACTCTTCTTTATAAATCATAGAATAATTTTATTAGTGAAAGAAGGAATATCACTTTTTTTGATAGGGGTAGATCAATTATCAGTTTGGCAACTCTTCCATTATCCTATTTGGGACACATCTTGCAAACAATGCCATATACCCTTAACGAAGTACCAACTAAATCTATATATGGGATTCCATATGAGTTCTGGTATAGAAAGAAACCCATTATATCACACATATGTGTATGGGAATGTGAGATTTCTTTTTCAATAATATACCTAGTAACAAATTGGAATCCCAAAGCACAAAGTGTATCTTTATAGATTATCCTAATGACACCAAATGATTTTTCCTATATAACCCTTCAAATAAAAAATTGGTTGTTGAAATACAAACAATATTTTTAAAAAGGGAATAACTTTCCATTTAAAAAGGTTGGAGAAATATTGAATTAAATGAAGTTAATGATCTTGGTGCATATGAGTTGGTTTGGTAATAATCTCCACAATAGATAGTAGGAGATAAAGAAGTTCCCGGGACATAAGTATTTCTTAAATCAACTCAAGATGTTAAAAACCCTAGTGTTATGGATTTCGTATCACTGAGTTTTTTGAAACATTACTCCTTTATGATGATGAATCTTTAACCTGTAAGGAATAAATATAATGTAAGAATGAAGCTAACTTCAAAGATTCCATGCACTCTGAGATGGATTCCCTATATCAAAATCATGTTTTCATTTTTTAGACCCTTCTGCTGATGTAAAACCTATTGGGTGGACATGGGTATTCAATAAAAATCATGACATGGATGGTAAGGTCAATACCTATAAAAAAGTTTATTAGTGAAGGTTTTTAGACAACATAATGTAATAGACTACACAAAAACTTTCTCACCATTAGTAATTATAAAATCCATCAAAAATATTTCTTGAAATAGAAACCTTATATGATTTTGATATTTTTAGAATAGATTTCAGAACTTCTTTTATAAATGGGAAGTTGGTTGATGAAATCTATATGAATGAACCTGAATTTTTGGTTTAGGTCAAAGAATTCCAATAAAGAATGAAAGCTGCATAGATCCATTTATGGGTTGAAGAAGGCATCACAATCATGTAATGAACATTTTGAAGTGGAAATAAGAGAATTTGTTTTTTTTTCAAAAATATAATCGAGACTTGTGTCTATAAGAACATTAATGAAAATTACATAGTTTTTTGAGTATTATATTTTGATGAGATTTTAATTATGGGAAATAAAGTGATAGTCTTACAGTCATTTAAGACTTAGTTAAATAAATGTATCTCCATGAAATACTTAGGTGAAGCAACATTCATTATAGGGATCAAGATCTGTTGAGACAGATCTTAGAGGCTTCTTGGGATAAGTCAAAGTAAATATATTGACAAGGTAATCAAAAGGTACAATATGGAATATTCCAAGAGAGGGTTGTTTACCATGTCACATGGTATCAATCTCTCTAAGAAAATATTCCCACAACCACAAGAGAATACTGAAAGAATGCAGAGAATAAGTTATTCCCCAGTAGCAGGATCTATCTTGTATGTCATGCTATATACGAGGTTTGTTGTTTCCTTTTGTTTAGGAATGGTTAGAATATCTTAATATAATCAAAGAGAGTTGCATTAGAAAGTTGTGAAAACTATCCCAGATTACATGAGGTGTATAATAGATACGCTCCTTGTGTATAGGGGATATGAGGAACTAGTAATGAGAGGATACACTGATGTTAGCTTCCAAATAGATCATGATGATCTAAAATCATAGTAAGACTACATCTTTTGCCTATATGGGGGTTTATTGAGATATAAAATCTTGAAGAAACCTACATTTACTAACTTTACAACATAATTTGATTATATAGTATCTATTGATAAAGCTAAGGAGGAAATCTGGATACACATCTTTGTCTCAGACATTTGTGTTGTTCCTCATATTTCAGACCATGTTCTATTCTATAATGATAATATTATTGTTGTAGTTATTTCCAAGGATCATATGTTATAGGAGAGGACCAAGATTATACTTTATAGGTTTTATATCTTGACGTATTTTAATCAGATAGTCATATTCAATGTTAGTATAGTTTCTATAAAGGACAATGTGGTAGACCCCCTAACGAAATACATATCTCAACAGAAGATTGATTCTCATGTGAGAGATAGAATATTGAAAAATGTTATTAGTTGCCTCTAGTGAAAGTAGTAGTATTGAATGTGGGTACCCTAGAACCAAATTGTTTTGTACTTTGATTATTACTACATGTATATAGTTTGATATATTTATGTTTCTATGTCCAATATATATATGTTAATTTCATTGGATTACATATTATTTCAAAGGGTTATAATAGTTCCCAATATATAATGAGAACCTAGATATATTATGATTGTAATATTAATGTAATATAATATAGTCTAGATACATCATACTGATAGAACATGAATGATATATGACTATTTGGTGATGGGGGATGATAATAATTAAGAATTCTTCTCATTACTTTCTCTCTTGGTGATCTCTAGTAGTTGAGATCATAAAGATAGACTAGGTAATAGTATTACCATATTTTTAGGTTTCATTGGTGTTGAAATATATAACATGTGTATTGGTCTTTTGAATTGATATCATTAGGAATGTGTGTCATTTGGTCATGTATTTTGATGCAAGGTAAAAACCATGAAAATGAAGTCCAGGTGAGGTAGTTTTTGTTGGGTTCATCATTGGTGATATAACATTGGATAAATGATCAAGATATAATTTTTCTCTTCCAAGTTGAGATGTGATATCTCCGGCCAGGCTGATTAGGATGGTAGTGCATTCATATATCCTTGTCCATGTCATTTGAAGGAAAGTATGTCACATTAGATCAACTAATAAAAAATCAAGAAAGGATGATGACAAAAGTTAATGTCCTTCTTTTTGATATATAATATGAAAAAGAGATTATATTTCATTATATATATTCATTGGTTTCTTATCATTGTTATTACTTTTCCTAATATCTTTTGGGGCCTTTGTGGATTGGTAGAATCTATTATTGTTCTATGAATATTATTCACTACTATCGAGATAAGGTCCTAGAGGGTCAAACACTGTAGAATATTCAAGAATATTCTCCATCATGGTGAATCAAAATATAGGACATGGTGCACCCCATCATGGGATCCGAGTGTTTTCCCAGTTTCATAGGTCACTAATAAATAAATAAATTCTTTGTTATTAAAGTAAATAATTGGGTTTAATTTATTTATTAAAAGTATTTATAAGTGTTTGAGTAAATATAAGGATTAATATTATATGAATGGATATTATTTTAATATACTATATTAATTTAATATTATTGATAATTATGAGTACAGTTAATGGATCAGTTTTATCACATAATATATCTGATATATATTATATGAATGTGATAAAATATAAATAATATTGATGATGTAGTCAGTTCATCAAAATTTATTATTTATTACTTAATTAGTGGGTGTTAAATATATGGGGGTTAGGGAACCCTAAGCAGGTATTTGAGAATCCACTATATTAGTGGATAGAATCTTATTCCAAAATACCATTTCACTCAGTCAGAATTGTGAGCTCCACTATCCTCTTGAATCCTAGAGAGAAAATTGTTCAATCTGAGTGAGCGATCCGGGTACTCTTTCATAGATAAAAGTTAAGAGATCATGGTGATCTCCAAGTAATCAAAGAGATCACCATATCTCTATTATATCACCCACAATTCTATGAACAAAAAGTGCATAGATTTGGAAAGAAAGTGTGGATGATATAGATGGGTTTAGTGTTGAATCCTTTGAGTAATAGTCACCAGTGACTTACGACAGATATGTACATTTCTAAACAGAATGAGGTACTCATAATTTTATTTTAAGTGCTCCGATAAAACCATGTGAGATCCTCAGACCATATGAAGCCTCAAATCACTAGAGACTATGATGTTTCATTGCTCTAGGGTTGGAAAAAATTTCAAATCTCTGGCCCACCAGCTTCTTCTATGCACCCCAATACCATCAATCGACACCTCCAAAATAAGGATAAGGTTGTTTAGGATATAATTGTTTTGGTATTATTGAGATATATGTCTTACTATTGTGTGAAGGATAATAATAAAGGATTCCTTTTTTTAGAGAGGGAGAGGCCATACTTTGAATTTCTTAAAATATTACATTATAATAAAGTCATTATCAATAAAAATAGTTCAAAATGGCTTATGATTTGAAAGGGAATAAATTTTTGAACATATATTATTATTTTTGTCCTATTTTATTATTTCCATTATTTTTAAGTAATTTAATAAAATATTATTTTGGTAATATTTTTATTGTTAACTTTGACCCTTCATTTAATTTGAAATAAAATAAATAAATACAATGTTGGAATTCAAATATAACACTTAAAAATAACACTAATATATCATATTAATCTGAAAAATTCATGGAACATGTCAACTCTCTCAAATTATATTTTTTTTATTATTTTTAAAATCAAATATAAAATTTGTTTAATTTAAGAGATACTACACTAGTGTTTCATAAGCAT
Organism: Viscum album; assembly: GCA_963277665.1. Lineage (NCBI taxonomy): Eukaryota > Viridiplantae > Streptophyta > Magnoliopsida > Santalales > Viscaceae > Viscum > Viscum album. The sequence continues at coordinate 1,793,920,177 of OY728145.1, forward strand.
TTAGGGTCATTATATAATTACTAAAAATTAGACATAAATTTATATTAGGAAAATATATTCATTATTCCCAAAAACAATATCAATATTTGATTATATCTAGTATTTCTCTTTTTTGAATACATAAAATATAATTAAAACTAAGGAAGTGACACTTTATAACTTCTTTTGTTTTAAATATTATAAATGTATTTTTCATTGAAAAGTGTCTATTAAAAAAATCCATTTCGAGAATAAGGTGATAAGGTTTGAAATTAATTCACCCAATAATAATTAATTTGAAAAATTATGGCTTTAGAATATAGTTTAATCCAAGATTAACACGATTTACCCTTTACTAATGTGATAAAATTTACCACGATTACTATTTATATTGAAAAAATAGAACGGAACTATTTAACAAATTTCAAATATATTATTCTATGTATGTAATTAATTTTATCAAATTAAATACCTATAAGTGGTGGAAATTATTTTTAATGCCAGTGCAAAAAACGCGAAACACTGCTTTTAGAAGAAAAAAACCATATTTTTTTAGCATAAAACTGGATTTTTTATCCCATGCTTTGAAAAATATTAGATGGATGATTAAAACTTTTTATTAAATAAATTATTTATAAATTTTATTAAAATATTTCACAAGTAGTGATAAATTTAATTTATTAGTATAAAAATACACCATGTTCATAAAAATAGTTTTTCTAAAAAACAACAACTTTATTTTCAGGTGATTGTTATTTACATTTATAATTAATTGAAATCCAATGAATTAAATTTATGAATTCATAAGACATAAATTTTCATATTTTAGTTATCCCTATTCATACCCACTAATTAAAAAGCTTGGTTATAACCTATAATAATAATATTCTAATAGTATATAATTGATCATTTAGACTTGTTGTTGTGTGTAATTGAAGCTATCGAATAGATAAAATATATTCAAAAAATATTTCATAAAATATTATGGTGTTACATTATACCCCAATAAAATTACTTTCACCCATAAATGTTTTCACATCAATGAAAACAAATGATGATATCGTTATTTCATTTTATTCTTGGATTCCCACATAGCTTCCAAAAATTGGTTGTTTTTCCATAAAATTGTAAATTGGTGAGTTGTATCATTTTGTATAAATCTATCTCTATGATCTAGAATCAAATTTTTTTTCATACAATAGATCTATATCTATTGGGATGACCTTTTATTTTTGTACATGTTAAGGATCAGGTATATAGTTTATCAGAAGAGATGCATGGAACATGTCAGGATCTTGAGAGAAATTCGGTGGGAATGTTGATCAATTATATACAATCCCAATATTATCATTAATTTTTAAGGGAATAATATATCTAGATCCTATCTTTCCCTTCATTCTAAATATCATAACTCTCCTCCTATGATATATTCATAAGAATACATTTTTACAAACATCAAACTCTAAATCATTTTGAGGATTGTCAGTATAACTCTTTTGTCGAATCTGAGCTACCCATATATGCTCATTAGTGGATATAAAAATTAGTGACATTTCCATATATATGTTAGGTATTAATAGATTTTTTATCCAAATTCATTTCTTCACATTGGAGTTCTATAATTTCTACCATAGTGGTATTCTTATAGAGTCATCTAAATATTGGATTAAAAGTTATTTTAGTACAATAATTCCATGAAAGGATGATAGTGATCCCAACCACATTTAAATTCAATAGACAAGAATGTCAACATTCCTCATTTATTTGGAATAGTTATATCAGAAAGACCATATATCTGAGGATGATACGTTGTACTGAAACTCAATTCTATATACGGATCCTACTGAAGACTTCACCAAGACATTGAGCTAAGCCTTAGATCAATTTCATATGAAATGGAATGTGGTAATCCATGAAACCTTACCACTTATTTAATATAGATTCCATAAATCTTATCCAAAGAGAAATATTATCTAATATAAATTAAGTGTACTGTATTTTTAAGGTGATCAACTATAACCTATATGGAATTGTTCCCTTTAGTCGTTTGGTGGAGTCTAATGAAAAAATCTATGTTGATGTTTTCTCATTTCCACTCTGTTTTCCACTATGTTATAGGTAATGGTTGTAAAACCCCATTAGAATTTTTTCTATCAACCTTAACTTATAAACACACAAATAATTGAGATATAAAATCTACAACATCACTCTTCATACCATACCACTAAAATTACTCTTTCGAATATATATACATCTTTATACTTCCAGGATGAATATATAGTGAAGAACTATTAGTTTCATCCAATAGCTCCTTCTTAAAAAATGGTATGGATGGGATGAAAACAAAGTTCTTGAACCCTAAAACTTCATCACATTCAATGTTGAAATCAGGAACATTTCATACCTTCTTCTATAGCTCTATATCTTCATTCTATTCCTCTTTAATCCATATATGGATTGATGGTTCAACACTCTTTCAATCCAGATTATATTTTACCCTTCCTTTAATATTTATAACTCCATCCATTTAAAATATATGAATATTAGATTTTTTTCATCCTCATCATAGTTAATCTAGAATTATCCTTTCAATCAAAGAATCATCCACCTTGTTTTCTTTCCTATAATATTAATGTATTGATCATTTATAATCTATAATCATCTCTAAACATCTTCTCTGACTCATATTCTGCTCATTTTGAGTGAATATACTCCTTAATTTTTTTGTAATCAATATATATATAACATATTTCTCCATAAATATACTTTCTAAATATAAATAATGAAAAATTACCATAGATAGTTCCAAATCATGGGTGGACTATTTTTTAATTTAACTTTAATTTTCATGAGGAATGGGATATAACCATATCATTTTTCGTGAGGAAGCTTCCCAATCCCTTCTTTTATGAATCAATATATATGAAAAACCCTTGTCCACTATAGGGTAATATAAGCATGGGTGTGATGACTAGGCTTATTCTAAATTACTTAAAAAATTCCATGCATTCCTCTATCCAAAGTTACTTGGATACATTTAATGTTAACTTGGTGAATGGATTGGACAGTCGTGAACATTTCTCCACATACTATCAATATTATCCATCCAATCCAACGAAAATATGAATCTAGAAACCATGGTTTGTCTTGGAAAATTATTAATAGCTTCCATCTTTGATAGATCCACTGATATAACCTCTCTTGAGGTTATATAACCCAAAAATTAATATTTTTTGTTAAAAAAATTCACAATTTGTATATTTTTCATACATTTTCTCCTTCTATAGTGTCTTCAATGAAATACTAAAATGATCTTCATACACTTCCTTTATCATTGAGTATATAATAATATCATATTTAAATACTAACACAAGATGAACAAGGTACTATCTAAATACTTTATTCATTAAATCCATTAAGATATTGGGGGAATTAGTACGAACAAAAGGAATCACGACATATTCATAATGTATATACCATTTTTAGAAACTTGTCTTGGGTATATCCTATTTCTCGACCCTTAATATATGATATCCATAATGTAGGTCAATATTTGAAATGTATTTATATCCACAATGTTGATCAAAAAAGTCATAAATATAGGTTAGAAGATACTTTTTCCTGGTGGTGATCTTGTTAAGTTCTTGATAATCAATACAAAGATACATTGAACCATATCACTTCTTAATAAAAAGAATGGTTTCACCCAAAGGTGAAACATTTTGATAAATGAATCCATTTCAAGATTTCCTTAATGTTTTTTTTCAATTACAATAACTCATTTGAGGTCATCCTATATAGAGTCTTTGAAATAAGAGTACAACCATGCATTATTTATACTAAAAATTCATCGTCATGGTTTGGCTAAGACTAATATATTTTTCTAGACAAACATTGAGAAACTCCTTCTCAATAGAAATATCTTCAATGTTGAGTTTCTCCCCAACTATCTAAGATAATTTTTCCTTTTGAATATGCATCAACTCACATAAAATAGATGTGATTTCCATTTAATGTTCATATTTATCATCAAACAAATAGATGGTCATAGGTTGGTTTGAAATATCAAAGGAGACCTGCCTTCCATGAAAATTGATTTGTAAATTGTGAAATGAAATACAATCCATGCCCAAAATAATATCAAACTCAACTATAGGGAGGGTAATAATATTTTTAGGAAGAATATCCCTCAAAATATCAACAAGAGAAGAATAATATACTTAAGATGTGATAATTATACCATTTGGGGTTTTTAATAATAATTCAAATCTAATAATTGAGATAGTACTACAATACCCTTAGATAATTCAACACAAATAAAAGAGTTGGTAGATCTAAAATAAAATAATATATTAGCAGATTCAAATTGGATGATAGGTATACCTTTCACTGTGTTTTCATCTCACCCTTCATCATAAATCGTAATTTCATGAGATTTAACTTTTTCACTTGGATTAAGAATTTTTTGATGATGATCATAAACATTAACCTTCAGATTTGGGCACATGTTAGTATAACACACATAATCCTAGAATTTGGAACACACCACTATGGATAGTGAATTCTATGGATACTTATTAGTATCCATATCATTATATAACTTATTCCTATAAATTCTATATTCATTCATTCTATGGGATTCATTTCCACAAATAAAACATTTATTAGTTCCCTTAAGAAAATTTCCTCCATGTTTCCTTCAAAAATTTGAGTATAAAGAAAGTCTAATATTCCCCCCCATAGTTTTAAAAATTTCCCTTGTGTTTTATCTTCCATTTCTTTTTAAAACCTTGGGATTTATGGGTAACTCCAATCTCCATTTACTTCTTAATATCACATAAAACGATTTATTAATATCCACTGAAGTCCATTATGGATAATAACCTTATAATACTTGGTTTTATGCCACTGGTGAATCGATCAATCTTAAATTTAGGTAGGATATTATTCTAGAAGTGTACATCAGAAGTCTTGTAAAAATTTCCTCATTAGTACCAATAGATTCACCATCATTATTCTTTTAAAAAAATAATTCCTTCTCCATTTTCTTTTAAAATTACAAGGGATTTAATTATTGAGAAATAAGATGGTAAAGTAATCCCACTATATGGAACCAATATCATCATGTTCCCTTATATTATTGATAATAATTAAACATTGATATTATTCTCTTTCCAAAAGATAAATAGCCAAAATAACATTTTCATGATCTGAACACTGGAGAATAGAAAATATAATTTCAATTATATCGATCCATTTCTCAAAAATTAGTGCATTAATAAACCCTATTAAATAATGTGGATTTTGTCTCATGATTGGATTAACAGAATGGTGTTACCTCTTCTCATTTTGTAGCATATAATTATTAATATATTGAAAACATTGTTTGATCATAGAAACAAGAATTTTCATTTTAGCTCCTATAGTACTTAGTTTCTTAGTAGTAAAGTCATTACATTTTATATTTCATTCAGAATTAACATGATTCCCTTGGGTTCTATTCAATTACTAAAACCAAAATTCATAGTGTGAGGAATATTAATCAAAGAGTGAAACCACATATTCCTGAAGAATCATTTACAGGATGCTTAAATTCAGACACCTCATTTTCAATATATGACATTATAGGTTTAACCTAGTCCATTATTTATATTTACCAAAACATTATGATTTTATAATGTTAATAGAAATATCCAAATGGTTATTACCACATTTTTCTCATCCTAGTATCCAAAGGTTTAAAAATATTTCTCTAATACCTACTATAACATCCCATACTTTTCATACATAATTATTAAATCTTATTAGTTGAATTTTATTTACATAAAATGATGATACACACCAAAAATACATAGGTCTAGTGCCTTTGAAAACATGGATACATAAAAAAATTATTCAAAACTAAACTACATTATCTCCCACTTAGTTTTTCATAACTAGAACCATTATTAGAAATATCATAAATACTAACTTTATTCATATCCTAAGAAAATTAAAGATAAGAATGGTTGTGGTCAAATACATAATAAGGGTAAATAAGGGAGATAATTATGATAACATATGTATATAATGTGCATAATGGTATCATATCATGGGTTTAAAATTTTAAATTCATGTCCTACATCTGATAGGTCATAATATCGAGTCATCAGATAATGTTTTTCAGTTCATAAGGCACGAATCCTAAATGAATAACAAAACATGGCCCATGAGAGCATAACATTGGCATAAGAATGGAATCACAACATAACCATAATAATAGAAAAACTTATGTCATGTATACCCACCAAGACATTAATAACAGGTTAGTCTTAGGCTAACCACCCATGTACTTTATTAGAGCTTAGGATAACCTCCAATATACACTATTTCAGGCTTGGGATAACCTCTCATGTATAATTTGATCTCATAAAACATTAATCTGTAACCAATACATTCTATGAATATATTAGTCGTACCTTTCACATAATAATAATCATATATATTTGTCCCAAAATATCATATAATATCAGAACCCATGAAATTAAGTGGGTTTCAAAAACATTTTTTCATTTCATTATAACATAACCCATGAACAAAGAAATGGGTTTCATAGACACTATTTCATCATAAAACATCCATATAAAGAGTAATGATGGTATATTTGGATCATATTCCCTATAAATCATAAGCAATATTTAAGATTATTTTCATTTATGAATCGAATGATCATTAAAACATTCATAAGGGAAATATTATTTCCATTTTGATATCACTTATTTAAAATATAAAAATTTAAAAAATATTATGGAAAACATTATCTTTCAAAATAACCTTGGAAATATTTAATAGAAGCTTCAAAATATTGAGCATCCAGGATAGTGTAAAATTTAGTTCATGCTGTAAAAGTTAAAAAAACATTTCTTCAATACGTTTTTTAGAAAAGTTACAAAGTACCTCCTTTGTAAAATGAAAATAAGTTCATTTAAAACAAATTTTAAAGAGTAAAACATCGGTAAAAATGAAGTTAAAAAATCATTAAATAATATTAAAAACGTTCTGTAATATATTTTTATAAACCAAGGATATGGAAGTAAAAGGTTTTTCGACCAAGGATATAAATGAAGTTGGTTTTCATTAAATTTTTTTTAATCTAATGAGTACTTAAGGTGAGAAAAATGAGAGGAAAACATTAGATTAATAAAATTAACTAGATAAAAAGAAAATTAATTATTTAATTGAGTTGTGTATTATAATATTTCATCATCATAAAATTAGTCATAAACTATCTCAACAAATATTGAGATTATAACATAAAACTTTTACAACTATGGTATCTTCTGAATCGTAATCCCCATGAAAGAAATAACCTTATATAAATATGAAAATCCCCAAAATTTTGAAAAACAACATCATAAAATACATTCATGGGTTGTATAAACTCCTTATAAAAGAAACTAATGGTGAATATGGCAAGTCTATCACAGAAATAAAAGTGTGATGAAAATACCTTCCCTTGAGTTCCATTTTCATCGAAATCATTCTAAAATTCTTTATAATAAATTTAAATTTATTATAATTTTATAAAATAATCACATAAGTTCTTATGATGTCATATATATTCATTATATAGACATATTTAGATTAATCCATAATGGTATAGATAGAAAATAGATTATATTGTTCATAGAGACGGTATATCGTATGTACGCATGAACACTCTTTTAATTTTTCAATAGATTGAAATAAAAGAAGGTAAATAATAATTAACCTTTATTGATTCATCATCATATCATATAAATAACATATATTTTTTAATTCATCCTTCTAACTATGAAAGTAAAAAAGAAATGAAAAATAAATTACATCTCTTCATGGAGGTGGTAGTTTACACATACACACGAGTGACGTTATTGTTTTCTAATGGTTTGTAAGGTTAAAAGGTAGGAATGATATTTTCATTATAGAATCATCATAATGTCAAAAATATCATATATAAACATTAAAACCATCATAATAATCTATGAAAGGCGATGATGAAAAGTGAATTGTACCACTACGTAGAGATAATAAGTTGTACGTATGCATGAGAGATACTATCACTTCACCTTTGATGGAATATGGGTGTATTATGATATTTTTATAATATAAATAACATTTAATAATACTTTGGATTCTAAATTTATTATTTTTTTAAAAATATAACTTATTTAGAGGATTTATAAGAAGCAATAAATTGATAGAGGTTGGGTAAGACAACTACTTCTCTTTCAGAAGTCATCCTTTATATCCTTTCATAAGGAACTTAGGGTTTGTATTTTGGGAAGATAAAAACATCAAAAAATGGATAAGGATGTTTAGAAGATAATTATTTATTATATGTTTGATATATAATGATCAATCTGCTGTGAATAATAGAAATAAAGGGTGTCATTTTATAATGGATGGAGGGGACACACTTAGAATTTCTTAAAAGATTTAATTGTAGTAAAATCATTCTCAATAAAAATAGTTCTAAATGGACTATAAATGTGGAGGGGAAGAAATATTAGACCATATCTTTTCCCCTTTATCCAAATTTAATATTTTTATTATTTATATGTAATTTAATATTATATTGTTTTTATAAAATATCATTAATATTAATTTTGATACTATTTAATTAATTAGAATAAAAATAAATAGGACAAAGGCTATAATTTGAATATAATTATTTCAATGAAAAATAATATTTCATGTAAATCTAAAAAATTATTTTATCACATTAACTCACTCAAATTACACAAATTTTAATATCATAATTTTTTTATTAATCAGAGATATTCTAAAATTATGTTTCATAAGAGTTTAAGTTCATTATATAATTACTAAAAATTATAATTTAATTTATATTAAGAAATTTATTTCCATAATATCGTGATTCATTCGTAATTAGTTTTTTCCCTATGTGAATATATAAAATATATTTAAAACTAAGTGAGTGACACTTTATAACTTCCTTTATTTCAAATATAAATGTAATTTTTATGGACATGTCTCCATCCAATTTTTATTGGATAATAAGCTGATAAGGGAAGAATTTCAATCCTCCAATAATCATTCATATTAATGATTAAACCCTCATCACTTAGTTTATTCAATATTTACCTGATTTACCCTTTCTTGAGGTGATAAATTTTACCATGGTTATTATTCATATTTACCAAAAATAAAAGGGGATAATTTACCAAATTTGAACCTCCTAATTATAATTTATAAATTAATTTTATGAAATTCAATATCAATATATGGTGGAAATTAATTTAATTTATTTTTATTAAATGAAACAAATAAAGATTTTAGAAAATTACATTTTTAATCATGAAACAATATTTTGTTTATCCCATGATTAAAAAAATATTCGATGAATGTTTAAAATATTTTAATGAATATATTGAATATAAATTTCTTTGAAATAATTCAAAAATAATAAAAAATTTAATTTATTAGGATTAAAATGCTTTACGTTCATAAAAATAGTTTTTATGGAAAAACACCTTTATTGTAAAATGTTTTTTATTTTATTCAAATTAATTGATATTCAATGAATTAATTTTATAAATTTTTAAGTGACTATTTTTTCATTGATAACACATCTAATTATCTATATATAAACCCAATTGAAGCTAGTACAGTTTGTGTATAGGTTATCGAACCACATAAAAAGTAGTTTAAACTTTCAGGGAAAGAAATGAAAAATTAAACGTAAAAGAAAACAAGAAAACCAAAGGTTTCAAGAAGTTGAAGAAAAAAAGAAAAAAGAAAAAAAAATCATGAAAATAATAACAGACTAAAGTATTCAACATGATGAAGACAAAGAGCTTTATTGATTGATATATTAAAATTTTCTTTAATTCATGCATAAAAGATCACTGGAACTATAATTTTAAATTGTAAACCAAACAACTCAGTAAGTCAAAATAGGAACAAATTAATTCGAAAATATTTCAACTCTATAATTAACCATTCTTGAAAAGAGTTACAATTTTCAAAAAATTAATTTGTCAATTTTTTTGTTACATACTCATAAAATATCTTATCAAAATATATAAAATTGTTGAAGAAATTCATGAATGAATTTAATCTAAAGAAACTTTATAATTGATTATTGAAGAAGAAAAATTTATGAAATCCTCAAGGATAAATTGAGAGCATAGTAATCCATGAGAAATAATAATGCACGAATTAGAAAAGTTTTAACTTTTAAATCTTGTTCACCGAATGATTTATCTTCAAAACATGATTGGATGTTTAATTTTATAAGAATTCATAACATAAGTGTTAAGAAACCAAAGAAAGGGGAAATAAAATATTCTCTATTGAGGATCACTTCCTCCATCTCCAGCTGTCACTCTATCGGCCAGTTCTCTCCTTTGTCTTCTATTATCTTTCACAAAAATGTGAGTCTGAAGAAAATGATGGAGTCTATAATTTTTTTCACATCTCCCCTTTTACTTTCCTTCTCAAATCACCACATTTCTTTGCTACAATCATGTATTGGGGATTAAAGATAGTGTTATTTTTTACTTGCATTATGTCACTATTTTGATTATTTAATAATTCCCTTAACAACTTTTACACATGGTTAATAAATTAATGATTCATCATCACCATCATCCAATTTTCCTCTAGATAATATCATTGGTCAGGCAGGAGCTTTGTTTTGAAAATTAAAATTCTTTTTTTTCAGTACATTGCCCTCAATAATGAAGGATATCCACACCCCCTACCAGCAAAAAAGAAATTCAACACCATAAAACTCAATTATGCACAATATCTAATATTGAGAACACTAAAAATTGATATGGGATTGATATTGTATGTCTCCTTTGGAACAACCTCAAACCATTATCAACCATATTGTTCATAAATAGTTGAATCCCAATAACTATAAAAATTATGAATGAATAACAGATAGTCATCCTTAATTCAATTTTTTTAAACACCACAAACTTGACTCAGAAACCTTAGTTTGATCAGACCCGCCTTCATTCTACTATGATAATAGAAAATACTAATTTCAAAAAACCCCAATCTTGAATAATCTTCACCATTTGGGATTGAATGGATTTGATGTAGTGACTAGTTTTTCCTTCTTCATTTGAATTCAGTAAATCTTCATCCTTTGGTAATATTTTTTGACATCGGTCGACACCAAAATTTCCAACTACATCAATTCTTAGAAGAAGTACTTTGATTAATTGGTATTTTTATTATTCAATCACCAACGATGAAGATTTCTTCTCTAAGATGACGTCGTAAACCTAAATATGCCTTTGTTTCAACTATGATTGATGTCTCAGATGATGGCATGATGTTTTTCTAACATCAGTGTTGGTAGGAATTACTCGATCTTCTGCAGTACAAAACCCATAAATCAGTTTCCATCGTTAAAGTGTCAACGAGATCAACAACAACTTGGGAATAATTGATGTATGTGACATCATCAGAACATGACTTGGGCATCGCCTCCTATTGTTCTTTATTCATTATTGGGACCATTTCAGTAAGTCTCATTCATATTTTAACACCCCAAGATTTTATGAGATATATTATTTTTAATTTATTTTATGTATTGTGTTGTACTCTACACAAATATTAGCCTGTAATATACACAACACTATATTAGCTTACAGTATACACAACACTATTCTTGGCTTGTGTTGCACACAATTTCAAGTTCTTTTGATCGAACTCAACACTGTGTATATATTTTGTTCAATGTAAAAATAAAATAAGTTTGGATTATGTTATACACCATACCAATGGAAGCTTTCACTACATTCAACACTGACATGGCTTGTGTTACATGCAAGAGCATCCTTCTTCGATAGCTTGCGTTGTATGCGATACCGAGTTTCAATAAACAACAATATATTTTTAAAATATTATTATTTAATGGGATATAAAATATCCATTATGAATAGTAGTAACCAATTTTTTAAGTTTATAAAACATTAACATTCATCTTACAAATTTTCTAGAACATGATTTGAGAAAAAATTTTTTTTTTCTGAAAAAAGAATTATTTTTCAAAAAATACACTTTTACCACATTTTGATGGAACACACATCTTAAATCTAGTTTTTGGCACTTTTATAAGTGAAATTTGAAAAAATAATCTTGTTCATTGGAAGACAGACATAAAAATTTACTTTAGTTTATTTTTTTTTATTTTTCTAATAAAATTGAAATTTTAATGAATAGTGAAAAATACTGCATTTTAATTCAATACTGCCTTTTTATCTAATTTATTTATATAGTTATATTATAATTTTAATTTGTTGTAAAGTATAATTAGATTATATATTTATCATGTAATCCAACTATGGTCATTGGAAGTAATTTTACTTTCATATTAGACATAAACATATGTCAATATTTTAATATTTATTCTTTTTAAAAACTCACTTTTTGTTTTTGACAACAGAATTAATTTTAAATTAATTACTAAAAGTTATGTGTTTTAAATTTGGAAAAATGGATTCCATATTTGGAATCAAGAGGTTCAAATTACTTAAATAGTTACCTTTTTTAAGAAATTACGAATAGTAAATTGAGTAATTATTTTATTTAACATGGTTAAAGGGTATATCTGGTAAATATGGGTAACACAATAATATTATAATTATATTAAACTACCCTAACACAAATACTAATATTATTGGATAATATATTTCTTACCATGGGCATGATGGGGTCAATTCTGAGACCCCATGGATTCACATGGATGTGAAAATGACATTTTATAATAATTAATTTAAAGTAAATATAATTATAACCTAAACATATATCTTTTACTAAATCAATTTTAATATGGGGTTATATAACTCATCTATTTTCCAATAAATATTAATTATAAATATAAAGATATTTAATATGTCATGGTATTTTTTTATAATTTTTAGGCATTATATAAATATATTTATTTATGACACAATTATGATATAGTGATTACCTCATTAATGAAAGATTCATAAAAATTAATTTATAAATATTAAAAATAATTTAGTTATTTTGATGTCATCCACGAATTTTATGGATGATATTAACATATTATATTTGATTTAATGCCTTATTTTTGAAGGAATCATGTTATGAATTTTTAAAAAAATCAAGTATGAATATTATCCAAAATTGGCATAATTCAAATCCTAAAACATAAAATAGTTTGTTAAATGCTATTAAATTCCTAAAAATCTATGATTCATCCAAATAGTTAATATAAATCAAAATATGTTATAAATAACTTTTTTAGTTCTTTTTACATGATATGGTAATTACACTAACCCACAAGGTGTAAATAACATGATATCATGGTAAGATTAAAAAGGGTAAAATAATGGTTAAACAAAAACGATCAAGATAACAAAATATTCAAAACTTGTCAAACAATTATTATATTATTTTTATTCAAACAAAAATCATCTTATTTTCGAATTAAATAGGTTTTGGACCATTTTAGATGAAATTTAAATTATAATAAAATAATATTTTGAGAGTTCCCTAAGGTGCCCCTCTCCTCTCTTATAAAAGGAAAACTCTTGCCTCCCCTCTTCACTCTATTTTGAGTCTTCAAGATCTTCCATCCCCTTCAAATTTCTCTTCAAAACATCCCTGGTTAAATTCTAAAGGTTTGGGTATTCTCAAAATACCAACTATAGTTCCCTAAGAGGAAATTTAAAGGAGGCACATCGAGGAAGAGGTAATCTCTTCTACTGATTCTTTCAAATTTATTTCTTCTTATACTTATTCTTCTTTAGTTGTTTCATTATAAAGTAATAACATCAGTATCAATAATATACTTATATGTTATTATAAATGTGAAACAACATTATTTCACCTTATATCCATCTTACGAAAAATGAAATCACCACGTGTGGGAACGTAAAACTTACCATCTCCACGTCGTGGTGTAATCTGTTTTTCACCATCACCTTACATGGATGGGTATAATGGTTGAAATAATAACTATATATTATTATTATAACATTATACTAATTATGATATACTATACACCATCCAATTTAATACCATTCAACAATTTTGGTAACTATAATGTCGCTTGTGCGTACGTATGACATACCCTCTTCACGGTGCGATGTGATTTATTCTACATAATCATCATTAAAACATGATTATATAAATAAATTTAATGATAAATATGATATATGTTATACTAATACCAGTATTTAAATGATATAATTAAAACCTAAAATTAGGAATAAGAACTAATCCGAGAAAACATATATAGGAACATAAAGTAGTTAATACCCGAACAACGAGTAACAATGAAATGTTACTAACAAAAGGATGAAAATATTATCATATATGTTATCATAAAAATTATTATGATTCTAGAATAAATCAGTAAAATTATTTAAATCATTATATAGTAGGTTTAGATACATACGAATCATATCAGACCTAAGATAAGGGATAATTTTTCAATCTCATTTTTCTCCAAGATTGTTTTTACATAAGTATTTACTAGGGATATATTTATCATCCTCTTCCATTTGTTCTAAAAATTCAGAATATTTTGACTATTTTGATATGCATTTTTAAAGTCATATTTACCCATTTTTGACTTTTATTACATGGTATGGAATTTTTTTTTAACATACAAGGTACGTTTTGACTTTTCCATCAAAAGTATGAGGAGAATGTTTTTTTAACTTATACGACATGAATGGATTTTTATGCTTTCATAATGCCTTATTCCCATGAATTTTTCTCTACACGTTTATAAGTGTGTTTTCAATTAAATTCTTTTGTTTTAAAATTTCATGACATTTTGAGAAAAGAAAACATTTTTGAAAAAGAAAGGATGTTTTCTTCAAGAAGTATGTTCAAGTGTTTTATCAGAATTATTTTATATCTAAGATTACATAGGGTTATTAATATTGTTAATTTTATTTTATTTTGTTTTTTATGGATTTATTTTTATGAAATATATTTATTTTATATGGATTTTTGAAGGATTTTCAAGAAACCCATTTTATTTCATCGGTTATGCTATGATGAATGATTTATATTTTTGCGGCACATGTAAGAATGATTTCATTATGAGATGGGTGAGATCTATATCTTCATCCAATGAATTAGGTAAATATTTATATCTCGTGATATAGATATGAATATAATGAAAAGTTAATCCGGTTTAGTAATACATGGATGGAATGACATATAAACCTGACTTAGTAATGGACTTTGTCCACTATGATTGACTTGGTAGCATTACCTAGACTACTATGGAAGTCATATTATATTATTTTAATTTTATAAAATTACTAGTTTTATGAAAATTATATTCTATCATGGTTAATGTTTTTTTTATGATCCATTCCTTACATACTGCCCATATTTATTTCATGAATCACGATTTTGAGGTTTAAACTTTATGTTCATATTTTTTCATGCAACTGTTTATGGTTTTTTTGTTCTCCATGTTTACCCTTACTTAACATTTTATCTCACCCTTTTTATGTTTTATTTTCCCCATGATAGAAATAAAGGTTTTAGGTAGGAAAATAAAAGGGGAAAATCTTTATGGGAGATTTTGAATATATTTTACAAAGATGGAAGATTATGTTCCATGTTTCCAAAGACGCTAAACTAATATGACCTTTGGGAGCCTTTTTGTGTCTTGTATAAATTATTATGAAAAATTAATGTGATATCTATATACATCAGTCTTGTGTCTTTACAGTTGGTATCAGAGGATAGGTTTAGTCAACCTTTGGAAACTTAGATACAAAAACTTTAGTGTGATCCCTGGAGATATTTCTAAGGTATGTCTAGGGATGTCCCTAAGGTTAAGTATAAGTATAGGTTAAAATACTAGAATTATGATAATGATCCTGAATAACCTAGGAATAATCATAATATATTAGATATTTAAAGTACTACCCCTTGATTATGGTGTTTTCCATGTATGATTTTTGCCTCTCACACAATTCTTTTTGGGTTTAGACAATGGTCGAAACCCAAAGGAACCGTATTAATGATCAATGCACTGGGAAATGAAATGATTGTCCTCCATAAAAACTAAATGTTATGGGATATGGAGTGAAAAATATTATTTCTATACTTATACAAGCTATGGATCATTCTGCATTTCTAAATGTGTAGAGAAGGGAACGACATTTTAATGAGTCCTTCAAGAGGAAACACCCACCTAATTTCAGTGGGTCTTCTGATCCACTTGTTTATAGAAAATGGATTTATACCATTGAAAAGATATTTTCTATCCTTCATTGTTTGGAATATGAAAAAGTGTTTTTGGTTGTTTACTGTGTAGAAGGTGAAGAAGACCACTGGTGGACTCCAATTAAGAATACAAGGCACCAAGACGAAATTGAATGCATAGAATGGAATGAGTTTAAGATGTTATTTTTCAATAAGTACGTCCCTCAAATTCTTTAAACAAATATGGAAAATGAGTTCATTAAGATTAAGAAAAAAGGATGATGAATCTATTGGTACATAAGAGGTTAATTTTTCAAGGCTTGCAAGGTATGCTTCTTGTTTTATCATCCAACCTAAAATTAAAGTTGATCGATTCTTCAGTGGCTTAAAACCAAGTACTCAAAGGGAATTAACTATAAAAGACTTCAATATATATGAAGAGATTATGTATTGTTCTATCAAGGTATAATTAGAAGTTGGTGTAACATATCCATCTCATGGTTTGGACAAGAAACGAAAGATGGAGTTTAAGGTAAAATCTCAAAACAATTTTGAAAAGAGTATGAATGTTTCGTTATTCTCAAAGTGGGGAAAGAAGCATGATGGATATTGTCTTAAATGGACAAGAAAATGTTTCAAGTGTGGAAAATAAGTCCATCGAGTATTTGAGTTCCAGATTAATGGGAAAATGGTTGCTAATGATGTGAATAAAGAAAATACTATAAAGAACACACCACCAACACTTCAATGATACAAGTGTAAAGAAATGGGGCATTACACTAATATATTACCTAATATATTAGTCAATGATGATCAACGTTGTTAACATCTTAAGGAAAAAGACAAAGGGATGTCACATGTGATCACTATTATTGATGTTGAGTATGACAACAAAGTGGTGGAATGATTAAGTGTTTATTTAATGGGGTTTCAAAATAGTTTTTTTGAATCTCATTTATAGTATTATGGAATATTGGAATATCTATGTATTGGTTTATTGTGGTTTTAAATAAATATTTGGTTCTGGTAACCATTAACAGTGATTGAAATGTTTTTGTAAAGAACATGATATGCACATAATGAATGGATAAGGAGATAATGATATGTTTGATAGTATTGATGTGCTCTTGACTGATTTAAGGACAAATTAATATTGTGGATTGGATTTTTGGTATTTTTGGTGTTTGGAAAGAGTTTATTTTGATCAAATTAATTTTTTAAAAAGGTTATATGGAAAATCATGTTATTATCATGTTTAAAGAGAATCCATGATTAAATTATTCACATGTTTGGAATGTGACAACTAAGAACTGCCAAATGAGATATGAGGGACAAATATTAAGTCGATTTAGATCACTTCCTAATAAAGTTTTATATTTTCAATTTTTATAAAGATTGTAATGGTATCCATTTATGAATTGTATAAGTTATATTCCATTTTATGTTTGTTATATTAATGTATTGTCTCAATCTAGGTTAACTTATGCATATTTGATAACTAGTTATAACATTTTTGTTGGGAAAGATGGAATGACCTATCATTCTCTCACTTGATCTGTTAACACTTCAAGAATGAAAAATTCAACTTCATTTATTTAAAAAATAGATGAAGTGGAAATTGTTCAGGGAAGGATTAACAGTACTGAAATCAAGTGAGTATTTCATTTCATTATTCAACAATAGGAAAAGGATCTTTAAAAAAAATGTTATCCTAGTGACTTATTATCTAATGAATCATATGGTACCTTAAATCATCGAAGATTTATGCCTTTCTGATAGTTAACTTTCTCTAAACCATGTTCTCTATCACTATCCATCAGAACATGATGGTAATATTTCTCTTCCATATCCATGTTTTCCTTTCCCACCTATGATATCCTATGTGGAAACCTTGTGATGAGTTAATTTGGTTAATAGTTATGTTTCTATCTTTTATTTTTAAAATTTTATTTGGTATTCCTCTTTACGATATGGGTTTCTATTAGAAAAACTTTCAAGTAGTAAACCATTTATAACCTGAAAAACTTTTGAGGGTGAAATTCATTTTAAGGGGGGTAGAATGTAACACCATGAGATTTTATGAGATAGATTCTTTTTAATTTATTTTATTTCATGTGTTGTACACTATATAAATATTATCTTGCGCTATACGCAACACCGTATTATCCTGTAGTATATGCAACCCTATTCTTGGCTTGTGTTGCACACAATTTCAAGTTGTTTTGACAGAACTCAACACAAAGTATATATATTTTTCATTGTAAAAATGAACTATGTTTGTATTATGTTATACAAACCACCAAAGGAATATTTCACTACACACAACACTGACTTTTCTTGTGTTACACGCAAGAGTGACCTTCCTCGATAGCTTGTGTTATATGCGATACCGAGTTTCACTAAACAACAATGTATTAATAAAATATTATTATTTAATGGGATATAAACTATCCATTATTAATATTATTAACAAAAATTTTTATTTTATATAACATTACAATTCATTTTACACATTTACTATAACATGATATGAGAACAAAATCATTTTTTCAGATAAAAGAAGTATTTTTCAAAAAATATAGTTTTATCGCCTTTTGAGGGCGCACATATTATAAATTAAAATTTTAACACTTTTATAAGTTAAATTTGAAAAATTAAACTTCTTCTTTGAAAGTTGGAAATAAAAATTTAATTTTATTAAATTTTTTATATTTTTCTAATAAAATTAAAATTTTAATTAATAGTGAAAAATTCTGCATTTTTATTCAATAATGCCTTTTTATTTAATTTATTTTTATAGATATATTATACTTTTAATTGGTTTTAAAGTATCATTGGATTATATTTTTATCATTTCATCAAAATTTGGTCGTTATATGTAATTTTACTTTTATATTGTACATAAACAGATGTCAATCTTTTTCTAGTTATTACTTCTTAAAAACCTGCCATTTGGTTTTGACAACGAGAACTAATTTTAAATTAATTACTGCAAATTCTGTGTTTTGAATTTTTAAATAGGGATATAATTTTTGGAATCCAGAGATCAATATTTCGTAAAGAGGTACCTTTTATTTTTATACATTATGAATAATAATTTCAGTAATTATTTTATTTACCATGGTTAAAGGGTAAATCTAGTAAAGAAGTGTAACAAAATAATATTATAATAATATTAAACTACCCTAAAACATGTCCTAATATTATTGGAGGAGATATTGTAGAACACATGCATTCTTGGGTCGATATTGGGACCCCATGTATTCACTTCGATGTGAAAATTACATTTTATAAGAATTAATTTAAAGTAAAGATAATTATAACCTAAACATACAACTTTTACTAAATATATTTTAATATAAGGTTATATAACTAATATATATGTCAATAAATATTAATTATAAATATAAAATGATTTACTACATCATGGTATTTTGTTTATAAATTTTAGACATTATATAAAAATATTTATTTATGACACAATTATGAGGTAGTGATTACCTCGTTAATGAAAGATTCAAATAAATGAATTTATAAATATTTAAAAAAAAATTAATTTGTTTTTTTGATGAAATACACGAATTTTATGGATTATATTGACATATTATCTTTTATTTCATGCCTTTTTTTAGAAATAATCATGTAGTTATGAATTTTTTAAAAAAGGTCAAGTATGAATAGTGTCCAAAATTGACATAATTCATAACATAAAATATAAAATAGTTTATTAAATTATATTAAATTCATAAATATATAATATCCAAAAAAATTGTTAATATAAGTCGAAATATGTCATATAAAACTTTTTGGGGTCTTTAAATATGATATGTTAATTACACTAACCCATAAGATGTAAATAACATGATATTAAAGAAAGATTAAAAAGGGTAAAATAAAGGTTAAACAAAAACAATAAGGATAAAAAATATTCAAAACTTGTCTAAAAATTATTGGATGATGGTTATTAGAAACAAAATAATCTTATATTCGAATTAAATATGTTTTTTTCTATTTTTAGTTGAAATTAAATTTATAATAAATTAATATATTTAGAGTTTCCTTAAGTGTCCCTCTCCTCTCTTATAAAAGGGAACATCCTCCCTCTCCCCTTTACTCCATTTTGAGCCTCAAAGATTTTCCAATAACTTCTCATTTCTCTAATAAACTTACATTGTAACATTATAGAGGTTCTAGTCATCTCAAAAGACCAACTCTCGTTCCCTAAGAGGAAATTTAAAGGAGGCACGTCGAGGAAGAGGTAATATATTCTACCGATTCTTTCAAATTTTATTTCTTCTTCTACATCGTCTTGGTTTTTTTTTCATTATCAAGTAATAATATAAGTATCAAGAATATACTAATATGTTATTATAAATGTGAAACAACCCTATTTCACCTTATATCCATCCTACCAAAAACAAAATCACCGCACATACGTACATACGACTTACCGCCTCCACGGCGTGGTGTAATATGTTCTTTACCACCACCCTACTTGGATGGGTATAATGTTGGAAATAATAACTATATATGATTATTATAACATGATACTAATTCTTTTATAATATACACAATCCAATTAAATACCATTAAATAATTATGGGAATGATAATGTTGCTCATGCGTATGTACGACCTACCGTCTCCACGGTGCGATGTGATTTGTTCTACATAATATTCATTGAACCATGATTATATAAATGAATTGAATGAATAAATATGATATATATTATACTAATACTATGTTTTCAATGATATAACTATAACTTAAAAATATTAATAAGAACTTATCTGACAAAACATAAATAATAACATAATGTAGTTAATACCCAAATAACGAGTAATAATGAAATGTTACTACAAAATGGATGAAACTATTATCATAAATGATATCCTAAAAATGATTATGATTCTAGAATAAATCAGTAACATTATTTAAATCATTATATAGGAGGTTTTGATACATAAAAATCATATTGGACCTAAGGTAAGGGATAATTTTGCAATCTCATTTTTATCTGAGATTGCTTATACGTAAGTATTTATTGGGGTTATATTTATAATAATTTTCCATGTTTTTTAAAAATGTTTTAATAAAATGATTAATAATATTATATATATGTTTAAATTCATATTTACCAATTTTTTAATTTTCTACATGGTATGGAATGAATATTTCGTTTTTTACCATACGGGGTACGTTTTGACTTTCACGTCAAAAGTATGAGGATAATGTTATTTAAATTATATAGCCTGAACAAATTTTTAAACTTTCATAATGCCTTATTTTCATAAATCTTCCTCTACACATTTAAAATTGTATTTTAAACTATGTACTTTTCTTTGAAAATTTGATAATATTTTGATAAAAAAATGTTTTTGAAAAAGAAAGGATATTTTCCTCAAGAAGCAAGTTAAAGTGTTTTATCAGAATTATTTTCCATCTAAGAGGAAATAGGGTTATCCCTGTTATTAATTTGATTTGATTGTGTGTATGAAGGATTTATTTTTATTAAATCCATTTATTTTATATGGATTTCTGGAATGATGTTTAAGAAACTCATTTTATTTCATTTGTTATTCTAGGATGAATGATTTATGTTTTTGTGGCACATGTAATAATGATTTCATTATGAGATGGGCGAGATGTATATCTCCCTCCAATTAGTTAGGGAAAAGATTTATATTCATGATATAGATATAACTGGAATAGAAAGTCAATCTGGTCCTGTAATTCATGTCTGGAATGACAAGTAAAACCTGTTCAGTAATGGACTTTGTCCACTATGATGGTCTTGGCAGGAAAGTCTCAGCTACTATGGAAATAATTTTATGTGCTTATTAGTTTTCCACAATTACATGTTTTATGACAATGAAATTATATCATTGTTCATGTTCCCTTATTATCCATGTATTATAGACTGCAAAGATTTATTTCATGACTCAATATTTAGAAGTTTAAAGTTTATGTTCATGTTTTTAAATGCTAATGTTTATGGTTTGTTTTATGTTCTCCATTTTTACCCTTACTGAGCATTTAAGATCACCTTTTTTATGTTTTCTTTTCCCCAAGATATAATAAAAGGTTTTAGGTAGGAAAATAAAAGGGGAAAATATTTATGGGAGATGTTGAAGATCTTTCACAATGTTAGAAGATCATCTTCCATGTTTTCAAAGACACTAAACTAATGTAGTCTTTGGGAATATTTTATTGTCTTGTATTAAGTATTCTGAAAAATTAATGTATTTTCTATGTATATAAATCTTGGGTCTTTACACATATCTTCTTCAATCCAACAAATTCAGTGATATCTGTCTATCATGAAACAATATCCATGGTCGAAGCCATCAAATGTGGTGGTGTCACTTGGTGATCTCAGATTTGACTCTAGTATCCCAATAATCTTTCTTTTCAAGCCACTAAAACCACGTAAGATAATAAATACCATATAAAATTATTACATAGAATCAGTTTTTTTACTTGGGGTTTTATCCCATAGGTATCTAATATAAATTATGTTACACAGATTTGGAATTCTCTTACGTAAGAGGATTTTTTATTTTACATATCTATAATTCTATTACACAAAATAAACTCAGTATCTTCTTATTCATAATGAAGTGGAGTCATAAATTTATCTTTATTGGACCACTCGTACTGTAAGTAAAGTAAAAACGAAAATAGTTTATCAATAAAAATTAAAAATTTCCAAACAACATACATACGTTAAATAAAACTAAACACTAAAAAATTAATTGTTTAACAAATAAAACCAATTAATTAAAAATATTAAATTATAAAACATCAAAAAATATTTCAGAAAACAAATTAATAATCATATTATCAAATTAAATAAAAAATGAAAATAACACTCATTAGCATAAACATTTATAGTAGATTAAAGTTTTTTTTACATTAAATAAATATTAACTCTAAAATTTTCATAAAAATACAAAATTAAAAACTAAAAACAAATATTATTAATAAAATTATATTTTTAAAACAAGCGAATTTAATTCCATATAAAATTCCATCACACTTAATAATTGCTTGTCCTCAATAAATTACTTAATCAAGTTAATTGTATTTTAAAAAATATTAATAATGAAAAACTGAAATGGCACAAATAATTAGAATTTAAAAATAATTTTATCCATGAATTCTTTCAAGTTGAAAAAGTAACCACCCGTTAAAATAAAATAGGTTCAGTGTGAAGTCAATTTACTATTTTACAAAAGTAATTGAAAATGAAAATTTTGAAAATAATTTAACACATGACAGTTTACATCCAACTAGAAGTATACACTTATCTTTACATCTAGGTAAACCAAAAATCATAATTAAAATTCATAAAAATTAGATAGAATACTTGAATGGGAAGGTTTAATAATTTCACACATAATAAATAACCCACTGATCAGCTTAAATAATTAAAGAATTAAAGAATGATGAATTTTTTACTCAAACTGGATTGGGATTCTGATTTAATAATTTAACTAGATGCAAATATATGTATTAATTCCAACCAAAAAGTTTTATTCTAATAAAAATAGTAAAACATTCCAACAAAATTTTACCAGAAACATCATTTTATTAGAGGAAAATAAAAAATGATGTGCTAAATTAAATCCATAGAGTAATAAAAACCAACTGCCTCAAGTTTTCATCACAATTATAAAATATAAGAATGATTTTTACCCACTATAAATGTAAATAAAATCTTGTTAAACTCACTATTTTGAATTTTTTTAAAGGGATTCTAAAAGACTTTTCATTAAAGTGTAGTTAACAATATTTAAAGACCCTCACTACCACACTTAAAACCAAACTTTGTAATTAAAGTTGATTTAAAAGGTGAAAGAAAACAATGCGACAATTGGTTCACAAAAAATTTAAATTAAGTAGTATTATGACATGTTTAAAGGGTCACAATGAAATACGAACAGTAATTTCCACAAACATCCAGCACATTCCATAAAAATAAATTTCTAAACAAAAGTATATGTTTTAACCTATTTGACACAACACATAATTTTTGAACAAGGAATAAGAATTAAAGAATTGTTATCAATTTTCATAGTAAGTAAATGCAATTTCAAGCAAATCATAATTTCTAAGAAAACAAATTAGAAATCAAGGTACCATGAAAAATTTCAACTATTTTCTAAAACATTACTAGTAAAACACAAAGGACATGAAAAAAATAAAAACTAACCCAATTTTAATTAAATTGTAAAATTTTGAGGAAGTTTCCCACATACTTAATTTCATGAAGTGTAAATTAATGAATAAGAAGAATAAAAAATAATAAAAAATAATTAAAACTCCCTTGGTAAAAGAAGATTTAATAATTTAATCTAATTGAAAATTTACTCCCCATTTAAAACAGTAGTGAATTCCCCTAGATGAATGGTTTTAGTAACTATATAATTAAAAGGATAAAAATATGTTTCAAGAAAATTTATTTCAAGAAATAATCTAACTAGAGATAATGTTTTGTGAATTTAATCAAGTGTGTTTGAGCTGGTATCTCCACTAAGCATTGATCAATATTCGAAGCTTTAACCAAAGAAACTCAATGTGTCTGGAACATTGAATGAACTACTACAAGAAAAATTTAAACACTTATGCAAATAGTATAATTTTAAAGGTATAAGATAATATTTGGGAACAAAGTTGGTAATAAGTAGCAATTTTTATTAAAAAATCAAAAAGAAAAACAAGAAGAAACATGGGTTGACTCTTATGAAGCAATGAACATAATGTCCTCATTTATACTCGATAAAAACACATCTTTATAGAATAAAGTTGACAACCAAGCCCTTTGGATTCCCCTCATATTAATATTTTACTCTCTGATTGTTATTAAAAATAGTATATTCTCATCACTAACTTCTTCCACAACTCCATTGACAAGCACTTTCAAGACAGTAAAGGGTCCCGACCATTTTGTTTTGAGTTTCCCAGAAACAAGATTTAAAACAGAATTAAAAATTAAGACCCTCTAACCAACATTAAAATTCATATTATTAATTATATATTCATGAAATGATTTTAATATCTCTTTGTAAATTCTATAATTCTCATGGGACTCTCTTATAATTTCTTTCAGCTCACTTAACGCCAACAGTCTCCTTTCTCCCGCAGACTTGAAATCATAGTTCATGGATTTAATTTCCCAATAATATTTCTTATGGAGATCTACAAGAAAATAAAAATCCGTAATAAATATAAGTTTATACATAGACAAGACTATTGGAGTTTTATATGTGGTCTTTTAGGCCCATAATGCCTTATCGAAATTTAAAGACTAGTCTTTTCTTGAACTACAAACAATTTTCTACAAAATCACTTTTAATTATATATTTGAAATCTATGCCTTCCTAATTGATTTTCAGTGATATGTGGTAATATTTTTATGAATATAATAATATTTTTCAATTAAATATTTGAATTTAAGGTTCTTAAAATGTTTACCATTATCCATGATAAAATCACTTGACACACCAAATCTAGAGAAAATATTTTTTTTATGAAATTCACAAGACTACTTGGAAGATTTTTTGAATAAGCTACAACCTCAAACCAATTAGATACATAGTATACAACCACAAGGATGTAGTCATTTCCACAAAAATATGGAAATGGGCCAATGAAATATAATCCCCAAACATAAAAAATTTCAACATATAAAATCCTTTTTTGTGGAAACTCTTGTTTACTACCCACATTCACCAACCTTGGAAATTTATCATAGATTATTACTAAAATTATTGCATCCTTAAATAGTGTAGTCTAGTAAAAACCTGATAAGAGAAACTTTTGGGTTGTCTGGTCTCCCAAATAGTGTCCACCCCTTATAGAAGATTAATAACTACCTAAAATAGAAAGCATTTCCTACTCCAGAACACATCTCCTAAAAATCCCACAATACACCTACTAAAGAAAAAAGGATCATCCCAAAGTTATAATTAATATCATAAATAAAGATATTCCTTTGATTAGGTGAAATTTATTTTTGTATGACACCTAATTCTAAGAAGTTGGAAAAATCTGCAAATCATGCAGATTGTTTTACTAATGTAACAAACAATTGATCATTAGGAATAGAAGTGCTAATTTATATTGGATCACTAGTTTTAATTATGGTTATAGGAAATATATAAAAGTGGTTATCTGCCACATTTTGATCGCCTTTATTATCTTTAATATCTAATCCAAATTCTTGCAAAAACAAAGTCTATCTCATAAGTCTCAGTTTTGATTCATTTTTAGACAAAAGATATTTCCAAGCAGAATGATCTGTCATTATTATGAATTTTGATCCTATAAGGTACTACCTAAACTTTTTTAAAGAGAAATTGATAGTATTTAACTCTTTATCTATGATTGTATAATTTATCTAGGCATCATCATGCAATCTACATACATAGTAAATCACATGTAGCTGCTTATCTTTTCTTTGAACCAAAACCGAACCTACTACCAAGTAACTTGCATCACACAAAACCTAAAATGGAAGTTTTAAGTATGGGGAATTAATTATTTTTGATGATGAAATTATTTGCTTTAGTATAATAATGACTATTGGATGTTCACATCAAATAAAATTGGTATATCCTTCACTAACAATGAGAAAAGTAGCCTAGCAATCTTAGAAAAGCCTTTGATAAATATTCGGTAAAAACCGATATGTCATCGAAAACTTATAATTCCTTTTACAATTGTAGTAGGTTGAAGTTTTTCAATAACATCAATATTAGAATTTACAACTCCAATTTGCCTCTTAGAAACCTTATAGTCTAAGACAATTCCTTCTTTAACCATTAACTATCATTTCTCCTAATTTAAGAATAGGTTGGTTTCATCAAATCTTGGTAAAATAATTTCAAAATTTTATAAAGATCCATAAAAATTAGAACCAAAAAAAGAAAATTCATGCATTAAAACTTATATAATTTTCTCAATCATGTTAGAAAATATATACATCATACACATTTAAAAATTTGCAAGAGCACCACATAGGCCATAGGGTATTTTCCTGTAGGAAAATGCACCAAAATGACCAATGAGGGTGGTATTTTCATAGTATTTTGGGGTTATGGGAATCTAGTTATAACTATAATAACCATCCCGAAAATATAAAAATTAACTTCTATCCAACCTTTCAAGAATTTGATATATAAATGGAATTGGAAAATGATATTTCCTGGGAAATAATTAATCATTTGATAATTTATGAAAACCCTCCACTTTGTATCTTTCCAAATTTGAATTTATTAATTTTTATTATTAGTTAAAAATATGAAACCCCATTAATTAGGAATAACTTGTACCAAAATTACCTAGGGACTATTAGAGATAAGAAAAATAATTCAGTAGAAAGTAGCTTAATGACTTCCTCTCTAACTAAATCTTTTATGTTTGGATTTAATATTAATTGAGCATCGACTCTAGTCTTATGATAAGGTTCTATTGGTATTTTATAAATATAGAAAGATGGAAAAATTCCCTTAATATTTTCTATGAATTATCCAATAACAAACATGAACTTCCTAAGAATAGACGAAAAATTCTCTTCTTGAATCATAGCTAACTCAATAGAGATTATGACAAGAAAGCTAGAATTTGTACCCAAAAAAGAATATTTGAGATGGGAAGGGAGAGGATTCAGCTCAAAAGTGTGTGATTCTTGAAATGAAGCAAGACAATTGGGCATAGTAGGTCAAAGGTTCTCAATTTTATTCCTAGAAAATGAAGGACATCTAAAGAAACATTCCACATAACTATTATCCATAATTGAAAAATCCACATAACCAACTTTTGGTTTTGGTTTTAAAACATTTTATTTATAAAAATTATCCAAATATTCCAAAAATTTACCTAAATAAGAATCTATTGACTCTACCTCTTTACGTGAGCAAATACTTAGTCAACTTTCCACTTGTGTGGTGTTTTTATTCATTTCATCAATCATGATTAAAAATTATTCATATTTTTATCAGGATTTTCTTCAAATTCATGAAGATTATTTCTAAGAAATTTCTAGATTTTGGTGAAACTTTTAATTTCTAAAAAACAATGAACTCTTCAATTTGTTCTCTTGGATTAAAAATAAATTTTACATTAGAAAAATTTAATATAGATCCTACCATGGAAACGAAAGGCCTACCAAGAATGATGTGTACTTCCTTATCACACTTCAGATCAAGTATAAGAAAATTAGTAGGTAAGAACGGTTTCCCAACCCCAAAAATCAAATCATCAAATCTTATTATAGGGTGGGTGATAGAGTGATCTACCAATTGGAAGACAATAATGGTGGGAAACAGATCTCCTAATCTCAACTGCTTAAATAGTGAGTAGGGAATGAGGTTGATACTAGCTCCAAGGTCATAAAGGCAATTAACCTATCCATTATTTCCAAAAGCACATTGTATGATAAAACTAATGGGATATTTGAGGATAGAAGGTATCATGTTTTGAAATATAGTATAACAATCCTCAATTAAATTGTAATTGGAAAACTCATTAAGAGTTTTCTATTTCAAAACATTTTTTAACCTTTTTTAGATATAAAGGAACTTGGACTAAATATTATAGAAAATATATATTCATGTGATTCTTTTTAAACAACTCTATAAATTTAAGAATTCTATATTCTTGATTATTATTTTTAATTCTATCAGTGAAAGGAATATGTGGATCAAAATTCTTAAACACTATAGGAATCCATTTATGTTCATTTTCAGTATTTTAATTCCCTTGATTTTTCATGAATTTTGACTATTTTTCATATTATTTATCTAATAGAACAACAGGTTGTACATCAATTTCAATGGGTTGTATATATTTTCAGTTTCAATGATTTTATTGCTTGGGATATCATTTTATATCAAAATTTCAGTATTAGTGGGATCAGGGTCTCTAGGGGATTCCTATTGAGTCATAAAGACTACAACTAGTAGTGTTATCCATGATATTTTCCCTATGATTGACTTCAGTTGTACTTAGTAATCTCCCGTTCTCCATATGATTTAAACCTATAGAAGATTTTCCCATTTGGGTTCCTTGATTTTACACTCTTGTATAAGATTGAATTGTATCAGAATCATATTGATCTTTTTGTTTTTTAAACTAATTCCTAAAAATTTCATTATGAAAATAAATTATATTAAAAAATTTTATTATTTTTAAAGAACATTTGTCTCTCAAAGTTCCCTTGATATTTAAAAGGTACTTTCCTTGGTTGAGTTTGTTATTGCTTCCTAGGTTGTTGTTAGTAACCAGTGGGTACAGAAGGTTTGAAAAATGCCTACTCCTTACATGAAAGATTGGGATGATTTATTTAACCATGGTTTTAATTATTAGAAATTGTATCTTCGCTTAATTTAATCCTAGTCTTATACCAACAAAATTTACATTTTTAGGTTTTTGGGAAAGCATATAAAAATTTGGGTAGTAAGTGTTGGAATGACCATATATACCACAATGGTGAACTTTTTCCCTAAGTAAATTTTGATAATTTTCATTAAAATATCCCCAAGAATTGACATAAATATTTTGGACATTATTATTCTCTTTCATAACTATTTTTCTTCTCCTAAAACACTTATAGTGAAAATCTTGGGCAAGTGTATTAAATATTTGTTTCAATTCTTCACCAGCCCTATTGCTTAAATATTCTCAAGAAGCTTGATCAACTAGAGTTTGGTGATAAAGGGTTAGGCTATTTTAAAATGTGTCCATAAGAAACTATATAGTACACTAGTGGTTCAATAATTTTCTAAGAACAGATTTAAATCTATCCCATTCCTAATGGAATATGTCACCCTCATCTTGAAAAAATCATATGATCTTATGCTTAATTTCATTGGACATTCTTCTAGGATAAAAAATCATTACAAATAGAATAAACAGTTGATCCAATGTATCAAAACTTTCCTCACAAATCTATTGAATCCATGATCTAGCTTTTCCCATTAGACTGAAAGGGGGATATCTAATCTTTAACACTTCCTCACTCAGCCCTCTTAATGGTAGTTGTTTCACCAAACATTAGAAGTATCTAATAAAGTCCATAGAATATTCATTAATAATTCCATTTTAATATGGAAACATGGGAAGATAAGACTATTTTATATCATAGATTCAATCCCTAGGAGTATGCCTAATCCAGGATGGGTTACTTGAAAAAGTTTCCACCTGAAAATCCATAAGGATCAATCTCTCTTCTAGATCATTCCTAATAGGTAGTGAATTCAAGTTATAGTTTTTAATATTGTAATGATTTTCCATATTTTATTCCATTTTTATTTTGTTTTTATTTTTAATTATAGTGTTATCAATGTTTAATTCAGAAATTAAGGGTTCTAATTTTTCAGTCCTTGAACTGGTCTGCATCAAAACCCATATTCGAGTTTAAACTCTAAGTTAGTTTAAGTTTTTATATTTTTTTGAATGTATTAATTTTTAATGATAAAAATAAAGTTTGTAATTTTTTAGATTTTTATTAATTGATTCTTATTTTTCAGCTTAGCCGTATGTTTCTTCATTAGAAATGGTTCCAAATTTTGATAGTTATTCCATTGGGAATGTGTCAAACTATCTATTTATAAACTCCATTGAAAATAGTACAATTTGTGTGTGGGGTATCAAATTTTAGGGAAGGTATTTTAAATGTTTAGACCAATAAAATAAAAACAAAACATATAAGACAACAAGAAAAACAATAGGTTTCAAGAAGTATTATAAAGAAGGAGAAAAAAATTTAAGAAAACAAGAACAGACTAAAGTATGCAACATGATGAATACATGGAACTATATTTGCTGATTTATTAAATGTTTCTTCCATTCATGCATAAGAGTTCATGGGAATTCAAAATTTAAGTTGTAAATAAGATAAGATGTCAAGTCAACCTATAAAAAAATTAATTCTATAATATTTTAACTCTAGAGTTAAAGTTTCATGAAAAGATTAAAATCTTTCTATAAATTAATTTTTCAATTAATTTTGTTCTTTTGTTCACTCGAATAACCTCTTCCCAGAAGATTAAATTTTTTGAAGTACTTTTTGAATAAATTTAATCAAAAGAAATTATTTAATATATTATCTAAGAAGGAAAATTGATAAAATATTTAATGATGAATTGAGATCATATCAGTCTAAAAGAAAAACAATGTATGAATTAGAATATTTTTAATCAATAAATATTATAACCAAAAAGATTTATCAAGAAAACATGATTAAAAATTCAATTTTGAAATAATTTATAATAGAAGAGTTATGAAACAATAGAAAGGAGAAATGAAATATTATCTATCGAGTATCTCTTCCTTTAGATCCATTCACCACTCTTTCACTTGGTTCATACTTTAGTCTTCCACTCTCGCTCTTAAAAATGCGTGTCAGAGACAAATGACTGAGTCTCTCAATTTTTTTAGGTTTTCCCCCTTTTATTTTCCTACTCAAAACATGATATTTACTTTCTACACTCACATGTTGGTCATCAAAGGCAATGCTATTTTTCACTTGCCTTACATCACTATTCTATTTCACTAATAATTCCTCCAACAACTCTAATAGGTGGTCAGTATATTAATGCTTCTTCATCACCATCATCCAATTGGACTCTAGAAAATCCCTTTGATCATGAAGGAACTGTTTTTTCAAATTATAAACCCATTTCTTCGGTATATGACCCCCAATAATGAAGGAAATCCATAACCCTTTCCATCATATAATAAACTCAACAGCTTGAAAAACCATTATTTATGATATCTTAAACTCAGAGAACTAAAACATGATTTAAGCTTGATGCAGTTCGTCTGCTTCAGCCCAGCCTCAAACCATTATCAACCATCCTGTTAATCAATCTCAAACACCCAATAATCATAATAATTATGAATTCATAATAGATAATCATCCTCAATTCAACTTTTTTTTAAATCGTAAAACTTGACTCGGAAACCTTAGTTTGATCAGAACCCCCTTCATGTCATGATGACAGCTGAAAACCTAGATTCAGATGATCCTCAAGCATTAATCATCTTCACCACTTAGGATTTTTCATATTTTATGTAGTGAGTAGTTCTTTCTTCTTCATTTTAATTTGGTAAATATTTATCCTTTGGTCCGATTTTCCAAGATCGGTAAGCACTGAAATCATCTACCACACTGATTCCTCAAAGCACTACTTTGATTCAATTAAACTATTCTTTTTCATTCACCAAAGGTATCGATTTCTTCTTCAAGATGATGTTTTAATTCTATATTTTCATTTTTTTCATCCGCAATTGAAGGCCCAGTTGACAGGATGATCTTGTTCCAACTTCAGTAGTGGTAGGCTTTACTCGATATTCTACTACACACAATCGGTAAACCGATTTCCATCAGTACAATGATAGTGGGTTCAACAACAAATTAGGAAACATTAATATATGTTAAATCCTCATAACATCAATTTTACATCACATCCTATTATTAGTTTTTCAGTCTTGACACCATTTTAGTAAATCATATACACCTGTTCTTTAATCCAATAAATTCAGTGTTGTCAGTTTCTCACGAAACTAGAACCATGGATGGATCCTTCAGCTATGGAGGTGTTTATTGGTGATATCATATTAGAATTGGGTCTCCCAATAATATTTATTTTCAATCCACTAAAGCCTCATAAGATAATTAATGATGCATAAAATTCTTACATATAATCAGTTTTTTTCTTATCGAGGTTTTATCTCATTCTTATTTGATCAGAATTATCTTATGTAGATCCAAAATTCTCTTACATAGAAGGATTTTGTCTTACATAGATCTAGAATTCCTTTACACAAAAGAAACTTAGTATCTTATTATGCATAACCCAACATATTAGGAAATTTATCATTAGTGGACCACCTGTACTAAAATAAAAAACTAAAACAATTTATCAATGAAAATTAAAAAATTTCTAAAAAAACATACATACGCAAAATATGACATAACACTAGAAAATTGTTTTGTTTGAAAAATAAAATAAATTAATTAAAAATATTAAATTATAAAACATAAAATTAATTTTTTAGAAACAAATATTTATAATGATATAATAAATTAAATAAACATTGAAAATAACACTCTTTCATATAAAACATTATAAAAAATTAAACAAAAAATAACTATTTAACATTAAATAAATATTAACACCAAAATTGTCACAAAAATACCTAATTAAACAAAAAAACACAAATTATTAATCAAAAGAGATGTGGAAAATATTTGGATTTAATTACCCAACATCAATCCATTCATTTTCATTATTTGGTTAGTCCAATTCATGCCCACCAATCAAACAGATAAGTGATAACTTATAATAATAATATTCTAATAGTGTATCATGCTTGATTTAGAATTTTTTTGCGTGTAATGATAGATATGAAAAAAAAATTATTCAAGAAAACTATTTCATAAAACTTTAAGACGTTACACTAAACTAACATATTCTAAAATCGAATAACTTATGATTAAATTTTTAAGATCATCTTTACTTGAGTAAATACAATTCCAAAAGATTGAAACCATTTAATTAATAATATTAAATCCAATAAAATTTGATGATAATCTTGGTACACATATTGGGAAAACCTCTAGTACAATTTCTAAATAGCTATAAGTGAACTTACTTAAAATCCAAGATTAACATCTGGAAACACGTCAAATCACCCATTGAGAGAGAAATTAATGTTGTAACTACACCAACCATTATAAAAAAGATGTATTTTATTTAAAGGTCTATAGATATCATCTTTTAATATTATGGAAGGGAAAATTATTTTTGGACATATTCATTTAATGGTTTATAACTTATGACACACCCAACATATTCAATCTCACTATGAGGATATCTCATCACCATTTTTATCCATATATAAAAATATATGATAGTTGATAGAAATTAATAATAATTTCAAGTCTATGGACTAATAAATAAATTCTTATTTATATATGAATATCTAATAACACATAAAACATTATAAATTCTAATATGGAGGCATGTCCTAATGAATTTCAGTTTTAGAGAGCACTAAGTGAGAACTTCATAGGAATTAGTCCCAAGGCCTTATGAGCCTTTGAAACTTGATACTTAAACATCATCTATATCCCATCATATTTATATATCTAGTCAAAAGGAATTGTTTAAAAAAATCCATAACATTTCAAGGTTATCATTATATTGGGGAACTACTCTAATCCTTAAATGTGATGAATAATATATGTAAATTCTAACATTAATGTAATATAAATGAATAATCATTATATTATGATGTAATTTATCTATAATATAGAAATCAAAAGTAGAAAATTATTTTGTTATATGGAATGAAATCTAATTGTCTCACACTTTCAATGGACCCAACTACTACATTTTTTAAACATTATATCTCTCACAGAATGATCACTCCTTTGCTAAGTTTTGTATTTTGTTAATGGAGGTGTTACATTTTACACCATACCAACACTAA
Organism: Viscum album; assembly: GCA_963277665.1. Lineage (NCBI taxonomy): Eukaryota > Viridiplantae > Streptophyta > Magnoliopsida > Santalales > Viscaceae > Viscum > Viscum album. Next base: position 1,793,954,869 of record OY728145.1, read on the forward strand.
AAACTATTCCATGACCACTTTCAGTAAATTATTTCAATATGTTATAATTTTAATGTATATACTTCATCTGTTGATGTCTCCTAAACTCTTTTTCTTGAAAATCTACTACAATACTATAAAAATATAAATTAATGGGATCTTTATTGGAATATATGACACCACGCCCTTAGAAAAAATTTTGTATCAAGACCACTCCTTTAGTTGTATAAAAAAGATGAAATATATTAAGAATATACCAAAAAATCTACAACCATGGGATGATGAGACCTATCTTATAACACATATCCTCCATTAACTCAAAACATATATTCTATGTATAATTTCATATCATTCAGATATATTTTGAAACTGGTGCCTTCGTATCCACTCAAAACTAGTTTCTCATCTCCTCAAATTACCAGTTACATATCAATTACACACCTAAGGTTCATCCATATAGACGTTATTGAAATCCAATATAGCTCTCCAATGACATCTTGACATATTTATACTATGATTAAGGGAAACAAAATATCTGGTATGGTATATTGAATGACATACACAATATATTGTACCCTTGAAGATTAATGGATTCCACTAATTCATTCCCTCTATTATTTTATTTGAGGACACTATTTATTATATAAATGTATAATATATGGAACTAAATACAATATATTATTTTATATTGAACCTTTTCAATAGCTTATCAATATACATTCCTTAACTTATTCAAAGAATTGTATATAATCTATTTAATTTTGATACCAAAAATGTATGTTTTGTTACCCAATCCTTTCATGAGAAAATAATTATTCATCCATGTCTCAACTGACCTAAATATTAGTGTCTTATTTAATATCCATATTATATCATGAACATATATTATTAGTAAGGAAATAACACTCCTATATAATTTTAAACACATATATGTCAATTATTATTAACAAAACCAAACATTTTTATATTTTCATCAATATGAAAAATACATGAACTAGATGCTTTCATTAACCCATAATTTAATATCTTTAACATTCATATATTTTTTAAAATAATTTAATATCTCAAACCCATCAAGTTGTGTCATGTGGAAATCTTGTACATAACATACAATAAGGAATGCAGTCTTGATATCCTTTTTCCAACTTTCATAATCATAGTAAGCTAAAATAAAAAATAGATTTCAAATATATGTTATCATAGTGATCGATGAAAAGGCTTAATTATAGTCAATTTCACACCATGTCTAGAAGCTATTAGATACTATAAGATCCCACATCTATATGGGTCAACATTTTTATAAGGATTTTGAATTTTAACTTATACGATGGGTCAAATTTTGGTATAAGACTTTAAATGAGATTTTGGGTGTTGGATTGCCTCGATGTAACGTTTTTCGATGAGGAGTGTTTCTCAAGAGGTAGTCTGGGTGTTCAGATCGGCTTCAGAGGCTTCAAGTTTAGTTTCAGGAAGATTCATCCTTTTTTCCAAGGTGCATGGTTTGGTGTGCACAATTTAGGAGAAACTGTGTAACACATTGATGCGAAAGACGTTTTCAATTTATTTTTAATGGTTCATGGTTGAGTTTCATGGTTCGATTATGGTTTTGGGTAAAAATTGTGAGGGAAAGGGAGATATTTTTCATGGTTGTGGAGGGTTTGCGGCAGAAAAACCATGCTCCTTCCAACAAAAGATAGGTTTTTCTAACAGTATAGTCAGTACACTATTTTTCAAATTGTGTGGTCTTACTATGTGAGGCATGGGTGTTGGATAGTAGGGGTCTATAGTTAGTGCGTGATTTGGTAAATTGTGTGGCTCAACCATGTATCTACCTAGATTACTTTAAAAAGACAAATATGACCAGAAAACCCCCTCATGATTTGTAGCCACTCCGCCCACTTCCTCCCCCATTTGATGTACATGAACCAGGGGTTTTCCAAAACCATTCCTCTTTATTATGCCCTTCGATTTAGGGTGCATTCATGGTGTTTTATCAGTATTTAAGGTGAGATTTATCTTCCTCCTCCATCTCATGCCTCTTTCCAGGGTTCATCCTAAATTCAGATGGGTGGGACTAGGTATTTTATTCTGATAGACTATATAATGATGGAATACACTAAGGATAATGTGTATTTTTTTTTCATCTTTTGTAGAGGACATTCTAAGATGGATTTTGCACATTTTTTCATGCTATTTTGTAAAGGAATTTTTTAAAGGTGAATTTTTTAGGGTTTTCATAATGAATTAATTTAATTATGTGTTGAAATGGTGTCACCTCTTTAGAATATTTCCAAGGAATGGTTTAGGGATTTTTTGGACCTCCCATAGAGGTTTTATTAAAATTTGATCAGAGTTAATTGACCCTATGAATTTTCCATCATTATGTTGTGTTGGAGTTTAATTTATCACTAATTATTTTCTTTATAATTAACCAATTGTTGTTTTTTGGTGTGATACCTAATCCCAAGTGTTTTTTTTTACAAATTTTGGATGATATTTTTCAAGGTCATTGTGCTTTGGAAATATTTGGAAATGAGGTAAGTAGTTGAAGAGTTTTACCCATTTTATTGTTAATTTATTAGCATGTGTGTGTGGTATGCTCATTAGTTCCCATGTGCGGTGTTTTATTCCTTAATTTAAATTTTTTATTTTGAGATCTAAATTGGTACCTTAGACCTTCCATTTATCCCATCAGATTCATTGGTGTTTATAAGACCAAAATTATGGTCACCCATGGGGATTGTCATTAATGGAAAATGGTAAGTTGGGTTTCAAAGGGGTAAAGTAGGTGAGTAATTATATTAACATGGTTAAATTCGTTGGTTGGATTAATAAAATTATTAGTGATATAATGGGTATAACTTGGTAATAAATAGTTGTGACTTGTAAGTGGATAATGTATGGTGTTTTATGGGTTGATTTCTATGAAATTATGATGGGCTCTAATGGCCTGAAGGCCTTCGTATTTTATTTATTTTGATATTCCATCTTTCAAGGGTTGAGGTGGAACCCTTACAAGGCTCGTAGGTAAAAGTATTATAAGGCCCATAGGCCTTAGACTAATTCATTTCCCATAGGCTTCAAACATAACATACATCCCTGACTAACTACTTGGAACTTCTCCTCCCCAACATTTTCATCATGAAATCAGCTCTCCACCTTCGCATGGATATTTGGATAGGGTATCTTATGCATGCACATACTTGTCCTGATTGTAGTTACCATACCATCTCATTCTTGCAATCCGTTTTAGCTTCTACTATGGTGAAAGCTCCTTCCTCCTCCTCCTTCTGAATCTTGTTCTATGTAGGATGTCTGGTTTGCATCTCCACTTAAGGTGGCCAGAAGGCCTTTCCGACCTGAAGGCCTGGGTGGCCCGAAGGCCTCAAAGATCTCGAGGACTAAATCGGTGGCCCGAAGGCCCAAACGGGGGATATTCTTGGCTGCTAAAGTTCCAAACATTGCCTGCTATAGTTCCCACAATATTACCTGCTACATTTCTGCATATTTCCTGCTACAGTGCTTGCTACAGTACCTTGAAATTATCCTCCACCTAGATTTGATCCCGGGTCTCCTGGATGCACTTAAAGAGTCCTCACCAGCTGCATTATGTTTTTGAATTGGTTTTTGGTGTCAAAGGGTGAATGATATGTTTTGAAATGGCCCTTGGTTTTAAAAGAGGTGTTGACCTCCAAGTGGTTTATCAAAAGGTGGTTATAAGTTCATTTAAAATGTTGATTTTAAATTAGTGCGTGGATTTCCTTTTTGGAAGAAGACTTTATGGATCCTTTAATGATTTGATGTAAAGAAGGGTTTGTAATTACTTTACCTTTGACGTCCCATAGGCATCTTAGTAAGTGTTATTGGTTTTAAAAGGATTATTGTGATTTTTTATTTTTTTTGTAACATTAACATGATGAAACTTGGTAACTGAGAAATAATTTTAATTGAATAGTTGAGATGTCAAACTGATGCTCGAGGCATGAATAGTATACTCTATAGAGAAGGTGTCATATTGAGGTTACAAAAACTGATAGTATCCCTTGTGGTTTAAGTATAATTTTGATGGTATAGAGAATTATGGAATACCATGTGGAATAGGATGTGGTACTGATGCTTCTCATCTTTGGGGATTTTCCAAACTAATGCTCTAGGTACCATCAATGTTTATGTATAGATGGATGCAAGACTATGGCTTTAAGAACTACTGTAATATTTTTTGATGTGTTAGTTATACATGACAACCAGTATCAGAACATATGGTTTTTTACATGTTTAGGTGTTGGACATAGGTTTCATCCATGATTAATTTTGATGTTGATATTTGATTTAGTATCCAAAGTAGCATTCTGGGCACTAATATGATGGGTACATGAGATAGGTACCATGTATGTTTGTTTTATGCCTCTCTAATTTGGTTGAAAATTTAGTACCCTATCTTTGATATTCATATTATAGATCCTAATATGTTATGCTTTAGATGACTGGTTTAAGTTGATATAGGTTTAGTTTTCTTGGGGGTTACCATAGAACCTAAGGGACAATGGGTTAATAATTTAATAATGGTTTCTGTTGATGTATCTCTTTTATAGTAATATTTATTGTTCCCAATATTTATCTATATACACTATTTCTATAACTATTATTTTATTTAGACATTATTGGTGGTTACCTACTAGGTTTTACTCACACCCTGCTCGATCTTCCACTGCACATGGGCTCCCCAAAATCTCTCATATGATTATTATAGGAAAAGGTTTTGGAAAATAAATCTATTGAGTGTATCATGATTGGGTAGGTTGGGTCAAATCGTATTATAATGACAGATATGGGGTATATGACATGGATCATATTTGGCTATAGAGACTGATATATTGATTATTTTATTTTATTTTATATATATTTGATTAGCCAAATGGGCTATCGATATTTTATGTATGGAATGGTTATTTAGGCCTTTATTGTATTTCATCTTATTATATAATGATTATATTTCATTTCATTTATTCTTTCTGTGTGCTCTTATATGTATATTTTTTGATTATTTACTTTAGTTTCTTCACTCTGATATGGGGGTATAGTCTCTCATAGTTCACCTTAGACCCACACTGCTATTCTGGAACCTTTAGAATATGATGAGGTGCACTTGAATATATATGGTGAACCAATGTGGGGAATCAATTTATTGGATCCTAGGATGGGATGTTAGAAATTGGTATCAAAGTGGTTACTTTCATAATATTTTACTATTTGTTGTTTGGTATACTAGAGATATAGTAATGCATCAGAAATTGACATGGATACTAGGTTGGGGCATCATGAACACCTATTTTGGTAGGAAGTATATGTTACCAGGGCTGAGATTGATGTTATTTGTTTTCAACACTATGGTTTTATATGATTTTTCTTTGGGGAACAAACATTTTGTTTAGATTTCATCGTTCATGATGTATTTATAGCTCATCACATGATGGTAAGTGGCCTATGATTTGGTTTTTACTCTTACCTTATACATGAAAGAGGCATCTCATGCATCTTGCTAGACATGTATGATCCACATATTATAGGCAATCTAGTGTGCAATTTTATGTATTTCCTTCTGATGGAATGTTATGTGTATCTATGGTATGCCATTTTATGATGAGTAAATTGGTTTGGTCCTAGTGTATAGTTAATACAGGGACCCTAGTTGGATAGTATAATATAAGTATAGGATCATTGGAACCCTTATCAGTGGTTTTTTCAGGACTGGTTGCTTGTACAGATCCTCCAAGGAGTAGTCTCATGTGCATATGATCTGAAAGGATTGTTTCCCTAGTTGTGAGTAGTTGGTTAGTTTATGACACCTTTAGTATGTGGGACCCCAGAGGAGGGTGTTTTCACTTTTTTATGTTTTTTGATGATGAGATGAAATTATATTTTTATCCCCATGATTTGTGGCCTTCAGTGAGTTTACATAGACCCTAGGTTCTTGGATCCAATATCCTTTTTAACATGACATCAGTTTTGGAAGTTGGTTTTGTGTGACTTTCATGGGTGACCCTTGAGATGGGTCTCATGGGTTATTTTTTTATCTTTGTTTTGTGTGGTAAATATTGATGTTTTTTAATTTTTAAAATATTTTATAAAGGGTGAAAGCTTGTATAGTGTTTTTGAAAAAAATGATACCTTTGGTTTTGAGAAAGATCACTTGAGTGCTTGTGTCTCATCCTTATGGTTAATTTCT